>CM040435.1:55989386-56650091 GCA_022702705.1 Papilionanthe hookeriana x Papilionanthe teres
ACTTTCTAAAATTAATTATATATAAATTAAAATTCGCCGATAACTTTCTGTAGGCGACCCCTTTTTAAAGTACATAACCGAAAAATAAGCTGCACAACTTCTGACGACTCTACTGTGGAATAGTTTCTCTCTCCATTTTGATCAGATGGTTTTGCTTTCATAAATCGGTAGTAAGTCCATATCCCTTATAGATCAAACTATCATTCTTCCGTTGATGTATCTTGTTCATTTGTGCCTTGAGCAGATATGGTCAACTCCTTTGACTTTTGGAGCCACTGTTTAGACACCCCTAAATAGAGAGGTTCCGAAATCCTCCTTTTCACCTCTCTAAAGAGGCAAGGTGAGACCCCCAATAGGTGTGGTTTAAGACCAATCTATCGAATCGAGTTTCCTACGGGGTTTTACCTTTCCTAAAATTCAGTATAAAGGTCCCGCGGCTTCCTACTCTTAATCGAATCTTTATCAACTTTCTATTTCCCGATTCCTCTATTAACTACGAACGAAATAAAACCACGAAATCTGAAAAGCTTTACGAAATAAACAAACAAAATCAAAATGAAATTAATGAAACTCGTTTGGACTTTGCCTTGAGTCTTCTTTCTTTCGTCCAAAGATCATTGCGACGATAAGGGAAGTATAAGGTAGCTCTGACGTCCTGAATCTTTTCTGCAGAAGATGTCTACACCGAAGCTGATCTTTTCCTTGGCTACCGGAATTGACTTGGCAATCAACCGGGATGGACTGCCTGAAAACATAGTCATCCGTTTTAGACAAGGGTTCGACCAGACGAACATTAGGTTTGGGGACATCACTGTCACCTTACAGAAGTGCAAGACACCTGAATCTGTGGAACCCATAGTGGAGTTCAGCCTGATGTCGACTCAAGAGTTTCCTCCCCTGAAGAGGATCCCAACTAGAGGGAATACTGTTGCCCATAAGAGATTGGTTGTCAAAGCTAATAAGACCACCTCCCAAACTGTTGTCGCTACCCTCGCTGGTCTGGTCATCACTGCACCTACCCCTGCTAAATGAAAGGGCAAGGAAATCCAGACCAGTGATGAGCCTGTTACCGTGGAGGGTACAACTTTTGCTGCGATACCGCCCGTCTTCGAGATAGGGTCCAGCTCAAGGATGGCACCCTTGACTAAGTCTCAGAGAAGGAATAAGAACAGAAGAACGGCTAAAGCCAAAGCCACTGAGATTGCCTTTCCTGAGGAAATTCCAGAAGAAGAAGAGGAACTGCCAGAACGTTCACCCCTGTTGGAAGGGAACAGATTTTACCGGCTCTCTGCCGCTCCTGAAGAGGAAAGTGCTCAGAAGATCGATGCCGCATTACCCCAACTGACATATTACGATGAGCATAAAGGAAGAAAAGCAAGAAATACACCGCTCACTCAATTACGGACGATAATCGAGAAGTTAGCAAGGAAAGATAATTGCTCTGTGCCTGAGATCCTGAGAAGGATGGGGAGAATACCTTCCAAGGCATGTATCGGACTGAGGGTACTTCCCCCTACCGTTCAAAGGGAACTTCCACCGAAGAAAAGGAAACTGAACAACAAGAAGTTACTAGCCATGGTATCTAGCCCGCATCTTAGTAGACACACCACCTTCCAACCTACCGCTGATGAGCCATCCGACTCTAGGCACCCAATCTCAAAAAGGATGGTGTGGCTACCTAAAGTCGTGGAGCCAATACCGACAGAGCAGCCAGAAATGAGAAGTTCTGATGCCGAGTCCAAAACTAAGAGGAGTACTGCCGCTCAGAGACAACTCCAGAGAATGAAGTTCACCAACTGCAGTCTACCAGCCGTAGGACCGTTAGAGGAAAGTCACTCGAGGTCACTCTGGAAAGGTTAAGATCAGATATTCTATAGTTAGCCAAAGAATGGAAAGAAAGATCAGAAAATGAAGAAGACTTGTCAGGGTACATGGGCGGGGATATTGCTGAAATCAACGTTGTCGAGACCCGAGCGTCGTCAGCTCTACTGGGAGCTCCAGCAGCTATGAAAGGAGAAGATCTGGAGGTAATGAGGCTCCATAATTAAGAAAAGGATGATCTAATTCATCGAATGGAAAAGAAAATGGAGGAGATGGCGACTACTCTAGCCACCCTTCAGAGTCAGCCTCAGCCCTGAAAGGAAACACCTCTGGAAGTCATTCACATCGCCAACGGAGGAAAAGAAAACACGTCCATCAATGGAGACAAGCAGCCAAAGAAAGATTCCAATCAAAGTCTAATACCAGAAAAGGATATTAAGAATATTATAGAATAGCAGGTGCGAGAAGCATTAGCCCAATCCAAAGGCGGGGCATTAGTTCTAAAGGGTAGACCATACCCCGAAGAATTTGATGTCGTGCAATACCCTAAAGGCTTCGTACCACCTCTGTTAAAGAATTTTGATGGAACGGGAAACCTTCGATAGCATGTTGCACATTTCCACGCAAGCCGCTGCAACGCGGGGGTAGCGACGCTTTGTTGTTCCGCCAGTTTGTCAGCAGCCTTTCAGGAATTGCCTTTGACTGGTATGCGGAGCTGCCCAACGGCTCAGTGAAGACATTCACATAATTGGAAAACCTATTCATAAAACGGTTCGTTGGAGCTCAACACCACATCACCATCGGTGATCTTGTGGTTGAGCAATAGAAACCAAACGAAACTTTGGTGGATTACATCCTGCGATGGAGGAATTTAAGCATGAAATGTGAGCCACAGCTCCAGGAACAACATGCCATTGGAATTCTGCTAAAGAGTATTCACAGTCCGATAACATTTCTCCTTAAAGGATTTACAATTAAGACATTCAAGAAATTGCTCAGCAAGGCCGCGAGTCTACAGGAGGAAGCGAAACAACTCAACCGCACCGATAAGAACGATAAGCAGAAGAAGTTCAGGACCTTTGAGAAGAAGTCCGAGACCATCACAGCGGTTGAGAAGGGCAAGAAACCGATACAAATATAGACCGAACGACCTCAGCAGAACTATCAACAATGTCCGCCGAGTTATCAACCTCCTCAGCAGAACTATCAACCGTTGCAGCAGTATGGCCAGCAGTCATCTCAGCAATACAACCAGCAACCGGTTCAGCAAAAGCGCAGCCTGGTAGAACTTCTAAAGAAGGAGTACCCTTTCAAGAATGAAGCAGTTGGCAAGATGTTCCGTAGTCTGATCAAGAAGGATGGATTCTAATTGCCAGAGCCCAGGAGGCCAGAAGAAGTTGATAAGAAAGATCACCCGTTGTACTGCCCTTACCACCGGATGATCGGACACAAGATCGAGGATTGCTTCACTTTCAAGAACTGGCTCGAGAATAACCTTCGGTAGGGGAACATAACGATCCCGAAAGAACACATGAAGGAGCCCTAGAAAGGAGGTTCAGTTAATGTTATTTCAGCAGATACTATTATTCTGATAGACCTGTACACAACCAACGATGGATGGAGTACTGTTTGGACAAAGTCTTCGAAGAAAATTTTGGATTACATTCAAACCGCTT
This sequence comes from Papilionanthe hookeriana x Papilionanthe teres, assembly GCA_022702705.1. Lineage (NCBI taxonomy): Eukaryota > Viridiplantae > Streptophyta > Magnoliopsida > Asparagales > Orchidaceae > Papilionanthe > Papilionanthe hookeriana x Papilionanthe teres. The sequence continues at coordinate 55,992,884 of CM040435.1, forward strand.
CGGTGCGCGCTTCAATTTAAAGTTTTAAACCTGCCGATCCGGCACTATCAATTGCAATCGAGGAACCACCCTAGAAGGAGGAGAAGATCGCAGAAGAAAAGACCGAGGCTCCGAAGAGTAGAGTAGGGGCTGCTTTTCCTAGGATGGTTGTTTCTGATTTGGGGGAGAAATCCCTCGAACCTCTGACTCTGTATGATTATTTGCTCGCCCCGACGAGATCTTATAATGATAAGAGTTATGGTGTTGGTTACGTTTTGACTGTTTCTAACGATTACGTAACTGACGACAACCAACCTAATCCGAATATTAACTTCGAAATGAATAATGATTCTCAAATCATACAAAACCTCGACGGTAGCGATTGCGATGGTCTGGAAGATGACAAACCCGTCTGTGAATTTCAAGGATCTCCCATCGAGATTGAACTAGAGTTCTCAGATACCGAAGTGACTCCAGAAGAATCTACTGCTCCGATTCAGAAAGAGGAAGCGCCAGCTAATCTAGAATCAAACTCAGAGGAAGAGTTAACAGAGGTCAACTTAAGGAGCAGAAAAGTCCTACCCCCGAGAGTGGGTCCGAAAGATAAAGGAAAGCAGGTGGTTGTTCAAGAAGAGCCAACCCCAGCAGAAGAATTACCTGTTCGGGAAGAAGTTGAAAGACCAGACAATAAAGTGGAATATAATGTGCTAGCCCATCTTTAGAAGTTGCCCACTAAACTGAGCATCTACGATGCTTTAATCCTTTCAAAGGAGATGAGAGAAACTCTGATCAAAACCATACTTGATCCAGAGATTTTCTTAGCTCAAATGGCCTGCAACTCCTTAGACGAGGTTTGATTATTAAGAGAACAGTTTGGAGTTACTTTCACGGACAATGACTTGCTACTTGGGGCAGCTGATCACAATCGACCCTTGTACATTTCAGTCGCCATCGGAAAGTTCACGCTCTCTAGGGTGTTAGTTGATTCAGGAGCATCAATCAACATAATGAACCTTCGGACGTTAGCCTACTTGGAAATTGATACCTGCGAGCTTCAAGCACACAAAATGTTAGTAAGAGGCTTCAACCAGAAAGGAGAAAGAGCTCTTAGATCAATAACACTGTCAATGAGGATCAGTGACTTATCAAGAATAACCGCAAAATTCTACGTAATTGACTCTGAAACATCATTGAACTCTCTACTGGGCCGACCTTGGATCCATGAAAACCAGTTGGTACCATCGTCTCTACACTAGTGTATAAAGTATTATGAAGGAGGACAAGAACAGTGCATCAAAGGTGACTTGCAACCGTTTTCTGTACACGAAATTTGAATACATGAAGATGCTGACTACTATGTACCTCCGAAGAAAATAATTTTCTCCAGAAATGCCACGCCGAATGAAGTAAAAGAAACTTAAGATGACGAAGAACCTGATATTCTAGTTCAACAATTACTCGCCACTCCCTTACGGCGAGATGGTGAAGGTTTCTCCAAAGCTCGCATCCGAAGTCGAGGTTGGGGATGAGTCGAGGTAAAAACGGTGGAATAGTTGAACAAAATAATCCAGTTATTAAAGTTGATTGGGAAAACAGTTCCGAAGAAGAAGAAGAAATCAAGAAAAAAGCAGCAATAATAAGTCAGAAGAAACCTCCATTCAAGATCTCGCTAGAAGATGAAAAGAACGAAAAATACAAAGCGATGTACGACAAGATAAACCACTATGTACATACTATGACCCTAACCCCGATCTATCCTAGTAAGGTTGAGGGTATGGTGGTCAAGGAAGTACATGGTGGAGGTATTAAGCTAATCAATTTCTAACATGGTGCTTCTTCTTCCAAAACTAAAAATGATGTAAATTTTGAAGATGTTGCTTCATCTAAATTAATGGAATTGCCTTTTGAGTGGTATTCTCCCTGTGTTGAAAATTTAATTCAACGTAGTGTCTTACCTAAGCAGTGGTCAAAAGATCAATCACATCGCTTTGAAAAGTTATGGAGTAATACCAGTAGGCCTCCCAACTCAAAACATGGTCTTGGATTCGGCTTGGTAGGGCCAGCTGACGATTCATAATTTTGCTTGGTTGTTAATTGCGAGTCTAATGAAGACTGCCTGGAAGCTTCAGATGATCTTGAGGACTTGCCAATCGGAGATGCTCCGCCAGAATTTGAAGAAGAAATTAAATATACCATAGACTAGTTAATGGAAGCTAACTTAGGTACTAGCGAAGACCCTAGGACGACCTTTGTTAGTTCCTTTCTCAACAAAGAAGACTCCGAAAATATGACCAAGCTATTAATGGAATTGAAGGAATATTTTGCTTAGAGTTACAATGAAGTGTCGGGATTAGCTCCAGAAGTTGCAGTTCACAGGTTATGAATAGATCACACTGTCGTTCCGGTCAGACAAGCTCTGAGAAGAATGCATCTAGAAATCGAACAACAAGTAATAGCTGAAGTTAAGAAGCTAATAGACGCTAAATTTGTCCGTGAAGAACAATACCCGACTTGGTTAGCCAACGTGGTACCTGTCAGAAAGAAGAATGGTCAAATCAGAATCTGCGTGGATTTCAGAGATGTGAACAAAGAATACCCAAAAGATGAATTCCTGCTACCAATTCTAGAATTAATGATCGACATCACTTCGACACACAAAGTCTTCTCTTTCATGGATGGATCATCATGATACAACCATATAAATATGACACCGAAAAATGAAAAGCTCACAGCCTTCAGAATGCTAATCGGAATGTACTGCTACACAGTAATGCCTTTTGGATTGAAGAACACAGGAGCAACTTACCAAAGAGCAATGACAAGGATTTTTGATGATCTCATTCACAACCAAGTCGAGTGCTACGTGGATGATGTGGTCATCAAAATCAAACTAAAGGAAGATCATCTCTATGATTTGAGAATTATTTACGAGGGATTAAGACAATTTAACCTTAAGATGAATCTCATGAAATGCGCCTTCGGCGTCACCTCTGGGAAATTCTTAGGATTTGTTGTCCAACATCGCAGAATTGAAATCGATCCGGAGAAGATTAAAGCTATCTTAGAAATGCCACCTCCCAAAACCTTAAAACAACTACGATCCTTTCAAGGGAAGTTGGCATATCTTTGACGCTTTATTTTGAATTTGTCAGGAAGGTGTCAGCCTTTTTCTGCTTTGGTTAAGAAGGATGCCAAGTTTACTTGGGACTCTAAATGTCAACATGCCTTCGATGACATCAAATGATATCTAATGACACCTCTTATCTTAGCAGCACCGATCTCGGGTCGGCCTTTGATACTTTATACCGCTGCTTTAGACAACTCCCTCGGAGCCCTGCTAGCCCAGGTCAATGATGAGGGTGAGGAAAACGCTCTCTACCACTTAAGTCGTTGCTTAATTCCGACGGATGTAAAGTATCCTTCGATTGAGAAGCATTATTTGGCCCTGGTCTTTGCAGCTCAAGAGCTCATACACTACATGCTTTCTCATAAGGTCAACCTTATTTCGAAGTTTAATCCATTGAATATTTGATGACCCGACTGACGCTTTCCGACAGGCTTGCCAGGTGGTCGATGATACTATTGCAATTCGATATAAATTTCGTTCCTCTTTGTGCCGTAAAGGGACACGTCCTAGCAGACTTTCTCGCAGCACACCCTTTACCGGCAAAATCGCCTCTCAACGATGATTTGCCAGACGAACAGATAATGAGCCTAGAAGACCCCGATGATCGACGTTGGGAATTGTACTTTGACAGAGCATCATCAGCATAATGAAATGAGGAACTGCAAATGATAGTGCCCGGTAAGGCAGAAATCAGACTAATCTTTATAACACCAGAGCGGGGAATGTTAAGGTACTCCTACCATTTGACAGATCCGTGTACAAACAACGAAGCAAAATATGAAGCCCTTATAACAGGATTGGAATTAACCATTCAGATGGGTATAACAGATATCGACATCTACGGTGATTCGTAGTTGATCATACAATAGGTCGCATGACAGTACAAGATTCTAAAACTAAGACTCGACCAGTACTTTCAGTATACAATGAAGTTGCTAGAGCAGATTCTGAATGTGACAATATACAATATTCCCAGAAAAGAGAATGCCCTTGCAGACGCTTTGGCCCTACTTGTAAAAGAGTTCGCATGTCTACAGGAAGATTCAATTGCAGTAACAGTGCAGGGACGACAGGTCCTATCGCAGATTGACGAGACACTTTGCGCAGACTGAGAAATGAAGAGACAGTTGCAACAGTGGCTAAAACTACAGAAGATTGGCGGCAGCCATTAATAGACGACCTGCAAACAGGAAACCTATCGGACAATAAGTCATTAGCTCATCAAATTAAGAAAAGAACTCTATCTTACGCATTAATAAACAATAAGTTATACAGAAGATCTTTCGACCAGATGTGGCTAAGGTACCTGGGTAGGTCTGAGGCTCGTGAAATTGTTAAAGAAGTGCACTCAGGATTTTGTGGCGCTCATCAATCAGGTCCTATGATGAAAATGAAAATTAAGAGACTAGGGTACTACTGGCCCTCAATGATGACCGATTGCATGAAAGTTGCTAAAAGTTGTCACCAGTGCCAAGTGCATGGAGTGGTTCTACATTAACCTCCAAATGTCTTACATCTGGCAATCGCGTCGTGGCCATTTGAGTATTGGGGCACAAATATCGTGGGTCTGATAGAACCGCCTTCTTCAAAAGGACATCGTTTCATCCTTGCAGCGACAAATTACTTTTTGAAATGGGTAAAAGCAGTACCGCTCAGGGAAGTGAAAGCACATCACGTGTTACAATTCTTCAAGAATCAAGTCTTCTACCGTTTTGGGGTACCACATAGAATCATTTTAGATAATCCACTTTTAAGAGCACAAAGATCAACAATTTCATCAGAAGGCACGAGATAGACTGGCGCTATTCAACGATCTACTACCCAAGACTAAGACTGGAAGAATTGGAAAGCTTGGAAGGAAAATGACTCTTAGTGCAGTAGAATCTCGAACTGTATCAAGCCAAGATGATTCAGGCCCACGACAAGCTGGTCCGTCCAACAACTTTCAGAGTTGGTGAATCAGTTCTTGTTCTTAGAAGACCTATTCTTGCACACCGCAAGATAAGAGGTAAATTCGAACCGACTTGGGAGGGACTCTCTCATAAGGTCAACCTTATCTCGAAAGTTAATCCGTTGCAATACTTGATGACCTGACCGACGCTTTCTGGCAGACTTGCCAGGTGGTCGATGATACTATTGCAATTCGACATAACTTTTGTGCCTCTTCGTGCCGTAATGGGACAAGTCCTAGCAGACTTCCTTGCAGCACACCCTTTGCCGGCAGAATCGCCTCTCAACGATGACTTGCCAGACGAGCAGATAATGAGCCTAAAAGACACTGATGATCGACGTTGGGAACTGTACTTCGACGAAGCATCCTCAGCACAGAAAGACAAAGAATTGCAAATGATAGTGCCCGGTAAAGCAGGAATCGGACTAATCTTTATAACACCGGAGCGGGGGATGTTAAGATACTCCTACCACTTAACAGAGCCATGCACAAACAACGAGGCAGAATACGAAGCCCTCATAACAGGACTAGAACAAACCATTCAAATGGGAATAACAGACATCAATATCTACAGAGATTCTCAGTTGATCATCCAACAGGTCACCGGACAATACAAAATTTTAAAGTCAAGACTCGAGCATACTTTCAGTATGCCATGAAACTGTTGGAACAAATTCCGAATGTAACAATCTACAAGATCCCCAGAAGAGAAAATACTCTCGCGGATGCGCTAGCTCGCCTTGCAAAAGAATTTGCCCGCTTACAAGATGAGTCGGTTAAAGTGTCGGTTCAAGGACGACGGGTCCTATCACGACTCGACATGGATATGATTCCGAAATCGAAAAAGTAGAGGAATCGGCTTGCATCGATGACGTAAAACGCAGAAGATTGGTGTCAACCGCTAATAGACTACCTGCAAACAGGGAAATTACTAGACGATAAGTCATTAGCACATCAAATCAAGAAAAGAACTTTGTCTTACACATTAATAAACAATACATTATACAGAAGGTCTTTTGATCAGATGTGGTTAAGATGCTCGAGCGGGTCCGAGGCTCGTGAAATTGTCGAAGAAGTGCATTCGGGACTTTGTGGCGCTCATCGATCGAGTCCAAAAATGAAAATGAAAATTGAAAGACAAGGGTACTACTGGCCCTCAATGATGACCGACTGCATGAAAGTCGCCAAAAGTTGTCACCAGTGCCAAGTGCATGGAGTGGTTCTACACCAACCTCCAAATGTGCTACATCCGACAGTTGCGTCGTGGCCATTTGAGTGTTGGGGCACAGATTTAGTGGGCCCGATAGAACCGCCTTCTTCAAGAGGACATCGCTTCATCCTTGCAACTACAGACTACTTTTCTAAATGGGCAGAAGCAGTTCCACTCAGAGAGGTAAAGGCACACCACGTGCTACAGTTTTTCAAAAATCAAGTTGTCTACCATTTCGGAGTACTGCGCAGAGTCATTTCAGATAATGGGTACGCATTCAGAAGCACAAAAATTAACAATTTTGTCAGAAAACATGGAATCGATTGGCGATACTCAACAATCTACTACTCAAGAGCAAACGGCTTGGCTGAGGCTTTTAATAAAACTCTCGTTCAGATTTAAAGAAAACTTTGGATGACAACAAGAGAAATTGGCACGAGAAGTTGTTAGAAGCCTTATGGGCCTACAAGACGACTTTTAGGACTCCTACTCAGTCTACGATTTACACTTTAGTGTACGGGTCCGAGGTAGTTTTACCTTTGGAGATTCAGCTTCCATCACTCAGGATTGCAGTTGCTAAATAAAATTATTACGAAGAAAATGCCGGATTACGACTGGAAGAATCTGGAAAACTTGGAGGGGAAAAGACTTGCGGCGCAACAAAATTTGGAACTCGTACCAAGCTAAGATGATCCAGGGCCATGATAAACTGGTCAGCCCAAGAACTTTCAAAGTTGGTGACTTAGTTCTTGTTCTTAGAAGACCTATTCTTGCACATCTCAAGATAGGAGGCAAATTTGAACCAACTTGGGAAGGGCAGTTTGTGGTCGAGGCAGTCTACTCAGGAGGCTCCTACCAACTTGTGAATTGCCAAGGAGAACGACAAATGCTTCCAATCAATGAATGATATTTGAAGAAGTATTACGCAACCTGAAGTTTCAAAGGAATGAATTCTCATCCCTAGAAACACAGGTGAAGTAACCACTTGTGACTGGGTCCGAACCCAAAAACATAAGAAAATGAATAAAAAAAAATCATTAACAAAAAATATGTACTAAAATAAATATGTGGAATCATAATAAGTTTTACCCTTCCTTTCAAATCAAATCTTGTTCCTGGTCTTTCCTCATCTTTTCCTACCCTCCTTTAAATTAAAATAAGTGAATAAGAATCTTCAGTGATAAATATTTTCTTAATGTTCTTGTTCTTAGTACGATCCTCGATCCTTTCCTTGTCTTCTTCGCGGGGAAATGTCGAACGGGCGGTTGGTCCTAAAATTTAAAAATGGCGTGAGTCTCGCACTAGATGAAAAGAGGGTGAAGGATGGAGCAGTGATAGAAATTGATTCTGACTTCACACCAGCCAGCCTACAGTATGAAGAAAATGATTGGGTCCCAGTGGACCGGGAATAGCTTCATAGCCAGACAGCGATGAAGATGGGTGGTCCAAGCCACCAATCCAACAACAAGAAAAGAAAGACAAACGTCGAGGAAAGCAAGAAAATCAAGTCAGTAGTTGCCACGGTAGAGGGCAGGTTCGTCAGCGCCGCGCCCGCAGAAATTCAAGAAGTGAGGAGAGCTACGCTCACTGCTACTCAAAGAAGGAATAAGAATCGCTGTATCCGCAAGATGTTGACTAAACTAGCTGCAGATCAACACAAGGAAATAGCCACCTTCGCCGACACACACATTTAAAAGATACCAGATCATCGGGAGCCTGAAAAGAGAGAACAAGCTCCGAGAACAACAGAAAGGATAAGGGAAACTCTGAGAAGATCAAAGGCAGAGAGATCGCCTCGATGCCAGATAGAGATACCATATCTGAAGAACCTTGTTGCTGAAGCAACCCTGGAGGATGTCCCGACAGAGACAATCCCCGAGGAACCAAGGTATGCAGGAGAACGTGACGAGATTGAGCCATACATCCTACAATACGTTACTAGGCCTCGTCACTTGCACATCATCCCAGAATATGAACTAAAAAGAATGCAAAATGTTGAAAAGAAGACTTTTGAATACTTTGAAAGGATTAGAGGCAAAAGAATCAATATTTTGGAAGGCCTCGAGTTACACACAGATATATTCTCAGAGTACGAGCAACAACAAATCGTGGATTGCATCTTAGAACTTCAGAAAATGGGTCAAGCAGGCCGTCTGAGAGAAAAGACTTATTAAGAACCCCAGAAATGGATGCCAGGGAAACGAAGATTCACAATACATTGCGGATGTTGCTATAACTTCGCAGAGGACAGAAGAGGAAATCCACCAGAGATACTCTGTCACGGTGAGGTGGATCCAATGCCGAGGATAATTAAGAGAATGGTGAAAGAATGATAATGTGGAGGGTACTGCCAGCAGACTACATACCCAATAGTTGCATCATCAATATTTATCAGAAGGGTGACTGCATACCTCCACACATAGACCACCATGACTTTGTCAGACCTTTCTGCACAGTTTTGTTCGTCAACCAATGCAATATCATGTTCGGATCTGACCTCCGGATAGTAGGCCCGGGTAAGTTTTGAAGGCCGGTGGAGGTACCACTTCCGGTAGGTTCCGTCATGATATTACAAGGAAATGGAGCAGACATCGCAAAACATTGTATGTCGGGAGTACCAGTGGAGCGGATCTCCGTCACTTTTAGAAGGATGGACAACAGAAAAGTGCCTTACCACTTCCAGCCAGATCCAGAATTGGAGAGTCTCCGGCCCTACGAGCTGTGAGTTACACGGGAAATAGCACACCTCCAATGCACATCCATGCGGAACTCCTGCCAAGAATGGCTTGGAAGGTGATGTTATTGACCGCGTATCTCATTATTCAGACATGGATTTCTAACAGATACTTTTTGGATGGATCAACAGTAATCATACATAGTCCGTTTTGAGTCATGGATTGTGTGAGAAATATTTCAGATCGAGTTGTATGATGTATCTTCAACAAGATTGGAATGAAAGTGATCATGTCACATTTTGCCTTCACCTTTTTTGTGCAAATTGATTGGGAAATGCCACTAAAGTTAAATGAACTTCGAATAAAGAACAGAAAAGAAAAGGAAAATAAATAAGAACTCTCTTCCATAAAAATCCAAATATTAAAAAGAACTTCAAATCCACATGAACACCAAATAAACAACAAATAAAAAAAATGGGATAGTTAAAGGACAAACAAAACAAATCTAAAGCTCAAATTGAATTCCAGTTTAAATCCATCTTTTCAAATCATCCAATCCTTCTTCAAATCAAGATCTATTCCAGACCTCCTTTGAAATCCTCTCTCGGGATGATTTCAGAATCACGAAGAATTTTCAATTTGATTCGGATGGCATGGGTTCGTACCCTTCGCCAAGTAATCGGACTTTGATTGATTCTCGTGGGATATGGAACACTTTCATATCTCATTTCGATCTCCCGCTAAATCCAAATCTCCACGAGTAAATTTCAATTCAAAATTTCGAGACTCGGTACCTAAATTTCGGTTCTCATTCCGAGATCGATACCTAAATTTTGATTCTCATCCTAATTGATACCTACATTTCAATTCAAAATTTACGAGACTCGGTACCTAAATTCCGGTTCTCATTCCGAGATCGATACCTAAATTTCGATTCTCATCCGAATTGATACCTAAATTTCAATTCAAAATTTCCGAGATCGGGTACCTAAATTCCAGCTTCTCATTCCGAGATCGATACATAAATTTCGATTCTCATCCGAATTGATACCTAAATTTAAATTCAAAATTTCCGAGACTGGTACCTAAATTCCAGTTCTCATTCCGAGATAGATACCTAAATTTCGATTCTCATCCGAATTGATACCTAAATTTCAATTCAAAATTTCCGAGACTGGTACCTAAATTCCAGTTCTCATTCCGAGATCGATACCTAAATTTCGATTCTCATCCAAATTAATACCAAAATTTCAATTCAAAATTTCCGAGACTGGTACCTAAATTCCAGTTCTCATTCCGAGATCGATACCTAAATTTTGATTCTCATCCGAATTGATACCTAAATTTCAATTCAAAATTTCCGAGACTGGTACCTAAATTCCAGTTCTCATTCCGAGATCGATAGCTAAATTTCGATTCTCATCTGAATTGATACCTACATTTCAATTCAAAATTTCCGAGACTCGTACCTAAATTCCAGTTCCCATTCCGAGATTGATACCTAAATTTCGATTCTCATCTGAATTGATACCTAAATTTCAATTCTCAACTTTCGAGACTGGTACCTAAATTCCAGTTCTCTTTTGGGGACAGTACCTAAATTCTGCCTTTCATCTTTCGAGATCGATACTTAAATTTCGATTCTCTCCCAGGATTGATACTTAAATTTCAATTCCAACTTTGTTTAAACTTTCGAGATCAGTACCTAAATTCTGATTCTCATCTTTTTCAATCGACACTTAAACTCTGATTCTCATTCCGAGGCTGGTACCTAAATTCCAGTTTTCTTTGCAATCCCGAGATTGGATCCTAGGTTTCAATTCTCATTTCAAATCCAAATTTCCTCAAATTGATTTTAAATCAAACTTCAATCTAAATTAAAACTCCAAATCTAAATTTACACATCAAAACTTGAACATGAAATGAAATGAAATCTAAATCGAATTCCCCAGATCATGTGATTTGGAGTTCACCTCCTTTTCCATTTCCCATCGAGAGTTCAGGAACCTCCGGTCTTGGAAACATACCTGATACTCCCTAGCGGAAATTCTTCTACTTTGTCCTAAGTTTGTCACTTGGACATCTGTGTTGGTTTTGTTGATCTTTTCGGTCAACGCCAATACGCGCGGTGTGCTTGGTTAGCACACCACACCTATTGGGGGTCCATTTATTGACCTCATTTTTGATGAGGTCTTTTCTTCTCTCTTTAGTACTTAGGATCTAGCCTTAGGCTTTTCCTTTGACTATCTTAGAGGACTAGAAGTGGAACCCACCCTTTAGAAGTCTAAACACCTCTTGACTCCCTGCAAACCCCACAAGCTTGATTGAAGACCCCTAATCACCTAGAGGGTTGAAATCAAATGTGAAGGTTTAAAGGATGAGTTCCCTATGTTGACTTACACACTCACTACACTCATAATCTACACTCTCACACACACAATCCAAATCCTAAAACCACACCCATACCCAACTTGACTCCTGACTCATGTAGGTATTTCATATGGATGGACCTTAACCCCTAAGCCCCTGGTTAAGAGGGTTAGGAACAACATAGTGAATGCCTCAAATGAGTCCTCTCATGGCTCATATAGGCTTAATACGACTTCATGGCTCAACCAAAGTGATTCCATTTCACTCACATTTGATCAATCTTCATTCTTCCAAAATTTTAATTTTTGACCCCGGGGACCCTACACCTATCAAACCTACCCACTTAAAATTGCCCAAAACCTCCAAAATTTCCAAATCACCCAAAATTCCCCAAAATTAACCTTGAAAATTTCCTCACCAATCAAATTGATCAGCCATAGCCAAAAATACCAAAAATTCCAAAAGTATCCCCCAATACCCTCCAAATTACCAAAATGCCCCTCTTTACCCAAAAATATAAAAATTCATAAAATTCCCAAAAAATTCTAGAAAATCCCAAATATTCCCAATTTCATTTTGTCCAACTACACCATGGTCCAATTATTTCAATTTACCCCACTTTTACCAAAACTCCCAATTTAGCCCATTCTTAACCCAAGTGAACCCAATGTCAAACCAAACCTACCCAATTGACCCCAATTTTGGTCCAATTCAATTCTAAACTTCAACTCAATATCCACAATGTCAATCTATACCAAATCCATGTACAATTTGATTGACATTTGAAGCCAATTTCACTTTTGACCTTAAAGCCCAATTTGAACCCATGACCCAAACTTAGCCCAAACTGACCCAATTTAACTCCAATTGACCCCAAACCTTTTCTAAACTTTCCCTAACATCCCCACAAACAAAACACTAACATGATTTGCCCAAAATTTGGACTCAAACCTCACCCTAAAGCCAAAATCCCCTAAATGGGCCTACACCTAAACCTAACCCAAATGGGCCCAGACCCCAAAATCAAAACCCAACCAAAGTTGAAACCTCTTTGAAATACCCGCACAAACATTTTTCAACATTAATTTTACATCAAGTTCAACCTTAGCCCAACATTGGCCCAAGTTAGCCCAATTTGACCTACATTGGCCCATTTACCAAATGAACCCAAATTCAACCCAATTCAATTTCAAACTACCTCAAATTCATTTCAAATCACTCAAGACACATCCTTAAACTAAACTCAACATTTATTTGGCATGGCCCTTTGCAAAATTTTTATCTAAAAGCCCATTGTTAAACATAAAGGCCCACTCCCTTAAACCTTCCTAAAAGCCCACTTCCATCAAATTCAAAAGCCCAAATCAATCTAAAGCCCACATGACACATTCCCTCATCACACATTCAATTTAAAATCATTCCTAAAGTCTCAAATTCATCATTAAACCATTCTAAATTAAGCCTCATGACAATTCTCACCAAAATAACAAAATTACTAAAACCCATTTCTATGAAATCAAGTCAAGCCATCCTAAGCCATAGGCAAGCCAAGAAGCCATGCATGAGCCACATGGAAGCCATGAGAGCCTCTTTACATGTCACCATGCCATTTTGGGCAAAAGAAGGAGGCTCTTTCCATAATCTCCTAAAGTCATTAGCCTTAACCATGATTCCCCTTAACCCAAATTTAATCTAAATATTCTTAGAATGAGACCTCACCACCTTTGACCAGCTAACCTAACTTATTCTCTCAGCCTAAAACCAGGTCATGGGGAGGTGAACCCAACCCAAACACATGGGTTGACCAAACCAAGTGCAAAAGAGCCACCTTCCCATTCCATTTGAATCAAACCACTTTACACATGTCAAGCTTCAATTGAATTCACCAACATCAAGCCCTGACTCAGCTGAACCTGAGGGTGACCCAAGCCTGCAGGCCAGCCGCCTGGATCGCCGGAAAATACCATGGCCGAGACCTTGGGAGGAGCTAAATTTTGGAATTCCACCTTGTTGAACTGCCTCACTCCAAATGGCCATTGCAGCTGTTCTTCTCCTCACCAGAGCAGCTGATCCCAACCCTTAAGCCCCCCTGGGAGGCCCTCCAGCCTCTCCTATTTAAACACCCCCTCTCTCGGCCATGGAAGAGGTGCTGAAACACACCTTAAGGAAACTCTGCCAAAATCATTCCAGACTCTTCCCCATACCTGGAGAACTTGATCCCCACTGAAATCCCTCTGCCATTTCCTCTCTGTGAGCTCAATTTCAGAGTTGAAATCCAAGCCCAAAACCAGTACACTTCCCCACAGTGATTCAATCCTCAAATTGATTGACTCTACACCTTCACCAGACCAAGAGGAGAAGTTTCCCAGCAAAAGGCCCCTCTACACGCCAGCCATTACTTCCAGCCTCCAAGCTTTGTGATCAGCTGTGGGCACTTTCATACCTAGACAATTCACCAGGCCAAGGGACTTCATCTGAAGCTTGCTTCGACCCAATCGAATGTGATATAGCCCTCAGATTGAAGCTTCACTTCTCTGAGCAAAGGTATGAGCTCTCTCCTTCTCCCGAGCTTCTAGAGATTCTCCATTTAGTTTGAGTCAATTTCAATGCATGTTTACCGTATGGATGTGTTCGTCTCTTCAAGACGAATCCATAGAGCATAAGAACACAAAAATCCGTTGAGAATCGAGTGAGAAATTACGGTTAGAAGGTCGACGGTCACGGGTTCACACCAGTCGTAGACGATGACCAGGAGCCATCAGATCGAGTGTATCAGATGGATGGCCAGGATCCCACCGGACGGAGCAACGAGACATAAACAGCGGGCCACGTGGCATCCCAGTCAGATGGCGGCTCCGAATCGAGAGGCGACGTGTGGAGCATCAGAGGCGCCGAGGTTGAGTCAGTGCCGCATGGATAAGTAGGAAAATAGGGCATTTTTCTATTTATTTAATTACCAGAACTTCAAAAATTCATAACTTTATGTAGAAAAATCCTAAAAATAAAATAAAAATACCCTCTTGCTTAGTGAACAGAGGAGAATAATGTGGAAAAGAAATGAAGTAATTTCATTAAGTATTTTATTTTTAATGACTTATTTACTCTCTGCATTATTTTAATTCTCCATTTGCATAGGCAATTCATCATGGCATGAGACCATAGGGCTTTTGAAGCCTCTGAACTTGGGAACATTCCCTGAATTTTCCAAGGTCAGAGGCCATCCCTATGAGAAGTTATTGATTTTCCAAGTTCATGTTACGGTTTTGAGTATTTTAATTCCAATAATTAGCATATTGAGAAATAAATTCTAGGAAAGTTTGGTGATGTTTCTTATGACCAGAGGAACCTAGGAAAAATGAGTTTTGAGTTAATTCACTTGGAACAACCCTAATTGGCCTAAATACCTAAAATTGAACTTTAATTAAATAGGGTTAACCACACATCAAATTAAATTAAAAACAATTCTCCACTGTCGTTTAGGGTCAGGAGAGTCTCACATAAAAATTTGAAATCAATTGGATTTGATTAACCCCACCAAATGGGTTGATTAAGCCTCTTGCGCAAAAGGGATAAAATTAAACTTTAAAAATTCATAACTCACAAAATAATTTTCAAAAATTCACAAAAATGGTTTTGGAGCTTCTCTGATATCAGAGAAACTTAGGAAAATTAAAATTGTAATTTTCTAAAAAAGTTAATTTTTATCATTATTTTAATATTTTTAATAATTAAAAAATAAAAAAAATCATAAAAATAATAAAAATCACCAAAATGTCACATTTTGAATTCTAATCATTTAGGAACAAACCAAATATTTTTCTTAAATCCCTAGGATAAGATATTGAATTTTAAAGGCTTAATGTAATTTTCAATATTAAAAAATGTATTTTCCAATCTTTTCACTAAAAATAATTCTAATAAATCAAAGAAAAATCAGAAAAATACAAAATTAATTCCAGGTACGCTTTTATTTTGTTGCAATTTACTTTATTGCAATTTACTTACATGCACTGTTACTTTACCTTTCTTTCATGATAAATAACTGTTGCATGAAAACCAAAACCTTTAGGATAGTCCCTGAACTGAAACCAAAATTAAACTAAAAATCATTACAAGATAAAATTCACTGCCACAACATTTCAAAATATAAAACAACTCAAAATTTAATCACAAACAGAACAACAAAACTACAATTGCAACTAAATTAAAACGTCTCGTTGAATGATCGGGAATACCTCGGATGATGTAACCCACGTGTTGCTAACGGGATTTCCCAAGGTCTAAATGAAAGTGTGGAACTCATTTAGTTGAGTTTAGCAAATTCATCTGGACTAAGTGAATTCAATGAAAATAACGGTGCCGGGATGAAGGAACCGTGGGATCTTAATCGGTTCTGTTTAACCAACTTTAAGATTTGTTTTAATTAAAATATTAAAAACACTTGAATTTTAAGATTTTCTCTAAACCAAAAAACTTCTCTCATCTCCTGATTTATGACTTCTAAAACCAAACCTGTGCAACAATAAAGAGCTCGGAGCACGATGGGCAGCACGACCATCTTCGTCAGCAAAACTGGAATCTACATCAACAAAACTTTCTTAGAATTAAATAACCAAGCCATAGGACTTCGAGGTAGTTTGCTTAGTGCAACATAAATCCTCAACTCTTTGTTAGGCATTTGCATGATCATGTCATGTAAATTAAGCCCTAACCGATCTTAGGACTCTGAGGTAGTCGTTTGGTTTGACATAAACCCTCACATCTTCGAGGCTATTTGTATGATTTTATCATACAAATATAAGTCCAAATCAATTAAAATTGGCAAGATTGAAATATCAAATAATATTAGGATTTTCTTAAATCCGAGCCAAACAATAGGATAGTTTGAGAAGTTGCCAAGATTCTTCTTGGATCCTCAGCTTCTCCTACTTATCTTTCTTTGGACTCCTGAAAATAAATGTTCCAAATTTGAGCTAATCCCTTTTGAAATTTCCAAAATTCAAATCCTTTGAAAACCATAAACTTTGAAATTCTTGAGAGCAAAACCATTGATCATTATTGAGAGTTTTCTTAAATAATTCACTTCATTTAAGATGTAATTAACTAAAGGGGCTTGCCCTTATAGGGAGCTTTAAGAACCCAGGTAATATAAACCCTGCTTAATTCATTTATATTAAGCAGGGGAACTTGTCGGCTTATAAAATTGGTTCATAGACCAAACAGATGTCACAAATCTTCTAGTTTATTTAACCGAGCCCCATCATCAAGCAGTGTGTCTATTCTCCGGGATAGATATACAGTTTGTGGTGTCGTGCTCGTTTATATAAACTATTCGGGATGTGAGATCGGTTTGATTTCATATCTTAAAATTTTCAATTTTAAAATTATTTTCAAAATAAAATACTACTTTTAAAATTATTTATTTAAATTAAATTAAAAATTCACCGACAGATAAATGTTATAGGATGGATGTTATCAAATAATTAAATGAATGTTATTTCAAATCGACTTATGAAGATAAATTCGAAAGAGAACAATTGGAACATAAGAAAGAAGAGGAGTTACTTGATTTTGAAGATTTTCAAGAGGATGATTTAATGTATGTTCGTGAAAGTTTTGAATTGTTGGATTTGACTAAAAAAATGAATCTTATGGTCCATCAATTGAAAAACCTCCTGAACTTGAGTTAAAAATGCTTCCTGATAATTTAGAGTATGTTTTTCTAGGCGAATCCTCAACCTTGTCAGTTATAATTTCTTCTCAATTAACTGAAAAAGAAGAAGAGAGTTTGCTTGAAATTTTGAAGAAGCACAAGAAAGCCTTTTGATGGGCAATTGCTGATATTAATGGAATCAGCCCTTCAATTTGTATGCACAGAATTCTTATGAAAGATAATTGTAAACCGCGGGCTGAACCCTAATGGAGATTAAATCCTATCATGAAAGACGTTGTTAAGAAAGAAAATTTAAAATGGTTGGATGCTGGAATTATCTACCCTATTTCAGATAGTGCATGGGTTAGTCCTATTCACTGTGTTCCTAAGAAATGAGGAGTAACTGTGACTGTTAATGAAAAAATGAAATAATACCAACAAGACAAGTTACAGGGTGGCGAATATGCATTGATTATAGAAAATTAAATCTTGCCACAAGGAAAGATCACTTTCCACTCCCATTTTTGGATCAAATGTTAGATAGACTGGCTGGGCATAAATACTTTTATTTTCTGGATGGATATACTGGTTATCATAAAATTCAAATTGCTCCTGAGGATCAAGAAAAAACAACGTTTACCAGTCCTTATGGTATGTTTGCTTTTAGAAAAATGCCCTTTGGTTTATGTAATGCGCCTGCTACATTTCAGAGATGTAAGATGGCTATTTTTTGTGATTTAATTGAAAAAGGGATTGAAGATTTTAAGGATGACTTTTCAGTGTTTGGAATTTCATTTGAATCATGTTTAGAACATTTATCTAAGGTTCTAAAATGTTTTGAAGAAACTAATTGGTCCTTAACTGAGAAAAATGCCAATTTATGGAAGCAGGAAGAATTGTTTTGGGACATCAGATTTCAGAAAAAGGTTTGGAGGTAGATCCTGCAAAAATTCAAGTTATATCTAATTTACCTTGTCCAATCAATGTAAGGGGAATTAGAAGTTTTTTTGGACATGCTGGATTCTACAGGCGTTACATCAAAGACTTTTTAAAGATTACAAAACCTTTATGTCATTTACTGGAGCAAGATGCAATTTTTAATTTTGATGATGATTGCCTCAGAGCCTTTGAAACATTAAAAGAAAAATTTATCACTACATCTATAATAATTTCACCAAATTGGGAAAGACATTTTGAATTAATGTGTGATGCTAGTGATTATGCTATTGGTGCTGTTTTGGGTCAGAAATATGATAAGATTTTCAATGTTATTTATTATGCTAGTAAAACTCTTAATGAAGCTCAAATTAATTATACCACTACTGAGAAAGAGTTATTAGCTATAGTATTTTCCTTTGATAAATTTTGATTATATTTAATTGGAACAAAATGTGTTGTGCATACTGATCATTCTGCTATCAAATATTTAATGAAGGAAAAAGATGCAAAACTGAGACTGATAAGATGGATTCTTCTTTTGCAAGAATTTGACTTTGAGATAGTAGATTGAAAGGGTTTTAAAAATCAAATTGCTGATCATTTGTCCAGGCTTGAAATTGAAAAATCTCTCTATGATGTTGAAGAAATTAATGAACATTTTTCTAATGAAAAATTGTTCACTATTAATGAGTGGCATGTTCCGTGATATGCAGACATAGTAAATTTTATTGTCAGTGATATTATACCCTATGGTTTGACATATCAGGAAAAGAAGAAATTTTTGTCTGGTGCAAAGACTTATTTTTGGGATGACCCATTTTTATATAAACAAGGAAATGATCTTATAATTCGAAGGTGTACCTTTGGAAGAGACTTTTGAAATTATTCAAAAATGTCATGATTCTGATTATGGGGGACATTTTGGAAGTGATAAAACTGCATATAAAATCTTACAATCTGGATTTTATTGGCCTACAATTTTTAAGGATGTGAATGCTTATATTAAAAATTGTGATAGACGTCAGTGTGTAGGCAATATTTCTTGGAGAAATGAGATGCACCTCAATTATATGTTGGAAGTTGAATTATTTGATGTTTGGGGATTAGATTTTATCAGACCATTTACACCATCTTTCAGAAATGTTTATATTTTGATGGAAGTAGACTATGTTTCCAAATGGATTGAAGCTATTGCTTGATGTGATGCTCAAAGTGTTGCAAAGTATTTGATGAAGAATATATTTTGCAAATTTAGAATACCAAGAGTAATCATAACTGATGGGGGAAGTCATTTTAGAAATGAGATTATTCAAAAGTTAGCAAAGAAATATCATATTAATCATCGCATTGCTACTGCTTATCATCCGCAGACAAGTGGTTTGGTTGAATTATTCAATCATGAAATTAAAAGAATATTGGAAAAGACTGTTAATCCAAATAGAAAGGATTGGCAATCATACTGGATTATGCTTTGTGGGCCTATAGGACTGCCTACAGAACCCCTATAGGAATATCCCCATAAAAGTTGATTTTTGGAAAAGCTTGTCATTTACCTATTGAACTTAAGCATAGAGCATTTTGGGCTATTAAAGAGTTCAATTATAATTTGAAAGATGCTACTGAGAAGAGATTATTGCAATTAAATGAGCTTGAAGAGATAAGGAATGAATCTTATGAATGTGCTAAGATTTCTAAGGAAAAGATGAAGTTTTGCTGTATAATGCCAGATTGAGAATTTTTTCTTAAAAACTCAAGTCCAGGTGGATGGGTCCTTTTATTATGATGAAAATTTATTCTTATGGAGCTATGGATATTCATGATCCTAAGAATGGAAAAATATTTAAAGTTAATGGATAGACTTAAACCATATTTTTCAGTCGAGCAATCTAGGTCTGATGAGAATCTGATGTTAGGTCACTCAGAATGAGTTCTGGGTTTGTCAGGCTGAAGACGTTAAACCATAAGCTTTGTGAGAGGCAACCCATAATTATCTGTGTGTTTTGCTTTATGCTTATTTTCTGTGCTTTATTTTCTTTGTTTGATTTGTTTTTATGTTTTTAGTGGTAGTAATTTGGAATTTTTAATCTAAATAGAGTTTATTTGACCTTATTTGATGACTTAGAGGAGTCAGAATGAAAATTTTGACATTTGGCAGACCTGTGCTAAATTGAGCACTGGCGGCTAAGCGCCGCCTAGTTTGTGCTTAGGCGACGGAGTTACAAAAAATGTGAAAAATGACATTCTAGACGTGTAGATCATGGGGAAGAGGTTTTGGAAGTTATTTTGGAGTTTTAAAACGTCTTGGGGTAGTTTTAGCACTTTCCAAGTCTATAAAAAGAACCTGATTTAAGAGAAGCACTTGCCCCAAGTCCTATTTTCATTTCTAAATCTTAAGAAGAGTATTTTGAGTACATCATGTCTTCCTGGGAGAATTAGATTAAAAAGAAGCAAGATTCTGACAAGAGTAAGTTCATTAGTAATAGTGCTAAAGAGTTACTCAATGGATTTCTCGCTGTTAGTATTCCAGGGATTACAGAAATGATTACAAAAATTGAAGCTCGAGAGACTTCAAAGGAAGCAAAGATCAATGAAACTAACTTACATTTGAAGCACATGGGATGGCAACTCAAGATGCAATTCAGACATTTAAGATACGTGTAAGAGGCGGATCGGGCGATGTTTTGAAGAACAAATGGATTGAAGAAGAAGATATAAGAATGAACAGTTATCACCCGCTCTATCAGATTTATATTCCATAAGGGTCAAATGATAAAAATAGTGGTCCTGGATATAATCCGTCTAATAGGGAGTGGAATTAAGTGTGTTTTGTTTAATATGTTTAGTGTTCTTATGTGTTTTGTTTGGTGTGTTTAGTGTTTATGTTTGAGTTTTAATTACGCCTTATGATGTGATAGTTACATCGTAGAGATGTAAACTTATCAGTTTGAGATTAAGTCTCTTGTATCTAGATAATTTCATCCTATCTACGAGGGTAGAAATTCTAGGATTGTATTAAGTGCTATGTTTGTTTTAATGAATATATGTTTGTGTTTGTGTGAAATTTGTTTGTAATCAATGAATATTAAACATTTGAATTAGAATATTGGAACATTTATGGGGAAGAGATAATTTTTTTGAAGAGATTAAAGGTGATTAACGAAGTGGTTTAAAGCATATACCTTAATTGTGAAAATCTGGGTATTGGCAGCTAAGCGCTAGAGTGCTGGGGCTTAAGCACCAGATTTCGCGGCTAAGCGCCGAAGGGTTCCCGCTTAGGCACCAGTTCGTGAAAATTGGTTCCCAGCAGTTAAAAATCCGTGAATCACAAATTTTAACTCCCCTGTTCATCCTCAACCCATCATTCTCACGTGAGAACTCTCTAGGGCATCCTTGATTTGGACCATTTAAGAGCCGATCTGAACAAAAATTTGTAGATTTGGATTCCTTGTGGTAAGAGCACTACTCCTTAGAAAAATTTTTTTATTTTCACCATGTATTTTGAGTACATTTTGGAAAATCTTAAAATCACTAATAATGGTGAAAATTTGAAAAAAAAACTTAAGAAATTGCTTGGATTTAGTGGAAACATCTTTTGGATGATAATTTAGCAAGTTTAGATTGATGTTAAAATTTATGGTAAATTTTTTGTGAATTTTTAGAGATGGCTCCAAAGTCAAAGCGTGCGAGAGGAAAGACGAAGTTTGATTTTGAAAAATTTGTTAATGCGAGGTCTGAGGAACGATACGTCAATGCATTGCAGTAACGTAAATTGTATCTTGAGAGAGTGTTCAGTAAGCCAGGAGAAGTAATTGAAGATATGATTTCTAGGAGGAATTGGGAGAACTACTGTTGCTTCTTTGCTGTTGCTGTTGTTTCTGTTGTTAGAGAATTCTATGCGAATTTGCCTGCATCAGAAGAGAATTTGGTGGTGGTTAGGGGGCAAGATGTGGACTTTTCTTCTGGGGTAATTAACACTTTCTATCAACTGCCTCCTGCTATGTTTTGTTTTTATTCTAATTTTCATCCTACGGAGGGAGAGATAGATGAGATAATGGGATTTTTGACTGATGGAAGAGGATTATGGAAAATAACAAATGATAGAAGAGTGAATTTTCCTGCTTCTAATATAAATGCCACTTCTAAGGCATGGCATTATTTTATCTCTTTTAAATAGTTGCCTTCAAGTCATACTAGTGAAGTGATGAGGGAAAGAGCTGTTTTGAACCATTGCATTCAGCAAGGGAAGCCTATACATGTTGGAGCGATCATTTATGATTATATTGTGAATTGTGCCAGATCTACCACTAATGCAGGTATGGGATTTCCTTCTATGATTCATTCATTATGTGAACGGTCTAAAGTGAAATTTAAAACCTGGTAAGAGGTACTTTAGCCTTTGAGACCTATCACCAGTGTAAATGTTGGAGCTTACACTGTACATTCAGAATTTGGCTGGAGAGTAGGATTTGGTAGGGCTTCTACTGCTTCTGCTTCTGTTGCATCTACTTCTTGTGCAACTTCTTCATGTGCTTCATCATCTACTAATTCACAAACTGGTTTATTAAGAAAAATTTTGAAGAAAGTCAGTCTTACTCGAGAGTATATGAAAGATATGGATGGAAAGATGGATAATGTGGAGAGATATATTGTAAAACATGATGAGTATGAGGAGAATTATCAGCAATATTTGGATAGACTGATTAGAGGTGATAAGAGTGCTGAGATGCCCCCTCATCCATTCTACATACCTTATGTGCCATCCAAGGATTGGAACGAGCAGGATGATGATGATGATGAGGATGAAGAGTAGATATATGTTGTTTGTTTTAGTTGTTGTGTTGTTGTGATGTGTTGTTGTGTACCTTGTCTAGTATTTTGTTTGATGATTGTGTTGTGATGTGAGCTCTGACAGTATGCAGATTGTATTTGTACTATTTATCTATTATGCATATTCAGATGTATTGTTGTTGGATTGATGTTTTATATGTTGCTTTGAGTGTAGTGTGTGTGGTAGTAAATATTTTAATGTGTATGTTGTACTAGTGTTTTTTTAGGGTGCACTTTAATTCTAAAACTGTTAGGAGATTAGAGAACACTATAGAAACTACCATTTAGGAAACTGGATGCTTAAAACCTTTATAAAAATCTACCACTTCCATTTGCTATCTAGTATCAGGGTGATTTCAGTTGGTGTGTATTTGCTTTGAAAACCTCCACTACTGTAGAAGACTTTTGAAATTTTTACTTTTCTTGTTATAAAATGAAAATGTTTTGAAAAACTAAATTTAATTTCATTTTACTCCTGTTGTTTAAATTGTTATACTTGCATATTTAGGATATTTAAATTTCTGCAAGCATGTTATGTTAGTGTTTAGTTCTCACCCATGTATCATTTCTTATGCTTAAATGTTTTATCCTAATTAAAAATTAAAGTTTAGGGGGGAATTTTAAAAACAAAAATTTTTCAAAAACCTAAAATTTTATTTGTTCTCAAGAATACTTAAAATAAATCTAATTTCTTGATTGATAATAATTATGTATATGAAGTTATATTAGGGGAATAAAAATTTTGAATATAGAAATGAATAATAGAATTTTGTTAAAATTTATAGTAATCATGAAAAACTTAAAGTTAAAATTTTCTTAGTGAAGAGATGTTAAATATAACTATCTATCTTTAGTAAGAAATTTTATATTTTTGGATAAATAGAAGACTTGACTTTTATTCTTCAAAGCTTAAATTTCTTTTATTGAAGAATAATTTTCAAATACTATTATTATGATTTTTAAGTGAAAGATATATATCTGACCTTTATTTTAAATGGAAGGGTGGAATTCAAAATTATTAAAGACATATCCAGATACGGTAATCCTTGCCTTAGAAAAAGAAAAAATAAAAAAAAAGAAAAAGAAAAAGAAAAGAAAAAGTCAAAAATAGTATGCAAAAAGGGAGGAGAAGCTTGAGGATTTAAGGGCCTAAACAAAATTGGTTCCATACCTAAAGTTTAACATATAAGTTTAGAGAAAATCTAAAGCTTAAGGTTATAATATAGTAAGTAAAATTATTTTCAAATAAAGATTTTTAAGTGAGAAAAATAAGATGTTTGAATCCTATATTTTGAGGAATCTACAAATATTTGTGAATTAGATAGAGACTTATATTTGTCATTTTTCTTTCCTTAAGAACTTTCTAAACTTTAAGTTAGTCTTAATTACTGAATTTTTTATTAAATTGGACTATTCCATTTCTAGAACAAAATTTTGTTATCTTCCTAAGAAACTCATTACATAATTTGCATGTTAAAATTTTTCTATGAGATTAACTGTCACTTGAGGACAAGTAACATTTTAAGTTTGGTGGATTTTGATACACCTAAAATATATAGTATTTTTTATGCACATCTTTATACCTATTTTTGATGCTATTGCACTTTAATGGAAGGTATTTTGTGTTTTTCTTGCAGGTATGATGAAAATGAGTGATTATGATGAAAGGAGCAACATTGGATCAAATTTGGAGCAAAAAAAATGAAAAATGAAAATTTGGGCACTGGCGGCTAAGCGCCGCTGAGCCAGCGCTTAGCCGCCACAGTTAAAAATTGAAATTAAATTGAATTTGGAACCACTTTCAATGGGGACGGGATGCAACTCTTGGTGGTAACTTCCATAACTTCCTTTGGGCGGTAAGTTTTAATGAAGGGGTGCATTCTTTGGTAGATACATCAAATCTGCAGACATTTTGAAGAGACACCAAGACACCTTTTGGTTTAATTTTTAAAGAGAGTCTTAGGAAAGATTAGAGGCTCTTCCATTGTATTTTGAACAGATTTCTTACAGAGTTTTTATTGTATTTTATAAGAGTTTTCATTAGCAGTAAGAGTAGAGAGTAGAAAAGAGAAAAGGGTATGAATGAATCCTTCTTCTTCGCACTTCTTTTCTTTCCTTTAGTTTAGTTTTTATTGAAGTTTGAAGTTTGTTTCTGAGTCATCAGAGTTGGGAGACCTGTTCTGAGGAGTGGTTTAGTGAAGAGTCAAAGTTTCAGAGGAACCTCTTGAGTCTTGTGGAGAGGATTTTCAGATAAGTGTTTACTTTTGTTCTTAGATTTAGTTTTTAATTATTACTTGTTGTGTTTGTTGTTTTTCTTATGGTTTTTAGTTTCAAATCAATGCATTTTTGTATTTTCTCAATGCATTCTGAGTAGTTTACTTTATCTTTTTCATTCCTAAATGAAGAAGTAAGTAATTCATGAAAAATTTTTGTGGAATGTATATGTGTTTAAAGTTGGCAAAAGTTGTGATGATTGATTGTATAAACTTTATTTATTTCTTAATTTGGCCTGTTAAGATGTAAAATTTGTGGTGAGATTATGTAAGATCCAATGCAGTATTGTCTCATAAAAGTTGGTAAGAATCACATGCAATTATATGGGTGAAAATTGTAGTTCATATAGTTGAATGTAATAGATTAGAAGATGTTTTAAAGGGGAGTAAAATTAGAAGATTTTTAGTGTGACAGGCTAAAAGCCTCAAATTTGGTTTGAACTTTTGAATTTTGTTATGAGAAGTTAGCCCCCAGGTGGAGGGAATTGAGGGAACTCTACAGAGAGAGCCGGTATCTTCCATGCCTAACCATGTTCAAAAGGATAAAATTTCAAATTAACTAATGTTCTTTATAGAACCAAGTAAGGGAAAAGAATACATTTGCTTCTATTCATCACAACAAATTTAAATACTTCCACAACAATACTTTCATAATTATTACTACTTTATAAAAGAAAAAAAAAGATTTTCTAGTTAATAGTATTTTTCATACCGTGTTTATAGTTATTATCATTTTAATTTCTTGTTTGACTTTTATAAGAAAATTTAAAGAGTGAAATCAACTATCAAACTTTTAAAAATCAAAACATACTTTCAAAAGCTAATTAAAAAAGTAAAAAGATAATTTTCTTATTTCTTTAAAGATTTTTCACTTTCCCTGTGGGTTCGATATCTCGGGGCTTAATTAGAAAGTCCTATATTACTTATAAATGATATGTATACTTGCGTAGTATCCACATTATAAATCATAATTTTCATATCAAAATCATAAGCATATATATCCAACGGAGAAAAGTTTTTATCGCCGTTGCCAATTTTCTTATCATAATTGTAAGTATAAATATCGGGTGGATCAATACCCACAAGACAAATTAATGATGACGAATTTGTATTGACTATAGGAAATTAAATGCCACAACCCGAAAAGATTACTTTCCTCTTCCCTTTTTCGATCAAATGCTGGATAGACTTGTTGGACACAAGTATTACTGCTTTCTGGATGGATATATTGGTTATCATCAAATACTTATTTCTCCTAAGGATCAAGAAAAGACAACTTTTACTAGCCCTTACGGAACCTTTGCTTTTCGAAGAATGCCTTTTGGACAGTGTAATGCACCTGTAACGTTTCGGATATGTATGATGTCTATCTTCAGCAGTATGATAGATAATGGAATAGAAGTTATCATGGATGATTTCTCTGTATTCAGGACTTCATTTGAAATCTGTTTGGAAAACTTAGCAAAATTTTCCGAGCTTTGTGAGTAAACAGATTTAGTTCTGAGTTGGAAGAAATGTCAATTTATGGTTGCCGAAGGAATTGTGCTTGGGCCTAAAATTTCTAAATTTGGTATGGAGGTTGACCCTGCTAAAATTTGAGTGATTGAGAGATTGCCACTAGCCACTACCGTGAGAGAGGTGAGGAGTTTCTTAGGGCACGCTAGATTTTACAAGTGATATATTAAAGATTTTTCTAAAATTACCAAACCTTTTTACTGAATTCTAGAAAATGATAGAAAATTTGATTTTAATGATGAATGTTTGTGTGCTTTTGAATTATTGAAAGAGAAATTAATCACTGCACCAATAATTGTTTCACCTGATTGGGAGAAACCATTTGAACTTATGTGTGATTCTAGTGATTATACGATCAGAGTAGCGTTGGGGCAGAGGCATGATAAAGTTTTCAAAGTTATTTACTACGCTAGTAAAAGTCTTAATGAAACTCAGATTAATTATACCACTACTGAAAGAGAGTTATTAGTTATAGTATTTGCTTTTGAAAAGTTTAGACCTTATTTAATTTGAGTTAAAAGTATTGTGCATATAGACCATTCAGCTATCAAATATTTAATGCAAAAGAAGGATGCAAAACCTAGATTGATTAGATGGATATTTCCTCTGTAAGAATTTGATTTTATGATAGTTGATCGGAAGGGATCTGATAACCAAATAGCTGATCATTTGTCAAGATTAGAGTATGATAAATTATTTGAATTTGAGAAGGAAGTTACAGGAACTTTCCCCGGTAAACAACTTTATACTATTATGGGAAGTAGTTTGCCTTGGTTTGCTGATATTGTGAATTATATTGTGAGTGATATTGTACCACCTGATTTAACAAGGCAACAACAAAAAAGGTTTAAATATGATGTAAGATTTTATTTTTGGGATGAGCCCTATCTATATAAATAGTGTAAGGATCTGATGATTAGAAGATGTGTGTCACAGGAAAAAACTAATTTAATTATTCAATGATGTCATGATTCTAAATTTGGATGTCATTTCGGTGTTGATAAAACTACTTTAATGATTTTACAATCTGGATTTTATTGGCCTACTCTTTTTAAGGATGTATACAAATATATTAAATCATGTAATCAATGTCAGAGAGTAGGTAATATCTTTAGAAGAAATGAAATGCCTCTAAACTATAATTTGGAAGTTCAAATTTTTTATGTATGGGGATTAGATTTTATGGGACCATTTACTCTTTCATTTAGGAATTTTTATATTCTGGTTGCAGTTAATTATGTCTCGAAATGGATTAAAGCTATTACTTTACCTAGATGTGAAGCTCTAAGTGTTTCAAAAATTTTAAATAAAAATATATTTGCGAGATATGGAATTCTGAGAGTGGTTAAAACTGATTGTGGAACCCTTCAGGAATAATCAAATTAAAAGATTAACTGAGAAATATAATATTATTCATAGAATCTCTACTGCTTATCATCCCCAGACTAGCGGTTTAGAAGAAGCGCCTAATCATAAAATTATAAGAATTTTGGAGAACACAGTAGATAATCACAAATTAGATTGGTCTGCTCGATTAGAACTGCATTGTGGGCTTATAGGACTGCTTTTAAGACCCCTATTGGAATGTGGTAATACTTATCATTTACTAGTTGAATTGGAGCATAAAGCATATTGGAAGAGTAAATAGTTGAATTTTAATTTGAAAAATGCTGGAGAGAAGAGATTTATGCAATTGAATGAATTTGAAGAAATTAGAAATGCATCTTATCACAATGACGAGATCTATAAAGAGAGAATGAAATTGTGGCATGATCGGAAGATACTAAAAAAGAAATTTGAACATGGACAGAAAGTTTTGTTATACAACATAAGATTGAAATTATTTCCTGGGAAGCTTAAGTCTAGATGGTTGGGAACTTTTACAGTTGTAAAATTTCATTCTTTTGGAGCTGTTGATATTGAGGATCCTGATACTGGAAAGATTTTCAAAGTTAATGGGCATCGATTAAAGCCTTACTTTGACGGGGTTCAACCAGACTTCAAAGAGGTTTTAATGCTGAGTCATCTCGATTAACTGAATGGTTTGTCAGGCTGATGACGTTAAACTAAGCGCTTTATGGGAGGCAACCCATATGTATCTTTGTGGTGTGTTTGCTTGTTTGTTGTAGTTGTGATTTTAGATTGTTATTTTGGAATCCTACTCACTCCTAAATACTTTTAAAAATTGAAAAATATTGGATTTAATTGAGATATTGGAATATTTCGGACAAAACGAAGTTCTGTGAATTTTTTTTGACCACTGGCACCGCCTGCATCCAAGTACAGACTGTATGCTGAACATCAGGATTTGAGCACCATCGACGCCCTATTGAGAGCGCCAGCGGGGCTCAAATCCTCTTGACGGTTATTGGAGTTTAATAATTTGATTTTTGGCAGTTTTGAGCGGGATCTTCTTCCTTATAACCCCCCAAAACTCCATTTTAAACTTCTAACCACTAGAAAAACAAAAGCTTACTTTCCTAATTCGCATCTCATGGATTCCTACTTCATAGAACCCACTCGAACTCTCATTTTCAACTGACGGAAGTTTATCAGTTTTGAGGCGCAGCGATTATTCACCAAGGTGATGATGAAGAGGAGGATTATCAAGGAGAGAGGGTTTATTAATCGAGGTTTGGATAATCCTACTACAAGAGTTGAAGAGATAATAAAGAAAAGGCTATGGGAAGTGTTATTTTACACTACCGCTGCCGTAGTAATTCTGGTTGTGAAAGAATTCTATGAAAATATTCATGGGATTAACCAAGGATTCGTCTGTGTACGAGGTAGGTTTGTAGAATTCACTCCTGCGAGAATTAATGATCTCTTTAAGATTGAGAATGCACCTATTTGTTACTATTCTAATTTTAATGCAAAAAGCGATGATATGACTGAAGTTTATCGTTATTTGTTGAATGAAAATGAAGATTGGGAAGTAAGAGACAATGGATATATTAGTTTCCCTTCTGCATCTTTAAATCCCGTGTCAAAACAGTGACATTATTTTATTTCGGTGAAGTTATTTCCAACTTTGAAGTTTAGTAAAGTAACCAAGGAAAGTGCTATTTTAAATTTTTGTATTCAAACTAGAAGGCCGATTGATATTGGAAATATAATCGTAAAATCTGTTTTAGGATTGATAATTCATGGATCTAAATATGGGCTTGGACACCTGTCCACCATATTTATGTTGTGAAGTCAATCACAAGTTTCGTGTGAGAGTTGGGAAAAGGTTTTTCTTCTACGGAGGCTTATTGATCCAACTAATCTTTATGACTACCAAACAGTAGGAGATGAAGGCGATATGGATCGGTTTGCTGATCAACCAACTAAGACTTCACAACCCATTCAGCCTTACTTTCCTGAAAGTTCCAGAGTGATACTGAAGAAAATCAAGCAGTTGGAAAAAGAGGTACATAATGTTTTGAATGTCATTAATAATATTTCTGATTTATTTGATCACATAGACTGGAGGATGAAGGAACAATTTGATCACACTGGTCGGATTGAAATGGGCCTGATTAATCTGTTGAAGAAGAATGCTGTGATATCAGAGATGAAGATAGTTCGGATTCTTCTGATGAATTTCCATTTTGTCCCTTCTAAAATTTGTTCGTGCATCGTCAATCTATTGGAGATATCAAAGAGGAAGATAGTTCGGATACTGATGAGGAGTGACTACTGGATTCTGCTTTTGCTTGATGTGTGTTTACTTTGCTTTGCTTAGTTTTGTTTGGTTGTTTAGTATTTACTTTGCTTTTCTTTGTAATTTGCATTTGGATTTACTATGCTTAATTTCATTGTGTGTGCTTAGATTTTAGTTTTTTCTTATCGTAGTGTACTTACAACACTAACAATGTAAGGGTCGTTGATTTGATTTGATGAACATGTTAGAGTTTATGTTGTAATGTGGATTTTATATATAAAATTGAGGTTTTGTGTTATTTGTGTAAGAATTGTGTTAGTTATTGCTTGTGTGATAAAATAGATGCTTAATGAAGTGTTAAATGTCATTGTGGAGGACGAAATGATTGAAATTACAAAAAAAAAATTTTACACAGAAAAATTTATGCACTGGCGCCATCGGTGCCCAAATATAAAGACTTTGGCTGATTAGATAAATAGAGTGCCGCAGACGCCCAAATATAGAAAAAGGCCAAAACCCTTATATTTCGCGATTCTGACCCTGGACCCACGAATTTCTCCATTGATTTTGTCTTCCTCCTCCATTTT
Source organism: Papilionanthe hookeriana x Papilionanthe teres (assembly GCA_022702705.1). NCBI lineage: Eukaryota > Viridiplantae > Streptophyta > Magnoliopsida > Asparagales > Orchidaceae > Papilionanthe > Papilionanthe hookeriana x Papilionanthe teres. Next base: position 56,023,636 of record CM040435.1, read on the forward strand.
CGTGACTAGTGAAGTTACAAGGGATAGAGCAATTTTGAATTATTGTATTTAGACTATGAAGAAGATTGATATTGGAGCTACTATCTTCAAGAACATTCAGTCTATTGCTACAGGAGAGGCCACTAGAGGATTATGACATATTGCCCTGATTCATGCCCTATGTGTACAGTCTGAAGTAGAATTTAAAAGTTCTGAAGAGGTAGCTATACCACTTTTTATGATATTACATCCGTGAGTGAACGAGGAAGAGCGGCGGTCGGAATTTCTTAGGTATCATAATTTCTGAATGGTAACGACTAAAAACGAATCACTTATTTTGGCTTTTTGACCCCATATTGTAGGGTGGATTTCAAAAGATATGAAAAATCTCTCTCCAAGCAGTACATACGACTTTCATCGAATACGGCTAAGCCCTAATTCTCAATGAGAAATTGAAAAATTTGAAAAAACCCGAAGGTTATTTGTATTTCTCGGAAACTACCTCCCACATCTCCATTCAAGATTTCTTGACCTACTATTGGCCAAACTACTTGAGCACTGGGTGCAATATGTGTAGGATGACTTAGACATGCTTCATAATTGGAAAAACGGGCGCCATGGAAGTACATGCCACTCAGCCAAAGAATGATAATAGAGAGTTGGCTGAAATGAGCACTAAAGACATTTTGAGAGATCTGAAAAAAAACCAAATTTGTCTAAATTTTCAAAATTTTTTATCAAGAGTGTATCACAAAGGAATAAAATGATTTTTTCCTTTTCCATAGAAGTCAAAATTCTTGCCATTATTGTTATAGCATTGTTCATTTTAGTACCTACTGCCTTTTTCACGTGGTTGGTGCACTAGGCTGATCGAGACTCGACTTTGAGGATCTGGCACCTGCGCCCGGCCCCATGTTTGCCTAGGAATTGGAATTGAGACTGTGACGAAGACCTCCAATCAATGAAGCATTGGTAGCATGCGTCAGGGGATTCCTCACTCTTCCAAGTGCAACCGAGACCCTAATTAAGGAACAAAAATAGAGGGAAAGTTCAAATCTATCAAAGCGAAGTGTGACGACAAATTCTAGACTCGAACGATTTATCGCCTGTTTCGTGAAATGTGTTTAACTTGGTTATGCTTTTATTTTTATTTTTTTAACATTTTTATTCTATAACGAAATTAAACATTAAACAAAAGGATTTGCAAATAAAAGAGCTAATGCCACGACCAGTTCATAAATTGTTACGGGTACCTGTTTCTGGAAGACCCTAAAATCTCTTATGTGTGCCCCGACAATTAAGAATGAAGTCATGCAACCCAAATTAGGCAACCTTAATACGCTTCGGCACTATGATCATTAGCAAGCATGACTGACTCTCTTCGCCTGACCCGACCGACAATTACGCAGTAAATTAACTTTCAAAAGATGGCCAAAAACTTGACCCGTTTTATAAATAGCGGCTTGTGTGCAAAATCTTAAATGATAAAAACTAGAAAATATTTTACACACTAGGGGTACTACGCAAGTATAAGTATCATTTCAAGTAATATAGAGTTTTCTTTAAAATCCCAGTATCGATCCCACGAGGAAGTGAAGTAAGAGGTCTTTAGTCAAATTCTAGTCTACTATAATTACTCCTTAGGTTGGAATGTCGATTAAAATTGTGTTTTATCTAGCAACTACTCCTAAATGCAAATGTTAAATGTAAAGATAGTAACTATAACTAAATGCAAATATTATTTCTAAAGATAACCCTTTTTGGATGAATTGGTTTGGTGAGTTTGAGATACTAAAAGCAACAATTCTTATGTAATGAAATAGATAACGTATAGGAATGCGATGCATTAAATATTGTATGTGCCAAATAGGAATAATCCTATTCTTTACCCTTTGGTCCAGGCGTAAAGAACATTGACTAATCCTATGCTTACTTACTGAATCCGTGACTACGCTGCGAGGTACCGACTCTCACTTCGGTGCTCCGACGTTCCCCTCCCCTGAGGGCTAACAATCTACACTTTACCACCCAAACGATAGGACCGAATTGAGGATTTTAGCCCGTCACTCTAAAATCTCCAATTCTACGCCCGATTAATATTATTTCCTGATTTATTTGCATTCAATCCCCATGAACTTCACCATCCATGGAATTTGAATGTGGTTCAACTTTGTTGAGAATTACATATGCCTTTCGGGACTTAACACAATTACAACGAATTTTTACACTACAATGGGCCCTTATTGCAATGTAAATTAAGTGCAAGTAAAAATCATCACATTTATAATTAAATTTACTTCTACCATGCATCATAAAATCCTAAACATGACTTCTACTCATTCCAAAAGAAAAGTAAAAGGAAAATAATGACATAATCTTCTCATGCCATTATTTCTAAAGAAGAAGAAAAAGTAAGAGAGATACGTCACAAAGCGCGAAGAAAACACAACGGAAACTTCATGTAATCAAAGCAAATCCACTAAATAAATGTTTACAAAATTATAAGATAATGAACAACAATACTTAGCTTTTTCCCCTTGAAAGAAAGATGAAGATCTCTCCCATAAAGTCTCCCAGCAATCCATGCAATGCTAGCGAAATCCGTTACAAATTCTCTCAAAATCTCTTCTTCAATCTCTCCAAAAGGGTAGAAATCTGCATTTCTACTCTTAATCTAAGAATCCTAAACATTCCTTAAAATTTTCTCCACTTTTCTCCTCTATTTATCCCTCCATTCCACTCAAATTCGTCTTTATTTTAAAGGGGTAGAAAAATTCCCAAAGGTTGCCTAAGCACCTCTTCAAAAGGCGTCCATGTTCGATGAATTTGTGCTTGAACTGACTTTCTCACCATCGGCGGGCTCGTTCTCGCCGTTGGAGGGCTTCTAGAACATGGGCCAACTGCTAAGGCTCATTGTAGGCAGGCTCGAGAGCATTTTCGGCAAGCCTTTTGGTCATATTTTGGCCTTCTCGGGAAAATCCCGCCGTCGGCGGGCTCGCGGCCGCCGTCGGCGAGATTCCTGCGCAGCTCCACCGTTTCGCTCCGTTTAACTCCGTTTTAGCTCCGATTCACCCCGTTTCAGTTGCGTTGCGTTCATAACTGATAGCCCTACGAAATAAAAATAAAACATCCTTTCTTTAAAGTGTAATATCAATCAAAAATATGCAAGAAGCGTAAAAGAGATTAAGCATCAAAAGACTTAAAGAAAGGTGTCAGGGCAGAATTTCATTTCTTGCTCGTTTATGCTCCAAATTGCACCGTTTTTGTTTCTTTTTTATCCAATCATCATTTCTTGTATCTAAAACCAAAAAACATACAAAATACCTTCCTTTAAAGTGTAATATCATAAAAAATGAGTAAAATGATATAGCAAAAAGCGTATATATTTTAGGCGTGTCAAAATCCCCCAAACTTAACTGTTACTTGTCCTCAAGTAACACTTTTACTACATAAAAATATAATTCAGGGCAATGTACTTTTCACCCGTAATACACTAAAATTTTTCATTCAAAAGAATATATTGGTTAAATTTTTAGAAAGAAATATAGTCACTCAGGTTAACGCTACAGGTATAAGAATATTCAGCAATCAAGTCAAAGGGTTCTAGTCTTCTATTTAGTTCAACATAAACCATAATTTGTCACATTAAGAGTGCCTTGAAAGATTATGTAAAAAAAGAGTTCATGCAAACTTCATCAGAATGTAAGCCAATAGTTTAAATATAAATTCAGAAATGAAATTAAGTTCTCCCTTTAGGGTGACTCAAGTGAAGCCAATTTTTGAGTAGGCATCTCCTCAAGATTCTCTTAATAAATATTTTTCTTTCTTTCTTTTTTTTTCTTTTCTTTCGGGATCATTTTCAATCCCCTTTTTTTTACTCACTTTTCTTTTTCTATCTTTTTTTTTTAAATGAGTATTACTATATCTGGAGAGCATGTAATGATTTTGAACTTCACTCTCCTCTTTCTAAAGTTCAAACTTGAAACACATCCTTACTTTATAATTAGGTATGAGCTTTATTATTCATCATAAAGTCACAATCTCTTCTTAACACACAATACTTTAAGTCTCTTAATATTTCAAAAATACAATTTTCTTTACTTTAAATAGTTAACTATAATCAAATTCTTCCATACCAAATATCTTTTCCTTATAAAATTAACTTTTATTACTTTCATCCAATCTTTCCATAATATTCAACTGAAATAAAAAGTTTTAGTTATCTCAAGCGAGGTTCAATTGCCAGAAGTTATGCTAATATTTTTTGAAAATATAATAATTGAGAACAAATAAGAGTTAATATTTTTCTTCCCCCCAAACTTAAATTTTAAAATATTTTGTAATAAATTCCATAAAATGTAGCAGGAAGAAAAAGTAAAGGTTTAATCTACTTGCTACTACAACATCCTATCAAATTCATATCATGCATAATCAGGATAGAAAGACTGTAGGAGAAAGTAAAGCTAACCTAAAACATGCTTGTAATAAAATTACACTAAAAGGAAGTATTTTCACATTAAAATTTTATTTTTCTTCCTACCCCCAAACTTAATTTTTAACATATATAGCATTCAGTACAGAAAATATAAGAAGGAAGAAAAATAATTTAGAAATTCTATCTACCACAAGTGTCTATCAGAAAGATCTATAGTTATTAATCAGGATAGGAATCATGTAGTAGAAAGTAAATCTAAACTAAACATTCCAAAATGAAATTATCTAAACCAAAGTCTAACTAGCAAAGCAGGTATCAGCAAGGGAATAAAAAAATGTTCTTCAAGACCTAAATAAAGTTGTAACACAAACATAAACATACATATGATAAATGAGGTCAATTCTTCCTTTAACTCATCACATCTAACTAATTTACTTTCAATTTCTAACGGAATCACTACACTAATAAATTAGGCACTTCAAAATATTTTATTGATTATAATCCCAAAGATAAGATTATTCCTAATAAATTGGTTTCCGGACACCAATCTCAGGCATCACCTAATCTTTTTAATTAAGCACCTCTAACTGTTATAAAAAATAGTGTGAGATCATCTTAATGTTATTCATCAAATAGGTTCGTGACTCCTATATAATGAAAATAAAGTTGCAGAAAGGAAGTAACAAATTAAGATGGAACTATCAATGTTCGAAATTCATGATTTCTCTTGTAAAACTGAAGTCTGGGTGAGACCCAAGTCACAGTGGACTCATTAATCCAACTACTACAAAGATCAATTCTAGCCATAATAAGAAGTTAAGGAATCACCTCCCTCATGACACACAAAGATCAAATAAAATTACTAATAATCCAAACATCTACCAATCATCAATCAAACTGATCAATCCACTATAGGCAAATACAATAGATCACTAACAATCATGACTCTCAAGAACACTAAATCAAAGCACACTGATAACTATGGCTTTCCTCCCATAAAGCGCTAGGTTTAACATCGTTAGCCTGACAAATGATTTCACCTGGATCAAAATTCCATATAAGTAATCCTCGATCATATGCCCAATCATTTCCAGATCCAGGGATTCCTATAAACTCCTCAAATTTTAATTTTTCATTTAGCTCTTCATTTTCAGTTGGATTTATATCATAATTCCTTATATTTCTTTCTAGATCCAATATTCTTCTATTGATTTTCTGAATTTGCATATTAATATCATCCTTGAAATTTATTAGAAATGGATCTTTATAAATCAGATTCAAGATCAAATTCTTCTATGTCACTCTTATGATTCAAGTTATCTTCTAATTCTTCCCCTTTATAATTATTAAATGATGGAGGATCTATCTTAGTTTAGGAAATAAGTTTTTCTAATTTCTTAGGAATTTCTTCTAATGGTCTTCCAATATCCTTATCCTATTTTCTCAACTCAAAGTTCTTTTGAAATTTATCCTCAAATTCTATTCTAAGTCTTAGTTCAATATCTTTATATTTCCCATCATTCAATTCAGGTTTTTCTAGTGATTGAGTCGAATCTAAAGATATAAAGACTGGTGGCATAGATGAATTCTCTAAATAGATAGACCTTAAAATTGTACGGGGTACATCTATCTTAAGTTCATAAGATTTTTCAACAGATGGAAATAAAAGTTTACTATTTTTGGTAGCGTCCATTATTTCATACCTCTCCTGAACATACATACAGTCTTCTTTAAATAACCTTTTCGAATCATCATGAAAGTCTATTTCATTCTCATTTATTAACTTACTCTCAAAACTTTCTTGGAAATGGTCTTTATTTAGATAATCAATTTCATCCATCCAAAAACAATCATCATCTTCTCTCTCAGATGGATATTTCATAGTCTTTAATACATCAAAAGTGACATTCTGATCATTAAAATTCATAGACAACACTCCTTTTTTCACATCTATCATAGCTTGTCCAGTAACAAGGAAAGGTCTCCCTAAAATAATTGGAATTTCTTTATCTTCCTCCATATCTAATACAATAAAGTCTAAACGAAAAATAAATTTATCCACTTTAACAAGCACGTCTTCTATAACTCCTTTTGAATAAATGATAGATCGATCAGCTAATAAAAGGGTTACAGTAGTGGGAGAAATATCGACTAAACCTAACCTTCTAAATATAGATAGAGGCATCACATTAATGCTCACTCCTAAATCACATAAAGCTTTTCCACATAATTTTTCTCCAATTACACAAGGAATTGTAAAGATACCAGGATCTTTAAGTTTCTGACAAAATTTTTTTTGAATTATGGCACTGCACTCCTCATTTAGTGCAACTGTCTCATAATCCCCAAATTTCCTTTTATTGTTTAATATATCCTTTATAAACTTTACATAACTTGGCATCTGTTCCAAAGCTTCAGTGAATTGAATATTTATCATTAACTTCTTAAGTACTTTCATGAACTTTGAAAATATTTTATCCAACTCATGCTGTCTAATTCTTTGAGGAAATGGAGGGTGCGGTCCTTCCAAATTGATTTTAGTTGGAGATATTAATTTTTCCAGATCCTTAGAAACATGTTCTTCAGGTCTTTTAGTTTCCTTTGTTTCTCTCACAACATCTTTCTCTTTTCTAACCACATCCTCTATCTCTCTTCCACCTTTTAATTGGATAGATTCTATTTGTTCCTTAGTGTTCTCTTTAGGGTTGATCTTAATGTTGCTAGGAAGTATTCCTTGGTATCTATTGCTAAGTGAATTAGCAATTTGTCCCAGTTGATTCTCTATATTTCTAATCACAACATTTTGAATTTGCAACTGGTTTCCCATTTGTAATACCACTTCTTCCATAGACATTTTTTATCCTCAATTTTTTGATCATTGCTAGAGTCCGGTGGATATGAAGGTCTATAGTTTGTGTTCTCCTGATTATTCCAACTTCCATTAGGATTTGCATAATTATTTTCCCATTTTAGGTTTCACCATTAGTAGTACGATTCCAGTTAAATTTAGGATGGTTCTACCAACTTGGGTTGTAAAAGTTAGAGTACGGGTTATTTATGGCATTTAAAGTCTCATATGATAAGTTAGAATCAATTATATGCCCTAATGTTCTTTCCTCACTTACAGAAGTAAATTGAGGTTGTTTCATTCCAAATTGGTCCAAATTCCTTGATATTGCAGCAACCTGAGATACAGGAATTGCAATCGCATCCGTATCATGAATACTAGCTACATTTTTATGATTTACCCTTGCAGAGGGCCATTGGAATTCATTTGTAGCCATTTCTTTAATTAATGCATATGCTTCATCAAATGGTTTTGAAATTAATGATCCACCAGCGGCAGCATCAATTATAGACATAAGGGATTCTACTAACCCATTATAAAAAATTTGAATGATTAACCATACAGGCAGAGCATGGTGTGGACACTTTCTTAGGAGTTCCTTAAATCTTTCCCAGGCTTCGTATATTGATTCTCCTTCATACTGACAAAATGAGATAATATCGTTTCTAAATTTAGTAGTCCTTGAAGGTGGAAAATACTTAGCTAAGAATTTCTGAGTTAACTCCTCTAAATTTTTAATAGAACAAAGTGCTAATGAGTATAACCACATTTTAGCCTTATCCCTTAGTGAGAAAGGAAAAAACCTTAGTCTAACAGCATCGTTTGACATGCCATTATAACAAAATGTAGCACAAAGTTTTAGAAAATTTGATAAGTCTAAATAGGGATCCTCCAAAGTAGTTCCCCCAAACTGATTGTTCTGCACTAGTTGGATAATCTCAGGATTTATTTCAAACGAGTCAGCTTCTACGACAGGGTTTTATATACTTGAGTGAATTTCATCTGTCGTAGGATTTATGTAATCCCTCAATGAATTATGATGATTTTCTATGTTATTATCTTGAAAGTTTTCCATTTCCATTTTTAGTTTTTCGAGTGCTTTCTGTATTTTTATTTTTTTTATTTTTTTTAAACTCAGGATCATAAGGGACAAGTCCTACAGATCCTTCGTTTCACATACGTAACACAACAAAAATTACATTAATAATTAAACAATTAAAAGATAAAATATATTCAACACAACAAAACATTTTCACAAACACTTTATTTTTCACACAAAAATTTTTTTTTTCTTTTTTTCACAACACTTTTTCATACAACAAAACACTTTTCACACAAAACAGTTTTTACGACACTACAGTTTTCTAAGTCAAAGCCTAATTACTTCAACTAAAATTCTCCTAAAGTTCTTACCGAAGCTTCCCCGGCAACGACGCAAAAAACTTGACCCGACTCGCAATTACGCTGTAAATTAACTTCCAAAAGATGGCCAAAAACTTGACCCAATTTATAAATAACGGCTAGTGTGAAAAATCTTACATGATAAAAATTAGAAAATATTTTACACACTAGGGGTACTACGCAAGTATACGTATCGTTTCAAGTAATATAGAGTTTTCTTTAAAAACACCAGTATCGATCCCACGAGGAAGTGAAGTAAGAGGTCTTTAGTCAAATTATAGTCTACTAAAATTACTCCTTAGGTTGGAATGTCTATTAAAATTGTGTTTTATCTAGTAACTACTCCTAAATGCAAGTGTTAAATGTAAAGATAGTAACTATAACTAAATGCAAATATTATTTCTAAAGATAACCCTTTTTGGATGAATTGGTTTGGAGAGTTTTGAGATACTAAAAACTACAATACTTATGTAATGAAATAGATAATGTATAGCAATGAGATGCATTAAATATTGAATAAAGAATATTGACTAATCCTATGCTTAGTTACTGAATCCGTGGCTAGGCTGGGAGGATACCGACTCTCACTTCGTAGCTCCCACATTCCCCTCACCTGAACGATAGGACCAAATTGAGAATTTTAGCTTGTCACTCTAAAATCTCCAATTCTACGCCCGATTAATGTTATTTCCCTATTTATTTGCATTAAATCCCCATGAACTTCACCATGCATGGAATTTGAATGTGGATCGACTTTGTTTAGAATTACATATGCCCTTTTGGGACTTAACGCAATTGCAACAAATTTTAACATTACAATGGACCTTTATTGCAATGTAAATTAAGTGCAAGTAAAAACCATCACATTTATAATTAAATTTACTTCTACCATGCATCACAAAATCCTAAATATGATTTCTACTTATTCCAAAAGAAAAGTAAAAGGAAAATAATGGCATAATCTTCTCATGCAATTATTTCTAAAGAAGAAGAAAAAGTAAGAGAGATACGTCACAAAGCACGAAGAAAACACAATGGAAACTTCATGTAATCAAAGCAAATTCACTAAATAAATGTTTACAGAATTATAAGATAATGAAGAACAATACTTAGCTATTTCCCATTGAAAGAAAGATGAATATATCTCCAGTAAAGTCTCCTGAAAATCCATGCAATGCTAGCAAAATCCCTTACAAATTCTCTCAAAATCTCCTCTCCAATCTCTCCAAAAGGGTAGAAATCTACATTTCTACTCTTAATCTAAGAATCCTAAACATTTCTTAAAGTTTTCTCCACTTTTCTCCTCTATTTCTCCCTCCATTCCTCTTAAATTCATCTCTATTTTAAAGAGGCAGAAAAATTAACAAAGGTTGCTTAAGCACCTTTTCAAAAGATGTCCATGTTCGATGAATCTGTGCTTGAGCCGATCTTCTCGCCGTCGGCGGGCTTCTAGAACATGGGCCAACTGCTAAGGCTCGCCGTTGGCGGGCTCGAGGGCGCTGTCGGCGAGCCTTTCTATCATATTTTGGCCTTCTCGGGAAAATCCCTCCGTCGGCGAGTTCGAGGCCGTCGTCGGCGAGATTCCTGCGCAGCTCCACTGTTTTGCTCCGTTTGACTCCGTTTTTGCTCTGATTCGCCCCATTTCAGTTGCGTTGCATTCGTAACTGATAGCCCTACACAATGAACATAAAAAAACTTTCTTTAAAGTATAATCTCATTCAAAAATATTCAAGAAGTGTAAAAGAGATTAAACATCAAAAGACTTATCGAAAGGTGTCAGGGCATAATTTCATTTCTTGCTCGTTTTTGCTCCAAATTGCACTGTTTTTGTTTCTTTTTGTTCCAATCACCATTTCTTGTACCTAAAATAAAAAACATACAAAATACCTTCATTTAAAGTTTAATATCATAAAAAATGAGTAAAATGATATAACAAAAAGTGTATATATTTTAGGCGTGTCATCGCCCTGCCAAACAAAGAGATTGGAACTGGCACTTCGGAAGCAGGATAGGAGAAACTCACCCTTTCTTAGTACTAAGGCTATCTAGTTAGCCTCGTCATAGTTGTAATTGTTAGAGCTTTCTTCAACCTGTTCAGGGGTGAGATCAGCTCACTAGACATTCACTCAATTGGAAGCTTTCTTTCTGAATGAGAAACCAACTCAGATCGAAATGTCATTTTGGGAGGTTTTTACATAAATCTTGAATCTGTTGTAGAATCCCAATTCTCACCCGCTCTACTGGCATGTGTGAAGCTTACAACCTTTGTCTAACTTTAGAACAAACAAAGAATGGTGTTTTGGTGGGCTCCATGGAAACTTTGCGTACTCACAGATGACAGTCAGTATATGGACCCGTCCTATCCTTGACTCCTTCAACCAAGAAAGACGACTAACTGAAACAGATTTGACATGACTTACTTTCGATTTTTGAGGACCTTCCTGTTTATCCAATTTTTACAGTGCGATGGTTGGCTGTTCACGGACTGGCTGTACCTACTAGAAGGGTTTCTCCCTCAGAACAATTCATTCTGAATCCAAAAATAGGAATTTTCAAGGTTAGTTCATTTAATCAACCAAAGTAAAGTTTCTAACCTTAGGAAAATTATTAAAGATTCATTTTGGTTAGAGGACCTCTAGGAATAATTTTAGTGTATTTATGAATTATATTTTAATTTTTATAATTATTTGTTGCGTTTAGTGATTAATTAAATTTTGTATTTTTGTTGTTTTTATTTTATTTATTTTAATTATTTTAAGCAAAAAATAGGAAAAATATATTTTTTTAGGCTTTCAAAATACATAACTATATTTAGAAAATTAAGAAAAATATGTTTAATGGTGCCAAATGATAGGAAGTAATTTGTGACATTTTGGTTAGTTTTTTTACTTGTATGTTCTTCCATTATTTTTAAATATTTAAAAATTTGAAAATAGCTTAAAAATGAAATATTTATTTTAACATTCAATTTTTTTCCTAGGTTTCTCTGGTCTTAAAAAACACTCCAAACCAATTTTGTATTTTTTAAATTTTAGTTTATTTTATATAATTATTTTAAGTAAGAATTTATATTTACTTATAAAATTGATTTCTATGTCAAAAACAAGATGAATGACCTTAGGATATTTACAGGAGCCTCATGACGTGGTGATCTTCAATTTGGTGCAATTTGGTGATCATTTAAATTATTTTGTATTTTTCTAATTTTTGGTTTTTTTGCTTAATATTTATATATAATAATATGTTTTGAATTTTTAAAATTTCATTTTTACTTTTACTAAGTTCCTCTGACCACGATGGACCTATCAGACCTTTTTTTATTTATTTTTAACCATATTTTCATTTTTGCAATTTTTTATACTAAAAATAATGCTAAATACCTCAAAAAATTACGTCTTTTGATCATAGAGGTATCATTTGATCTTAAAAAATTAGAGAAGCTCGTCATTCTCATTAAAAATGAATCCCCAAAGTCTCATTAATTTTGGTCATGTATTTAATTAGTTATTAATTAATTACCCTCTGGAATATTTAATTTATTTAAAATAAAATACATAACAAATTTTTTTGAATTTTTGTTCATAATCTTCTCCTCTATTCACTGAGTAATAAGATATTTTTATTTTATTTTTTTATTATTTTTCTACACTAGGTTATGTTTTTTTAAAGTTTATGGAATTAAATAAATCAGAAAATAGCTATTTTTCTAATTATCCGCGTCGACACCACGCAATCCTTGTATGCTCCGAGCTTTCTACAGTTGACCTCATTTTTGGTGAGGTATTCTCTCTCCTTAGTGCTTATGATCTAGCCATAGGTTTTCCCTTTGACTATCCTAGAGGACTAGAAATGGAACTCACCACCACTTAGAAATTCAAACCACTTCTTGACACCCTTCAAACCCCACAAGTTTGATTGTGAACCCCTAAACCACTTGGAGGGTTAAAATCAATATGTGGAGGTTTAGAGGATGAGTTTCCTACAGGACTCTTTGGCCTTAGGACTACCCTGGATGGTCTGGCCTGGTGAGGGTCGACTTGCACACACACTAAACTCTCACACACATTCCAACCCTAAAATCATTGTTACCCAATTTAATTCCCTGACTTATGTAGGTAATTCATATGGATGGACCTTAACCTCTAAGCCCCTTGCTAAGAGGGTTAGGAACAACATAGTGAATGCCTAAAATGAGTCCTCTCATGGCTCTTGTGAGCTTAATATGGTTTCTTGGCTCAACCAAAATGATTTCATTTCACTCACACTTGATCAACCTTCATTTTTCCAAAATTTCAATTTTTGACCCCCGGGACCCTAAACCCACCAAACCTACCAAATGTTTTTGAAATTGTCCAAAATTTGTAAAATTGCCTAAATTACCCAAAATTCCTCAAAATCTGTCCTAAACATTTCCCACCATTCAATTTGATCATCCATGGTCAAATATACCAAAATTTTCAAAATACCCCCCCCCCCTAATAACCTCCAAATACCCAAAACACCCTTTTAACCCAAAAATTCCAAAAATTCAGAAAGTTCCCAAAAAATTTCAAAAAATTCCAAATATTCCCAATTTCATTTTGTTGAACTACACTATAAGCCAATTTTACCAAAACCCCCAATTTGACCTATTTTTAACCTAAGAGAGCCCAATTGCCAACCAAACCACTCCAATTGACCTCAATTTTGATCCAATTCAATCCTAAGCTTCAATTTAACATCCCCAATATCAATTTAGACCAAATTAAAACCCAATTCCATCAACATGTGGATCTAATTTCAATTTGAAGTTTAAAGCCCAATTTTGGCCCATGACCTAAACTTAGCCCAAACCAACCCAACACAACTCCAATTAGCCTCAAATCTTTTGTAAAACCTTCCTAACATCCCCATACACAAAACACTAACTTGATTTACCCAAAATTTGAACCCAAACTCCACCCAAGCCTAACCCAAACCAAAAATCCCCAATTTGGCCTTAACCAATCATGAACCCAAATAGGCCCAAATCCCAAAATCAAAGCCCAACCATAATTGAAAACTCCTTGTTATACTCCCATAAATATTTTTCAACATTAATTTTACATCAAACCCAACATTGGCCCAACCCTAACCCAATTTAGCTCAATTTGATCTACTTTGGCCCCATTACCAAAAATACCTAAATTAAATCCAATTCAACCCCATATTACCCCAAATTTGCTCCAAACCATTCATGAAACATTACCAAATTAAATCCAATAATTATTGGGCTAAATCCTTTTCAAAAATTTCATCCACAAACTTGTTTTAAAACCTAAAAGCCCACCTTTTCTAAGAAACTTTAAAAGCTCATCCAAAATAATTTCAAAAGGCCCAAAATCAACCCAAAGCCCACATGACAGTTCTTTCTATCATCCCTTTAATCAAAATCACCCCTAAGTTTCAAAATCATCATTAAACCATTCCAAATCAAGCTTCATGAAATTTTTCCACCAAAATACCAAAATTTCGAAAATCTACTTCCATGAAATTGACCAAGCCTTGCCCTAAGCCATATGGAGCCATAGAGCCATGCATAAGCCATATGAAAGCCATGGGAGCCACTTTCCACCTCACCAAGCCATTAATGGCAAGAAGAGGGGGTTCTTTCTTAACCCTTCATTATCACTTTTTAACCCCATTTATGCGACACTCTAAACCAAGTTTAGCCACATCACCATGCATGGAGACCTCACCACCCCTTCTTAGCTAATCCAAATGATTCCCTCAGCCCAAAACCAAGTCATGGGAGGTGCACCCAACCCATTTACATGACTTGACAAAATTGGAACCAAAAGAGCATATTCCCCCATGCCATTTAAACCCACTCCTTCACACATGTCAAACCCCAATTAAATTAACAAACCTCAAGCTCTGACCACACTGAGTTAGATGGTGACCTGACCCTGGCCGGACCACCACCCCAGTCGCCGGAAACCACCAGGCCGAGAGGCTTAATTTGAATCAAAAATTTAAAATGAGTTGGCTGAGCTGTCCCAACCCAAATGGCCATTGTGGCTGTTCTTCTCCTCCCATAGGAAGCAAATCCTAGCCTTAAAACCTCAATGAAATCAGCCATGGCCATGCCTATTTAAACACCACCACCTCTTGGCCAAAAGAGGTGTTGAACCAAACCCTAACAAAACTCTACCAAAATCATTCCAGACCCTTCTCCAAACATATAGCACTCGATCCCCACAGAAATCCAGCCCTAAAACCCCCTCTGTGAGCTCAATTTCTGACTTCAATTTTGAGCCCAAAACCAGAACACTTCTCCATAGTGAACCAAACTCCAAATTGAGCAGCCCTACACCTTCACCAAACCAAGAGAAGAAGTTCCCCAGTAAAAGCCCCCTCACCAGGCTAGCCATTCTCCCTATCGACCAAGCTTTGAAATTGGCCCTGGTCACTTTCATACCTAGACAGTTCCTCAGAGCCAGAGACTTCATCTGGAGCTTCCTTGGGTTCAATCGAAGGAGCCACAACTCTTTGATTGAAGCTTCACTTCTCAGAGCAAAGTTATGGATATCTTCTTCCTCCCGAGTTTCTGTGAGTTATCCATTTTGTTTTGCTCAATTTCATAACATGTTAGCCATATAGATGTTTGCGTCTTGTTGAGACGAATCCATAGGTATAAGAACATGAAATTTAGTGGAGAACTTAGAGAGATCTTAGGGTTTTAGCGTAGATGACTCTCGGGACACACCAGATGGAGACGATGACCAGCAGCCGTCGGATCGCGCGTGTATCGGATGGATGGTCCAGATCGAGCCAGACGACGAGATGGAACAAGACCGCTGGCAGCGTGGCATCCCAGTCAGATGGAGGCGTCAATGGGAGCGCGCCGCGTGGGCTATCGATCCGTCGTAGGATGACGGGCTGCTGACTGGTTTAAGTAGATAAATAGGGTATTTTTTATTTATTTAATTACCTAGAAATTCAAAAATTCATATCTTTGTGTAGAAAAATTACAAAAATAAAATAAAAATACCCTCTTGCTCAGTGAATAGAGGAGAACAGTGTGGAAAAAGAATTAAGTTATTTTGATGAGTATTTTATTTTTAATTAATTATTTGCTGATTTCAGTATTTTTATTCTCCATGCATGCATACAATTCTCCATGACATGAGACCGTAGTGCTATTGTAGCCTCTGTTCTTGGGAACATTCCTTGAATTTTCCAAGGCTAGAGGACATCTCTATGACAGGATATTGATTTTTTAAATTTATGTGTCTATTTTGATGTTTTAATTCTAGTAATTAGCATTTTTCTTAGAAAATTCTAGGAAAATTTAGGGAGGAATCTTATCACGAGTGGAAAATTTAGGTTTGGTTTAATTCCTTAAGAATAATACTAATTGGCCCAAACACCCAAAAATGAGTTTTAATTAATCAGGATTAACCACACACCAAAATCACTTGAATACAATTATCCACTATCACTTAGGATGTAGAGAACCTCATATAAAAATTTGAAGTCAATTAAAAATAATTTAACCCATTAAATGAATTATTTAGGTTGTGTGACTAGTTTTAAAATTAAAAAAATTCATAAAACCTAAAATACATTTCAAAAATTCACAAAAATAGTTTTGTGGGCTCTCTGATATTAGAGGATTCTAGAAAAATTAAAATTGAAATTTTCTAAAAATTTTCATTTTTAACCATATTTCTAATATTTTAATAATTAAAAAATAATAGAAATCACAAAAAAATTAAAAATCATAAAAATGTCATATTTTGTCTCCTAATCATTTAGGAATAAATCAAATATTTTTCTCAAGTCTATAGGTTAAGAAATTGAATTTTAAAGGCTTAGGACAATTTTTAATATTAAAAATGAATTTCCCCACATTTTCACTAAATTAATTCTAATAAATCAAAGAAAAATTAGAAAATTATAAAATTTGTTTCTTTGAGTTTCTTGAGGTCAGAGAGATTTATGAAAAATATAAAACTTAATTTTCAACTTTAAGTTTATTTTATAATTAATTAATACCATAAAACTCAAAATAATTATAATAAATAAAGTATAATTCAAAAAAATCACCAAAATTAGTCTAAGTGGTCCTCTAGTTAGTAGGCACATCCCATAATTTTCCTAAGGACAGAAACCTTACCTTGGTCATGTTGTTGAATTTTCATTGAAAACCTTCATTTTCTCACAAAAATAAATATATAAATTAAATTAAATTCAGAAAAATCACATTTTCTCCTCTAGTGTCTTAATTGACATATGAGTGAAGTGAAATAAAAATTTTAAGTTCATTTGAGCTTAATTTGATGAGTTATGAAATAAATAGGCTAAAGGGGCATAAAGGTAATTACAGGATTTTAACCCTAATTAATATTTAGGTTTAATCAAAAGGGAGGGTAAAATATCTGATCTTAATTTTCCCTTGGGTGATTGAAACTTAAGTAATTAAGGGGTAGAAACTATTAATCATCTTGAAAATATTTAAAGTAAAACTTAATTAATTAAGTGATTTAAACTTTGGGAGAATAATTAAAATTTTAGATTATTAAAGTTGGGGATATGACTTGAGAAGATACCAATTCTTTAATTTTAAATCCCTAAATAAATTACTTTAATAACATTTCAATTCTTAATTAACTTAAAATGATAATTGAAATTAATGATTAAAAGTAAAATACCCTTAATTAAATTAAACTTTAAAACATTAAGTGATTTAATAACTTAATTAAATTAAATTGAGAAGAGTAAAATTAATTTATCATTTGAAAACAAACCTAAAATAAATTTGAAACATTAAAAATCAATATCAAAACAATTTGTAATAAAAAAAAAATTTAATTAAACTAATTAAAATCAACCTAAAATATTACAATCAATCCAAATAAAGTCATTAAAATTTAATAAAAATAAATAATTTAAACACCTCTTTCAACTTAAACAAATTTAAGACATTAAAAATAATCTAAAATATTAAGATCATTAAAATATAAAGATTTAATTGAATTGAAACAACTTAAACACTATTCCAAACTTAAAATTATTAATTAAAATTTTATAACTAAACCAAATTATTTTAAAATCATCAATTCCAATTTTCTAATTAAGAATTGTTAAAATCTTCAACAAATTAATTTTCCCCTAAAGGCTTTCATTATCATAACTCTTAAATAAAGCATTAAGTGAAATGTCACTTCACTCATAGGATAATCAAACATCCTAGTTCACTGAGTAAGAAGCAAAACTTAACTAAATCACTTGAATGATTGATTCACTAGTACAATGAAATTCTTTTGGACTCAAAATAATCTCAGAAGTATTGAAAAGATGTTTAGGACTCGTCCTAAGAACTTTCTCAATACGATGGGATGTTTTAAATAAGCAACTATACTTAATTGTTCTTTGGTGAAGAAAATCATCCTTAACAAAACATAAGAACCTAGACGTCATAGGAATTGATTAGCTATAGGATTATGATTTTGGTAGACAACCAAAACCTTCCCTTAGCTTTACCTAAGTGTTTTCTTGCAATTATATAAATGCTTTAACCTGTGTTTTAAGTGCAGGAGAAAATAAATAGGAATGCTTACCAGGTACGCTTTTATTGTAATTTATTTACCTGCACTGTACTTTACTTCTCTTGCATGATAAATGACCCAATTTTTGAATTTCCAATTATAAGGATTTGTTACCACTGCTAGAAAATTTAATTTCTGGCAAAGGTGCGAAACACTTGACCCAGAATAACTTGCTATATAGATGTGTACCAAATTTTAATTACGGCAATAGCATTAAATAAAACATGATTGCTACTAAATGCTAGGCCGTTAATTTTTAATACTTTTTAAATATATGTTTATATAGCAAAATATAATTTTAAAGGAAAATATTTTATAAACTTTTTTGGTACTACACAAGTATACATATCGTTTCAAGTAATATAGGGCTTCAGAACAAAGACCCCAGTATCGATCCCACGGGGAAAAAATATGGTAATAAATTTTTAAATATTGTATTTCAAAATCTTTTTGTATTTTAATCTAACTATAAATTACTTATAATTTACTAGATGTAGATAAAGAAAACAATAATAAGAAAATTATTTTGTAAAAACTATATAAAACAAACAACTTTCTTCCCTTCAATTAATCCAAGATTTTTAAGATAATTTAATATTCGTTGGAGAATCTATTTTATAGTATTGTGCCAAATAGAAGCATTCCTATTCTTTACCCTTTGATCCAGGCACAAAGAACATTGGCTAATCTACAGATCAGGTTCGGATGTATTGATAGTAGAATGGGTTAATCTAGGCTCATACTACTAGATGTCCAAGGGTGGCTATGGTCGGCCCTACTAGTGACCCTTTCCTTATTTATAAATCAAATTATAAGAATTTAGTCTGTCACTCTAAAAACTTATCAATTCTACGCTCTTTAAATCTTATCTTCCTATTTATTTGCACTTCACCTTGAATAACCCGCACATGGCCTTCGATTACCCAAGGATTCATGTGACATCTACAAGTTAAGAGTTCTTCTCCTTCTAGGTCTCAAAACTCTTCAACAGGTTTTAACTTAAATGGCCAATTTAAAAAGTAAAGTAAGATCAGGTACTAATATCATCACAATGTTTTGAAATTATTTTGATTTTCAATTCTCCATCAAATCTTATATTATCTTATTTATCTTTTCATAATTGAAGGAAGAAAGTAAACTAACTACTCAGAACACATTGAATATAAACAACAAAACATAATAAATAAACTTTGAATCAAAAATAAAATACTTATATCAAATATTCCTTCTACAGATGTTTTGATTCCTACTGACTCCACAGTGTAATGAACTCTAGATGCAACAACTTGAAAATAAACACACTAAACTAAATAAAAGTGGCCCTTAATTTCTCTCTCTATTTCTCTCTCTAAGGATGAGAGATTCTAAAGTGGCTAAGAGAAAGGGGTTATAATGGGGGGCACGTTTTTCTGAAGGAGTGGACTCCTATTTATAGGCTTCAAGGGTTGCCTTGAAGCACCTCTTCAAAACATGTCCACATTCAATGAATCTTCTAGAAGGTCTGCCTGGCGCCTAGGCGCCGTACACCGCGTCGAGTTCTTAGCACCTCTTCGCTTTGGCTCGCACCTCTTCGCAATTAAAACCTTTTTGGAGTGTCCAAATGTAATGTATCACATGTCCTATAATCAAGGAACAACTGCCAGTCTTCTAGAATGTCCAATAACCGCTCACTCCGTCAAAATAACCGTCCAAACATTGTCGAAAACTTGACGGTTTACGTATCGAGTACGGCGCTTAGGCGCCGGCTTCAGCGCGCTGGCGCCGAGCCATATTTTTTATAATTCTTGTATTTTGCTCCATTTTTACTCCTTTTTGCTTCTTTTTCATCTTTTTTTTTCGTTTTTGGACCTTTTTACATCACCTAAATCCAAAAACAAAAAAAATACCTTTCATTAAAGCATAATATCCTTAGAAATTGATAAAAATCAAGGCATAAAAATAAGTATATTTTTTATGGATCAAAATCCCCCAAACTTAAATGTTACTTGTCCTCAAGTAACCCTTTTTACTATATAAAATGTATAACTTTTGGAATAAAAGATAAATATTTAAGATTCCTTATGATTTTTTGGTTTTATAAAGTCTTTAGTAAATTATTAACCCAATTTCACTAACTAGGTTTAACTTTAAGAATTTAAAGAATATTCAACTACCAAATCATAAGATTTCAAATTTTTCATCCATTTTGAAAATAATAGAAGTTTATTATTTTAAGATCTCATAGATTATTTACAAGAAAAAGATCTTCTTGAAAAACCTTTCTTAAATAAAGATTCATGCATAAAAATTAAGTAAGATATGTAACTAGTTTTCCTTCTATAAGATAATTCAAGTGAAGCCAATTTTTGATTAGGCATTTCCTCAAGCTTCTCCTCTCTTCTCTTTTTCTTTTTTTTTTTCCTTTCTCATTTTTTTTCTTTTTTTTTATGTAGAGAGGATTACTATATCTGGATAGCCTGTTAATGATTTTGAACTTCACTATCCTTAACTTATATTTTCAAAACTTATACATTTCCACTTAATTATTATAACATGAATATAAATTCAAAAAGATTTTCAATCTTTTCTTTTTCAAGTGATAATTTTTTATTACTTAATACTTCTAAAATTCCATTATTTCTACTATGAATAGAAAAATTCCTTACTCTTATTCTTCTTTGAGTTAAATAATTCTATTCTTAAAATCAATCAAAGTTATTAAAATTTTGGTTAATTTCACTAAATTGTTTAAAATTTCAAAAATAAAAGTGATCTCAAATAGATTCTTCATTCCTTAAGTTTTGTTAAAAAGTTTTTATTTTAAGAAAATATTAGCTCTTTAAGGACAAATAAAATTTAAATTTGAATGTATTTTCCCTTCCCCTAAACTTAAGTTTTGGTATACTATGAAAATTTGAAAGTATGCGAGAAAGAAAATTATAATTTTAAAAAGGAAATTTTTATAAGTATGTAAAAACGATCTTAAAAATAAAAATTTACTTCTACTCATGTTTTTATGAATAATAAAGATAAAATTGATGCAGGTATAAAAAGTAAGCAGGCTAATTATTATGATTATACTAAATTTGAAACAAAATAAAAGCAGAGCAAAATTACTAATTACTAAACAGTAGACTGAAAGAAACATATCATAAATTAACTCTAACTTCAGTCTCAAACACAATATATTAAGAATATTCTAACAACAGAATCTTAACACTAATCAATCCACACAGGTACGTAAACAAATCAACATACATCAAACATAAAACTAAACAAACAAACCAAACAAAACAAACTAACAACAAAGTAGCACAACATAGAGATCTATAAACTACTAGTCACTAGCTATAGCCTCATCATCATTATCGTCACCAAAGGAAAACTCAACATCCTTAGGATCAACAAATGGTGTGAAACTAAGAAAAGTAGGGAAACTAACATCATGATCACCCTTCAGAAATCTGACGAGGGCTTCATTATACTCAGCATCATAGCTACTCTTCTTCTGGGTATAATCGGATAAATGATCGAAGTTTCCTATCAATAGTATCGACTACTGCGGTGAGTTAGAAATAACTCCTGCTGTTGCTCTATAAACTGATCA
Organism: Papilionanthe hookeriana x Papilionanthe teres; assembly: GCA_022702705.1. Lineage (NCBI taxonomy): Eukaryota > Viridiplantae > Streptophyta > Magnoliopsida > Asparagales > Orchidaceae > Papilionanthe > Papilionanthe hookeriana x Papilionanthe teres. Next base: position 56,045,457 of record CM040435.1, read on the forward strand.
TGCATTGAATCCCAGAAACTCGATGGTGGCTCAGCAGAAGTAGAGGGTCGGGAAGTAGAAGGTCTACCTGGAGTAGGTGCAGAAGAAGAAGGAGCAGTCGATTTCTTCTCTTGAAGATGATCATATATGCTAATGCTCTCCTGACCAATCGACTTAGTAGTCTTCAACCTTTCCTCTGAAATATCTGCAATGACTCCATTGCTAATACATAATGAATAAATCAGAGATGGGAATCCCAGTCCAATAGAAGTGCTGGATCTCGCAGTAGAATCCACAAAATCATAAATAATACTACCGACATCAATAGGCTTTCTTTCCTGAATGCAGTAGTTTTAGATCGCTCATTCTTTAGTCACTTCACTCAGGTGGTTGGAAGGTAAAAATCTTGCAGAAATAAAATAGTGCCATGCTTTAGAAATACCATTTAATTTGGAGGATTTGAAGTTTACCCTTTTTCCGTTCCTGGTCTTCCAAGATCCAGTACCATCGATCGAATAAGCGATGATCATATCCGAATCTCCCTCGGATGGAGATAATCCGGAATAGTAGCACTCTATAGTCGGTGGCGAGGTCATAAAATACATTGATTCTTTCGAGGATTAAATCCTACTCTGACACCTCTGACAAAAACTTCATAATCTTCAGCATCCAGAAAATTCGCATAAAACTCTCGAACTTTAGGGATAACAACAACAGCAGTGAAATAATAGAATTATTGCCAATTGTGCGTAACGATAGTGTTTTCATCATTTCTCCCGGATGATAGAAACTTCGTTCTGAAATGAACTTCCTCAACGTCGTAAATTCGTGGAATCGAAAATGCGCAGCAGCAGTAGAAAATTTGCTGCTATCAAAGTTATCTCGTGCCTTCCCACGTTTAGATTTCGGAGCCATCTAAACGTGAAAGAAAACAAGTGCAAATTTAGGAATAAAAAATTTAAACTCTTTTTAAGTTTAGAAAACTTAAAATAAGTTTAAAAATCCAAAGAAATCACTAAAAATCAAAAATTTTTTCAAAATTTCGGTTCTTAGCAAAACCTAGGGAAATCTATTTTGAAAATAAAAAATAAATGGTTTAAAGTGTAGATCTGACCTTGAGACGAAGAAATCGAGTGGTTTCGGGCTCAAATCCTTGATGTTTTGACCTCAAAAGGGATTCTAAAAGTTGATTTTCGGGAAAAATGGAGGAAGAAGAAGGCTTAGGCGTCGATAATGGCCTTTGGGGGTATTTAAGGAATTTTTCGGGTACAGGCCGAACCGGCGCTTAGGCGCCGAATTCTGGCGCCTAGGTGCCATACTCGCCTTTCACAAAAAATTATTTTTAAATTTAATTTTCCACCAAAATTCATAAACTCAACTTCCAATTACTCACATTAGAGTAGGGCTTCAGTTTCTAACTTCCAAAACATTTTCCAAAAAAAATAAAAAATTAAATATTAAATCCACCAATCAAACATAAAGTTTAAATCAAACTTCACTAAATTTCATTTATAATCTTCAATATTGGCTCAATATATTCTAGATAAGTATCATTCTTGATTCAAGTTCCTAATACACACTCAAACACGACAATTTTTAAGCAAAAACAACACACATTGAACATGAAAGCAAATACACAAACAAACACAAAAGATTCACTAAATCAATACAACGTCTCAACAAACCAGATAATAACTATCGCATTACCAGAATACTCTAATATTTACAATGGAAATCAGTAGCCGTCTTTTTGCCAATCCACTTGTTCTTCGCATACATTTCAACTTGAGCATCTTGATAAGCCGCAAAATGATCAAATTGAAGTTTCATTTGCCATTCTAGATGTTCAATCTGATAAAACATCTCATGAATGTGATCTCCAATTCTTTTAAACACAGCTTCAAACTTATCCAAATGACTAGAAATTTTCTCTAAACTTAACGCGATGAAACCATTGAAGTAGGGTTGAGGATCCTTTGAGACCTTGTCCCTAGCCTCTTCTCCATGATTTCTTCCTTACATTTCTTCAAAAATTTCTCAAATCTCTCAAGAATGAAGTGTAATGGACGTAACTTTGATTACTTGATGGTTATGGATGAAAATGGGTTGATTTAAAGGTGAAAATCGTGTGAAAACTAAAAATTTTCGGTTTTGCACGACCCAGTAACAATGGCGCTTAGGCGCCGAACCTATTGATACCTAGTTTAATTCGGGAGCTTAGGCGCCGAATCTTGGCGCCTAGGTGCCGGAACTATGTTGAACTCCATTTCGCCTAATTGTCAAATTTCAAAGTTTCGTTCTTCAAGATGGGTAAATTATACTGGTAAGAGTAATCTAGACTCAATAACACACATTGTAAGCAATCATAATGAAGGTTAACTTGATCTCCATTTTACTCATATTTAAAATAGAGTGATCCAATTTCTAAATCTTACATACTTCAAAATAATCTTCAGCCTAAGTCAACAAAGACTTATAAGCATCAAATTTTTCTAAAGTAATATAAAATTAGTCTAGATCGAGGCATAACCTTACATTAAAAATATTAAAATACTCAAAACAAAAGATAATTATGGGTTGCCTGCTACAAAGCGCTTGGTTTAACGTCATAAGCCCGACTTAAGTAAATCTTTAATCAGGCTGACTCAATTCATAAGCCTCTATATAAATCATTTTAATATCTCCCAAATAAGGCTTCAATCTTAATCCATTTACTTTAAAAATTTTTCCTGTTTTGGGGTCTTTAATATCCACAGCTCCATAATGGTATACTTTCTCAATTATATAGGGTCCAATCCATTTAGATCTTAATTTTCCAGGAAAAAGTTTTAAACGAGAATTAAACAGTAATACTTCTTATCCAGGCTCAAAAATTTTTCCTGAAATTTTATTATCATGTAACATCTTCATTTTCTCTTTATAAATCCTAGCATTTTCATATGATTCTTTTCTTATCTCTTCCATCTCATTCAATTGCAATAATCGCTTTTCTCGTGCTCTAATAAAATTAAAATTAAACTCCTTTATCGCCCAATAAACTTTATGTTCAAGTTCAACAGATAAGTGACAATGTTTACCATAAATTAACCGGTAGGGTGACATTCCGATTGGTGTCTTATAAGCTGTTCTATAAGCCCATAATGTAGAATCATGTCTATCAACCCAATCAGTTCTTTTAGGATTAACATTCTTCTCTAAAATTCTTTTAATTTCTCTGTTTGATACTTCGCCATTCCACTTGTTTGTGGGTGATAAGCAGTTGCAATTCTATATTTGATTCCAAATTTTTGTAGTAATGATTGAATTCCTACATTCCTGAAATGACTTCCACCATTAGTGATAATTACCTTAGGCATTCCAAATCTTGAAAATATCATTTTCTTTAAGAATTTAGAAACACTTTTGGAATCACAGTTTGGTAAAGCAACAGCTTCAATCCACTTTGAAACATAATCAACTGCTAATAAAATATAAATTTTTTCAGATGATGGAACAAATTGTCCCATAATGTCTAAACCCCATATATCAAAAATTTCAACTTCCAATATATAGTTTAAAAGCATTACATCCTTCCTAGATATATTTCCCATCCTTTGACATCGATCACATGTTTTCAGATAATATCTCACATCTTTAAATAAGGTAGGCCAATAAAATCCAGAATTTAAAATTTTAAATGCAGTTTTATCTATGCCAAAGTGTCCTCCAAAATCAGAGTCATGACATTTTTGAATAATAACAAAAGTTTCCTCATAAAGTACACATCTTCGAATCATAGAATCTCTTCCAATTTTAAATAAATGAGGATCTTCCCAAATATAAGATTTAGCATCATATTTAAATTTCTAAATAAATTTGTTATCCAATTCATAAGGTAAAATATTGCTAACTAAATAATTAACAATATCAACATACCAAGGTGTTTTGCATCCTTGAATAACATATAAAGATTCATCAGGACATTTCTCATTTATATTTTCTTCCGAAATAATATCATGTTTAATTCTAGACAAATGATCAGCAATTTGGTTTTCATTTCCTTTTATATCTATTATTTGAAATTCAAATTCTTGTAGAAGTAAAACCCATCTTATCAGTCTAGGTTTAGAATCCTTCTTAGATAATAGATATTTAATAGCAGAATGATCAGTATGAACTATGCATTTAGTATCAAGAAGATAAGGTCTAAATTTATCAAAGGCATATACTATAGCTAGAAGCTCCTTCTCAGTGGTAGTGTAATTTCTTTCTGTTTCAGTGAGTGTTGTACTAGCATAATATACAACTTTGAAAATCTTCTCATATTTTTGTCCTAATATAGCTCCAATTGCAAAATCACTTGCATCACACATTAATTCAAAAGATTTATTCCAATTAGGTGCAACAATGATATGTGCAGTTATTAGTTTTTCTTTTAGAATATTAAAAGCATTAATACATTCTTTGTTAAATTCAAATTTCGCATCTTTTTCTAATAAATGACAAAGAGTTTTAGCAATTTTAGAAAAATCCTTTATGTATCTTCTATAAAATCCAACATGACCTAGAAAACTTCTCGCATCGAGTAATGATAGTAGGTGGTTGCAATTCAACGAATAATTTTCACTTTCGCTTGATCTACTTCAATCCCTTTTTGTGAAACTTTGTGACCAAGTACAATGCCTTCTGTGATCATGAATTGACATTTTTCCCAGTTAAGAACTAAGTTTGTTTCTTCACATCTTTTCAGAACTTTGGAAATATTTTCCAAACAAGATTCAAAAGAAGTTTCAAAAACTGAAAAATCATCCATGAATATTTCAATTCCTTTGCCAGTCAAATCACAAAATATTGACATCATACATCTTTGAAAAGTTGCAGGTGCATTACATAAACCAAAAGGCATTCTTCTAAAAGCAAAGGTTCCATAAGGACTTGTAAATGTTGTTTTTTTCTTGGTCCTCAGGAGCAATAAGTAATTAATGATAACCAGAATATCCATCCAGAAAACGAAAATATGAGTGTCCAGCTAATTTATCAAGCATTTGATCCAAGAATGGTAAAGGAAAATGATCCTTTCTAGTGGCTTTATTTAATTTCCTGTAGTCAATACAAATTCGCCATCCAGTAACTTGTCTTGTAGGAATTAGTTCATTATTATCATTAACAATGACAATTACACCTCCTTTCGTCGGAACACAATGAATAGGACTTACCCATTGACTATCCGAAATAGGATAAATAATACCAGCATCTAACCACTTAACAAATTCTTTTTTAACAACCTGTTTCATGAAAGGATTTAATCTTCTTTGCAGTTCAATAAAATGAGTCTCTTCTTCTTCCACTTCTTCATTTTCATTAGTTAAAAATTCAAATTTTTCTTCAGAAATGACTTTACATTTTTTTTGATAATGTTTCTCAATTAAATAATCATTTATATCCATTTGATAACATTTCTCTTTATCAGGGTACTTCATTGATTTAAAAACATTGAGTTTAATTTCTTGATCATTAACTCTCATGATTAGTTCTCCCTTTTGCACATCAATCATAGCTCGTCCGGCAGCTAGAAAAGGTCTCCCTAAAATAATAGGTATCTCTTTATCTTCTTCTATATAAAGTACGATGAAATCTACAGGGAAGATACATTTATCCACTTTAACAAGAACATCCTCTATAACTCCTTTAGGATAAGTGATAGATCTAACAGCTAACGGAAGGGTTACAGTGGTGGGAGTAATCTCTCCTAAATACAATCTTCGAAAGATAGAAAATGACATGAGATTAATACTTGCTCCTAAATCACATAAAGCTTTTCACAAAAGTTTTCTCCAATAGCACATGGTATAGTGAAACTTCCAGGATCCTTAAGCTTTTCAGGTAATTTCTTTTGAATTATTGCACTGCATTCTTCACTTAATGCAACAGTTTCAAAAGCTTCGAATTTTCATTTCTTGCTTAAAATATCCTTCATAAATTTTGCATAAGTTGGCATTTGTTCCAAAGCTTCAGCAAAAGGTATGTTATTAGTAAGTTTCTTTAAAATTTTAAAGAACGTAGAAAATTGATGATCAAGTTTCTGGTGTTTAAGTCTTTGAGAAAAAGGTGGTGGTGGTATTTCAACTTCCACATTAATAGGTATAACCGTTTGATCTAGACTAGGAGAGAGAGTTTCTTTAGGTTTTTCAATCTCTTCAACCTCAATCTCTTTTTCAATTTCATTCTGCATTCTTTCTTTTAATTCCTTTCCACTTCTAAGTTGCACAGCCTTAACATGCTCATGTTCTTTTCCAGTTTCCTTTGGATTAATTTCAACATTACTAGGAAGTGTTCCTACAGGTCTGTTATTAATTAAAGTAGTGTTGAGCTCATTTTTTATGAGGTCTTTTGCTTCTCTCTTTAGTACTTAGGATCTAGCCTTAGGCTTTTCCTTTGACTAATCTTAGAGGACTAGAAATGGAACCCACCATTTAGAAATTCAAACTACTTCTTAACTCCCTACAAACCCCACAAGCTTGATTGAAGACCCCTAATCACCTAGAATATTGAAATTAAATGTGGAGGTTTAGAGGATGAGTTCCCTATAGGACTTTTTGGCCTTAGGAATACCCCGGGTGGCTCGGTCCAGTGAGGGTTGACTTGCACATACACTACACTCTCACACACATTCCAAGTCCTAAAACCACCCTCTCACCCAACTTGACTTCCAGACTCATGTAGGTAATTCATATGGATGGTCCTTAACCCTAAAGCCTCTAGCTAAGAGGGTTAGGAACAACATAGTGAATGCCCCAAATGAGTCCTCTCATGGCTCATATAGGCTTAATATGGCTTCATGGCTCAACCAAAGTGATCCCATTTCATTCACATTTGATAAATCTTTTTTTTTTCAAAATTTCAATTTTTGACCCCCGGGGCCCCAGACCCACCAAACCTACCAAATACCCTTGAGATGACCCAAAATTTGCAAAATTACCTAAATTAGGCAAGATCCCTCAAAATCAATCCTAAACACTTCCCGCCATTCAAATTGACCATCTTTGGCCAAAAATACCAAAATTTCCAAAAAAACCCCTCGAAACCCCCCCAAAATTACCAAAATACCCTTTTACCCCAAAAATCCAAAAATTCAGAAAATTCCCAAAAAATTCCAGAAAATCCCAACTATTCTCAATTTCATTTTGTTCAACTACACCATGGGCCAATTTTGCCAATTTACCACACTTTTACTAAAACCCCTAATTTGACCCATTTTTAACCCAAGTGAACCCAATGTCAAACCAAACCACCCCAATTGAACTCAATTCTGATCCAATTCAATTCTAAACTTCAATTCAATATCCCCAATAACAATTTAGACCAAATCTAAGTCTAATTTGATTGAAATTTGAGCCAAATTTCAATTTGAAGCCTAAGGCCCAATTTTGGCCCATGACCTAAACCTAGCTCAAACCAACCCAATTCAACTCCAATTGGCCCCAAATCTTTTCTAAGGCCTTCCTAACATCCCCATAAACAAAAAACTAACTTTATTTGCCTAAAATTTGAACATAAACTCCACCCAAACCTAACCCAAAACCAAAATCCCTTAAATTGATCTAAGCCCAAACCTAACCCAAAACCAAAATCCCTTAAATTGACCTAAGCCCAAACCTAACCCAAATAGGCCCAAATCCCAAAATCAAAGCCCAACCAAAGTTGAAAACTCTTTGTGACACTCCCATAAACATTTCTTAACATTAATTTTACATCAAATCCAACTTTAGCCCAACCTTAAACCAAGTTAGCCCAATTTGACCCACTTTGGCTCCTTTACTAAAAGACCCACATTAAACCTAATTCAATTCAAAATCACTTCAAATTTGTTCCAAATCACTCATGACACATCCCTAAACTAAACACAACATTTATTTGTCATGGTCCTTCACAAATATTTCATCCAAAAGCCCATTTTAAAATCTAAAAGCCCACTTCCTTAAACCACTTTAAAAGCCCATCCAAAACCATTTCAAAAGCCCAAAATCTATCCTAAAGCCCACATGACATTTTCATTTTTCATCCTTTTAACCAAAATATACCCCTAAGTTTTAAATCCATGATCAAATGATTCCAAATCAAGCCTCATGCCAAATCACCCCTAAATGCCAGAAATCCCTAAAACCCATTTTCATGAAACTTGGCTAAGCCATTCCCAAGGCACATGGAGCCATGAAGCCATGCATAAGCCATATGCAAGCTTTGGAAGCCACTTTACACATCACCAAACTATTTATGGCAAATGGAGAGGCCACTTTTTTAAGCCTTCCTTAAGCCTTTTTAACCTCATCCATGATACACACTAAACAAGTTAGCCACCTAATCCTTGATGGAGACTATACCATTTCATCTTGGCTGACCCAAATGAACCTTTTCAGCCTAAATACAGGCCTTGGGTGGTGCTCCTAGCCCAAAAACATTGGGTTGACCCATTTAAACCCAAAATGACCTTCTCTCCATGCCATTTCAATCCAACTCCTTTACACATGTCCAAAGCTAATTGTTGGCACCAAACTCAAGCACTGACCTCCCTGACCCTGTGGGTGACTTATGCCTGGCCGGCCAGCCACCACAGCCGCCGAAAAACACCAGGTTGAGAGCCTTATTTGGCTTCAAAAAATTCAAACCCACTGGCTGAGCTGTCCCAACCAAAATGGACACCATGGTTGTTCTTCCCTTGCCCTGAGCAGCTGATCCCAGCATCCAATTGCCCGTGGGAAGCCCTCCAGCCACCTCTATTTAAACACCACCACCTCTTGGCCAAAGGAGGTGTTGAACAAAACCTTACCAAAACTCTGCCAAAATCACTCCAGATCCCTCTCCAAACATAGAGAACTTGATCCCCACTGAAATCCAGCCCTAAAACCGTCTCTTTGAGCTCAATTTCTGAGTTGAAAATCCACCCGAAAAAACAGGACACTTCACCACAGTGAGTCAATCTTCAAATTGATTGACCCTACACCTTCACCAGACCAAGAGGAGAAGTTCCCCGACAAAAGCCCCCTCACCAGGCCAGCCGTTGTTTCCGGCCTCCAAGCTTTGTGATCAGCCTTGGTCACTTTCATACTTAGACTATTCCCCAGAGCCATAGACTTCATCTGGAGCTTGCTTGGACTCAATCGAAGGTGACACAACTCTCAGATCGAAGCTTCACTTCTCTGAGCAAAGGTATGAACTCATTCTTCCTCACGAGCTTCCAGCAATTCTCCATTTTGTTTGGGTTGATTTCATAGCCTATAAACCATATGGATGTGTTCGTCTCTTCAATATGAATCGATAGAGTATAAGAACTCTAAAATCCATTAAGAATCGAGAGAGATATTAGGGTTTGAGTGTGGACGGTCACGGGTGCACACCAGTCGTAGACGATGACTAGGAGCTGTTGGATCACGCGTGTTTCGATCGGACGATCGAGATCAAGCCAGACAGCGCAATGGTACGTGAACTGCGAGCCCCTAGAGAGCTCAGTCAGATGGCGGCGCCGAATCACAGCGTGAGGCATGGGCTTTCGGAGCTGCCGAGGTTGACGCGGCGCCGCGTGGATAAGTAGGAAGTTAGTGTATTTTTTTAATTGTTTAAATGCCCCGAACTTCAAAAATTCATATCTTTCCATAGAAAAATCATAAAAATAAAATAAAAATACCCTCTTGCTCAGTGAACCGAGGAGAATAATGTGGAAAAGAAATCAAATTAATTGGATGAGTATTTTATTTTTAATAATTTAATTACTGTTTTCAATGTTTTGATTCTCCATTTGCATAGATAACTCACCATGGCATGAGACCATAGGGCTTTTGAAGCCTCTGATCTTGGGAACATTCCCTGAATTTTTCAAGGTCAGAGGCCTTCTCTGTGAAAAGTTATTGATTTTTCAAGTTCATGTCACTGTTTTAGGTATTTTAATTCCAATAATTAGCATGTTGTAAAATAAATTCTAGGAAAATTTGGTGATGTTTCTTCGGACTAGGGGACCCTATGAAAAATATATTTTGAGTTAATTCATTCATAATAACCTTAATTGGCCTAAACCCCTAAAATTGAATTTGAATTAATTAGGGTTAACCACACATCAAATTGACTTGAAAATAATTCTCCATTATTCTTTAGGGTCAGAGAAACCTTACATAAAATTTTGAAATCAATTGGACTTGATTAACCTCACCAAATGGATTGATTAAGCCTCATAAGCAAAATAGAACTTTAAAAATTTATAACTCCAAAAATACTTTTCAAAAATTCACAAAAATGGTTTTGGAGCTTCTCTGATATCAGGGGATTTCAAGAAAATTAAAATAGGAATTTTCTAAAAAAGTTGATTTTTCACAATATTTTAATATTTTAATAATTAAAAAAAATAATAAAAATCATAAAAATATTAAAAATCATAAAAGTGTCACATTTTGACACCTAATCATTTAGGAACAAACCAAATATTTTTCCTAATTCCCTAGGGCAAGATATTGAATTTTAAAGGTTTAATGTAATTTTTAATATTAAAAAATGAATTTTCAACCTTTTTCACTAAAATAATTCTAATAAATTAAAGAAAAAGCAGAAAATTATAAAATTTATTTCTCTAGACTCATTGAGGTTAGAGAATTTATGAAAAATATAAAATCTATTTTTTAACTTTTATTTTACTTTAAAATTAATTAATACTCTAAAATTTAAAATAATTATAAAAAATAAAATGTAATTCAAAAAATCACAAAATTTGGTCCAAGTGGTCCTCTGGTCATTAGGAACATCTCATAATTTTCCTAAGGACAGAAACCTTTCCTTGGTTATGTTGTTGAATTTTCATTGAAAACCCCTATTTTCTACTAAAAATAATTATGTAAATAAATTAAATTAAGAAAAATCACATTTTCTCCTCTAATGTCTTAATTGACATGTGAGTGAGGTGACATAAAAATTTCAAATTCATTTGAGCTCAATTTAGTGAGTTATGAAATGAATAAGCTTAAACAGGTATAAAGGTAATTAAAAATTTTAACCCCTAATTAAAATTTTAGGTTTAATCAAAATGGGTATAAAATATTTGATATTAACTTTCTCTTCGATGATTGAAACATAGGAAAATTAAGGGGTAGAAACCCATTAAACACTTTAAAAATATCAAAATGAAACTTTAATTAATTAAATAATTTAAATTTTGGAAAGAATATATTTACAATTTGGATTATTAAAATAGGGATATTATTAAGAGGATATTTATTCTTTAATTTAAAAATCCCTAAATAAGTCACTTTAACAATATTTAGTTCTTAATTAAAAAATTAAAATAATAATCCAAATTAACAATTAAAACTAAAATTAAATTAAAGTAAATTTAAAATATTGAAACTAAAATTAAAACTAAAATTAAATTAAAGTAAATTTAAAATATTAAAACTAAAATTAAATTAAATTAAATTAAAATTAAATTAAAATAAAATAAAATAAAATAAAATAAAATTAAAATTAAATTAAATTAAGTTAAATTAAAAATCATTTAACAACAAACCTAAATGAAATCATTAAGAGTTAAATCAAAATATATCAATAATTTCAATACATCTTCCTATCTAAGTAAATTTAAAACATGAAGATCAACTTGAAATGCCAAGATAATTAAAAATGTAAAGATTTAAATTAAATCTAAAATAATTTGAACACTATTCCAAACTTAAAATTATTAATTAAAACCTCATAATTAAAATAAAACACTTTAAACCATAAACTCAAACTTTAAATTAAGAATGATTAAAATTCTCGATAAACCAACTTGGTAGACAACCAAAACCCTTTCGCTTAGCTTTACCTAGGTATTTCTTGCAAAATATATTTAAATGCCTTAACATGTGTTTTAAGTGCAGCTTAGGATGACGGGAAGACTCTCCAAGTACGCTTTTATTTTATTGCAATTTACTTTATTGCAATTTAGTTTATTGCATTGTGCTTTACTTTTCTTACATGATAAATAAGACTGTTGCATGAAAACCAAAACATTTAGGATAGTCCCTAAACTAAAACCAAAACTAAATTAAAAGTCATTGCAAGATAAAATTCACCGCCATGATATTCCAAAATATAAAACAACTCAAAATTTAATCACAAATAGAACAACAAAACTACAATTATAACTAAATTAAAACGTCTCGTTGAATGATCGGGAATACCTCGGATGATGTAACCCACGTGTTGCCAACGGGATTTCCCACGGTCTAAATGAAAGTGTGGAACTCATTCAGTTGAGTTTAGCAAATTCATACGGACTAAGTGAATTCGATGAAAATAACGGTGTCGGGATGACGGAACCGTTGGATCTTAATCGGTTCTGTTTAAACAACTTTAAGATTTGTTTTAATTAAAATATTAAAAATATTTGGACTTTAAGATTTCTAAACCAAAACACTCCTCTCATCTCCTGATTTATGACTTCTAAAACTAAACCTCTGCAACAACAAGGAGCTCGGAGCATAGTGGGCAGCACGGCCATCGTCGTCAGCAAAACTTGGGTCTACTTCAGAAAAACCTTTCTTAGAATTAAATAACCAAGCCATAGGATTTCGAGGTAGTTTGCCTAGTGCAACAAAAATCCTCAACTCTTCGTTAGGCATTTGCATGATTATGTCATGTAAATTAAGCCCTAACCGGTCTTAGGACTCCGAGGTGGTTGTTCGGTGCGACATAAACCCTCATATCTTTCAGGCTATTTGTATGATCATGTCATACAAATATTAGTCCTATTTAATTAAAATGGGCAAGATGAAACATTAAATGAACTCCCAAATTGAAGCCAAACAATAGGATAGTTTGGGAAGTTGCCAAGGTTCTTCATGGATCCTCAGCTTCTCCTACTTCTCTTCCTTTGGACTCCTAAAATTAACTGTTCTAAGTTTGATCCATTCCCAATTGAAATTTCCTAAAGTCCAATCCTTTGAAAACCTTAAACTTTAAAATTATTGAGAGCAAAATAACTAATCATTATCGAGAGTTTTCTTAAATGATTCCCATCATTTAAGATGTAAATAACTATAGGGCTTGCCCTTATAGGGAACTTTAAGAACCTAGGTAATATAAACCCTGCTTAATTCATTTATATTAAGAAGGGGAACTTGTCGGCTTATAAAATTGGTTCGCAGACCAAACAAATGTCACAAATCTTCTAGTTTATTTAACCGAGCCCCATCATCAAGCAGTGTGTCTATTCTTCGGGATAGATACACGGTTTGTGATGCGGTGCTCGTTTATATAAACTATTTGGGATGTGAGATCGGTTTGATTTTTCATATCTTAAAATTTTCAAACTTAAAATTATTTTTAAAAATCAAATACTACTTTTCAAATTATTTATTTAAATTGAATTAAAAATTCGCCGACAATTTCTGTAGGCGACCCCCTTTTTTTTAAATACCACACACAACCTAAAAATATGCCGACAACTTCTGGCGACTCCGCTGGGGACTAGTTCCTCTCTCCATTTGATTAGATGGTTTTACTTTCATAAATCAATAGTGAGCCCATATCCCTAGTGGACCAAAACTACCATTCTTCCGTTGGGATACCCCGTTCATTTCTGTCTTGAACGGGTATAGCCAACTTCTCTCAGATTTAGGAGCCACTGTTTAGACACCCTTAAACGGAGAGGTTCTGAGATCCTTTTACCTCTTTTCTAAGGTGGGGTGGACGCCCAATAGGTGTTAGTTTAGGAGTGGTCCTTCGAGTCGAGAAGTCTTGCATAAGACTTTCTCTTCCTTTCCAATTCTAAATCAGACCCTTTACCTTTTCTACAACCTTTTCTCCTTCAATCGTTTTGTTTCTAACAAACGAACCTCCTAATAAACAATATCTTTTAAAAATCACAAATACACTAAGATAAACGAAAATGTGTTCAGACTCCTTTTTCGTCCTAAACTTTACGACGAAAAGAAGCATAATTCGGGACTGACATTCGGAATGCGCCTGCGAAATTGGTCGCCTCGAAGTTAATCTTCTCCTTCACCAATGGAATGGACTTCATCGTTTACAAGGATGAGCTGCCTGACAATGGAATCATCCATTTCGGACAAGGATTCAGCAACACAGATGTCAAGTTCACTGATGTCACTCTCTTCACACTAATGGACAAAGTGTTAGAAACTGAAGAGCCCGTGATTGAGTTCAATCTGAAATCGACTCAAGAATTCCCTCCCCTGCAAACGGTTCCAACAGAAAGGAGTACTACTATTCGTAGGATTGTCCCTACCCCACCGGTCTAGTCATCTCTGCACTTACCCCGACTACCGCAAGCGAAGGGGAAGGAAATCCAAGTACGTGATGAGCACGTCACCGTGGAGGGTACAGATTTTGCTACAATACCATCTGTTTTTGAGATTCGGGCCAGTTTGAGAGTTACAACCCTAACTCGGACTCAAAGAAGAAATAGAAGCAGAAAGATCGCCAAGATCGAGAAAGCCAAAGCTGCTGAAGTTGCTTTTCTAGAAGAAATTCATGAGGAAAGAGAAGAACTGCCTCAGTATATACCTCTATTGGAAGGGAGCAGGTTTCACCCTCTCTCTACCGCATCAGATGAAGAGAATGTCCGTAGGATCGCCGCTGCATTACCCTGACCTGCGTACTACAACAATTACAAGAGGAAAAGGGATAAGACTACGCATTGGCTCGACTGCAAGCTGTTATAGAAAGATTGGAAAAGAAAGAAAGATGCCCTGTGTTAGAAATCTTAAGAAGGATAGGACGGGTGCCAGCTAAATCCCGCCTCGGACAGCGAATAGAGCCTGTTGCTGCCACAGAGAAACCAAAGAAGAAGATAAAAGCCAGTTCACCCGTTGTTATAACGGGTCTACAAATTAGGGAGGATACCACCTTCCAGCATATGGCCAGACGAGACCATCCGGTCCTAGGCTTCCAGTGCTAAGAAGGATGGTATGGCGACCTAATCATGGCGAGTTAAGACCAAAATAATGTCCTGAGAAGAAAAGTCTTGTCGGGAGACTTGAATCGAGAAGAAAGTGCTACTGCTGATAAAGGGGACTCCCGAAAAGGAAGTTCAACAACGATCACGAGACAAGCTGCGAGACCGTGCGGAAAAGGCCGAGAGGATGCCATGGACAAATTATGGACCGACATCCGACGATTAGCAAAAGAAAGAGAAGAAAAACTAGAAGATGAAGTTGACTTATCAGAGTTCATGGATGAGGAATATGCCGAGATCAATATGGTTGAGACGCGAGCATCATCCACTTCACAAGGTGCTCCAGCAGCCGCGGAGAGAGATGAACCGGAAGTAATGAGGACACAACTTCGAGAAAGAGATGACACAATTTCCCAGATGGTAAAGAGGATGGAAGAGATGGCTGCTGCCTTAGCCACTCTCCAGAGTCAGGTATGTTGACCTCATTTTTGATGAGGTCTTCTCTTCTTCTCTTTAGTACTTAGGATCTAGCCTTAGGCTTTTCCTTTGACTATCTTAGAGAACTAGAATTGGGACCCACCTTTTAGAAATTCAAACCACTTCTTAACTCCCCGCAAACTCCACAAACTTGGTCGTAGACCCCTAATCACCTAGAGGGTTGAAATCGAATGTGGAAGTTTAAAGGATGAGTTCTCATGGGACTCTTTGGCCTTAGGGTCGCATCCAGGTGGCACTGAGTGCAGTGAAGGGGTGACTTACACACACCACACTTATACACTACACCTACACACTACACTTCCACATACCTCATAAAATCACACCCATACCTAACTTGACCTCTTAAGCCTTCTTTAAAAGCGAATTTCATGCTAAAGCCCATTATGACAAATTCTTCTCATCATACCATTAATTAAAATCAACCTAAGTTTGAAAATTCATCATGAAGCCATTCAAATTAAGCCCCATATACAAATTCCCATCAAAATACCAAAATTTTTCTTAAAATCCATTTCCATGAAATTGACTTAACTTTTCTAGAAACCCAGATGAGCCATGTGAAGCCATGCATGAGCCACATGGGAGCCATGAGAGCCATGGAATCTACTTTCCCTCTAATACCCAAGATGGCAAAGAGGGAGGCCCTTTCCATACTCTCTTAAGAGTGATTAACCACTTCCATGACTCCATTTAAACCATGCTTAAACTTAATTGTACTTGGATTGTGACTTGACCCCACTAATGTTGATCCAAGGAAATCACTTTCTCTTCGACTAAACCAAGCCTTGGGTGGTGCACCTAGCCCAAATGGATGGGTTGACCAATTTGAGCCAAAATGAGCCCTCTCCCATTCCATTCTAATCCAAGCCTTTTACACATGGCATTTGCCCGTTTGCTTACATAACCCAGCCACGGCCACACAAACGAAGATGGTGGCCAGGTGCTGGCCCAGGCCGACCACCGGGTGTGGGAAAACACCATGGCCGAGACCTTGGAGGGCAAACTTTGGAATTCCACCTTGCTGAGCCTTTATGCCAATGGCCACCATAGGTTGTTCTTCCCAGCTGCAGGAGCGGCAGTCCCCGACCCTTGGCCATCCTGTAGGGCTCTCCGTCCACCTCTGACCCCAAACCCCGACCCCCTCGCGGCCATGGAGGAGAGTTGCAAAAACCTTGCCGAAACTGCGCGAGTATGCCCGAACCACACTCATGCACAGAACGGTTGATCCACGAGTCAATCGGTGCACAATCACGTGACGGAATCCGATTTCTCGGCGAAATCTCACCGAAAACCCGAGGACACTTTGCCGGTGAGCCAATCTTCAAGTGTGGTCCTACACCTTCACTGGACCAAGAGGAGAAGTTTCCCACTGAAAGCCCCCATCTCCAGACCCTGCCCGGTTGCTCATGACCTCGAAGCTTGCCGACGGGCTTGGCCGAGAATCATGCACAGGCAATTCACCGGACAGGAGACTTAAATGCAGGGCTTGGCCGGGATCTGTCGAAGAGTGACCCACTGACCCTCAGACACACTTCTCCTAGGCAAAGGTATGAGCTAACTCTTTATCCGGAAAGCACGGGATTCCCCGATTTCAAATGCTTTAATTTCGATGCATGATCACCGTATAGATGTGTTCGTCTCTTGAGAGACGAATCGTAGAAACAAGAACACGAAAATCCGTTAAGTATTGAGTGAGATATTAGGGATTTAGTGTGGACGGTTCTCGGGTTAGGAGGCTTGGGGACGATGAACGGATGCGGGATTCATTTAATACACGCGGACGGACGGCTCGGATGGCGTCGGACGAGGAGATACATGAGCCGAGCGGGCACAGCGTGGCGGCGAGTCGGAAGGCGGCGCCGAATCGGGAGGCGACGCGTGTGCGTTCGGGGGTTTGCCCCAGGGATGAGTCGGTCTTGGCCGTTTTAAATAGAAAATTAGGGATTTTTCTAATTTATTTAATTCACTGAACTTTGAGAACCATAACTTTGTGTAGAAAAATCCAAAAAACAAAAAATAAAAATGTTAGTACGCTCGATTGAACGGAGGAGTATAATGTGGAAAGGGAAAGAAATCATTTAATTTCATCAAGTATTTTATTTTTAATAATTTATTTACCTCTACAACGTTGTTTTAATTAACAAAATGCATGTAGGAAATTCACCATGGCATGAGACCATAGGGTTTTTGAAGCCTACCGAATTTGGGAACATTCTTTGAATTTTCAAAGTCGAGCCATCCACATGAGAAGTTATTGATTTTTCAAATTCATGTTGGCATTTTTGAGTATTTTAAATCCAATAATTAGCATGTTGTGAAATAAATTAAGGAAATTTGGTGATGTTTCGTAACGACCGAGAGGACCCTAGGAAAAATAGGTTTTGAATTAATTCGCTTGGAGCAATGCTGGTGGGCAAGCTTTCTTGCACAGAAATAGGTCCTTAATTAATTAGAGCTAATCATACATCAATTGACTTGAAATCAATTCTCCACGTATTTAGGATCGAGAGGAGCACAATAAAGTTTGAAGTCGATTGGGATTGGTTATTTTGTAGTGGGTTGATTAATTTATTTAATGATTTAAACTTTGAAAATTCATAACTTTCAAAATACTTTTCAAAAATTCAAGGTGGTTTGGGCCCATCTCGATATTAGGGAATTTAAGAAAATTAAAATTTCAATTTTCTAAAAAGTTGATTTTTGTATTATTTTAATATTTTAATAATTAAAAAAATAATAAAAATCACAAAAATAATAAAATTCACAAAATGTCATATTTTGAATTTTAGTCATTTAGGAACAAATCCATATTTTCTTTAGGTCTCTATGATAGGTTATTAAATTTTAAAACCCTAGGGTAATTTTAAAATAAAAAAATGTATTTTAAAGCATTTCTACTAAAATAATTCTAATAAATCAAAGAAAAATCCAAAAAATTATAAATTGATTCTCTGATTTCTTGATATCAGAGAGATTTTTGAAAAATATAAAATTCATTTTCAAACTTTATTTTATTTTAATTTAATTAATACTCCAAAACTCAAAATAATTATAATAAAAATAATATAATTGAAAAATCACATTGAAACTTGGTCAGAGTGGTCCTGCAGTCATTAGGAATGTCCCATAATTTTTTTAAGAATAGAAAAGTTCCTTTGATCATCTTATTGAATTTTCCTTGGAAATCCCTATTTTCCACCAAAAATAATTATAAATAAATTAAAAATACGGAAAAATCACATTTTCTCCTCTAATGTCTTCTTGACATATGAGTGAAGTCACATAAAAATTTCAAATTCATTTAAACTCGATTTAATGAGTTATGAAATTATTAAGCTTGAAGGGTAAAAATGGTAATTAGCTTTATCGCTATCAAAACTTTAGGCTTAATAAAATGAAAATTAAAATATTTGATCTTAATTTTGATTTGGATGATTGAAATTTAAATAATTGAAGAAATTAGAAACCTATTAAACAATTAATGATAATTGAAATGAACTTTAATTAAAATAATTAATTAAAGCGGAAGAATAATAAAGGTGGAATTATTAAAATAGGGATATTATTAGGAAGAGATTTGTTATTTTAATTTAAAAATCTAACATTAATGATAAAATAATATTTAATTCATAATTAGAAATGATAATCGAGTTTAAGATTTAAAATGCTAAAAAGAACTTAATCATTAAATTGAGATTGAAGTTAAATTATTTAAAGCAAATCCTTTTAAAAATAAAATATTAAATTAATTAAATTAAATTAAAAAATAAATTAAATTAAATTAAATTACATTAAATTAAATTAAATTAAATTAAATTAAATTAAATTAATTAAATTAAATTAAATTAAATTAAATTAAAACAAAATTAAATTAAATTAAAATTAAAATTAAATTAAATTAAAACATATTAAATTAAATTAAATTAAATTAAATTAAATTAAATTAAAATAAATTAAAAGCTTAAATCGAATTAAATTAAGCTCAAGATGATTAAATTAAAAGAACACAAAAGCATATTATGTTAACTTAAATTAGAATTTAACTTAAATTAAATTAAATTAAATTAAACATTAAATTAAATTAAGTTAAGTTAAATTAAATTAAATTGAATTAAATATAACATCCACACAGACATGAAGAATTCAAAATAAAATCAAACAACTTGAACAATTTATTCAAACTTAAATCCATTAACTAAAATCAAATTATGAACCTTGAACATCATTTTACTCAGCTGTTGATGTCATAACTCTTAAAGGGAGTGTTAAATGAGGTATTACTTCATTCATGGAATATTGATAATCTTTAGTTCATGAGCAAGATAACAAAACTTAAAGCTCCGGACGATTAATTCATTTGTATAGTTAAATTCTCTTGGACTTCAAAAACGATCTAGAAATATTGAAAAGATGTTTAAGATTCGTCTTAACTGCTACTACTTTCAATATGATAGGATATTTATAAGAACAATTGAAGCTTAGTTGTTCTTTTGATGAAGAAAATCGTCCTCGAAACTAAAATACGAAACCTAGACGTCATAGGAAATGACTAGGCTATAGGATTAGGAACTTGGTAGAAAATATAAACCTTCCTTAGCTTCTTTTAGGAACTTACTTTAAATGCTTAAATATTCTTGTGTTTTAAGTGCGGCTTAGGATGACGGGAAGACCCTCCGGATACGCTTTTATTTTATTGCAATTTACCTTACGCAATTTATTTAATCGCATTGCACTTGCTTTTCTTTTTTGATAAACAAACTGTTGCATGAAAACCTACACCTTTAGGATAGTCCCCAAAAGCTAGAGCAAACTAAATTAAAAAGTCATTACAAGATAAAATTCACCGCCTGACATTTTGAAATATAAAACAACTTAAAATTTAATTACAAACGAGAACAACAAAACTACAACTACAACTAAATTAAAACGTCTGTTGGATGATCGGGAATACCTCGGATGATGTAACCTATGTGTTGCTAACGGGATTTCCCACGGTCTAAATGAAAGTGTGGAACTCATTAGGTTGAGTTTAGCAAATTCATCGGAATTTAAGTGAATGCGATAAAAATAACGATGCGGAAGGATGGAGCCGTGGGATCTTAGCAGGTGTTGTTATAACCAACTTTAAGATTTGTTTAATTAAAATTATTAAAAACACCTGAATTTTAAGATTTTCTCTAAACCAAAACACTTCTCTCATCTCCTGATTTATGACTTCTAAAACTAAACCTCTGCAACAACAAGGAGCTCGAGAGCATGGTGGGCGGCACGACCATCATCATCGGCAAAACTCGGATCCTACTTGACAAAACTTCCTTGAATTAAATAACGAGCCATAAGACTTCGAGGTAGTTTGCCTGGTGCAACATAAATTCTCAACTCTTCGTTAGGCATTTGCCGCATTCATGTCATGTAAATTAAGCCTCTTAGGTCTTAGAGATTCGAGTAGTCGTCAGATACGACACGACCCTACGCATCTTCGAGGCTATTTGTATATTTTATCATCTGAATATAAGTCTATTTAATTAAAATTGGCAAGATCAAAATACAAAATAAACATTAGGACTTTTCCTAAGTGCAGACTTAAAAACGATAGGATAGTCGGAAATTGCAGTTCGCTTCGAATGCGTGATTTCTCTCGCTCTTCATGGGAATTCCATTAAATGTTAAAACTTGATCATTCACACTAGTGAAATTCTAAAATTCAATCCCTTGAAAACTTAAACCTTGAAATTCTTGAGAGCAGAACTACTGATTATTATCGAGAGTTTTCTTAGGTGATTCGATGTTTTAAAGATGTAATTAGCTATGAGAACACTTTTATAGAAATTTTAAAGAACTTAGGAGTAATAAATCTTTGTTTAATGTTTTCATATTAAGCAGGGGAACTTGTCGGCTTATAAAATTGGTTCGCAGACCAAACGGATGTCACAAATCTCCTAGTTTATTAATCGAGCCCCATCATCGAAACGGTATAAACGTCTATTCTTCGGGATAGATACACGGTTTGTGGTGTGGCGCTCGTTTATATAAGCTATTTGGGATGTGAGATCGGTTTGATTTCATATCTTAAAACTTTTAAACTTAAAATTACTTTCAAAATCAAATGTTATTCTTTAAACTATATATATACTTGATAAATTTTAAAATATAAAAAAAAAAAAAAAAAAAAAAAAAAAAATTGGCGAGCAATTTACGTAGGCTCCTTTTAAAATAAAACACCAAAACCCAAAAATAAGCCGTACACCCACACACTCCATTCTTGAGAGATTAGAGAGGCTTTTGAAGAAATGGAGAGGAGAAATCTTGGAGAAGAGGCTAGAGACAAAGGTCCAAAAGATCCCCGAAGCCCTACTTTAATGGTTTTCATCATTGTAAGTTTGGAGAAAATTTCTAGTCGTCTTGATAAATTTGAAGCGGATTTCAAAAGCTTTGGAGGGAATCGCCTCCATGAGATGTATCATCGAATTGAACATCTGGAATGGCAAGCAAAACTTCCCAATTTGATCATCTAGCGGCTTATCAGACAGTGGAGATGTATGCGAAGAACAATTGGATCGACGAGAAAATGGCTACGGATTTTTCCGGAGGCGTTAGTATTTCTTCCCTTAGTAGGCAATCTTCGTGTGAAGATAATGGAAATTAGATAATAGTGATTTGGTGAGATCGTGATTTATGCAATTGAATTCGTTGTATCGATTTAGTGAATTGATTGTGTTTGTTTTGTGTATTTGTTTTCATGTTAAATGTGTGTTGTATTTGTTTTAAAATTGTGTTGTTTGATTGTGTCTTAAGAACTTGAATTATTATATTATACTTATCTGAAGTGTATTGAGCCAATATTGAAGATTATAAGTGGAAATTAGAGGTGTTTGATTTAAACCTTGTGTTTGATTGGTGGATTTAATATTTAATTTTAAAATTTTTTGGAAAATGTTGGAAGTTAGAAAGCGAAGCCTACTCTAATATGAGTAATTGGAAGTTGAATTTATGAATTTTGGTGGAAAACAAATTTTAGAGTGATTTTAATGAAAGGCGAGTCGACGCCTAGGCGCCGGGAATTTGGCGCCTAAGCGCGGTTAAACTGCTTACCGAAAAACACCATATAAACCCCATTAGCCATGGATGACACATAAGCTTCATCTTCTTCCCCATTTTCGCGAAAATACACCTCTTAGATCCATTTTGAGGTCGAAACATCGGAAGTATTTGGGCGCGAAATCCTTTGATTTCTTCGTCTCGAGGTCAGATCATACACTATAATCCATTTATTTTCAATTTTTACCATAGTTTTTCACATGTTTTGCTAAAAACTGAAATTTTTGAGAAACATTTTGATTTTAGGTATTCTATTTGGATTTTTAAACTTATTTTTTAAGTTCTTAAACTTAAAAAGAGTTTAAATATTTGATTCCTAAATTTGTTCTTGTTTTCTTTCACGTTTAGATGACATAGAAATCTAAGCGAGGGGAAGGAACGAGAAAATTTTGACAATAACAAGTTTGCGGCGCGGCGGCGCATTTTCGATATCATGAATTTGCGACATCGAGAAATTTTATCTCGGAGTGAAGCACACATAATCCGGGTGAAATGATCGAGAACACAATCGTTATCTTTTCTTGGCAACAGATACATTATTTCACTGTGATAGCACATTATTCCGGTCGTTCACAAAAAAATTTTATGCTAACTTTTAGATGCGGAAAACTACGAAGTCTTCGTCGAGCTGTTAGATGGTTACTCCGGGAGAGGATCAATGTGTTTTATGGACTGCCACTATCATCGAGTGCCACTATTGGATTATCTCCACTCGAGGAGATCTTGAGATGATTATTGCTTATTTAGCGGCTTTGACATGGAGCACGGAAGATCGAAATGAAAAACGGGTAAATTTAAAGTCTTAATCTAAATGGTATTTGAACGACGTATTTTATTTACGCTAGACTTCTACCTTCCAACCACACAGTGAAGTCACGAGAGATCGAGCTATCTTAAACTACGCATTCGGGAGAGGAAGCCGATAGATGTCGAGCGGTATCATTATGATTCTATGGAGTGCGCTAACTGGGTCAGCCATACATTAGGTGAGATTTATCTTTGATCTATTCTTTATGTGTTAACAATGGGTCAACTGGCAGTATTTCGAGGAGAAGCTAAAGTCTACCAAGCCAATTAGGCAGTGTTAGTATCTATGATCATTTTCGAGGAAGAGATTGGCCAGCTCATACATACACGCACACTTCGGGTAGACATACTTCTAAACCTTCTACTTCTCTTCTTGTGAGCCACCATCTAGTTTTGGGAATCGAAGCATGATCGGTTTCTAGAGCAGCAGCAGGTTATTTCAAATTCCTTGTAGAGTTGATTCTATTGATAAAAAAAATGATCATTTATGCGAGTATGCCCGAGAGGAAGAGTAGTTACGATGTTTGAGTATGATGAAAGGCTCTCGTTAGATTCCTGAAGGGAGAGCATGATGTCAGTTTCCTACCTTTCTAGTTTCTCACCATATGTTGATCCTAATGATGTTGAGTTTTCTTTTGGTGATAAGCATGACGATGATGTGGCTACGAACGGTGATTAGTATTTGATTTCTCTGGTGTCATTGTTAGATTAGTTTGTTCTTGCGTATTGTTTGTTGTTTATTGTTTGCTAGTTTAGATTTGTTTATGTACTTTGTGTGGATTGTTGGGTGTTAGGCATTTGTTAGAGTATTTTTAATGTATTGTGTTTAAGATTGAAATTTGGATAAATTTTTGTTTATTTTTGTTTCGGTATATTGTTTAGTAGTTAGTATTGTTGTTATTTTGTTATTATAAGTAGTATAGTCATTTAATTTAATTACTAATGAGCCTTCTTACTTTGCTACACCAGCACCATTATTTAATTATTATTCGTAAGCATTATTGTAAGTAAATTTTTATACAGAATATTTTTTTTACATACTTATAAAAAATTATTTTTAAATTATGTTTTTAACTATATAAATACTTTAAAATTTCGCAGTAGACGAAAACTTAAGTTTCGGGAAAGGGGAAAATTCATTCAAATTTAAAATTTATTTGTCCTTAAGAACTAATATTTTCTTAAAATAAAAATTTTTAACATAACATGAGGAATGAAGATTCTATTTAAGTCAGCTTAAATTTTGAAATTATAAATAATTTAGTGGACTTAATCAAAAATTTTAATAACTTTGATTGATTTTAATAATAGAATTATTCAACTTAAAGAAGAATAATATTAAGAAATTTTTCTATTCATAGGAGAGATAATTGAATTTTAGAAGTATTAAGAAATCAAAAATTATAACTCTAAAAAGAATAGATTGAAATTAACACAAAATCTATTTATGTTATAATAATTAAGTGAAAATGTATAAGTTTGAAAATATAAGGAAATTTAAGGATAGTGAAGTTAAAACGAATTTAACAGATATCGAGATGCGATAATCCTCTCTTTAAAAAGAAAAAATAAAAGAGAGGAGAAGCTTGAGAAAATCTTTTAATCGAAATTGGAGCCAAACGAGATTAGCTTATAAAAGCGTTACATATATTACTTAATTTTTATGCATGTATTTTTATTAGAAAAAGAATTTCGCGAAAATCTTTCTTGTGAATAATTTATGTGATCTTAATATAATAAACTACAATTATTTTCGGGTGAATGAAAGAATTTTTGAAGTCTTACGATTTGGTAGTTAGAATATTATTTTAAATTATACAAAAATTAAGAGCAGTTAATTGAAATTTGGTTAATGATTTTCTAAGCCTTTATAAATCAAAAATCATAAGGTCCTAAATATTTACCTTTTTATTCCAAATGTTATACATTTTATATAGTAAAAGGGTTACTTGAGGAGCCAGTAACGTTTAAGTTTGGGGGATTTTGATCCGAAAAAAAATACTGTATTTTATGCCTTGATTTTTATTAAATTTTAAAGGATATTATCTTTTAATGAAAGGAATTTTGTGTTTTGGATGTAAGTGATACAAAAATGTTCAAGAATAAGAAAAATATGAAAAAAGGGTAAAAATATAAGCCAAAATGCAAAATTATCAAAATTAACAACTGTAAGCGCTGGCGCACTAAGCGCAGTGATACGAGAAAAGCTTGTTAAGTTTTTGATGACTTTTAATTATTATTTTGACGGTATGAGCGGTTATTGGACCTTCTAGAAGGCGAGTTTTCCTGGTTTATAGGACATTTGATACAATGTATTTGGATGTAGCTTAGTTTAATCGCGAAGAGGGGTGCAATCAGTGAAGGGCTGAAGAAGCTGGATGCGGTGTATCTGGGCAGGCGCCGGAATTCAGCGCATAGGCGCCGAGACACACCTTCTAGAAGATTCATTGAATGTGGACAAATTTTGAAAGTGCCTTGAGGGCAACCCTTGAAGCCTATAAATAGGAGGGTATTCCTTTAGAGAAAAACGCCTCATCTACCCCCTTTATCTAGAGTCGAATCTAGAGAGAGAATTAGAGAGATCATATTAGGGCCACCTTTTTACTTTTCTTCATAAATTAGCGAGTTTATTTTAGAGTTTGTATTCAGAGTTTGAAAGAGTTAGTGCATACGTAGTTCATTACCTTTGTGGAGTCGGTAGAATCGAAGTTCGGTAGAAGAAACATATTTAAGATAAGTATTTTTATTTGATTCAAAGTTTATTTATTATGTTTTGTTATTTAATTTCGATGTGTTACGAGTAGTTACTTTACTTTCTCCTTTCAATTAAGAAAAGATAAATAAGATAATACGAAGTATTCGTTAGGAATTAAAAATCATATATTTTCAACATTGTGATGATATTATTTTGATTCTTAATTTCTTTTATTTAAAGTGGCCATTTAAGGTGTTTCAAAACATATTGAAAAGTTTTAGACCTAGAAGGAGATGAATTCTTAACTGTAAGGAAATATCTTTGTGAATCTTAGGTAGTGAAGTACTTGTGCGGGTTATTCGAGGTGAAGTGCGAATAAATAGGGAAGATATTATATAATGGGCGTAGAATTGATAAGTTTTAAGTGACGGACTAAATTCTTGTGATTTGGTTTATAGAAAAAAAAAAAGGGTCACTAGTAGAGTAAGACCATAGCTTTCCCACCCTTGGACATTTAGTAGTGAGAACTGGTGTCCATTACCATGTACATGGGACAGTCTTGTAAATTTGGCCGTGTTAACATGGATCGAAAGGGTAAAGTATGAATGCTTATTGTATGATACCATGCATTTTATATTCTCCATGAATATTATCATTATCTTAGAAAATCTTAGATTAATTGAAAGGGAGAATGTTGCTTTCTTGTGCTATTTACATCGATTATTTTATTTATGCTTTATTATTACATATATTAAATTAAAGATATTTTATTTTAAATTATAAAAGAAATACTTTAAAATAAAAATATTTAAAGATCTATAACTCTCTCCTCGTGGGATCGATACGAAATTAACACTTAAAATACTATGTTAACGAAACGATACGTATACTTGCGTAGAACACTCAGTGTGTAAAATATTGTCCATAAAATTATATTTATATACACTAGTCACTATTATTATTTATAACATATATTTTTGAAAGCCGCATTAATTAGTACGTTGATGCGGAAGGGACTGGGTCGATTTTTTGGCGTCGTTGCGGGGAAGAGATTTTAGTACGCTTATATTTATATCGGAATTGGAGATTTTAGAAAAAAAAAGAGGAGAAAGGCTTAGAAATGTCTAATAAAAAATTGGCTTCACTTGAATTAACTTATAAAAAAGAAAGCTGATTACATATATTACTTAATTTTTATGCATGTATTTTTATTGAAAAAGAATTTCATGAAGATCTTTTCTTGTGAATAATTTATGTGATCTTAATATAATAAACTACAGCTTATTTTCGAGAAGTGAATGAAAAATTTTGAAGTCTTATGATTTTGTAGTTATAATATTCTTTAATTCTTAAATTAAACTTTGTTAGTGAAATTTGGTTAACTAATGATTTACTAAAAGCCTTTATAAAATCAAAAATCATAAGGAGCATAGAATTTTTACCATTTTTATTCAAATGTTATACATTTATATAGTAAAGTTCTTGAGAATGGCTCTTGTTTAAGTTGGGGATTTTGATCGAAAAAATACCTATTTTTATGCCTTGATTTTATTAAATTTTAAGGATATTATGCTTTAATGAAAGGTATTTTTGTGTTTTTGGATGTAGGTGATACAAAAATGTTCGAGAAGAAGAAAAATATGAAAAAGGAGCAAAAATAGAGCCAAAACGCAAAATTTTTGAAATTGCGGCGAGGGCGCCTAGACGTGGTCGGCGCTGGCACCCGGCTCGATACGGAAAACTATTAAGTTTTTTACGACTTTTAGCTTGGGGCTATTTTGACGGTGTGAGCGGTTGTGGATACAGCCACAGAAGATTGGCAGTTGTTCTTGGTTTATAGGACATGTGATACAATGTATTTGGACACTTCAAAACGGTTTTAATCACGAAGGTGCGATCCAAGTGAAGAGGTGAAAGAAACTGAGATGCGGTGTCCCAGCCTGAGCTGAGACACATGAAGATTGTTGAATGTGGACACATTTTGAAGAGGTGCCTTGAAGCCCATTGTAGGCTTATAAATAGGAGGTATTCCTTCGGAGAAAAACGCTGCACTCTACACTCCTATCTAGAGTCAATCTAGAGAAATTAGAGATCATATTAGGGCCACCTTTTTACTTTCCTTCATAAATTAGTGAGTTCATTTTAGAGTTTGTATTTAGAGTTTGTATTTAGAGTTTGAAAGAGTTGGTGCATACGTAGTTCATTACGGCATGGAGTAAGTAGGAATCGGACGTTCGGTAGGAGATACATGTTAAGATAAGTATTTTTATTTTGATTCAAAGTTTATTTATTATAATTTTGTTATTTAATTTCAATGTGTTATGCGTAGTGACTTTACCTTCTCCTTTCCAATTTGAAAAGATAAATAAGATAATACAAAATTAGGTAGAATTAAAAATCATATATTTCGAAAACATTGTGATGATGTTTACAGGTTCTTAATTTACTATTTAAATTGGCTATTTAAATTATTTAAAACACATTGAAGAGTTTGAGACCTAGAAGAGGAGATGAATTCTTAACTTGTAAATATCACATGAATCCTTGGGTAGTCGAAGGCCTTGTGCGGGTTATTCGAGGTGAAGTGCAAATAAATAGGAAAGATATTATATAATGGGCGTAGAATTGATAAGTTTTTAGGTGACGGACTAAATTCTTGTGATTTGGTTTATAAAAAGAGAAAGGGTCGCTAGTAGGGCCGGCCAAAGCCACCCTTGGACATCTAGTAGTGTGAGCGCAGTGCTTATTCTACTAGCTGTCCAGGACTGATCTATGTTTGTGATGTTCTTTTTGGATCAAAAGGGTAAAGAATATGAATGCTTCTATTTGGCACAATACATAATTTATATTCTCCACGAATATTATCATTATCTTAGAAAATCTTGGATTTGTTGAAAGGGGGAAAGTTGCTTTCTTATTGCTATTTACATCAATTATTTTATTTATGCTTTATTATTGCATCCTATTAAAATTAAAGATATTTTATTTTTTAATTATAAAAGAAATACTTTAAAAAAATAAAAATATTTAAAGATCTATAACTCTCTCCTCACAATGGGATCGATCTTGGGGCCTTTGTTTTAAAGCCACATGTTACTTGAAACGTACGTATACTTGCGTAGAACCCCTAGTGTGTAAAATATTTTCCATAAATTATATTTATATACACTAGTCACTATTATTATTTATAACATATATTTTTGAAAGCATTAATTAGTATGTTGATCTTCAGAGGACTTGAGATTCGAGTTTTTGGCACCGTTGCCGGAGAAGAAGATTTTAGTACGCATATGTTTATATCGGGTCAGCGCTCTATCGTCAATTAATTGCTGAAGTCTCTGGATTTGGGCGCCGGCGGTGCTAGAAGCTAGTTTCTTCCATTTTGCTCCTTTTTTCTCCAAATTCATTCCTTTTTTCTTCCTTTCGCTCCAATCACCTAAAATCTTCATACCTACTGCAAATCATAAAAAATACCTTTTTTTTTAAGTGCTATATCACCAAAAATGAGTAAAATTATATAACAAAAACAGTCTATAATTTTTGTGCATCAATGACGTAATCCTGGTTGCTAACAGAAACCTTATTGTCCTGGTTTAAACAACTTTAGATTAAAGTACATTAAGAGTATACGATGACCTGGGACACATCTACTTAGGGTTATCTAAAAATATAACTAAACAAAATAAAAAGATTAAAGAAATAAAATTGACATTATTTCTTTGACACTATTTTCCTTTGCAATGAAAATAAATTATGTTTTAAATTTTTAAATGTTATAGGGTGTGCTAACTTGTTTTGGGACGACATTCCTTAGACATGACGAAAAGCAAACAAAACAAAACAAAATCACAATGACATCAAAACAACAACATTGACAAAACAAAACAAAAAAAAACAACATTAAAATAAGAAAACTAAAAAAAACAAAACCAAAACGTTTAGGATAGCCACAGGCAAAAATGAGAAGCAACAGAAACAAAAATAATGAGCAAAAAATAAAAATAGTAATAGCAAAAAACAAAAATGACAAACAAAAGAAACAAAAAAAAACGGCTTAGACAATAGAATCAAGTCAAAGGCATAACAAAATGACGTTTAGGATTGATAGTGGAGTCTGTCTTTTCTTAAAAAAAATTCAGAAGAAAACGAGTGATTAGGTAATTAGAAGTTTTCTTAAAACTGATCTCAAAATTTTTTAGAATGTAATTAAATATAGGGAGTTTGCTCATATAGGAGATTAAAGAACTCGAATAGATATTATATCTAAAATCTCTGGTTATCAAAATCCTTATACGAATCTCTTGGATAAGACAATCACAGGTACATTTCAAGGATTATCATAAAACCCTCTTTTCGCATTTTATATATTATAAGCCTTGTTACCTTGAATTTATTTATTATCTGAATTCTTTCTGAAAATCTAAAGAAATAATATTTATTGAAGTTAGGGCAATATTATAGATAAACGAGTGGCGACTCTAGATGACATCGGTATCAGAGAAAATCTGGAAGCACGGCGACGACACCGCCATCACTAAGTTGAGCTTGAAGCCATTTAAGTTGATATAGGTCTAAGTGGGGTCATACCAAGATTGAGTTTAAGTTTGTATTAAGATGGGTCTAGTTTGGGCTAGACCTAGATCGGATTTAAAGTTGGTTTGTTGAGGAGTTTCCATAATTATGAGATTAACCTCTTAGTGTATTCATTAGGAAGTGATCCTAAGGTTTTCAAAGTTAAGTTTTATGTTTAACTTAGGTTTAGGAGATAATTTAAACTAAAATTCATTATTTTCAATTTTTCATATTCACCCCTTGATCCACGTAAAAATTAACTATTTTTAAGTGTAGATTTTATGCTCACTTTATGCACATTTTTAATGATAAACACTTTAAAGGAAAGTATTTTGTATATTTTTGTCTTCAAGTATAAAAAATATGATTTTATTAAACATAAGGTAAAAATAATGCAATTTGGAGCAAAATGAGCAAAGAAGAAAATTTTGGCCCGACACATATTGATTTGTCTTTCCATGCTTAATCTCTTTTACACATTTCTTACATGTTTTTGAATGAAGTACTTTAAAAATGTTTTTTTATGTTTATCTTGTAGGTGAAGATGTTAGGAATGCAACGCAGGCGGGAAACGGGGTGAAACGAGTTGAAACGAAGTCAAACGAAGCAAAACGGTGAAGCTGCGCACAAGGTGGCGCCTAGGTGCCATAACCGGTGATTGGGCGCCAGTGACGATGAGAAAAAGGCACCTAGAGGCATTTGGAAACGGTGCTGGCGCTAGGCAACGGCGAGAAACATTTTGGGGATAGTTATTGATGGTTATTAAACGGTTTTGGGAGGTTCCAAAGCATTCTAGAAGCCTGTGGACGAAATCCTACCTATCATCAAGTAATACAATAAATCTAGACACATTGGGCAGGTTTTTAAATAAGGGTGTGTCTCTTAAGTGAAGGAATGCCGACCCTTAACACGGATATTTGGTGCTGATCACCATGATTAATTTCTAGAAGATTCGATGAATGTGGATGAATTTTGAAGAGATGCACAAGAAACCCTTGGTCATTTTCAAAGTTCTATAAATAGGGATTAATTCTGACCAAGGGAGTCCTTTTAAGTGTTTGGGGTCTTTTTACATAGGTCCAATGGGTTTGTTTGTGTAGAGTTTGGTGTGAGTTAGGAGATGTAGATTTCTACATTTTCTGGAGAGATTGGTGAGGGATTTTGAGAGATTTATGTAAGGCATGTACGAGCGGCGCATAGATCAACGAGAGACTTTGGTGGAGAGATTTTCTTCTTTCTTTCAGAGGAAAAAGGCTAAGTATTATGTTCTTCATTTTCTTGTAATTGTTGTAAACAATTTTTGGTGGATTTTCTTTGATTTGAAAGAAGTTTTCTTTTGTGTTCTATCTATGCTTCATAAGTAATTTTCTTTACTATTTTCTTTTAATATGAAGTAGTGGCATGTGTAGGAAAATTATTTTTTATGATAGAGGTATTTTCATTTATTTTGATGAGTAACATGCCTTTTTTTAATTTACATAACTTAAATTAAGCGCGATAGGTTTATGTTAAAATTTGTTGTAAGTGATTTCACAACTTGAGTGCACTCACATTATCCGGTTAACTAATAATATAGTTAGGCGGTAATGCAACTTTTAAGGAATTATTATTTAATATTTGTTTCTATTAGATGCTTTGGGTGACAAATAGTTGCATGAAACTAATATAATTTTAAAGACATATGTTCCTTGTTGGCACTTTATTTTTTTACATAATTCTATCAATTCTTTTACTTCTTATGCCATTATTTTGATTTACTTTTATTTTTTAATAAAATAGATGTATGTTTAGAAATCAAGATTTACTTAGATATTTTCTTATTTTATTAATGTGATGATACTTTACCTGATTTTCATTTACACTACAAAATGGCCTCTTGTATTGTTAAAAGCGCCCAGGAGAATTTTTAAGATCGACCGTGGGCTAAGAATTCTTAACTTGTATGTATTACATTTCTCTTTGAAAGGGAGGTGCAAATAAATAGGGAGATAATCTTTAATGGACATAGAATTGATTTTTTTGTTTTTAGTGTGATAGGCTAAATTCAATCAATTTGGTTTTTCTGAAAAGAGGTGACGGGTCGGCGTAGTAGGGGCAACCTTGTGGGGGAACATAGAAGGGAGAGTCTAGAAATTCGTCCATTTCTACTAATAATACATCCTAATCTAATCTTTAAAAACTAGCTAATGTTCTTTATGACCTGGACCAATGGGTAAAGGATATATATGTTCATATTTGTCACTATTACATTAAATTCTAAGCATTTCTTTCCTACACATTATCTAGGTTATTCTGTGTGATCTTTAACATCTCAAAATTCTCTAAACTAATTTATCCGGATAAGTTATCATTTTATCTTAAATTTTCATTTAGGAATAGTTATTAGAAAATTCATTTTAATTAACATTACAAATTAAGGCCTTATAGAATTAGACTAGAATTAGTCTAAAAGATTTCTTACCTCGCTTCTCTGTGGGATCGATAGTAGGGTTTTAAAAAAAGCATATTAACGAAACGATACGTATCTTAGTAGTACTCTGAAAGTAAAATATTTTCTAATTTTTTATCATTTAAGATTTTGCACACTAGCCTCATTTATTAATTGGAGTCAAGTTTTTTGTCATCTTTTAAAAGTTAATTTTCTTGCGTAATTGCGGGTGGGGTCGAAGTTTTTGGCGTCGTTGTAGGAAGCTTTCGATAAGAACTTTTAGGAGAATTTTGAATTAAAGTATAAGACTTAGATTTTGAATTTATAGTATTATAATATCGTGTTCTTAATTATTGTTTGTTTATTTTAAAATAAAATCAAAAATAGCAAAAATATTTTTGAGTCCATCTTCATTAGTTAAGTCTTTAATTTTTATGCGTAGTTCAAGTGCTGCAGACCTTGAATTTTACGACTCAGATTTAAAGAAAACTTAGGAGGATGATGAATTAGAAAAGACTCCATGAACTTATGTTATAAATGGCGGATCAATAATATAATGAATATTCATATTTGGATTATAATGTTAGTCAATGATAACTTAAATCGGAAGAGTAACTAGTAGAGTTTGATACGAAATATGAATCGTAGAGAATGCGATCCAAAATTTGGGAGATCTTTAAGCTATCTTATACGGATCCATTTCTTATAATGAATTTTAAAGAATATATTAATATGCAAATTATTAGAAGAATAGCTGGACACAGGAAGAAACTTGGGGAATAATGATCTAATCAATCTGAAATGGAAGAAGTGAAAAAAATAAAATTTGAGGATTTCGTAGGAATTACTTGGATTTGGAAAAGATTAGACAGTGATCAAGAGTTACTTAAATAGAATTTTGATCCAGGAAGAATCATTTATCGAGTTGACGACGTGAAACCAAACGCTTTATGAGAGACAACTCATAGTTATCGGTGTGCTTTGATTTAGTATGCTTGAAGTCATGTTTGTTAGTGTTTTAGTGTGTTTTCTTTTGTGTGGATTGATCTTCTTGGATTGTTGGTGAATTAAATTGATCTTTATGTGTCATTATGAATTGATCAATTTGATTGATGCTTGAATTGTTGTAGTTTAATTTGATCATTTTGAGTGTCATGAGGGAGGTGATTTCTTAACTTCTTATGGATCCATCTTAATTTCCATTCCTTCTTCTCTCTAACCTTATTTTCATACGGTATGAGTCATGAACCTATTTAATGAGTAGCCTATGGATGATCTTACACAATCCTTATAATTTTTAGAAGTGATTACTTAAAGGGATAAGGTGATGCCTGATGTTGGTGCTCGAGAGCCAACATATCTAAGACAATCGTATCCTTAGGATTATCCTCTATTAAATCATTTATAAGTACCTAATTTATTAGTGTAGTGATTTCGTTAGAAATCCGATGTAAGGTAGTGTGATGCGATGAGTTAAAGAAAGAGTTGACCTCATTTATCATGTGTGTTTATGTTTGTGTTACAACAAAATTTAGAGATTTGAAGAACACTTAAATATATATTCCCATGCCGATGTTTGTCCTACTTGTTGGAGCCTTTCTTTAGTTTAATTTTATTTGAGCATGTTTAGTTTAGAATTACTTTCTATTGAAAATTGTTAAATCTTTGATGAATATTTGTAGATATTTCGAGATGAACGTTTATGTGGTAGATGGAATTTCGAGACTATTCTTCTTCTAGCATATTTTTGTATTGAATGATATACGTATTTAAAATCGAGTTTGGGGCTAGGAAGAAAAATATATTTAAAAGTTAAAATGCCCTTTCTTTTAGTTTAATATTATTGCAAGCATGTTTTAGGATTGATTTCTTTCTCATAACGATTAATTCTACTCGATTATGCATGTATATAAATTTGATAGGATGTTGTAGTAGTTAGTATATTCGGTTTTTAACCACTACGTTTTATGGAATTAATTGTAAAATATTTTAAAATTCGAAGTTTGGGGGGATGAAAAAATAATTTTTAAAAACTTAAATTTTATTTGTTCTAAAATGCTATAAATAAATTTAATTTTTGATTGAAAAATAATTATGTGTATGAAGTTATATTAGGGAAATAAAATTTTGAATATAGAAATAAGTAAGAGAATTTAGTTAAAATCTATAGTGGTGATGAAAAATTTAAAGTTAAAATTTTCTTAGTAAAGAAATGATAAATAATATCTATAGTAGGAAAAGTTGTATTTTCGAAAAATAGAAGGATTAGACTTTTGTTTTCAATATTCAAATTTCTTTTATTGAAAAATAATTTTCAAAACTATTATTATATTTTAAAGTAAAAGATATATATCTACCTTATCTTTATGAAAGGAAGTGTGGAATTGAAAATTATTAAAGAAACATCCAGGATATAGTAATGTACACAGAAAAAGAAAAAGTAAAATATGAAAATAAAAAGGAAAGAAAAAGAAAAATAAAAAAAATAAAAGAAAAGAAATTAAAAGAAAAGAAAAGTATAGTATTTGAAAAAGGTAGGAGAAGCTTGAGGATTAAAGGTCTAATCAAAAATTTGTTCCACACCTAAGCTTTTTAAAGTGTAAGATTTGAGAAAATCTTAAGGTTATAAATATAAAATAGTTAGTATAATTATTTTTAATAAAGATTTTTAAGTAAAGAAAATAAAATGCTTTAACCCATATATTTTGAAAAATCTATAAATATTTCTGCAGATTAGATAGCAATACGTATTTTCACGCTCTTTTCATGTAAGAGATTTCTAAACTTTAAATTGGTCTCACTTCTTTAAAATTTTTTCTAAATTGAATCATTACATTTAGAATAAAATTTTAGAAGCTCACAAAACATGCAATTTACTTTATGTGGTTTTACATGATTATATTATTCTTGAAGATAAGTAACGTTTTAAGTTTGTGAAATTGATCCATCTAAAATTCTTATTTTTTAGTGTAGATTTTATGCTCGCTTTATGCACATTTT
The DNA here is from genome assembly GCA_022702705.1 of Papilionanthe hookeriana x Papilionanthe teres. Taxonomy (NCBI): domain Eukaryota; kingdom Viridiplantae; phylum Streptophyta; class Magnoliopsida; order Asparagales; family Orchidaceae; genus Papilionanthe; species Papilionanthe hookeriana x Papilionanthe teres. The sequence goes on from CM040435.1 coordinate 56,081,451, forward strand.
TCATGATATACACTTTAAAAGATGTATTTTGCATATTTTTCTTAGTATAAAAAATATACAGAGAAAATAAGGCAAAAGCATTTTGAATTTAGAATCCAAAATGAGTAAAGAAGAAAATTTTGACCGTACAGCGTAGATTTGTTTTTCTATGTTTAATCTCTTTTACATTTATTAAATGTTTTTGAATGAATACTTTGAAGAAAGATTGTTTTTATGTTTATCTTCAGGTGAAGATATTAGAAACACAACGCAATTGAAACGGGGCGAAACGGAGTTGAAACGAAGCCAAACGGAGCAAAACGGCGAAGCTGCGCACAGGGTGGCGCCTAGGCGCTAGAACCAGCGCTTGGGCACCAGTGACGACGAGAAAACGGTGCCTAGGCGCCGGAAACAGGTCCTTAGACTCCAAACACAGCCAGAAACGTTTTGGGGTCGTTTATTGCACGGTTTTAGGTGGTTCCAAACGTCTGAGAAGCCTGCGGGCCAATCCTACATGTCATCAAGCCACAATGAATTTAGACACATTGAAATGGTTTTTAAATGAAGAGGTGTGTCTCTTAAGTGAAGGGGTGCGACCCTTCACATAGATGGACTGGTGCCTAGGCGCCACATTTAATTTCTAGAAGATTCAACGAATGTGGATAAATTTTGAAGAGATGCATGAAGCAACCCGTGGTCATTTACGAAGCTCTATAAATAGAGATTAATTATACAAGCAAGGGGAATCCTTTTAGAGTCATTTTGGGGTCTTTTTACATAGGTTCCAAGGGGTGTGTGTGTGGAGTTTGGTGTGAGTTAGGAGATGTAGATTTCTTCATTTTCTGGAAAGATTGGTGAGGGATTTTAAGAGATTTTTGTAAGGAATGTACAAGCGGCGCATGGATCGTGAAACTTTGAGTGGAGAGATTTTATTGCTTTCTTTCGGAGAAGGAAAATCTTAAGTATTGTGTTCTTCATTTCTTGTAATTGTTGTAAACAATTTATGGTGGATTTTCTTTGATTTAAACGAAGTTTTCTTTTATGTTTTATCCGTGGCAATCAATTTTTCTTTACTATTTTTTTTTAATATGAAGTAGTGGCATGTGTAGGAAAATTATTTTATGATAGGAATTATTTTCATTTTAATGTGATGAATAACATCTCTTCTTAGTACATAACTTAAGTGGCATTAAGTTTATATTTAAAAATTGTTGTAAGTGATTTCACAACTTGAGTGCACTCACATTGTCCGGTTAGCTCTTTGAGGTATTTTTTTTAGGAGTGTAAGGGCAAGAAACTTGATGGATAATCTGATGATTATTAAGATATTGTGTAAATAGATGATATTTGAACTCGCCACCACCATTCGTTCTTAAAATTTTAATAGAAGTTTTGATTTGAAGCTCAACATTACATTTTTGATTAAGTGAGACGCACAAGGTACATACAATTGTATCCTGAGTAATCATCTGTAAAAGTGCATAGTATTTATGAACTGGAAAGGAAAGATAGGGGAGGAGCCCCAAACATTAAAATGAATTAATTTCAATGATTTATTGGAGTGATTACTTGAAACTAAATTGGAAAGCGGTGAGGCTTAGCAGTAGTACGAGTTACTAAGAAAACATTTGCTAAAGATGAGAAGTCGGGGGTGGTGCTTAGAAATAACAACTATAGAATACCAATTTGCATGGCCCAATTATATATACCAAATATTAGAAGGTGGAGGAAAAACTAGAAGATTTTGGGTAGAAGCGGTGATGTGACATAGATCATTCTGACAGAGCCCATGAAGTATGATTTTCTGGTTATAGTAATCCTTTATGCAATAGTCGTTGATGGACTCCGTCTGCCGCCGTCCTCTGTCGTTGTCATCATCGTCGTAGTTGTGGATTCGTCAGTTTGTTTTCATCATATAACCTCTTTTTTTGGATACCTTGATTATTGGGGTTTTAATGATTTGAGTGCTTTAATAGCCTTAAAATTAAAGAAATTTACACTCGTTGGGTACCTCTCGTCGAGGCGCTCGATTTTATACGTATGTTAAATTTGGTGTTCTTTCATTCAATTAATGATCTAAAATCATCAAATGGGCTTTAATGACTTAATATGGATTTGATTGAACTCGAATTGAACCCATTTTGGTATCATTGGGTTCATCGCATCCAGGCAATGGCATTTGATTATCGAAAATGAAATCGAAACTCTGGATGATCATTGATTTAAATTGGACTGTCTTTTTCAAAAATTTGGTTGAGATTCATGTTAAAATTTAACGTACACACCAATCCTATTAAAAATTTTTTAATCTTCACAATCAAAAGTTCAAATAAAGTGGCCTTAACTATGCATGAAAAGCTATACTAACAACTCAACGTAGCTTTTATTTCTCGTAATAAATAAAATTCCTTAAAGAATTGTTAATCATATATTAATAAACTGGGGCTTTTACCTACCTAACACATAAACCACACTATATTCCCTATCCAATACCCAAAGTTTGCATTTTACTAAACTACCACTTGAAATCCTATTCTACCAAAGTGTATACCACTCAGGGTTTGTTTGGGGCAACTACAGTTTTATGTCTAGCTGATAATAATTGATTGAATAAAGTAACTGATCAGTGGCCATTTCGGATAAAACATTTGTTTGTTTGGTTTGTGTATATGATTGTTTACAGATAAATGATATTCGTTGCCTGTACGTGTGTTGTTTGTAATAGAACTGTTGTAGTAATATATTTAATACTTGAGAATCCAAAACGACTTCAAAACATCACAAAAAATAATATACTAACCTCACTTAGCAGTGAGTATGAAGCTTGATAAAAAAAACTATTAAAATTATAATATATTCTCTATGCATTGTGTACAAAAGCACGTTTACATACATAACACAATTCTAATGTATATACACATCTCACACCTAAAATTTCCTATTTAAACACGTCCCTCTCGAATCATTGTTATCACATAAAAAATATCACTCATTATTGTGACTTTTTAAAAGTGAAATACACATTTTCACGCATAGATTTAAAACACAAAAGTGCTATGTAGGCGGAGATATGCAACTATGTAACAATTGTGTGCTATGTATGTAAATTTACGAATGATATGTCATGCACACAAGCCTAATAATATGATATTTATAATAAAGCGTCAAAGGTTTATAGCTATCCTCTTGTTTTAGCATAAGAACTTTTGCAATATTAACTACAAAGTTGTATTGCTTTTATTCTTTTTTACCTCTCTCTATTCTCCTAATTTTCTTTGTTCTCTTGATTTCCTCTTTATTTCTCAGCTTTTCATCTCTTCCCTCTTTTTACAGCTTCAACGTTACTAGCAATCTATGTGGCTCTCTAAATTTCTTTTCTCTTTTATGGATACTCAGTTTAAGTAAAAAAGACTCACATACATACCATTGAATTTCTTTGTATTTACATAACTAACACCTAAACTTTAATTTCTAGATGCATGTGGCCTTAACTATGCATGAAAAGCTATATTTTACTTTTCAAAAGTTAAAATGATACAAAAGATTTCGGTGTTGTGAATGTAAAAAAAGTAAATATGTAAATACCCCTTTTGAGTAAAAAAAGTTACATGTTAAGCAAGGAAAGAGTAATTCAAACTTGGCCATTTTATTTGAGGTACAGTTGAGGGAACATTCCAATAATGGCATGTTCTACTTCACCATAACCTCAGGAACATGAAAGCATTTTCCAAAGATATCGGTTACGCCTTCTTGTTAATTGGTAGTAGCTCCAGCAGGATACAATCTCATAACGTAAACCACTCCACTCCTTAAATACCAAATTATAGTACTATAAACACTCATTAAAAAATTACTACTTTTACTTCGATCATCAGATCAAAATCACAATCACGAGGCAAAATCTTCAGAATCGACTCCCTGTAAGCCACCGCCACCGTGGTGATCGGAAACTTTAGATTAGACATAACAATCGCCCTACCAAAATGACTCGCCCTATGAACAAAATGTTAGTAAAGAAAGGTGGAAACGATGAAGGAGAAAGGGGGTGGAAAGGCTCGTGGCTTACGAATAATGGACGAAAGATTTGAGCATGTCACTGTTGTGAAGATGGAGATGCCAGTCGTTAGGCTTTGGGGTCGAGCGAGAAACGAAGGGCAAGCAAATAACCTCGAAGGTGAGAATGCAGGTTGCGGGGTTGATCCCACAGCCACATTTTTTAACGATACGATCGGACATTTTAGAATAAATAGTAAAAATGTTATAAACAAATGTAGGACATGCATTTTTAAAACACTAAAAGATGCAAGGGTCTCTTGTCGTTGCTCCTACTCCTCTACACCTTGTAATCTGATTTCTTGCCCCCTTTCATCTTGAGCCAACTAGATAGGTGGAAACTTGTTCATATTTTTTAACTGGGTTGGAACCTCAAAGCTTCAACTAACGCCCCTCATTAGCGAAGGAGACGATAAAGATAAACTTCCCGAAACTTTTCTTCCCTTTGTGATATTTTTCTCAGCTCCCTCTTTTTAAAGGACATTAACCTCAAACCTTCACCCTTAATCTGAGAAAAGTTTTGGTGTTTGATATTCTTCTATACTTACTCTTCTTTTTTGAAGGACAAAATCTCACCTTAATTTGAGTAAAGTTTGCGCTCATTATCCGAGAGCCTTAGACTTGGGTTGCTTAGTGGAATAACACGAAAGCAAATGTATAATAAAAATTATAAAAGGAATTGAACAGAAACTCCTTTCATTTAGATTTTCGTTTGGATGACTTTTGGGAACCTTTGGGGGCCACTTTTGATACAGATTTGTTTTACCTCTAAAACTCAATTAATGATTTTTTCAGGGGCTATGATGAAATTCCCATGGCGAGGTGATCTTTCATGGCCTCCATGCAGGCAGCCAGTATCCATACCTTGTTGATTTTCTTCCATAGTCTGTTATAGATTTTAATGTTTACCAAATGACACTAAGTTTACATTTCATATTCTAAATTTGTTTTCTTGTAAATAAAAAATAATTCTGAGCCTCCAATCAATTATTAAAATGGGAACAAACTCAGAGCAAAAATGTAATACATAGTGACAGGATAGATTCATTATCAAATCGGTTTTAGAAGTTTGGATACAGGGTCGCAGTAGGTCACATAGAGAGGGCACGGTGGGTAATATGGAGGCAGTATGTCACTCGGGACTACTATGGTAAGACAATTTGTGAATTAGCCCGTGTCTTTATTAGCGCCGAGGGTAAAAATAGGTATACTCTGTTGTCTTAAATACATTAATTTTAAACGTTCGTTAAATACAGCATTATCTAAGTCATGCACGAAAAGAGTAGTTTTTAAATACGAAGTGTTGAAATCAATTTATCCAGATAAGTTCTCTTTAGATTTAACATTTTTATTTGGGAATAGTAAAGAGAAAAACCGCTTTAATCGATATTCCATATTGAGGCCTGATAGTAGTAGGCTAAAATTAATCTAAGGGATTTCTTACCTCGATTCTCTGTAGGATCGATAATAGGGTCCTTAAAAAAAACTATTTATTACGCAAACGATACGTAGGACATAGTGTATGTATTTTCTAAATTTTATAACGTTTTAATTTTGCGCGTTAAGCGTAAATATAAATTAGTCAATTTATAAATGCTTTTGGAAGTTAAATTACTTCGTAATTGAGAGTCAAGTCATATTCATATTATTTATATTTATCTTTTCATGTTTCCCATGCACATGTAGAGACCATCAAACCTATGAGAATGAGATCGACTTATTAGAAGATGTTATATGAAAATTTTCGCCTAAATTATGTATTAAAGTTCTACCACATGCATTTCATACAAAAGTTCATGTAATTCAAAACCAACTATGAAGCAAAATTTATATTAGTAGGTGCAATGTGTATCTTTTACAGTTGAAAAGCTTATAAAGTTGAGCTGTAGGTCCCATATATTTTTATAATCAATAAAAGCTTTATTTATCTTATGTTTACATGTGCTCAAATTTAATGGATTCGATACTTTTATGTTGGTTAACTAGTTACGCTTTCTATGCAATATGTAAGTCAAATAAAGTCAACCTATTTTATTCTCTCATTAATTTAAAATCTATAAATCTCTTGAATATCATTAGAACCAGGTTTAAGTTAATACTTCTATAGAAGTCTATACCTTAGTTTATGATAGGAGGGCCTTCCTCATCTCGTAAGGTTTCTCTTTGATCATATGTTTTAAAAGTATATATCTCAAATTTCAAACAAAATAAATAATTTAAATAAAATTAAATCTCACATTAAACTATGAAACACAATCATAAAATAGTCTGAAGCACTGATAAGTTTCTCAATATCTTGTGCTTCATACTCTTCCTCAATTGGAATCTAAAAGAATTGTTCCAAATTCAAGCTATCAAAAATAAATTTCAAAATAACATCCTAAAAAACTTTAAGTTTGAAATCTACATGAATAGGAGTCACTATTTTAAGCAAGATTTTTTTTTTTCTATTTTCATATTTTATACATAACATTACTAACCTTATCACTAACATTGAACAACTAATTGGAGATGAAAACAAAAGTTTAGCCTTGGAACTTTGCCCGCCAAACTATTACCGATGAGTGATAATCACTAGAGAAGAGAAAAGCGATAAAAATAGAAATGGTCAAATAATTTTAGCTTGAAGATTAATTTATATGATAATCAAATGCACCTTCCTCAATTTAGGAGCATATTTTGCTTTAGTTTTAGGGTACATTTCCCTAGTAAATGAGATAATGGATGTATTCACTTAATTTTTGTTATTATGGAGTATATAAAATAGTTTTTTTATTAGTAATTAATATTTTTAAACTATTTAAATTATTAAATTCTATTTAATTATTTTTCATAATAAAAAAAAATGTTTATATATTTGGCTAATTAATATTAATTATTAAATTTAATTTATTTAATATATATTTTTAATCAATGCAACTTAATATTTATAAATTTTAAAATTATTAGATTTGATAAAAAAATATGGAATATATCAAACAGGCCAATCCTAACATTAGAGATCATTTATCTACTAATTACTCATCGATTAAATTCAAGAAACCCACGACTAAATTAAATAAGTATTTACTAATCTCAGAACTTGATCAACATGATAAAAATTATACATTGATTATTTCATTATTAACATTGAAAAAATTATTAAATCAAATAAAAATTAATTTAATTTTTGTTCCTAATTATGTTAATTAATAATTAATTTTCCCTAATTTAATTGACTATCAACAATTTTTTTAATTTTTTAAGTATTTATTAAGTACTGTTTTAATATCTTTTAATAATAAATAAATGATTATTTATTAAAAATTTGATTTCAATTTACTCCTGTTGTATAAATTTTTATACTTGCATATTTAGGATATTTAAATTCCTGCAAGCATGTTATGTTAGTTTTTAATTCTCACCCATGTATCATTTCTTATGCTAAAATGTTTTATCCTAACTAAAAATTAAAGTTTTGGGGTGAATTTTTAAAAACAAAAAAAAATTTCAAAAACCTAAAATTTTACTTGTTCTCAAGAATACATAAAATAAATCTTATTTCTTGATTGAAAACAATTATGCATATGAAGTTATATTTGGGGAACAAAAATTTTGAATATAGAAATGAATAAAAGAATTTAGTTAAAATTTATAGTAATCATAAAAAATTTAAATTTAAAATTTTGTTAGTGAAGAGATGTTAAATATAGCTATTTATCTTCAGTGTGAAATTTTGTATTTTTGGACAAATAGAAGATTTTGACTTTTATTCTTCAATGCTTAAATTTCTTTTATTGAGGAATAATTTTTGAAAACTATTATTATGATTTTTAAGTGAACGATATATATCTGACCTTTATTTTAAATGGAAGGGTGGAATTTAAAATCATTAAAGGCCTATCTAGATACAGTAATCCTTGCCTTAGAAAAAGAAAAAACAGAAAAAGAAAAAACAGAAAAAGAAAAAGAAAAAGAAAAGAAAAAAAGGAAAAGTGAAAAATAGTATGTAAAAAGGGAGGAGAAGCTTGAGGATTTTAGGGCCTAATCAAAATTGGTTCCATACCTAAATTTTAACAGATAAGTTCAGAGAAAATCTAAAGCTTAAGGTTATAATATAGTAAGTAAAATTTTTTTTCAAAAAAAGATTTTTAAGTGAGAAAAATAAGATGTTTAAATCCTATATTTTGACGAATCTACAAATATTTCTGAATTAGATAGATACTTATATTTGTCATTTTTATTTCCATAAAAAACTTTCTAAACTTTAAGTTGGTCTTAATTATTGAAAATTTTTCTAAATTGGACTATTCCATTTCTAGAACAAAATTTTGTTATCTTTCTAAGAAACTCATTACATAATTTGCATGTTAAAATTTTTTTCTATGAGATTAACAGTCACATAAGGACAAGTAATATTTTAAGTTTGGGGGATTTTGATACACCTAAAAAATATAGTATTTTTTATGCACATTTTCATACCTATTTTTGATGATATTGCACTTTAATGGAAAGTATTTTGTGTTTTTCTTGCAGGTATGATGAAAATGAGTGATTATGATGAAAGGAGCAAAATTAGATCAAATTTGGAGCAAAAAAAATGAAAAATGAAAATTTGAGCACTAGCGACTAAGCGCCGCTGGGCCGACGCTTAGCCACAAAAGTTAAAAATCGAGATTAACTTTAATTTGGCACCATTTTCAAAGGGGATGGGATGCAAATCTTGGGGGTAACTTCCACAACTTCCTTTGGGCGGAAAGTTTGAATGAAGGGGTGCATTCTTTGGTGGATACATCGAATCTGAACACATTTTGAAGAGACAGCAAGGCACCTTTTGGTTTAATTTTTAAAGAGAGTCTTAGGAAAGATAAGGGGCTCTTCCATTACATTTTAAAGATAGTTTTTACAGATTTTTTATTGTATTTTATAAGAGTTTTGATTAGGAGTAGGAGTAGAGAGTAGAAAAGAGAAAAGGGTAGGATTGAAGCCTTCTTCTTCCCACTTCCTTTCTTTCCTTTAGTTTAGTTTTTATTGAAGTCTGAAGTTTATTTCTGAGTCATTGGAATTTGGAGACCTACTCTAAGGATTAGTTTAGTGAAGAGTCAAAGTTTCAGAGGAACTTTCTGAGTCTTGTGGAGAGGATTTTCAGATATGTGTTTACTTTCGTTCTTACATTTAGTTTTTAATTAATACTTGTTGTGTTTGTTGTTTTTCTTTTGGTTTTTAATTTCAAATCAATGCATTTTTTAATTTTCTCTATGCATTCTGAATAGTTTACTTTATCTTTTCTTTCTTAAATGAAGAAGTAAGTAATTCATGAACAATTATTGTGGAATTTATATGTGTTTAAAGTTGGAAGAAGTTGTGAAGATTGATTCTATAAACTATATTTACTTGTTAATTTGGCCTGTTAAGATGTAAAATTTGTGGTGAGATTATGTAAGATCCAATGTGGTATTGTCTCATAAAAGTTATTAAGAATCACATGCAATTATATGGGTGAAAATTGTAGTTCATATAATTGAATGCAATATATTAGAAGATGTTTTAAAGGGGAGTAAAATTAGAGGATTTTTAGTGTGACAGGCTAAAAGCCCCAAATTTGGTTCTAAGTTTTGAATTTTGTTATGAGAAGTTAGTACCCAGGTAGAGGGAAATGAGGGAACTCTAGAGTGAGAGCTGGTATCTTCTCTGCCTAATGATCCTCGATCCGCAGCAACGCACCAAAAACTTGGTTTGCAATCCCAAAACAATGCAGTAATTTATGCTATCAAAAATATGTTATAGCCAATACTTTGACTCAAATAATAATAGCGGCTAATGTATATAAATATAATTTTATGAAAAATATTTTACACACTAGGGGTACTACGCAAGTATACGTATCGTTTCAAGTAATATAGGGCTTTAAATAAAGACCTCAGTATCGATCCCACGAGGAGGATTATAGATTTTTTTTAAATATTTTGATTTTATTTTTATGTATTTATTTTAAAGTTAAAAATTTGATATTTAATTTACTAGATGCAATAATAAAGCAGTAATAAAGTAATGATTGATGTAAATGAAAATAAGCAAACAACTTTCTTCTTTTCAATTAATCCAAGACTTTTTAGATAATGTAATATTTGTGGAGAATATAAATTTATGATATTATGCCAAATAGAATCATTCCTATTCTTTACGTTCGCTTGACAGTATAAAGAACATTGGCTAATTTATAGATCAGGTCTGGCTGTATTGTTAGTAGAATGGGTTAATTTAGGCTCACACTACTAGATGTCCAAGGGTGGTTATGGTCGGCCCTACTAGTGACCCTTTCCTTATCTATAAACCAAATTACATGAATTTAGCCTGTCACTCTAAAAACTAATCAATTCTAAGCCCATTAAATAATATCTTCCTATTTATTTGCACTTCACCTTGAATAACCCGCGCAAGGCCTTCGACAACCCAAGGATTCATGTGATATCTACTAGTTAAGAATTCATCTCCTTCTAGGTCTCAAAACTCTTCAACAGGTTTTAACAATTTAAATGGCCAATTTAAGTAGTAAATTAAGATTTGGTATTAATATCATCACAATATTTAAAAAATATATATAGCTTTTAATTCTCCAACGAATTTTATATTATCTTATTTATCTTTTCATAATTGAAAAAAGAATGTAAAGTAACTACTCAGAACACATTGAATTTAAACAACAAAACATATACTTAAAACTTTGAATCAAAATACAAATACTTATCTCAAGTGTTTCTCCAACTGAACCTCTGAATCCTTCTGACTCCAAATTAAATAGACTTGAAAAGCATCGACTCTTCAAATACTCTTAATACAAACTCTAAATAAACTCACTAATTAATAAAAGAAACTATAAATATGGCCCTTAAAATATTCCTCTAATTTCTCTCTAAATGGACTATGGGGCTAGGGGACTAGGTTGGGCATTGGTGGTTTGTGGGCGTTTTTCTCTGAAGGAGTAGCCTCCTATTTATAGGCTTCAAGGGTTGCCTTGAGGCACCTCTTCAAAATATGTCCATGTTTAATAAATCTTCTAGAAGGTGTGTCTGGCGGTTATGCGCCGGAATCTGGCGCCTAGGCGCCGGACTCTGCATCCAGTTCTTCACACCTCTTCACTTTGGATCGCACCTCGTCGTGATCCTAATCATTTCCAAGCGTCCAAATACAATGTATCACATGTCCTATAATCCAGGAATAACTGCCAATCTTCTAGATGGTCCTATAACTGCTAACACCATCAAAATAACCGTCCAAAAGTCGTCAAAAATCTTACATAATTCTATATCAACGCGCCAGGCCAATTATTTTGACAATTTTACATTTTTGCTCCATTTATGCTCCTTTTTGCTCCTTTTCCATCCTTCTTTCCTTCTAAAACATTTTTGCATCACCTACATCCAAAAACACAAAAATACCTTTCATTAAAGCATAATATCCTTAGAAATTTGATAAAAATCAAGGCATAATAATAGGTATTTTTTTCATGGATCAAAATCCCCCAAAACTTAAACGTTACTTATCCTCAAGTAACCCTTTTTACTATGTAAAATGTATAACAATTGGAATAAAAGGTAAATATTTAAGATTTCTTATAATTTTTTATTTTATAAAGCCTTTAGTAAATCATTAACAAAATTTAACTAAGTTTAATTTTAAGAATTTAAAGAATATTTAACTACCAAATCATAAGATTTCAAAAATTTTTCATTTACTTCGAAAATAATTTTAGTTTATTATTTTAAGATCACATAAATTATTTACAAGAAAAAGATCTTCATGAAAATCTTTTCTAATAAATATACATGCATAAAAATTAAGTAAAATAAGTAATTAGTTTTTTTCTTATAAGCTAATTCAAGTGAAGCCAATTTTTGATTAGGCATCTCCTCAAGCTTCTCCTCTCTCTTCTACTTTTTTTTTTAAAAAAAAGAGAGGATTACTATATCTGGATAGCCTGTTAATGATTTTGGACTTCGCTATCCTTGACTTATATTTTCAAACTTATACATTTTCACTTAATTACTATAACATGAATAGATTTCAAAATGAATTTCAATCTTTTCTTTTTTCAAGTTATAATTTTTGATTTCTTAATACTTCTAAAATTCAATTATTTCTACTATGAATAGAAAAATTTCTTAATCTTACTTTTCTTTAAGTTCAATAATTCTATTCTTAAAATAAATCAAAGTTATTAAAATTTTTGTTAAGTCTACTAAATTATTTATAATTTCAAAAATTTAAATGATCTTAAAATAGATTTTTCATTCTTTATATTATGTTAATATTTTTTTTACAAAATATTAGTTAATTATGGATAAATAAAATTTAAATTTGCATGTATTTTCCCTTCCCCCAAACTTAAGTTTTGGTATATCATGAAAAAAATTTAAAGTATGAGAGAAAGAAAGGTATAATTTAAAAATGAATTTTTTATAAGTATGTAAAAACAGTCTAAAAAGAAAAATTTACTCTTACACATGCTTTTTATGAATATTACTGAAATAACGAAGCATATATAAAAGTAAGCAGGCTCATCATTTTTTTTATATCAGTACCTGAATTAAATGACTATACTACTAATAGTAACACAAATAGAACACCATTACTAACTATTTAAGAATACTAAACAGTAGGCTGGAACAGAAATAAACATTAATTCATCCAAATTTCAGTCTTCAACACAATACACTAAATATCTAAAACAGTCTCAACATCAAACAATCCACACAAAGTTTCATAAACATATCTACACTAACAAAAAAAAAACAACAAAATAACACTAGCAAACAAGAAATAAACTAATAACAAAATCAACACATCTCAGAGGTAAATCAAGCTACTAATCACTATCTGTAGCCTCATCATCGTCATCACCAAAAGAAAACTCCACATCTTTTGGATCAACATACGGTGAAAATCTAGGACCGATAGGAAACTGAACATCATGCTCACCCTTCAAGAATCTCACAAAACACTCTGAATACTCAGCATCATACTCACTTTTCCTTTGGGTAAACTCAGATAAATGATCAATCTTCTTGTTTATAGTATCTACTCTGCAGTGAGTTAGAAATAACTCATTCTGATGCTCCAGAAATTGATCATACATTGATTCCCACAAGCTAGATGGTGGCTCAGCAGTAGAAGTAGAAAGTCTAGAACTAGAAGCTCTACCTGGAGTAGGTACAAAAGTAGAAGGACCAGTAGATCTCTTCCCTCGAAGACGATCATAAATGATAACACTCTCTTGCCCAATTGGCTTTGTAGTCTTCAACTTCTCCTCTGATATATCAGTAGAAACTCCATTGCTCATGCATAAATAATGAATCAAGGATGAGAATCCTAATCCCACAGAAGTATTGGATCTAGCAATCGATTCCACTAAATCATAAATAATACTGCCAACATCTATCGGCTTCCTCTATTGAATGCAGTAGTTCAGGATAGCTCGATCTCTGGTAACTTCACTCAGGTGGTTTGAAGGTAGAAGTCTAGCAGTAAATAAAATAATGCCATGCCTTTCAAATACCATTTAGCTTAGAAAATTCGATGTTTTACTCGTTTGTCATTCAGATCTTCCAAGCTCCAAGGCTATCACGTATGTGGAATAATCATCTCAAGATCTCCCTCCGATGGAGATAAACCGAATAGTAGCACTCGATGGTAGGTGGCAGGCCATAGAAAATATTGATCTGTTCTAGAGTAAATCCTACTTCGACAACTCTAACGAAGACTTCGTAGTCTTCCGCATACAAAAAGTTGGCATAAAACTCGCGTACAATAGGAATAACGGCAACATCAGTAAAATAACAGAATCGTTGCCAGTTGTGTGCAACGATAGTTTTCACAATCATTTCACCAGGATTATAAAAACTGCGCTCTAAGATAAACTTTCTTGACGTCGCAAATTCGTGATAACGAAAATGCGCAGCGGCAGTCAAAAACTTGGTACCCTCGAAATTTTCTCATGCCTTTTCTCGCTTAGATTTTGGTGCCATCTAAATGTGAAAGAAAACATAACTAAATTTAGGAATCAAATATTTAAACTCTTTTTAAGCTTGAGAAACTTAAAATGAGTTTAAAAATCCATGGAGAAACTCTAAAAATAAAAATTTTTCTCAAAATTTCGGTATTTAGCAAAAATAGGAAAAACTATGGTAAGTATCAAAAATAAATGGATTAGAAGATAGATCTGACCTCGAGATAAAGAAATCAAGTGATTTTGGGCTACAAAAATTTGATGTGTTGACCTCAAGATGGATCTAGGGGGTGTATTTTTGCGAAAAAGAGGAAGGGGATGATGCTTAGGTGTCAACCATGGCTAATGGGATTTAAATACTAATTTTCAGTAAGCAGGCTGAACCGGCGGCTAGGCGCTAGACTCGCCTTTCACAAAAATCACTTTAAAAATTTTATTTTCCACCAAAACTCATAAATTCAACTTCTAATTACTCATATTAGAGTAGTGCTTCAGTTTCCAACTTCCAAAATATTTTCCAAAAATTTTAAAAATTAAAAATTAAATCTACCAATTAAACACAAGGTTTAAATCAAACTCTTCTAATTCCATTCATAATCTTCAATTATGGCTCAATACAATACAGATAAGTATAGTAATATGATAATAATCCTAACAAACAACCAAACTGCACAATTTCAAAGCAAATACAACACACATTGAACAATAAATTAAACACACAAACAACACAATCTATTTACTAAATCTATACAATGACACACTAATAAAAGTCTAGATCACACCACAATAACTATCTAATCTTCAAATTAGAAATTTCCATTATCTTCGCATAGAAGATTACTAGGCCTACTTGGGAAGAATGCTAACGCCCTCAGAAAATCTGTAGTCGTTTTCTCATCGATCCAATTGTTCTTAGCATACATCTCCACTTGAGCATCTTGATAAGCCTCTAGATGATCAAAATGAAGCTTCGCCTGCCATTCCAGATGTTCAATTTGATGATACATCTCATGGAGGCAATCTCCAATACTTTTGATTTCTGCTTCAAATTTATCTAGATGACTTGAAATTTTCTCCAAACTTACAACCGATAAAACCATCAAGTAGTGGCCGAGGATCCTTTGAACCTTTGTCTCTAGCCTCTTCTCCAAGATTTCTTCTCTCCATTTCTTCAAAAATCCTCTCTAATCTCTCAAGAATGAAGTGTCTAGGTTGTAATTTAGTTACTTAGGGATTGGGGACAAAGATGGGGTAATTTAGAGGAGAAAATCGTGTGAAAAACTGAAAAATTTTCAGTTTTTACACGATCCAGTAACTGTGGCTCTTAGGCGCCAAATCTGGCGTGTAGGCGCTGGACCCATCGATACACAGTTTTACTTTGGCTCTTAGGCGCCGAAGTCTGGCACCTAGGCGCCGGAACCACATTCGACTACGTTTCGCATATCGTCAAATTTCAAAGTTTCGTTCTCCAAAATAGGTAAATTAGAATGGTAAGATCAATATAAACTTAGTAACACAAATTATAAACAATCATAATGAAGGTTAACTTGATCTCCTTTTTACTCACATATGAATTGGAGTGATACAAAGTCTAAACTTTATATACTTCGAGATAATTTTTAGCTAAAGTCAATAAAGACTTGTTAACGTCCAATTTTCTAAAGTTATATAAAATTAGTCAAGACCGAGGCATAACCTTACATTAAAAATGAAGAAAACACACAAAAAAAATTATGGTTTGCCTCCCACAAAGCGCTTGGTTTAACGTCGTCAGCCCTACCTAATTAAGTCTTTAATATGGTAGACTCAACTCGTAAGCCTCTTTATAAATCATTTTAATGTCTCCCAATTAAGGCTTCAGTCTTAATCCGTTAACTTTAAATATTTTTCTTATTTTGGGGTCTTTAATATCCACAGCTCCATAATAGTATAATTTCTCTATTATATAGGTTCTCATCCATTTAGATCTTAATTTTCTAGGAAAAAGTCTTAAACGAGTATTAAATAATAATACTTCTTGTCCAGGCTCGAATAATTTTCCTGAAATTTTTTTATCATGTAACATCTTCATTTTCTCTTTATAAATCTTTGCATTTTCATATGATTCATTTTTTATTTCATCCATCTCATTTAATTGTAATAATCATTTTTCTCCTACAGTATTCAAATCAAAATTAAACTCCTTTATCGCCCAATAAGCTTTATGTTCAAGTTCAACAGGTAAGTGACAATGTTTACCATAAACTAACTGGTAAGGAGACATTCTGATTGGTGTCTTATAATCTGTTCTATAAGCCCATAATGCAGAATCAAGTCTATCAACCCAATCAGTTCTTTTAGGATTAACAGTCTTCTCTAAAATTCTTTAAATTTTTTTGTTTGATACTTCACCCATTCCACTTGTTTCGAGGGTGATACGCAACTGCAATTTTGTGTTTGATTCCAAATTTGTCCAAAGGATGATTGAATTCCTATATTTCTAAAATGACTTCCACCATCGTTGATAATTACCTTAGCATTCCAAATCTCGAAAAAATCATTTTCTTTAAAAATTTTGAAACGCTTTTGGAATCACAAGCTAGGTAAAGCTACAGCCTTCAATCCACTTTGAAACATAATCAATCGCTAATAAATATAAATCTTTCCGCATGATAGTACAAATGGTCCCATAAAGTCTAAACCCCATATATCAAAAATTTCAACTTCCAATATATAGCTTTAAAGGCATTTCATCTTTTCTAGATATATTTCCCATCCTTTCGACATCGATCACATGTTTTCACATAATGTCTCACATCTTCGAACAAGGTAGCCAATAAAATCTTGAATTTAAAATTTTAAATGCAGTTTTATCTACTCCAAAGTGTCCTCCAAAATCGGAATCATGACATTTTTGAATAATAACAAAAGTTTCTTCATAAGGTACATATCTTCGAATTACAGAATCTCTTCCTAAGTTAAATAAACGAGGATCTTCCCAAATATAAGATTTAGCATCATTTTTATATTTCTTAATATATATGTTATTCAATCCATAAGGTAGAATATTGCTAACTAAATAGTTAATTATATTTGCATAAAAAGGTGTTTGGCATGCTTGAATAACATATAAATGTTCATCAGGAAATTTCTCATTTATATTTTCCTCAGTAATAACATTATTTTTAATTCTAGATAAATGATCAGCAATTTGGTTATGAGTTCCTTTTCTATCCACTATTTGAAAATCAAATTCTTGTAGAAGTAAAACCCATCTTATTAGTCTAGGCTTAGCATCTTTTTTTGTCATTAAATATTTAATAGCGGAATGATCAGTATGAACTATGCATTTGGTACCAAGAAGATAAGGTCTAAATTTATCAAAGGCATAGACTATAGCTAAAAGCTCTTTCTACGTAGTAGTGTAATTTTTTTGAGTTTCAGTAAGAGTTTTACTAGCATAATATATAACTTCGAAAATTTTCTCATATTTTGTCCCAATACAACTCTAATTGCAAAATCACTTGCATCACACATTATTTCAAAGGGTTTATTCAAATTAGGTGCAATAATTATAGGTGCAGTTATTAATTTTTCTTTTAAAATATTGAAAGCACTAATACAGTCTTCATTAAATTAAAATTTAGCTTCTTTTTCCAATAAATGACAAAGAGGTTTAGCAATTTTAAAAAAATCCTTTATATATCTTCTATAAAATCCAACATGACCCAGAAAACTTCTCACATTAGTAACAGTAGTAGGTGGTTGCAGTTCAGCAATAATTTTAACTTTTGCTTGATCAACTTCTATCCCTTTTTATGAAATTTTGTGACTAAGTACAATGCCTTCTGTGACCATAAATTGACATTTTTCCCAGTTCAGAACTAAATTTGTTTCTTCACATCTTTTCAGAACTTCGGAAATATTTTTCAAATAAGATTCAAAAGAAGTTCCAAAGACTGAATAATCATTCATAAAAAATTCAATTCCTTTGTCAATCAAATCACAAAATATTTACATGATGCATCTTTGAAAAGTTGCAGGTGCATTACATAAACCAAAAGTCATTCTTCTAAACGCAAATGTTCCATAAGGACTTGTAAATGTTGTTTTTTCTTGGTCCTCAGGAGCGACAGATAATTGATGATAACCAGAATATCCATCCAGAAAATAGAAAAATGAGTGTCTAGCTAATATATCAAGAATTTGATCCAAGAAAGGTAAAGGAAAATGATCCTTTCTAGTGGTGTCATTTAATTTCTGATAATCAATGCAAATTCATCATCCAGAAACTTGTCTTGTAGGAATTAGTTCATTTTTATCATTGACAATGACTGTTACTCCTTTCTTCGAAACACAAAGAAAATTATTATTATTTTTTTACTTTTATTTTTGTTTTTTTCTTATAAATGTTTTTGTATTTTATATTTTTGACAAAAAAAGAAATAAATAAAATAAAATATTTAAAATCTTTAAATTTTGCCTCCCCGGCAACTGTGCCAAAAACTTAACCCTCGATCCGCAGCAATGCACCAAAAACTTGGTTTGCAATCGCTAAACAATGCAGTAATTTATGCTATCAAAAATATGTTATAGCTAATACTTTGACTCAAATAATAATAGCGGCTAGTGTATATAAATATAATTTTATGGTAAATATTTTACACACTAGGGGTACTACGCAAGTATACGTATCGTTTCAAGTAATATAGGGCTTTAAATAAAGACCCCAGTATCGATCCCACAAGGAGGATTATAGATTTTTTTTAAATATTTTAATTTTATTTTTATGTATTTTTTAAAGTTAAAATTGATATTTAATTTACTAGATGCAGAAACAAAGCAGTAATAAAGTAATGATTGATGTAAATAAAAATAAGCAAACAACTTTCTTCCTTTCAATTAATCCAAGACTTTTTAGATAATATAATATTCATGGAAAATATAAATTTATGGTATTATGCCAAATAGATGCATTCCTATTCCATACCTTCGCTCGATAGTATAAAGAACATTGGCTAATTTATAGATCAAGTCAGGATGTATTGTTAGTAGAATGGGTTAATCTAGGCTCACACTACTAGATGTCCAAGGGTGGCTATTGTCGGCCCTACTGGTGACCCTTTCCTTCTCTATAAACTAAATTACAAGAATTTAGCCTGTAATTCTCAAAACCTATCAATTCTACGCCCATTAAATAATATCTTCCTATTTATTTGCACTTCACCTTGAATAACCTGCGCAAGGCCTTCGACTACCCAAGAATTCATGTGATATATACTAGTTAAGAATTCATCTCCTTCTAGGTCTCAAAACTCTTCAACAGATTTTAACAATTTAAATGGCCAATTTAAATAGTAAATTAAGATCTGATATTAATATCATCATAATGTTTAAAAAATATATATAGTTTTTAATTCTCCAATGAATTTTATATTATCTTATTTATCTTTTCATAATTGAAAGAAGAAAGTAAAGTAACTACTCAGAAAACATTGAATTTAAACAACAAAACATATAGATAAAAGTTTGAATCAAAATACAAATACTTATCTCAAGTGTTTCTCCAACTGAACCTCTAAATCCTTCTGACTCCAAAGTAAATAGACTTCAAAAGCATCAACTCTTCAAATACTCTCAATCCAAACTCTAAAGAAACTCACTAATTAATAAAAGAAACTATAAATATGGCCCTTAAAATATTTCTCTAACTTCTCTCTCTAAATGGACTATGGGGCTAGGGGACTAGGTTGGGCGTTGGTGGTTTGTGGGCATTTTTATCTAAAGGAGTAGCCTCCTATTTATAGGCTTCAAGGGTTGCCTTGAGGCACCTCTTCAAAATGTGTCCATGTTCAATGAATCTTCTAGAAGGTGTGTCTGGCGCCTAGGCGCCGGACTCTGCGTCCAGTTCTTCGCACCTCTTCACTTTAGATCGCACCTCTTCACGATCCTAACCATTTCCAAGCATCCAAATACAATGTATCACATGTCCTATAATTCAGGAATAACTGCCAATGTTCTAGATGGTCCAATAACCGCTAAAACCATCAAAATAACCATCCAAAAGTCATCAAAAGTCTTACAAAATTCTGTATCAAACTGGCACTTAGGCGCCGGATTCTGGCGCCTAAGCACCAGGCCAATTATTTTGACAATTTTGCATTTTGGCTCCATTTTTGCTCCTTTTTGCTCCTTTTTCATCCTTTATTCCTTCTTGAACATTTTTACATCACCTACATCTAGAAGCACAAAAATACCTTTCTTTAAAGCATAATATCCTTAAGAATTTGATAAAAATGAAGGCATAAAATTAGGTATTTTTTTCATGGATCACCTAACCATGTTCAAAATGATAAAATTTTAAGTTAACCAATGTTCTTTATAGAACCAAGTAAGGTTAAAGAATACATTTGCTTCTATTTATCACAACAAATTTAAATACTTCCACAACAATACTTTCATAATTTTTACTACATTATAAAGGAAAGAAAAAGATATTATAGTTAATTGTGTTTTTCATACCAAGTTTACAGTTATTATCATTTTAATTTCTTGTTTGACTTTACAAGAAAATTTTGAAGTGTGAAATCAACTATCAAACTTTTCAAAATCAAAACAAACTTTCAAAAGCCAATTTAAAAAGTAAAATGATAATTTTCTTATTTCTTTAAAGATTCTTCACTTTCCTTGTGGGTTCGATATCTCGGATCTTAATCTGAAAGTCTTATATTACTTTATAAATGATACATATACTTGCGTAGTATCCACATTATAAATTATAATTTTCATATCAAAATCATAAGCATATATATCCGGTGGAGAAAAGTTTTTGTCGCCATTGCCAATTTTCATATCATAATTGTAAGTATAAATATCAGGTGGATCAGAGATCTCTTAGGCCTTCTCTACCTAAGAATTTCTCAACCAAAAGCAGTGGTGATCTGAGATGCTCTTCTTTGAATTTTGTATTTTGGTGTACTTATTTAGAGATGCCCACAGGTGGATGACTCATGATGGCCATTCCACACTTAACCAACATGTTTGATGGATCAGTACCTGCACATTTCTGTCAATAAAAGATTGCTACTTTTGAGA
Source organism: Papilionanthe hookeriana x Papilionanthe teres (assembly GCA_022702705.1). NCBI lineage: Eukaryota > Viridiplantae > Streptophyta > Magnoliopsida > Asparagales > Orchidaceae > Papilionanthe > Papilionanthe hookeriana x Papilionanthe teres. Next base: position 56,102,542 of record CM040435.1, read on the forward strand.
TTTGTCTGTACAATATGGATCGCGGTATACACATTAATTGGTATACAAGTTTATTTGTATGTGTTTTTTGGGTTAAACAATGTCTTTTTATTCTCACTTAATTTTGTTGAGGTTCGGAGTTGTAACTTCGGTATGGAACCCCATAAGACTCATTGTATTTTCTATCTTTTTAGATGGGGATCCTTTTTCCCAACCTTTTATATCACCTTTTTGATATCAGCACGTAGGGAAGCCATGATTTGCTCCTTTCCCAAATATATATATAAGAAAATGAGACAAAAAAAAAGGCTCCCTACATGTTAATTAAAGAGGTGTACATCGAAAAAGGATTCCTCCCATACAAAAGTTCACTCAAAAAGGAAAGTAAAGTATACTGCTATATATAAACTATAGCAGTATATATATATGAGTATAGCTAAAAGGAGAAAAATGGGAAAATAGTATATATAGGAAGCTAAGCAGCTCTGAGATAAGGTAAGCCAAGTGAATCTCCATGAATTAGTCTTGCAAGATGAGGTGGGGGTGGACGACATTGTTCGGAGTCTCTTTAGAGCTACCTTGTGTAGCCAACCAGCTGAGCAGTGCATCGGCTTCTCCGGGAGTGAAGACAAACAAACAACCAAAGGTACTCGATTAGAGGGTGCATCTTGTTAAGCCATCTTTGTATGTACCAAGGAGGGATGTCAAGATTCTGTAGAAGTTTGATGCAACTTAGGGAATCTGATTCAATAATGAGGGGCCTGATGTTGCACACTTGGGCAATAAAGAGTGCCTAGTATATTGCAATGTTTTCTGATTCCAAAGCATCAACAACATCTGTAGGAGAGGAAAATAATAATAAGCATTTACCCATTGAGTTTCTGAACAGTCCTCCAAATCTAGCAGATGTAGTACTGAAGCTACCATTAGTATTAGCTTTAAAGTTAGGGGATGGAGGAGGAGACCAGGTGCTGATAGTCACTAAAGGAGTTTGGAGTGATGAAGGGGGGTTCCAATTTGTATAGATACTTGGAAATTTGTGATATGATATAAGTTTATGCAAGTATGCTTGACGGTTTTTTACTACACTTGTAGCCAAGGGGGTTTAAGCTTGTAATCTGACATTGTTTCTAGCCATCCATATGAACCATGCCACTATGTAAGGGATGACATCAAGTATAGCTCTAGCCCATTTAGACCAGAAAATAGGGAAGTAGTGCCAACTGAGGAGAAGAGTTTTAACTTGAGTAATTTACAAAAAACTTTGCAAGACAGCTTGAGAAAAGGTCCAGGCAAAGAAGAGATGATCCAGTGATTCTTCAGCAGTTTTACATAAGGAACAACAAGATGGACCCCTCAAACCCTTTATCTTTAAGATATCATCAGTGGGAAAAATCTTGTGCCATAATCTCCAACAAAAGAAACAAAGCTATGCCTCTTCACTGGTAAGTATGTTGTTTATAAGTGTGTAATTCCACCGGTTGTCCCTCCAGAAGTCATTGACATTTGAGTTATCAAAGTTATGGTTAGGGCTACCAGTGAGCTCTTCTCCATTCCATAGCCATTGATCCAGCCAAAAATTGATATTTCCCTAACCTAATTCCCAAATAAAGAGTGTTTCAGCCTTTATTTTAACAGGTACTAGCTTATGCCATAGTCTTGAGTCTCCCAGCTGGTATGTGGCAGTGGATGGGTGATCATACCTGCAGTATTTTCCTTTTAGGAATTTTGCCCATAAATAGTCTTGGGCTCTAAAACAAATCCAGAGTTTACACCAGTTGAAAAAACTCATGTGGGTGAAGTCCCTGAAGCCAAGGCCCCCAACATTTAGAGGTTTGCACAATTTCTTCCAAGGGAACCAGTGGAGTTGCATGTATTGCCCAACCCAAAGAAATTTGTTAAACAGCTTACTTAAAGTGTTTTCAGTGCTTTTCTTGATATTAAACATCTATAAAGCATAAGAGGGGAAGGAGAGAAGAATGCTTTTAAGAAGTGTAATTCTACCTCCATTAGATAGAAAAGAGTTAGTCTAACAGTTGAGTTTAGCTTTGATCTTGTCAATGGAAGCACTAAATTGGGTTTGCTTAACTCTACCTTTAAGAAGATGTACTCCAAGGTAGGTGATTGGGAGATTAGCATGGGTGAAGCTAGTAAGATCAGCAATCTAGTGGTTCAACTGAGAGGGAACTTTAATACCAGTGTAGAAGTTGCATTTGTGATTGTTTAAATTCATCCCAGAAGCCTCCTGGAAATGTTGAAGAAGCTGATGTATGGCTTTAACAACAGGTTTAGTAGCCTTTGAGAAAATGATAAGGTCATCTGCATAGGATAAGTGGGTAATGATCATATCAGACTTATGATGATAAGCAAGGTGTGGAGAGTTCTTGAATAAAGCATCCAAAAGCATGGAAATATAATCAAAAGTTAGAATGAAGAGTGTGGTGAGAGGGGATCTCCTTGCTTAATGCCCCTAGTGGCAGTAAAGAAGCCATGTATCTTTCCATTAACCATAACTGAGTTAGCATTGCAGGAGAGCCATCTTCAGATTAGATTAATAAAAGCAAGTTGGAAGCCTCTAGCAGTCATAATATCCAAGATGAAATCCCAACTTATGGCGTCAAAGGCCTTTTGTATATCTAGTTTAAAAATAGCATTGTGGCCTCTACATTTCCTGTACAGATCAAGCAAAAGCTTCTGGTCAAGTAGAATGTTTTCAGAAATGGATCTTCCTTTAATAAAGGCTACTTGGTTTTCAGTGATTAGCTGGGGAAGGTGAGGTTGAATCCTGGTAATCATGATCTTGCTAATGATTTTAGAAATAACAGTGGTTAAAGTTATGGGTCGGAAGTATCCCCAACCAGCACTGATGTTGTTCTTTGGGATGAGGATGATTGTAGCAAAAGTGAAATACTTGGGGGGGGGTCAATCCTCAAGAAGACCCTTTGTATAGCAAAAAACACAACAGGACCAGTGATGTGCAAGCTAGCTTTCTAGAAGGAGGAGGTGTAGCCATCAGGGCCAGCTGCCTTATTGTCATCAATAGAGTCAAGAGCAGCCTTGATTTCACCATCAATGGGGGGCAGGGTGAGTGAGAGATTATTAACATAATGGTAAATTTTCTGAAAAAGAGCACTGTTAATCTGAGTTCTATGAGATGGAGAGCCTGTAAATAGAGATATGAAATAATTTACCACATCAGCAGCAATATCATTTGCATTAGCTAATTTGATCCATGCAGAATTAGTAATGGTGAGAATCATATTGCATTTTCTCTTTTAATTAATATAGGCATAATAAAACCTGGTATTCCTGTCCCCATCCATAAATTTAGAAGATGCAACTTTTTGTTGAAGATAAAGTTCTTGATAGGTGATATGAGTGAGTAGATTAGCATTGGCAGCAAGGTGGTTTGCTTCAAAAATAATTCCTTGTTGTACCCCAGCTTCAAGTAATAGGACTTCCTATTCAACAGCCTTAAGGTTCTCATCAACATTACCAAAAATGTTCCAGTTCCACATCTTAAGGTGTTTAGCAGTTTGTTTGTGAAGTTGCCAAAGAGTTGTCCAAGGATTGGTGATATTGTCAACTTTCCAGACTTGTTTCAAATCATCAAGAAATCCAGGATGCTTGAGCCACATATTTTGGAATCTGAAGGGTCCTCCTCCACCAGTATCAAAGTTTCTTATAGTACATAAGAGTGGTCTGCGATCACAGCAAGTCATGGCAAGGTGTTTATTAAAAGTGAAGGGAAAACATTGCAGCCAATGAGAGTTAACTAAGTATCTGTCCAATCTTTCCCATGTATTGCCCCTTCTCCAAGTGTACTTGGGGCCTAGGAATTCCAGATCAAAGAAAGAAAAATCATGTATAAAGTTGTTAAAATTTTTCATGGATACAGGTTTAGGGGGATTACCTCCTTTTTTCAGTGGGTGAAGAAAGACAGTTAAAATCACCACCTGAAATCCGAAAGAAGTTAATGGAGATGCTTAATTGTATAGATCATGTCGAAGATTTTGTTGCTGGAGGGCATTACAGCTATCATATACAAAAGTAGCTTGGCCATGTTGTTCTTCAATAAAGAAATGAATGTGCAAAAATTGTGGGTGGTCAATAAAAACAGTTCACTGAAGTTCAATTCTGGCAAAAAGCCAGATCTTGATGTTCATATTAGCAACAAAGAAAAAATAGGGAAATTTGTGGAGGATGTGTGATTGGTTAACAGTAACCATATGTTCAAGGAGGGCAAAACACCAAAGGTGGTGAGATTTCACAAGTTATTTTAACCTTTTAGGGGAATAAGCATGAGCTGCTCCCCTTATATTCTAGCAAAGGAAATTGATCATAAGGAAATTTTTGCTTTCCCCCTAGTATAGTAGGGGACTATTGGAGAATTATCTGGAGGATCAGGATCATTAATGACTTGAATATCACTTGTGCATTTTATATTTATTTTACTCTTTCTTCTTTTGTGATTCTTTTAGGTTTACCAAACATTTTGCATTTCCTCATTTACATGGGTGATTTTAGTAAATGTGATTTTTGGATGATGCTTTGGACAAGGTTGTTCCACAGGATCAACCAGGCCTTCAAAATGTTGCCTAGGTGGTTGAGTAGCTTCTAAGGGATGTGTAGTCATTGAGTCTACAATTTGGTTTGCAAAAGGTTCCACAGTAGTGTCGATGTTACAGCCTCTTCCACAGAGTGGCAACTGGATCTCGTTGCAATATCAACTGAAACCCAGCAAATTAGCCTTAACAAGCTCAGAGTTAGGAGAAGGTTCCTGGGTAGGTTTCTGTCCAGCTCTCTCTTTAGGAATGGCTGGTTTTTTCTTCTGTGGAGGGTGAAGCCTGTAGCATGAACCTTCAACATGCCCAAACATCCTGCAATGAGAGCAGTATAGAGGCATGTGCTCCACTTCAAATTCTTGTCAGAAGAGCTCATCATCACCAGCCTTGACCCATACTCCCTTAAGGTCGTGGTGAGTAATATCTCTTTCAACTCGGACCCTTGTAGTAGTTGGTCTAGCCATGTCAAAGGTTGGAGAGTCAACCTTCGTGGGGTGCCCAAAGACTCGACTAATATTGAAAATAGCATTGGTATGGTAGTATTGGATAGGTAAGTCAGGGAGCCTAAGCCACATGACAATGATTGGAGGTTCTTTGATTGGATCAAAGTTAGGTGTCTATTTAATCAGCTTCATGGTGGTACCTGCAATGACAACTGATTGCTTTCCAAAGAACCTAACATAATCCTCCTCCATCGAAATCCTAATAAGAAGGTGTCTGCCATCAAATAAACCAAGCTTCCAGAGCCGTATAAAGGAAGGCTATCAATGTAGTTTCTAACTCGCTTCCATTTTAGGATGACCCAACTTGAAATTTACCAATTAATGTGAATTTAAAAGCGTAATTAAGTCGCTAAACTTCCTTGGAAGTAAATGAAACAAGCAAGCTATCCATTAATGCTTTCGAGAGGTCTTAACATAGGCTAGTACCCTTACCAGCCACATCATCATTTAGACATTGGGGGAAAATAAGGTGGTCAAAATTTTTGTGCTGAGAATGTCCACTACCAACAATACCTGCATATGTAGCCTTTGCCCTTTGAGCATTAGTGGCAATCTCAATGGGGAAGGTCTAGCCATGGCAAACTAAAGCAGGATATGGATAGTATCCAAACAGTGGCAGAAAAGTAGTAAAAAACAAAGGAGAAATCACAGTGAGCTTCAAAAGTAGTGGAAAAAGTAATGGAGTTAACACAAGAAGCAATTCCACCAAACAAATTCAATGGAGCAAAGGCTAAAATTTGAAAATGGGGAACCCAGGAAGATCAAGTTGAACCAAAGTGACTTGGAACACCACCAAAAGCCAAAATAGTAAAGCCAAAAAACATCCAAGGAACACCACCACTGCAGGAAACCTACCAGGCGCCGCCGAAACTCCATTAGAGGGCAAATGCTAGCAGAGCAAACTCAGTAGCCGCTAACATGGTTATATATATATATATATATATATATATATATATATATATATAAATGGCGGTTGTTTTGGCTCTACTAGGGTTTGGGGGTCAGGGATGACTCTTTAGCAGCACTCAAAGGCTTCGGGTAGATCTTCCTGGCTTTTAAGGTTTGTAAGGTGCTTGAGGTCGTTTTGGCTACTGTGTAGCATTAGTTTGGTGCTGTTTTTGCACTGAAAATATATACGGTTTTTGCTATCTAATTTTACTCACTTTTGGTGATATTGCACTTTAAACAAAGGTATTTTTCATGATTTTTTGCAGGTATGATGATTTTAGGTGATTGGAGTGAAACGAAGCAAAAAGGAACGAATTCGAAGTAAAAAAGGAGGAAAAAGGAGCAAAATGGTGGAAAAAGTGTTCTGATGCCGCCGGCGCCCAAATCCAGAGAACACAGAATTAATTGGCATGATAGAGTGCCGCCGGCGCCCGATGTCTGTTCAATTCAAAGTTGAAGAGTTTTGACAACTTTTTGAAGGGATGCCTATCGAAACTCTTGGGAATTCATCCATATCTTATATGTAACTGTTTTTGGATGAAAATGGTGTGCTTCTTTAGTGGTTTTAAAGTAGTTTAGTGGGAGTGAAGTGTTAGGGTTTAGGAGTAGAGCGTGTAGAGTGAGGATTTGAGAGGGATTTTTCTCTAAGGAGGAGAGGAGAAGAGGTAAAGTGAGAGATTGCTTCTTCCTTTCCATTCTAAAGAGAGAATCAAGCGTTGTAAAGTAGAAGAGAAGAGGATTCAAAGGAACTTCAAGGGAATTGCATAGGGGAAGAGAAAGTGTTGTCTTGTATTCTCTTTTGTGGTTTGTATGACTTTTCGTTTATGTATAAAATCCAAGTTTTATTATATCTTCTCCATGAATTCTGAGTAGTTTCCTTGTCTTTCTTCTTGCTTAAGAGATGTGATGATGGATTGATGTAGATTTAATGTGCTTTTAATGTGATGAAGAAATTGTGATGGTTTTCATTTAGAACTTAATTTATTTTCGATCTGGCTAATTGAAATGTTAAAATATGTTTTTGAATGCTAATTTTGAAAGGATTTAATGTCCTACAACAATAATGAAATATGCATTCAATTTCCATGGATGAATTGCGTAGTTCATGGGAATTTTGTGCAAATAAATAACGAAATGTGTTTTGATGGATTTCAATGTGGAGATTTCAAGGTGACAGACTGAAATCCCTAAATTGGTTCTATGATTAGTAACTGAATATCAAAGGTTAGCCTTCGAGTGAAGGGTGAGTGGGAGCTCCGAAGTGAGATCCGGTATCCTCCCAGCTTAGCCTTAGAGTTATGACTAAACTTAGAATATGTCAATGTTCTTTTCTACTTATAAGAGGGGGGGTATTATTTTAAGGGTAAAAAATCATCTATGCTCCTATTTGGCACAATAATATAAATACTTGTTCCATATCAATCCAGACATCATATTCTCCTAGCAAGAGGAAAGATACTTTTCTTATATATTAAAAACCTTTTAAAAACTTAATTTAGTGTGTCTATTAGTTAATTCTGTCATTAAAATTGCTAGAAGTATTTGTAGTTTAGTTAATTGTTACTGTTTTCTGCATAGTGTTAGTAGGAGTTTGTGTTAAACTTAAGTGCTATTTAAATATAGGACTTTAGTGCCATCTTACTTATCTTAGGATTGCTTTCTTAAAACTTCAAATTTCCTTATGGGATCGATAACCAGGACTCCATTAGAGCCCTGTATTACTTGATACGATACGTATACTTGCGTTGAATGCTTGGACTTATCAAAATTATTAAAAATATATAAATTTGAGTTCATAAATTCTTGCAATATAAGTCTCGTGCATCAAGTTTTTGGCGCCGTTGTCGGGGAACGTAACAGAGTTAAGAAAGAAAAGTAACTAACTAAGAAGTAATTAGGAAGGTCTTTATTATTAATATAGTAAAAAAAGAAGAGAAGAAAACCTTTATTTAGTAGTGTGTAATTGTGTGTTTGTTTATCTTTATTAGAGTATTTGAGTTTGTATATGCGTAGTAGCGGATCTACAGGTCCAGTGCTTTAAGATTCAGAGTTAGAGCATAATGTCAGAAAAATTAGAAAACAACAAAAGAAAATTGAAAATCCTTGCAAAATGGTGAATATTCAAGTAAATTAGAGAAATGAAAGTGAAAATTTGTCAAGACCTTTAAGAGATTATGCTTACCAAATAGCAGATGAAATTCACAAAACTATTCAAAATTCTGATGTTGTTGCTAATTCATTTAAACTTAAACCTGCTATTATCCAAAATGTACAAAACAATCCATTTGCTGGAATACCTAATGAGGATCCAAATTTACATCTCAATAGTTTTTTAGAATTGAGTGCTACTTTTAAATATGATGGAGTGTCCAGTGACGCTGTCAGACTTAGACATTTTCCTTTTTCATTAAGGGATAAAGCTAAGGTATGGTTAAATTTGTTAGCACCTGGATCTATTAGAACTTGGGGAGAATTATCTTATAAGTTTCTATCAAAATATTTCCCTCCATAAAAAACTGCTAAACTAAGAAATGATATTACATCTTTTTGTCAGTTTGAAGGAGAGTCAATATAAGAAGCTTGGGAGAGATTTAAAGATCTTCTTAGGAAATGCCCATATCATGCTTTACCAGATTGGTTAATAATTCAAACATTTTATAATAGATTAGTGGGATCATTGAGATCTATTATAGATACTACTGCTGGTGGATCATTAATGTCAAAACCTTTTAATGAAGCATATGCATTAATTGAAGAAATGACTACTAATAATTTTCAATGGCCCTCTGAATGGGTAAATCCTAAGACAGTAGCTAGTGTTCATGATTCAGATATGATGACTATGGTAGTTTCTCAAATTGCAGCCCTTTCAAAGAAAATATATCAATATGGAATGAATTATTCTCAACCACCTCAAGTGTTAGAGAAAAATTCACTTAGACAGATAACAAAATCTCAAACACCTTACGAGACCTTAAATACTATTAATAGACCTAACAATCTTTATTCGAATTATTATAATCCTGGTTGGAAGAATCACCCAAACTTCAATTGGAATAAAAATAATGCTAATGTTAACCCGCATTGGGCTAACAATTCTATGAATCCAATTGGAAATTCGAACAATCAAGGAAATTCTAATTTTAGACCATCTAATCTGCCTGGATTCAATAGTAACCCACAATTTAAGGATAAGAAGTTGTCTACTGAAGAAATGATTCTAAATATGGGAAATCAATTACAAGCTCAAGGTGTTGCTATGAAGAATATTGAAAATCAATTAGGACATATTTTCACTGCACTTAATAATAGACCTTTTGGAACACTTGCAAGTAAAGTGGAGATCAATCCAAAAGATTAAAACATGGAACAATTTAAGGCTATTCAATCAAGCGTGGAAAAGAATTAGAAACTAAAGTGCAAAAAGAAGTTGGAATAGAAAAGGAGAAGGTGGAAATTGAAAAAGGTTCAAACAAGATTTATCCAGACTTGGATTATCCTCTTGAACCAATGAAGATAACTATCGAAAAGCCACCACCACTATTTCCTCAAAGATTAAAGAAACAAAATAGAGATAATAGATTTGGAAAATTTTTTGAGATCCTTAAGAAATTAAAGATTAATATTCCTTTTGTTGAAGCATTGGAACAAATGCTTGGCTAAGCTAATTTTATGAAGGATATTCTGAGAATGAAAAAAATGTTTATAGATCATGAAACTGTTGTACTTAGTGGAGAGTGTATTACAATAATTTAGAAGAAGCTTCCAGAAAAACTTAAAGATCCTGGTAGTTTCACTATTCCGTGTGCTATAGGTGAAAATTTTTTCAGAAAAGCATTATGTGATCTGGGAGCGAGTATTAATCTAATGCCTTTATCAACTTTCAAAAGGTTGGGAATAAAAGAAACTTATCCTACATCTGTGACTCTTCAGTTGATGGATTATTCCATTACATACCCTAAAGGAGTGGTGAAAGATGTGATGGATAAATTTATCTTTCCCGTGGATTTTATTGTACTTGATATGGAGGAAGATAAAGAAATTCTAATCATTTTGGGAAGACCATTCCTTGCTACTGGAAGAGCATTAATTAATGTTCAAAAAGGAGAATTAACATGAGAGTTAATGATCAATAGGTGACCTTTTATATTTTAAAATCTATGAAGTATCCCTCAATGGAAAAAGATAATGAATGTTTTTAGAATGGAGGTTTGTGATTACTTGAGAAACAATTACATTGAAAATATATTAGAAAAAGAAGAAGAATATAAAAACATGTTTGAAGAAGAAAGTGAAGATGAAGAAAATTCAGATAATGAAAAGATTGAAGTGTTGGAGTATGTGCATGAGAGATTCAAAATATTAGACACTATGAAAGGTGGAAATAAAAGTGTAATTCCATCTATCATAAAACCTCCTGATCTTGAAATGAAAATTCTCCCTAATAATTTAAAGTATATATTTTTAGGAGAATCATCTACTTTTCCTGTTATTGTATCTTTGGAACTAAACGAATACCAAGAACAGAAGTTGTTGGAAACTTTAAAAAGATACAAGAAAGATTTTGGATGGACTTTGGCAGATATTAAAGGATTTATTCCTTTGATTTGTATGCACATAATTTTATTAGATGAATAACATAAACCGAGAGTTGATCCACAAAGGAGATTGAATCCTATAATGAAACAAGTAGTTAAGAAAAAGATTTTAAAATGGTTGGATGCTAGAATTATTTATTATATTTCGGATAGTGCTAGGGTAAGTCCAATACATTGTGTACTGAAAATGGGAGGAGTGACTGTTGAAGTGAATGAATATAATGAAATTATACCAACAAGACAAATTAATGGATGACGAATTTGTATTGACTATAGGAAATTAAATGCCCCCACCAGAAAAGATCACTTTCCTCTTCCTTTTCTCGACCAAATGCTAGATAGACTTGTTGGACACAAGTACTACTGTTTTCTAGATGAATATACTGGTTACCATCAAATACCTATTGCTCTTGAGGATCAAGAAAAGACAACATTTACTAGCCCATATGGAACCTTTGGTTTTCAAAGAATGCCTTTTGAACTGTGTAATGCACTTGCAACATTTTAAAGATGTATGATATTTATCTTCAGTAGTATGATATACAATGGAATAGAAGTTTTTATGGATGACTTCTCTGTATTCGGGACTTCATTGTAAATTTGCTTAGAAAACTTAGCAAAAGTTTTGGTGCATTGTGAGAAAACAAATCTAGTTCTGAATTGGGAGAAATGTCAATTTATGGTTGCAGGATGAGTTGTGCTTGGGCATAAAATATCTGAACCTGATATGGAGGTCCGCCCTACAAAAATTAGAGTGATTGAGAGATTGCCGCCACCCACTACTGTGAGATAAGTGAGAAGTTTCTTTGGGCACGCTGGATTTTACAGGCGATATATTAAAGATTTTTCTAAAATTACTAAACATTTAGGCCAACTTCTAGAAAATGATAGAAAGTTTGATTTTAGTGATGAATGCTTAAGAGCTTTCGAATTATTAAAAGAAAAATTAATCACTGCACCTATAATTGTTTATCCCGATTGGAAGAAACCATTTGAACTTATGTGTGATGCTAGTGATTATGCAAATAGAGTTGCATTGGGGCAAAGGCATGATAAAGTTTTCAAAGTCATTTACTATGCTAGTAGAACTCTTAATGAGACTCAAATTAATTATACCACAACTAAAAGAGAATTATTAACTATTGTGTTTCGCTTTGAAATATTTAGACCTTATTTAATCGGAGCTAAAAGTATTGTGCTTATGCACCATTCGGCTATCAAATATTTAATGCAAAAGAAGGATGTGAAACCTAGACTTATTAGATGGATACTTCTTCTGCAAGAGTTTGATTTTATGATAATCGATAGGAAGGGAGTTGATACTCAAATAGCTGATCATCTATCTAGAACAGACTATGATAAATTATCTGAATTTGAAAAAGAAATTACTGAAATTTTTCCTGATGAGCAACTTTATACTTTAATGGGAAATAATTTGCCTTGCTATGTTGTTTCTGTGAATTATATAATATGTGATATTGTACCACCTGATTTAACATGACAACAACAAAAGAAGTTTAAATATGATACAAAATTCTATTTTTTTGGATGAGCCCTATCTATATAAATAGTGCAAAGATCTAATTTTTAGGAAATGTGTGCCACAATAAGAAACAAATTTGATTATTCAACGATGTCATGATTCTGTATTTGGAGGTCATTTTGGTGTTGATAAAACTGCTTTTAAAATTTTACAATCTGGATTTTATTGGCCTACTCTTTTTAGAGATGTTTATAGATATATTAAATCATGTGATCGATGCCAGAGAGTAGATGATATCTCTAGAAGAAATTAAATGCCTCTAAATTATAACTTGGAAGTTGAAATTTTTGATGTATGGGGATTAGATTTTATGGGACCATTTACTCCTTCATGTGGAAATCTATATATATTGGTTGTTGTTGATCATATCTTGAAAGGGATTGAAGCTGTTGCTTTACCCAGATATGATGCTCGGAGTGTTTTAAAATTTTTAAAGAAAAATATATTTATAAGGTATGGAATGCCGAGAGTGATCATAACTGAAGGTGGATCCCATTTCATGAATAATCAAATTTAAGGATTAATTAAGAAATATAATATTATTCATAGAATCTCTGCTGCTTATCATCCCCATACTAGTCGTTTAGCAGAAGTGTCTAATCGTGAAATTAAAAGAATTTTGGAGAAAACTGTGGATAATCATAAATTAGATTGGTGTGCTCGATTTGATACTGCTTTATAGGCCAATAGAACTGCTTTTAAAACCCCTATTGGAATGTCTCCTTATAGACTAGTGTTTGCTAAGACTTGCCATTTAACAGTTGAATTGGAGCATAAAGCATATTGAGCGATAAAAGAGTTAAATTTTAATTTGAAGAATGCTGGAGAGAAAAGATTTATGTAATTGAATGAATTGGAAGAGATTACAAATGCATCTTATCACAATGATATGATCTATAAAGAGAAAAGGAAATTATGGCATGATCAGAAGATATTGAAAAAGAACTTGGAAAATGGGAAAAAATTTTTCTTATACAATGCAAAATTGAAGTTATTTCCTAGAAAGCTCAAGTCTAGATGGTTAGGACCTTTTACAGTTGTAAAAGTTCATTCTTTTGGAGTTGTTGATATTAAAGATCCTGATACTGGAAATATTTTCAAAGTTAATGGGCATCAATTAAAGCCTTACTTTGACGGGTTTCAACCTAATTTCAAAGAGGTTTTAATGTTGAGTCATCTCGATTAACTAAATGGTTTGTCGGGCTGATGACGTTGAACCAAGTGCTTTATGGGAGGCAACCCATATGTATCTTTGTTGAGTGTTTCTTTTTTTTGTTGTAGTTGTTTCTTTTTAAATAGTTAATTTTGAATCTTAATTACTCCTAAATAATTAAAAAATTTATAAATGATGCATCGAATTGAGATATTGGAATATTTTGAATCAAATGAATTTCGGTGAGAATTTTTTCTGCGGGCGCCGCGGGCGCCCTATCATTTCTGCCCTACTGAACTTGACTGTTTGAGCACCGCCAATGTCCTATCGAGCGCCGCCGAAGCCCAAAATCTGTTTGAAGGTTTATAAGTTTTAAAATGCAAGTTTTGACAATGGATCTTCGTCCTTATAACTCCCCCAAACTCCAATTTTGACTTCTTAACTCTAGAAAAATGAAAACCACCTATCTCAATTCATATCCAATGGATTCCTTTCCCATTGAAATTTCTCAATTTCATGTTTTCAACCGAAGGAAGTTCATAAGTTTTGAAGCATAGCGTTTGTTCAACAAAGTGATGACGAAAAGAAGGATTATCAAGGAACGAGGCTTCATAAACCGAGGTATGCATAATCCTACTACTAGATTTAAAGAAATTATTAAAGAGAGATGTTGGGAAGTGCTTTGCTACACTACCGCTACCGTTGTTATTCCTTTCGTGAAAGATTTTTATGCCAATCTTCACGGGATCAATCAAGGGTTCATATTTGTGTGTGGTAGATTTGTGCAATTCACTCTTGCATGAATCAATGATCTCTTTATGATCAAGAGCGTACCTATTTGTCATTATTCTAACTTCAATGCCACCAAGGACAATATGAATGATGTTTATCGATATCTGAAGGATGAAAATGAAGAATGGGAAGTTAGAGAGAATGGATACATGAGCTTCCCTACTGCATCTCTCAATCTAGTATTAAAGAAGAGGCAATACTTTATTTCAGAAAAGTAATTTCCAACATTGAAGATTAGCAAGGTAACCAAGGGAAGTGCCATTTTGAATTTCTATATTAAAATTGGAAGGTCAGTTGACATTGTTAATATTATTGTGACATCAGTACTTAGATTAATTGCGCATGGCTCCAAATATGGGCTTGGACACCCGTCCACCATATTTCTGTTATGTAGTCAGTAACAGGTTCCTTATGAAAGTTGGGAAAAAGTTCTTCTTCGATGGAGGCATATTGATCCAACTAATCCCTACGACTACCAGACAGTTTGAGATGAAGATGACATGAATTTACTCGTTGATCAACCAACAAAGACTTCACAACCGATTCAACCCTATTTTCCTGAAGGATCAAACAATTAGAGAAAGAGGTACGGAATTTTATGAATGAGATCAACAACATTTCTGATTTATTTGATCATATAGATTGGAGAATGAAAGAGCAATTCGATCACACTAGTGAAATGGAGATGGGCTTGATCAATCTGATGAAGAAGTACGCGGTGATTGCTGAAGAATCATCTGTCAAATTTCCATTTCGTCCATTATATAACTTGTTTGGGCATCAGCAATCAATTGGAGACAGTAGAGGAGAGGATAGTTCTGAAACTGATGTGGAGTAATTGATGGATTCTACCTATGTTTGTTGTGTGTTTAGTATGTTTTTCTTAGTTATATTTGGTTTGTGTAGTATTTTCTTTCCTTTGAACTTGGACTTAGATGTGTTTACTTTCATTGTGTGCTTAGATCTTAGTGCTTGCCTATCGTAGAGTACTTGCTGCACTAAACATCTAAGAATAGTTGGTTTGAATGAGCATATTTAGTGTCTTTGATGTAACTTGGATTTTATATATATATAAGATTGTTGTGGGTTGTTTGTGTGAAAATTATGTTAATTATTGCTTATGGGATGATGTAAATGCTTGTCAAAGTGTTAAACATCATTGTGGACGTCGAAACGATCGAAATTAAGAAAAAAAATTTTTAACCCGTAAAAATATTTTGGACTGGCGCCGCCGGCGCCTAAATCTAGAGAGTTTGGCCATTTCTTTTAAATAGAGCGTCACCGGAGCCCAAACCCAAAAAAAGTCTAAAACCTTTGATTTCACGATTTTTGTTCTGGGACCCATAAATTTTTTCCATTTCCTTCGTCTTCCTCCTCCATTTTCGTAATTTTGAAGATCTGAGGCTTGCTAGATCTAGGATTTAAGGAGTTTTCAAGGATATTCGACACCGGATTTGCACTTCTCTTATTAAGGCTTCACTTTAAGTTAAAATTTTTGGATTTTCACCATGGAAATCTATCACATTGCTTATGATGGAATTTTTGAAGTTTTAAAGAGGTTTTGAGATTTCCATGATGAAATTTGCTCTTACTTGCTTAGAATAGTGTTTGGAGTTGTTACATTGTGAGGTTGAGATTTATTGGAATTTTTTTTGCAAATTTTAGAAATTCACATGGTTCCAATAGGGAAGAGGAAATTGGATTTTGATGAGGAGAGGTTTGTCAACGTTAATGCCTAATTTGTCTATAAATCTATCCTTCACAACAAGAAGTGTATCTAGGATCAAGCTTTTGATAGTCCTAGCGGATCTGTAGAACAATTAATTGCAGAGCGAAACTGGGGGCGATTTTGTTATTTCACTGTAAATGCTATTATGGGAGTTTTTAGAGGATTCTATTCTAACATACCCTGGACTGAGACTGAGTATGTGCTTGTTAGAGGAAAGATGGTTGAGTTTACTCCTCAGAGCATCAATGATTTCTATCAGACTCGAGAACCATTCTCATTTGAGTATGAAAACTTTGACACTGGAAGGGAGAATATGAGAGAAGTGATTGCTTTTCTGACTGACGGGCGAGGAGAATGGAATGTAAGTCAAAAACAGTTGATAAATTTCCCCGCCTCCACTTTGAATGTTGCTTCAAAAGTCTGGCATTATTTCATTTATGCAAGATTATTACCATCTTATCACCACAGAAAAGTTACTAGAGTTAGAGTGATTCTGAACTACTGTATACAGAAGATGAAAAAGATTGATATTGGAACTATTTTTTATAAGAATATTCGGACGATTGCTAGAGGCGAGACGACTGGAGGATTAGGACATCTTGCCTTAGTTCATGCCCTCTGTATTCAGTCTGGAGTGGAGTTCAATAGTTCTGAAGAAGTGGCTATACCGTTGAGACCTATTACAAAGAATTTTATCCGTACTTATGAGTCTCATGTGGGAGCCAGAGCTGCGAGTAGGAGTACTGATATTCCTACTACGAGTTATGATGTACCATCTACTTCTGAGCCGCCTATCTTATCTGGTATTATGGAGCAGCTGAGATTACAGAGTGCTAGTGTGGATAAACTCCATAGTCGGATGGATTTGTTTGAGGCGAGGAGTGATGTGAACGAATATTATCTACAGAGGAGAGTCGAGTTTGATATGGCTTATTATGATGCTCAGGTTATATTTATGAGGGGAGAGTCTGATGTGATACTTCCTACTTGCCCCAGCTATACACCATATAAACCTGACCCCACTGATGACCCTTGTGATGACCCTATTGCTGATCCTGGTGATGGAGACTGGTAGATAGTTTATTTTTTTATTTCTATTGTTCTTAGTTTGTTGTGATGTATTGATGTGATGTAGTGGATATTTACTTTTTATGTGATGTGTAACCCTGTGGTGTACTGTGTGATGTAGTGTTACTTACTTTTCATGTTGAACTGTTAGTTGTACTGTTAGTAGTGCGATAGTTTGTTTCATGTTATAGTGTTATATTAGATATTTAGATGTTCAATGTTAATTTCTCTTTACCCATGCAAGTATTTAAAATTATTATATCACTGCTACTAATTGTTTCATGCTTGTTAGTTGTAAATTTTGATTAATACCAGATAGCTGTTGAAGATTTCAGAATCCGAGCACATAAATGTTAGTTTTCTTTTACTCTTAACTATTTTAAATTTATTGAAAAATTTAAGTTTGGGGGAGGGTAGAGAAATGCTAAACTTTTATTTTTTCTCAATGATTATATTTTCAAAAATTAATAACATAACTTCAGGCAGTTGAACCTCATTGTAAGATAACTAAAATTTTTCATTTCAGTTGAATATTATGAAAGGATAGAATGGAAATTTTTAGTAATAAAGGCTAATTTTATAGAAGTGAGATATTTAGTATGAAAGGATTTGATTATAGTCAACTATTTAAAGTAAAGAAAACTATATTTTTGAAATATTAAGGGACTTAAAATATTGTGTGTTTAGAAGAGATTGTAACTTTATGATGAATAATAAAGCTTGTACTTAACTATAAAGTAAGGAGGTGACTTAAGTTTGAACTTTAGAATGAGGAGAGTGAAGTTCAAAATCATTAAAGGCTATCCAGATATAGTAATCCTCAGAAAAAAAGGAGAAAAAAAGAAAAGTAAAGAAGGATTCAAAAACAATCCCAAAAAAAAAGGAAGAAGAAAAGAAAAGAAAAGAAAAATGTTTATGAGGAGATGCATAATTAAAAATTGGCTTCACTTGAATCACCTTAAAGGGAGAGCTTGATTTCATTTCTGAATTTATGTTTAGAGTACTAGCCTACATTCCAATGAAGTTTGCATGAACTCCTTTTTCACATAGTCTTTTAAATCACTCTAAATGTAAAAAATTATGGTTCATCTTGAAATAAATAGAAGGCTATAACTCTTAGACTTAATTACTAAATATTCTTATACCTGTAATGTTGACCTGAGTTACTAATTTTTATCTGAAAATCTAACCACTATATTCTTTTGAATGAAAAATTTTAGTCTCTTACAATTGAAAAGTACATTGCCTAGAGTTATATTTTATATAGTAGAGGGATTACTTGAGGACAAGTAATAGTTTAAGTTTAGGGGATTCTGATGCAGAGAAAATATATATGGTTTTTGTTATCTAATTTTATCCATTTTTGGTGATATTGCTCTTTAAAGAAAGGTATTTTTCATGATTTGTTGCAGGTATGATGATTTTAGGTGATTGGAGTGAAAAGAAGCAAAAAGGAATGAATCTGGAGCAAAAAGAAGCAAAATAGAGCAAAATGGCGGAAAAAGTGTTTTGGCGCTGCTGGTGCCAGAATGAGCGCCACTGGCGCCCAAATCCAGAGAACACAGAATTAATTTGCACGATAGAGCGCCGCATGTGACTGATGTTGGTTCAATTCAAAATTGAAGAGTTTTGGGGACTTTTGGAAGGGATGCCTATGGAAACTCTGGGGAATTCATCCCTATCTTATAAGTAACTATTTTTAGATGAAAATGGTGTGCTTCTTCAGTGGTTTTAGAGTAATTTAGTGAGAGTGAAGTGTTAGGGTTGAGGAGTAGAGTTTGAAGAGTGAGGATTGAGAGGGATTTTTCCCTAAGCAGGGGAGGAGAAGAGGTAAAGTGAGAGATTGCTTCTTCCTTTCAATTCTAAAAAGATAATCAAGTGTTGTAAAGAGGAAGAGAATAGGATTCAAAGGAACTTCAAGGGAATTGCATTGGGGAAGAGAAAGAGATAAGTTGTATTTTCTTTTATGGTTTGTATGACTTTTCTTTTACATATAAAATTTATGTTTTATTATATCTTCTTTATGAATTCTGAGTAGTTTCCTTATTTTTCTTCTTGCTTAGGAGATGTGATGATGGATTGATGTGGATTTAATGTGCTTTTAATGTGATGAAGAAATTGTGATGGTTTTTCATTTAGAACTTAATTTACTTTCGATCTGGCCAATTAAAATGTTAACATATGTTGTTGAACATTAAGTTTGAAAATATTTAATGTCCTACAACAATAATGAAAAATCCATTCAATTTCATGGATGAATTGCATTGTTCATGGTAATTGAGTGCAAATAAATAGGGAAATGTGTTTTGATGGACTTCAATATGGAGATTTCTAGGTGACAGGGTGAAATCCCCAAATTGGTTCTAAGATTAGTAACTGAATGTCAAAGGTTAGCCTTCAGGTAAAGGGTGAGCAGGAGCTCTGAAGTGAGAGTCGGTATCTGATACACCTGAAATATATAGTAATTTTATGCTCATTTTTATACCTATTTTTAATGATATTGCACTTTAAGAGAAGGAATTTTGTGTTTTCCTTACAGGTATGATGAAAATGGATTGTCATGATGAAAGGAGCAAAATTGGATCAAATTTGGAGCAAAAATAATGAAAAATCAATATTTTGGCACTGGCGGCTAAGCGCCGCTGGGCTGGCGCTTAGCCGCCACAGTTAAAAATTGAAATCTTCATGTATTTGGCGCCAATTTCAAAGGGGATGGGATGCAACTCTTGGTGGTAACTACCATTACTTCCTTTGGGCAGCAAGTTTGAATGAAGGGGTGCGTTCCTTTGTAGATACATCGAATCTGGACACGTTTTGAAGAGATACCAAGACCCCTTTTGGTTTACTATTTAAAGAGAGTCTTAGGAATGACTAAGTGCTCTTCCACTGCATTTTGAAGGGTCTTTTTACTGTTCTTCCACTGCTCTTCCACTTGCATTTTGAAGAGAGTTTTTACAGTATTTTACATTTATTTTGTGAGAGTTTTTATTAAGAGTAGGAGTAGAGAGTAGAAAGGAGAAAAGGGTCGGAGTGAAGTCTTCTTCTTCCCACTTCTTTTCTTTCTTTTAGTTTTGTTTTTTATTGAAGTCTGATGTCTATATTCTGAGTCATCGGAGTTGGGAGACTTGCTCTGAGGAGTAGTTTAGCGAAGAGTCAAAGTTTCAGAGGAACTTCCTTAGTCTTGTGGAGAGGATTTTTAGATAAGTGTTTACTTTTAATCTTTTTATTAATACTTTCATTCGTTTGTTATTTTTCTTATTGTTTTTAATTTCAAATCAATGTGTTTTTGTATTTTTTCAATGCATTCTGAGTAGTTTACTTTATCCTTTTTCTTTCTTAAATGGAGAAGTAATTAATTTATAAAGAATTGTTGTGGAAAGTATAAGTGTTTAAAAGTTGGAAGAAGTTGTGAAAATTGATTCTAAAAATATTGTTTACATTTTAATTTGGCCAGTTAAGTTGTAAAATTTCTTGAGATTATGTAAGATCCAATGCGGTATTGTCTCATAAAAGTTAGTAAGAATCACATGCAATTATGTGGGTGAGAATTATAGTCCATATAATTGAATGTAATATTAGAAGTTATTTTTATGGAAGGGAGTAAAATTAGAGGATTTTACAGTGACAGGCTAAAACCCCCTAATTTGGTTTGAAGTTTTGAGTTTTGTTATGTGAAGTTAGTCCCCAGGTGGTGGGAATTGAGGGAACTCTAGAGTGAGAGACTGGTATCTTCCCTGCTTAACCATGTTCAAAATAATAAAAATTTCAAATTAACCTATGTTCCTTATAGAACTAAGTAAGGGTAAAGAACACATTTGCTTCTATCTGTCACAACTAATTTAAATACTTCCACAACAATACTTTAAGAATTATTAGTACTTCATAAAATGAAAGAAAAAGATATTCTAGTTAATAGTATTTTACATACAGTTTTTTTTAGTTATTATAATTTTAATTTCTTGCTTATCATTTTATTAAGGAGATTTCAAAAGACAAACCAACTTTCAAAACCTTTCAAAATAAACACAATTTCAAAAGCCATAACAAAAAGTAAAAAGATAATTTTTCAGATTTCTTTAAAGATTTTACATTTTCCCTGTGGTTTCGATATCTCGGGGCTTAATCAGAAAGTCCTATATTACTTGATAAACTGTCGGCATATTTTTTAGGTTGAGTGTTGTATTTTTGAAAAGAGGTCGCCTACAGAAATTGTCGGCGAATTTTTAATTTAGTTTAAATAAATAATTTGAAAAGTAGTATTTGATTTTGAAAATAATCTTAAATTTGAAAATTTTAAGATATGAAATCAAACTGATCTCACATCCCGAATAGTTTATATAAACGAGCACCGCACCACAAACTGTATATCTATCCCGGAGAATAGAAACACTGCTTGATGATGGGGCTCGGTTAAATAAACTAGAAGATTTGTGACATCCGTTTGGTCTGCAAACCCATTTTATAAGCCGACAAATTCCCCTGCTTAATATAAATGAATTAAGCATGGTTTATATTACCTGGGTTCTTAAAGTTCCCTATAAGGGCAAGCCCCTATAGTTAATTACATATTAAATGACAAGAATCATTTATGAAAACTCTTGATAATGATCAGTGGTTTTGCTTTTAAGAATTTCAAAGTTTGAGGTTTTCAAAGGATTGGATTTTGGAAATTCAAAAGGGAATGACTCAAAATTTGGAACAATTTATTTTCGTGGATCCAAAGGAAGAGAAGTAGGAGAAGCTGAGGATCCAAGAAGAATCTTGGCAACTTCCCAAACTATCCTATTGTTTGGCTTCGAGTTTAAGAAAATCCTAATATTATCTGATATTTCAATCTTTCCAATTTTAATTAATTCAGACTTATATTTGTATGACAAAATCATACAAATAGCCTCGAAGATGTGAGGGTTTATGTCGTACCGAACGACTACCTCAGAGTCCTAAGACCGGTTAGGGCTTAATTTACATGACATGATCATGCAAATGCCTAACGAAGAGTTGAGGATTTATGTTGCACTAGGCAAACTAGCTCAAAATCCTATGGCTTTGTTATTTAAAACTAGGAAAGGTTTTGCTGGAGTAGACCCGAGTTTTGATGACGAAGATGGTTGTGCTGCCCACCGTGCTCTAAGCTCCTTGTTGTTGCAGAAGTTTAGTTATAGAAGGTGAAAATCAAGAGATGAGAAAAATATTTTGGTTTAGAAATCTTAAAGTCCAAGTGTTTTTTAGTATTTTAATTAAAACAAATCTTAAAGTTGATTATAACAAAACCGATTAAGATCCCACGGTTCCGTCATCCCTGTTGACCTCATTTTTGATGAGGTCTTCCTTTTCTTCTTTTTAGTGCTTAGGATCTAGCCTTAGGCTTTTCCTTTGACTATCTTAGAGGACTAGAATTGGGACCCGCCTTTTAGAAATTCAAACCACTTCTAAACTCCCCGCAAACTCCACAAACTCGACTATAGACCCCTAATCACCTGGAGGGTCGAAATCAAATATGGAAGTTTAAAGGATGAGTTCCTATAGACTCTTTCGCCTTAGGATCGCTTCCGGTGGCCCGGTCCGATGAAGGGGCCGACATACACTACACTTACACACTACATTTCCACACACTTCCTAAAACCACACCCATACCCAACTTGACCTCCCGACTCATGTAGGTGATTCACATGGATGGTCCTTAACCCCTAAGCCCTCGGCTAAGAGGGTTAGGAACAACATAATGAATGCCTCAAATGAGTCCTTTCATGGCTCATATGGGCTTGAAATGGCTTCATGGCTCAACCAAAATGATTTCACCCCACCCAAATTCACCCAATCTTCAATTTCCCAAATTTTCAATTTTTGACCCCCGGACCCTACACCTACTAAACCTACCCAAAACCCTCGAATTACCCAAATTTTCGCAAAATCTCCAAATTACCTAAAATTTTCCAAAATCAATCCCAAACACCTCCACATCACTCAAATTGATCATCCATACCCAAAAATACCAAAAATTCCAAAAATACCCCCCAATACCCTCCAAATACCCAAAATACCCTTCTTGGCCTAAAAATCCAAAAAATTCAGAAAATTCCCAGAAAATTCCAGAAAATCCCAAATATTCCCAATTTCATTTTGTCCAACTACACCATGGGCCAATTTTGTCAATTTACCCTACTTTTGTCAAAACCCCCAAATCGACCCATTTTAACCCAAAGTGGACCCAATGTCAAACCAAACATACCCAATTGACCCCAATTTTGGTCCAATTCAATTCTAAACTTCAATTCAACATTCCCAATACCAATTTAGACCAAATCCAAGTCCAATTTGATTGACATTTGGATCCAATTTCACTTTGGGCCTTAAAGCCCAAATTTGGACCCATGACCCAAACTTAGCCCAAACTAACCCAATTCAACTCCAATTAACCCCAAATCTTTTCTAAACCTTCCTTAACATCCTCATAAACAAAACACTAACATGATTTGCCCAAGATTTTGACCCAAACCCCACTCAAATTCAACCCAAAATCAAAAAGCCCAATTTCGACCTAAACCCAAATCTAACCCAAATAGGCCCAAACCTCAAAATTAAAACCCAACCAAAGCCAAAACCTCTTTGAAACATTCCCATAAACATTTCTTAATATTTATTTTACATCAATTTCAACCCTAGCCCAACATTGGCCCAAGTTAGCCCAATTTGACCTACATTGGCCCATTTACCAAATAAACCCAAATTCAACCCAATTCAAACCCAAACCACCTTAAATCTATTTCAAGTTATTCATGAAACATCCCTAAACCAAAACCAACAACTATTTGGCCCAAACCTCTACAAAAATTCCCATCCATGAACACATCCTTAAACTTAAAAGCCCACTTCCCTTAAACCTTCTTAAAAGCCCATTTCCTTCAAAATTCAAAAGCCCAAATCTACCCTAAAGCCCACATGACATCTCCATTTGTCATCCATTTAATTAAATCCATTACCTAAGTCCTAAAGTCACCATCAAATTATTCCAAATCAAGTTTCATACAAATTTCCATCAAAACATCCAAAATTTCTTAAAACCCTTTTCATGAAACAAATCAACCTTTTCCCAAGCCAAATGAAGCCATGAACAAGCCATTCTCAAGCCACATGAAGCCATGAGGGCTTTGACTTGTCATTAGTCCATTTATGGCAAGAAGAGGGGGTTCTTTCTTAAACCTCCTTTAACCCTTTTTACCTTAATCATGTCACACACTAAACCATGTTTAGCCACCTCATCATGGATGGAGACTTCACCATTCCTTCTAAGCCGACCTAAATGATTCCCTCAGCTCAAAATCGAGCTTGGAAGGGTGCACCAAGCCCAAAATGGTGGATTGACCCAAACCAAGCCAAAGTGAGCCTTCTCCCATTCCATTTAAATCAAACTCCTTTACACATGTCAAACCTCAATCGCCTACACTAAACCCCGCCCCGACCCACCCGACCAAGATGGTGACCATTGCTCGGCCGGCCGGCCACCAGGCCGCCGGAAAACACCATGGCCGAGAGCTCACATGTGAGCCAACATTGAAATTCTCACTTGCCGAGCCGCCCCATGCCTAGTGGTCACCATGGCCGATCTTCTCCTCACCAGCAGCAGCTCGATCCCAAGCCCTAACTCCTCCGAGAGGCCTTCCACCCTCTCCTATTTAAACTCCACCCCTCTCGGCCATGGGGGAGCAGAAACAAAAACCTTAAGGAAACTCGCCAAAATCACTCCGCATCACTCTCTACACATGCAGCACCCGATCTCCACCGAATTCCACCCCAATTTCTTCTAGCCGAGCCCAATTTCGAGCTCAAACTTTAGCCCAAAAACCAGGACACTTCTCCACAGAGGAGCCAATTCCCAAATTGATTGGCTCTACACCTTCACTCGTACCTGTGGAAGGTGTCCACCACCAAAAGCCCCATCTCCAAAGCCACCCGACTGCTCCAGCTCTCCAAGCTTTGTGATCGGCTTGGTCGAAATCATATCCGGACAATTCACTGCACCGGAGACTTCATCCGGAGCTTGCCGGGACCCAATCGAAGGTGCAACAACTCTCGCATTGAAGCCACACTTCTCCGAGCCAAGGTATGAGCTAACTCTTCATCCCGAGCTTCCGAAGATTCTTCATTTCGAATGCCTTAGTTTCAATGCATGTTAGCCGTATAGATGTATTCGTCTCTTCAAGACGAATCCATAGAGCATAAGAACATGAAAATCCATCGAGAATCGAGTGAGATCTAGTGGATTTAGTGTGGACGGCTCTCGGGCGAGAACACTGGGGACGATGAACGGATGCCGTCCATTCGATACACGCGCGCACGGACGGCCGTGATTGCGTCTGGACCGAGAGACGCGTACGAGAACCGCGGGGCCCGGCCGCCGACTCGGTGGCGGCGTCGAATGGGAGCGCGACGCGTGTGCGTTCGGAGCCGCCGAGGTTTCGCCGGCGCCGCGTGGATAAATAGAAAATTAGGGTATTTTCTTATTTATTTAATTCCCTAAACTTCAAAAATCCATATCTTTGTGTAGAAAAATCACAAAAATAAAATAAAAATACCCCCTTGCTCAGTGAACATAGGAGAATAATGTGGAAAAGAAATCATTTAATTTAATTAAGTATTTTATTTTTTATGATTTATTTACTCTCTGCATACATTTAATTCTCCATGCATGTGTACAATTCACCATGGCATGAGACCATAGAGCTTTGAAGCCTCCGAACTTGGGAACATTCCCCGAATTTTCCAAGGTCGTAGGCCATCTCTGTGAAAAGTTATTTATTTTTCAAATGCATGTTGTTGTTTTGAGTATTTTAATTCCAAAAAATAGCATGTTGTGAAATAAATTCTAGAAATATTTGGTGATGTTCCTTATGACCAGAGAACTCTAGGAAAAATAGGACTTGAGTTAATTCACTCGGATTAACCCTAATCGGCTTAAACACCCAAAATAGGTCTTTAATTAATTAGAGTTAACCAGGTATCAAATTGACTTGAAATCAATTCTCCACTGACCTTTAGGATCAGAGGAATCCACCATAAAAATTTGAGGTCAATTGGACTTGGTTAGCCCCACTAATTGGGTTGATTAAGCCACTTAGCCATTTTAAACTTTAAAAATTCATAACTTTTAAAATACTTTTTAAAAATTCACCAAATTGGTTTTGGAGCCTCTCTGATATCAGGGGAACCTAAGAAAATTAAAATTTCAATTTTCTAAAAAAGTTGATTTTTAATAATATTTTAATATTTTTAATAATTAAAAAATAATAAAAATCACAAAAATAATAAAATTCACCAAAATGTCACATTTTGAATTTTAATCACTTAGGAACAAATCCCACATTTTTCCTAAGTCTATTTAGTGAGATATTAAATTTTAAAGCCCTAGGGTAATTTTAAAATTAAAAAAATGTATTTTCTAGCATTTTCACTAAAATAATTATTATAAATCATAGAAAAATCAGAAAATTGCAAAATTTGATTCTCTGGTTTCCTTGATATCAGAGAGATTTTTGAAAAATATAAAATCCATTTTTCAACATTTATTTTATTTTTAAATTAATTAACACTCCAAAACTCAAAATAATTATAATAAAAATAATATAATTCAAAAAATCACCAAAATTGGTCCAAGTGCTTCTCTGGTCATTAGGAATGTCCCCTAATTTTCTTAAGGACAGAAACTTTCTTTTGGTCATGTTATCAAATTTTCCTTGAAAATCTCTATTTTCCACCAAAAATAATTATATAAATAAATTAAATACAGAAAAATCACATTTTCTCCTCTCATGTCTTTATTGACATATGAGTGAAGTCACATAAAAATTTCAAGTTCATTTGAATTCAATTTAATGAGTTATGAAATTATTAAGCTTAAAGGGTAAAATGGTAATTAATCTTTTAATCCTTAATTAAAACTTTAGGTTTAATAAAAAATCAACAAGTAAAATATCTGATCCTAATCTGATTTGGATGATTGAAATTTAAATAATTAAAGGGTAGAAACCCATTAAATAATTTTAAAATGATTAAACTTTAATTAAATAATAGATTAAATTTGGAAGAATAATAAAATTGGAATTATTAAAATAAGGGATCTTTATTAGGAAGAGATTTATTCTTTAATCTAAAAATCCCTAAATTAATTATATCAACTAATACTCAATTTTTAATTAAAATGATAACTCAAATTTAAAATATTAAAAGACTTAATTAAATTATTAAAATCTTTTGAAATTTCAATTAAAATTAAAAATAAAGTAAATTAAAGATAAATTAAATTAAGATTAAATTAAATTTAATAATTAAATTAAATTAAATTAAACAATTAAATTAAATTAATTAAAATTAAATTAAATTAAATTAAACAATTAAATTAAATTAAATTAAATAATTAAATTAAATTAAATTAAATAATTAAATTAAATTAAATTAAATTAAATAATTAAATTAAATTAAATTAAATTAAATTAAATTAAATAATTAAATTAAATTAAATTAAATCAAATTAATTAAACATCAAATTAAATTAAATTAAATTAAACTAAATATAAACGAACTTGAACACTTATTCCAAATTTAAACCCTTTAACTTAAATCAAATCATTTGAATACTAATTTACTCGAAAGCTTCGATTATTATAACTCCTAAACAAAACATTAAATGGAGTGTTACTTCACTCATGTGATATTCAAATGTCCTAGTTCACCGAGCAAGTTAACAAGACTTGAAAACCTCGACGATCGATTCATTTATATAATTAAATTCATTTGGGACTTCAAATAATCTCTAGAAATAGCCGAAAAGATGTTTAAGATCCTTCTTAAGCACTTCCTCAATATGATAAGATATTTATAAGAACAATCAATTCGATTATTCTTTGATGAAGAAATCGTCCTTAAACCAAAACCTAAAGAACCTAGACGTCACAGGAGATGACTAGCCATGGATTAGGAATTTGGTAGAAAACCATAACCTTTCCCTGCCTTTACTCTAGGAACTGCTTAAATATTCTAATTGTGTTTTAAGTGCACTTTCGATGACTAGAAGACCCTCCGTGTACGCTTTTATTTTATTGCAATTTACTTTCGCAATTTACTTCTTGCAATTTACTTTATCGTTAAATGCATTTTACTTTTCTGCATTTATTAAAACAATGTATTGCATTTAAAACCACACCTTTAGGATAAATTTCCTAAAACTCAAAACCAAAATTAAGTTAAAAGTCATCAAGTAAGATAAAATTCACCGCCACAACATTTCAAAATATAAAAACAACTCAAAATTTAATCACAAACAACACAAAACTACAATTACAACTAAATTAAAACGTCCCATTTGATGATCTATGTGAATACCGGATGATGTAACCTACGTGTTGCTAACGGGATTTCCCACTCTGCCTAAATGAAAGTGTGGAAACTCATTCAACAGTTTAGCAAATCTATCCGGACTAAGTGAACTCGATAAAAAATAATGATGCCTAAGGATGAAACCGTGGTATCTTAACCGTGTCGTTATAATCAACTTTAAGATTTGTTTTAAATAAAACATAAAAACACCTGAAATTACATTTTCTCTAAACCAAAACACTTTTCTCAACTCGATTTATGGTTTCTAAAACTAAACCCCGCAACAACAAGGAGCTCGAGTATTATGGCAAAGACGACCATCGTCATCAAGAAAAAACTCCGAGTCTACTTCAAAGAAACTTTCCTAGAATTGGTAAAACAACCAAGCTAATAGACTCTCTCGAGGTAGCTTCATTTAGTGCAACATAAACTCAACTCTTCGTTGTGCATTTGTATTGCAAATTAAGCCCTAACCTATCTTTTAGATTCCTGGTGTACTCGTCCGATACGACAATAAACCTCGTGTCTTCTAAAGACTATTTTGATTTTATCATACAAATATAAGCCCTAATTAATTGAAATCGCAAAGATCGAAATATCAAATAAACATTAGGACTTTCCTAAATTCAAGCCAAACGATAAAGATAAAGCTGGGAAATTATCGAAGTTCACTTCAATCGTTGATTTCTCCTACCTTTCTTCCTTTGGATTCACAAAACAAAAATGTTCCAAAATTTGATCCATTCCCTATCGAAACTTACAAAATTCAATCTTCGAAAAACTCCAAACTTCGAAATTCTCGAGAGCAAGAATCATCGATTATTATCGAGAGTTTTCTTAGGTGATTCCCGTCACTTAAGATGTAATTAACTATGTGTTTGCCCCTTATGTGGAATTTTAAAGAACCTGTGTAATATAAACCCCGTTTAATGTTTTCATATTGCTGTGGAAACTTGTCTTGCTTTATAAAATTGGTTCACAGACTAAACGCATAAACATTAATCTTTCTAGTTTATTTAATCAAGCCCCACCATCAAGCAAAGCAAGGCCTATCCTTAGTGGATAGATACACGGCTCCGTGGTGCGGTGCCTGCTTATATAAACTATTTGGGATGTGAGGTCGGTTAATCTCATATCTTAAAACCTTCAAATTTAAAATTATTTTCAAAATCAAATACTACTTTCAAATTATTTATTTTAATTAAATTCGCCGATGCATTTCTTAGGCGACCCCTCTTTCAAAATAAAACACGACCTAAACATGGCTGTGATTTCAAGCACTTACTGGGAGAATTCCTCTCTCCATTATAATCAAATAATTCTCGTCAAAATCCTGTGAGTGTATCCATGTCCTCAATGGATCAAACTACCCTTCTTCCCGTCGAATACTATGTTCATTTCTATCTTCAACAAGTATAGCCAACATTCTCTCTGATTTAGAGCTACCGTTTAAACACCCCTAAACAGAGAGGTTCTGAGATCCTTTTACCTCATTTCTGTGCTGGCACTTCGTCAGTGTTAGTTTCAGAGTGATCCTTCGCAGTGCCCCGGAAGTCTTGCTAAGACTCTTTCCTTTCCGAATCCCATCTCTTACCTTCTCTTCAAGCACCTTTCGAACATTCCGTTCTAAATAAACAAACCCTCTAATAAGTGATTCTTTTAACAAAATGATAAATACATGAACAAGGAATGCGTTCGACTCTTTTCAATTCCTTCGTCCTAAAGAAAGAAGCATACTGGGATCGACAAACTCGAATCTACCTCGCAAATGGAAGCCCCGAAATCGATTTTCTCCTTCACCAACGGACTCGGACTTCGCCGTCTATAAGGATGAGCCGCCCGACAATGGGGTCATCCGATTCGGGATGTGGATTCAAAACACGAACGTCAAAGTCACCGACGTCTCCCCTTTCGCACCGACGAACAAGGTATCCGATGCCGAGGAACCACCGGCTGAAGTTCAACCCCAGTCGATCCAAGAGTTTCTCCCCGCAAAGGGTCCCGACTGGGGAGGAGTACCCGCCGTCCGCAGAGGATCGCTCTCACTACCCCCACCGGTCTAGTTGCTTCGCACCTACCCCGACTTCGCCAAATCAGCGGGAAAGAAATCCGTAACTACAGAACCTCGTTACTCGCCGAGGGTACAGACCTTCCGTAAGACCTTCTCGTTCTCGAACGGTCCAACAAGATTCCGTCGTCGACAAAGACCCAAAGAAGAAATAGAAATAAGGATCGCTGTGGAAGCCGTAGCCGCCGAGATCGCCTTCCGTGAGGAAATTCCGTAGTTACCGTAATATACACCCGCTACCGTAATATACACCACCGCCCGACTACATACCACTTTGGGAGGGAAAGGTGTTCCATCCCCTCTCCGCCTGCAGGATGAAGAGAATGTTCGAAAGACGTCGCCACATTACCACAAATTCTCGCATACTACAACGATAGCCGCAAGAAAGAACCAGCAACTACGCCGGCTTCGCTCGACCCAAACTTTGGTAAAAGCCAGTCAAGGGCCGAGAAATTGCCCCGTGTCGAAATTCCCCACGGCTGATGTGGCGGGTGCCGCTCAAATCCCGTCTGGCCCCGGCAGGTCCCGGCGCTCACATGATAGAAAAGCCAGCGAAGAGAATGAAGGCTAGCCCGCCCGTCGTAGTATCGTGTTACAGACAAGGTGAGATACCACCTTCCCGCATTCGGCCCATGCACCATCCGTCACAGACCTTCACGGCGAAGGATGGTGTGGCGTCCCACTACGGGGCGCTGAGACCGAAACAAGCAGCCTCGAGAAAGAAAGTCTCGCCAGAGGCCGGGAATCGAAGAAAGTGCGACCGGCGATGAAGGGGACTCATGAAAAAGGAATCCTAGCAATCCATCGCACGACAACCACAAAGACATACGTAAAGCTCCGCTAGAAGATGCCAAGCAAAGTCGAGAACCGACATCCGACGGTCGGCAAAAGAAAGAGAAGAAAAGTTCGGAGATGAGATCGACTCATCGGAATTCATGACAACGAATATGCAGAAATCAAACATGGCCGAGACACGAGCTTCACGCTCAAGGTGCTCGGGGCAGCTCAGAAGAGAGGAGCCGGAACCGATGAAGAGACAGCCAGAAAAGGACGACACGATCGCTCAAATGAAGAGGATGGAAGAGATGGCCATAGCTCTAGCCACTCTCCAAAGTCAGTACAACCACATAGAGAGACACCCCCTTAAGTCATTCACCAGACGGAGGGAAGGAAATACATCCGTCACCAGATGACCACTGAAAAGGATACAACACAAAGTACGATCCCCGAAAAGGATATCAAGAACTTGCAACAGCAAAGCGAGAAGCCCTAGCACAATCGAAGAACGGGACATTCATTCGACGGCACCTTACCCGAAGAATTCGACGTCCAATACCCGGGCGTTTCGTACCACCTCTCGTTTAAAACCTTCGATCGAACCGGAACCTCCCGACAACATGTCGTACACTTTCGCGCGCTTGTTGCAATGCCGGCGGGAGCGATGCGCCACGCCCGGGCGCCCGTTAGCGTCCGTCGTGATCAGCTCGACCGGGTACGCAGACTACTCCAACGGATCCGTAAAGACATTCTCGTAGCCAGAGCCTCTTCATTAAGCGATTCGTCGGAAGCCCGCACTCACATCACTATGTGATTTAGCAGAGAAACAAAGGCCGAATGAAACTCTAGTGGATTACATACTTCGATGGAGAAATTTAAGTATGAAGTGTGAACTACTAAATCGGCAAGAACAACATGCGCTGTGATCTTGCTTAAAAGATTCACTACCGATAAGACTTCTCCTCAAGGGATTCACTATTAAGACTTTCGAGAAGTTGTTAAGCAAGGCCGGAAGCTTGCAAGAAGAGGCGAAGCAATTAAGTTTTGCCGACAAGTACTTACGTTTAAGCCTATGAAGACTTTCGCAAAAGAAAACTCGTGGTCGCTATGCCAGCTGACAAAGGCAACAACCGATGCAAATACCAATTTAACGGCCGCAAGAACTACAACAAAATTACCAAGAATCCCTGTCCACGATTACCGTTCAGCATGAACAACCGTCTCGTCCGCAACGCATATCGGGAGGGGAGCTCGAGC
The DNA here is from genome assembly GCA_022702705.1 of Papilionanthe hookeriana x Papilionanthe teres. Classification (NCBI taxonomy): domain Eukaryota; kingdom Viridiplantae; phylum Streptophyta; class Magnoliopsida; order Asparagales; family Orchidaceae; genus Papilionanthe; species Papilionanthe hookeriana x Papilionanthe teres. The sequence goes on from CM040435.1 coordinate 56,134,892, forward strand.
AGAATATCCGTTCAAAAATGAAGCAACACTAAAGATGTTCCGTAAACTTTAATGAAAAACTCCAGATTTTAAATGCCGCAGCCCAAAAGACCGCAGGAAGTCAACAAGAAAGGTGATCCCAACTTTCGCCTTTACCATCGGATGCTTCGGCACAAGATGTAAGACCGCATTACCTTCAAAAGTTGGCTCAACGACAACCTTCGGAAAGGAAATATAACAATCCCGAAGGAGTATACGAAGGAACCCCGTAAAGGAGGTTCCGTCAATGTTATTCAACCGATCCCGTCATTCCGATAGATCCCTATGCAATCGACGATGGATGGACTACCGCTCGGACGAGATCTTCGAAGAAGATTTTAGACAACATCCGAACCGCTTCGGTGCGAGCTTCACTCCGTAGTTCGAGACCCGTGCTTCTAAGATTATCACTTGCGATGGAGGAACCAATTTGTCAGAGAAAATCGAAGAGAAGAAGAAAATCGACGAAGAAGAGGGGACCGAGATTCTTAAGGCGACTAGGGCCGCTTATCCTAGATAGTTGTTTCGATTCCGGAGAAATCCCTCGAACCCCTCGATTTTGTACGATTATCCGCTCACTTCGGTGGGATCATATAATGATAAGGTGACGGCGTTGGCTACGTTTTCGATCAAGCTTCTCTAACGATTACGTAACTAGCGACAATCCGGGCGTCGATTTCGATACCAACAACAATTCTCAAATCATACATGATCTCGACGATCACAACGACGAAGAAGGCATCCATCAAGGAGGCTACGAGAGTTCAACAAGCAACGGATCTATCTCGTGGAGTTTCGAGGAGCTCCACATAGTCAGAGCGAGCTCGCATTCGGGAAGATAATCCAAGAGCCCGTCATTCCGATTCGGAGGAGACACCGACAAACTCAATACTAGATTCAAGAAATTACAGAAGTCAACCTAAGAAGTGGAAAAGTTCTACCTCCAAGAATGGGTCCAAAAGACAAAGGAAAGGTGTGGTCGTTCAAGAAGAACCAACCCCAAAGAAGACATACCCATTCGGAAGAAGCCGGCATTATCAGAGAACAAAGTGATCACAACGTGCTGGGCCCCCATCTTAGGAAACTATCACAACCGAGATCACGATGCTCTCATCTTATCAAAGGAGACGAGAGAAGCTCGATCAAGGCCTTACTTGATCCGAAATTCCGTTTAGCTCAAATGGCCGAGAGGATTCCTGGGATGAGGCTCGCCTGCTAAAGGAATGGGGCCGAGGTGTTACTCCACAGTAACAGACCTACTACTGGGGATGCCAGGACACAACCGACCGTTGTACATTTCGGGGGCCACAATCGGGGAAGTTTACGCCTTCCTAGAGTATTGGTGGATCCAGGAGCATCAATCAATATACGAGAGTCTTCGAACACTAGCATACTTGGAAATCGATGCTCGCGAGCTCGAGGCCGACAAAATGTTATTAAGAGGATTCAACCGTAAAGGAGAAAGAGCCCGGGTCACTTAACGCTACCGATGAAGACTCGTGATTTAGCAAAGACAACCGCAAAAATTTCATATAATCGATTCGAAACGTCGTTCAACGCCCACTGGCCGACTCATGGATACAATGAAACAGGATGGTACCATCATCTCTCGCACGTTGCATCAAATATTACGATGAGGGGAATGCTAGAACAAGGAGACTTACAACCATTCTCCGTACATGAAATTGAACCTACTAAGATGCTTATTATGCACCGCCAAAGAAAACAATCTTCTCCCGTAGATACCATAACAAATGAAGCAAAGAAAGTTCGCACAACGAAGAACCCTGAAGTTCTAGTCCATCACTACCACCACTCCCTTCCGGCAAGATGGGCGAAGGTTTCTCCACAACTCGCATCCGAGGTCGAGGCCGGGACGAGTCGCGCAGAGACACTGTGACAATCGACGAAGAAACCAACCATCAATGTCGATCGGGGATGATACCAAGAAGAAAGAAAATCAAGCAAGAAGCGCAACAATAAGTCGAAAGAAGCGTAATACAAGATCTCCCTCGAAGATGAAAAGAACGAAGAATACAAATCAATGTACGAGAAGATTAACCACTACGTACATACTATGACCCTAACTCCGATCCATTCTAATAAGATCGAGGGTATGGAGGTCAAAGAGGTACGCAGTGATCGTGCAAAGCCGATCAAATTCTACCGTGGTGCTTCTTCCTCCAAACTCGAAAATAATGTACAATTCGAAGATGTCACTTCATCAGAATTAATGGAATTACCTTTTGAGCGGTACTCTCCGTGTTCAAAATTTAATTCAACGTGGTTTCTTACTCCTCGACAATGACAAAAGTGCCAATCACAACATTTTGAAAAGTTATGGAATAACCTCGTCGTCCACTCCAATTCAAAGTATGGACTCGATTCGTACGCAGGTCGGGCCGACGATACTGAATTTTGCTTCTATTGTCACTGGCAAATCCAATGAAAACCGTACGGAAATTGCTGCATTTAACCTAAGATTTACAAATCGAGACGCTCCACCGTAATTCGAAGAAGAAATTAAATCCACACGATGAGTTAACGGGAAGTTAACTTAGGTACTAACAAGAGCTCGACCTACCTTTATTAGCTCCTTACTCAATAAAGAAGACTCGAAGAAATAATCAAATTGTTAATGGAATTTAAAGACCGTTTTGCTTCGGAGCTACGATGAAATGCCAAGATTAGCCCCGTGCTGTACCATAAGTTAGGAGTGGATCTCACTTCGTTCCACGTACAAGGTCCTGCATGAATGCGGCCTAGGAAATCGAACAATGTCATACCAAGTTAAAAAGCTAATGTATCGCCAATCATTCAATAAGAACAATACCCGACCTCGTTAAATGCAATGTGGTGCTACGTAAAGAAGAATGGTCGATCGAATTTGTGCGGGATTTGTGATTTAAACAAGGCATGTCCAAAAGATGAATTCCTCTACCGATTCTAACTGATGATCGATATTGCTTCGACACATGAAATATTTCATTCACGGATGCCAATCTTCAGATACAACCAGATAAAAATGGCTCCTTAAGATGAAAAGCTTACAAGCATTCGTAATTCGATCGGAGTATTTTGCTACACGGTGATGCCATTCGGACTGAAGAACGCAGAGCAACTTACCAAAGAGCAATGACAAGAATTTTCGATGATCTCATCCACAATCAGCCGAGTGTTACGTGGACGATGTCGTCATCAAAAGCAAAGTAAAGGAAAACCAATTCGTATGATTCGAGAATTGTTTTCGAACGATTAAGACAATTTAACCTTAAGATGTCCTTAAACATTTCTTCTGGCGTCACCTCCGGAAATTTTTTAGACTATTGTCCGACATCGTGGAATTGAAATCGATCCGGAGAAGATTAAAGCCATCTTAGAAATGGCGCTCCCAAACCTAAAACAACTACGATCTTTTCAAGGGAAGCCGGCATATCTTCGACGCTTTATCTCCAAACTCCGTCGTGTGTCACCTTTCTCAAGACTAGCTGTGTTGACGCCAAATTTATTCTCAAAGAGAAATGCCGAAGGCCTTCGAAGACATTAAACAATATTTAATGACACCTCCCGTCTTGTGTTGCTCTAGCCTGTGTAGACTCCGCCAATACTTTACACCGCGGCTTGACGATTTCGAGCCCCGTTAGCCTGTGTCAATGATGAGGGTAAAGAAAATGCCTTTACTACTTAAGCCGTTTACTTCCGACGGAAGTAAGGTATCCCGCAATTGAAAAGCATTGTTTCGTTCCGATCTTCGCCGTCTCAAAAAGCCTGTGCACTACATGCTTTCACAAGGTCAACCTGATTTTCGAAGTTTAATCCATTGCAATACTTCGATGACTATTCAACACTTTCCGTACTGGCCAGATGGTCAATGATATTATCGCAATTCGATATAACTTTCGCTACCGCGCGTCATGAAGGACAAGCCCAGAAGAACACTTCCTCGCAAAGCATACCCTTTGCCGGCCGAATCTCCTCTCAATGACGCATCCGCGATGAACAAATAATGAGCCTAGAAGACCCCGATGATCGGGCGTTGGGAATTGTATTTCGATGGAGCATCTTTCAAGACACAAAGACGAAGAATCGCGGCGACAAGCAAGGTTCGCAAGGCAGAATCGGGCTAATCTTTATAACACCGAGCGGGGATGTTAAGATACTCCTACCACTCGACAACCGTGTACAAACAACGGCTAATACGAAGCCCTCATAACGGGATCGTAATTAACCATTCAACGGATACCGTACATCAACATCTACGGATTCATGCTTAATCATTCAATGATCACGATTAACACAGAATTTTTAAACCAAGACTCAACAATACTTCCGCATGCCATACCGTTGGAATGTATTCCAAATGACAATCTACAAAATTCCTAGAAAAGAGAATGCTTGTGCGTACAAGCGTAGCCCGTCTCGCAAAAGACCAGCTTCTGCTTCGCAAGATGAATCACAGTGTTACCACTGGGACGCTGTGTCCTATCGCAACCTGACATGCAGCGGATACACAACCGAAGAAGAAAAGAATCAATATGGCAGCTGAGCGTAAAAATACGAAGATCGGGCGGCCACCATCGATACTCACCCGCAAACAGAAAGCTACTGTACGATAGGGTTTCCACGATCGATCAAGAAAAGAACTCGTCCTACGCATTAATAAACAACACATTGTACAGAAGGTCTTTTGATCAAATGTGCTGGTGCTTAAGCGGGTTCCAGGCTCCGTTAAATTGTTAAAGAGGTGCATTCGGGGACTCATATACTACCTAACGGTCCAAAGATGAAGATGAAAATTAAAAGACTAGGGTACTAATGGCCCTCGATGATGACCGACCGCATGAAAATCGCCAAGAGCTGCCACCAATGCCAAGTGCACGCAGTGATTCTACATCAACCTCCAAATGCTACACCCGACAATTGCGTCGCGGCCATTCGAATGTTTGGGCACGACATAGTGGGTCCGATGTAACCACCATCTTCAAAAGGACATCAAGCCATTCTTGCGCCACAGATTACTTTTCCAAGGGCGTGCGCTCCACTTAGAGAAGTGAAAGCACACCACGTGCTACAAGCCAAGAACCAAGTTGTCTACCGTTTCGCAGTGCCGCGCAGATCATCTCGTATACCCGGCCGCATTCGTAATAATAAATCAACAATTTGTCGTGAGACACGGAATCGACCGGCGAAGCCCAACAATTTACTACCCAAGAGCAAACGGCCTTTCGAGGCTTTTAATAAAACTCTCGTTCAAATCTTAAAGAAAACCCCGACGATAATAAGAGAAATTGGCACGAGAAATCGTTAGAAGCCTTACGCGGCCTACCTGACAACCTTCAGAACTCCTGCACTAAGCCACACTCACGCTCTGGTGTACGGGTCCGATGCGTTGTTACCTTTAGAGGTTCGCCTTCCTTCACTGCGAATCGTTAGCCAAAAACAAGATCAATGGCGAAGAAACGCCGTACTACGATCGAAGAATTAGAAAGCTCGAAGGGAAAAGATCATAGCCGCAATGCACTTAGAACTATACCAAGCTAAGATGGTTCAAGCCTACGACAAACTGGTCCGCCCAAGAACCTTCAAAGTTGGTGATTTAGTTCTCGTTCAAGAGACCTATTCTCGCACACCGCAAGATAGAGGAAAATTCGAACCCACTCTGTGAAGGACCCTGTCAGCGGGGTCAAGCGTATACCTGTGGAGGTTCCTACCAGCCCGTTGAATTGCCAGGGAGAACGACACATGCTTCCAATCAACGGACGATACTTGAAAAAGTATTACGCCACTCCGATGTTTCGAAGAAATGAATTCTTCATCCCTAAGAAACACGCGAAGTAATTACTTATGATCGGGTCCGAACCCAAAAAAAATAAAATGCTAAAATAAATAAAAATCATGATAATAAAGTTTTCCTTGTTTTCTATTCCAAATCAAATTCTCAATCAAATTTCAAATTCAATCTTTCCAAATTCTGAATCAAATTTCAATCCTTTCAAATTCCAAATCAAATCTCAATCAAATTTCCAAATCCACTCGATCAAATTTCAAATTTCAATCTTTCCAAATCTCCAAATCCACTCTCGATCAAATTTTAAATTAACATCTTTCCAAATTCCAAATCAAATTCTCAATCAAAATCTAAATCCACTTCGATCAAGTTTCAAATTTGATCTTCCAAATTTCAAATCAAATTTTAAATCAAATTTCAATCGAGTTCAAGCTCATCTTTCCAAATCTCAAATTCAATCTTTCCGCATTCTAAATTTATCAACTCAAATCCGATCTTCTAGATCTCAAATCAAATCTCAATCGAAATTCAAATCAAAATTCAACCTTGGGTCGAGGATTTTACATCCAAGACTCGGTGACCGCTTTAGGATTCTTCCCTATCAGACCGAAATACATCAAATCAAACTCTTTCGGGTCGAGGATTTTACATCCAAGACCGCATCGCTTTAGGATTCTTTCCCTATTACCTGAAATACATTAAATTCAAACCTTTCGGGGTCGAGGATTTTACATCCAAGACCGCATCGCTTTAGATTCTTTCCATATTGCAATTGAACAGCATCACCCAAACCTTTTGTCACCGAGGATTTTACATCCAAGACCGATCGGGGCTTTAGGATTCTTTCCTATCGCACTGAAATACACATCAAATTCAAACTTTCGTCAAGGATTTTACATCCAAGACCGCACCGTTTAGGATTCTTTCCCTATCAGACCGAAGCACATCAAAATCAAACTCTTCGGGGTCGAGGATTTTACATCCAAGACGCATCGCTTTAGGATTCTTTTCCTATCGCACTGAAATACATCAAATTCAAACCTTTGGGTCGAGGATTTTTGTTATCCAAGACTGCACCGCTTTAGGATTCTTTCCCATTGCACCGAAGTACATCAAATTCAAACTGGCCGAGGATTTTACATCCAAGACCGCATCGCTTTAGGATTCTTCCTATCGCACTGAACATACCAAAATTCAAATCTGGGTCAAGGATTTTACATCCAAGACTGCACCGCTTTAGATTCTTTTCCTATCGCACCGAAGTACATCAAAATCAAACTCTTCGGGTCGAGGATTTTACATCCAAGCATCGTACCGGCCAGATTCTTTTCCTATCGCACTGAAATACATCAAAATTCAAACTTTTGGGTCAAGGATTTACATCCACATCGCATCGCTTTTTTAGGATTCTTTCCTATTGCACCGAAATACATCAAATCGAATTCTAGGTTAAGGAATTTACATCCGAGACTGCACGTTTTCAGATTCTTTCCCTATCGCGATGAAATACATCAAAATCAAACTCGAGGTTAAGGATTTTACATCCAACACCACTTTGCTCTCGAGATATCTTCTCATTACAACGATTCAATCTAATCAATTCAATTTTTCTTTCGAGGTTGGAGATGTTACATCTAAAACCTCAAAATCCCAATTTTCATTTCAAATCAAATCCTCAAATTAATTCTCACAAACTTCAATCTGCAATCGAAACTCCAAACTAAAATTTAAACTCACACATCAAAACATAAATTGAAGCAAAATAAAATCTAAATCGAAATTCCCCGCATCATGTGATCAGATTCACCTCCTTTCCTTTCCCCGCAGAGTTCAAGAATCTCCACCAGAGATATGTACCACACTCCCCGCGTAAATCCTTCACTTCGTCCTAAGTTCGTCACTGACATCCGTGCTGGTTTTGTTGACCTTCGTCAACACACCAATACGCGCGGCAGCTCCGCGCCCACCACACCCCATTTGGGTTCATTTTGTTGACCTCATTTTTGATGAGGTCTTCCTTTTCTTTTAGTGCTTGTGGATCTAGCCAGCTTTTCCTTCGACTCATCTTGCAGACCAGAATTGGGACCCGCCTTTAGAAATTCAAACCACTTCTAACTCCCCGCAAACTCCACATCCGACCATGCACCCCTAATCACCTGTGAGGGTTGAAATCAAATATGGAAGTTTAAAGGATGAGTCTTATGACTCTGCCTTTGTGATCGCCCCGGCCTCAATTACGAAGGGGCCGACATACACTACACTTACACACTACATTTCCACACACTTCCTAAACCAGCACTCCATACCGTCCTTGACTCCTCCCCGACTCATGTAGGTGATTCACATGGATAATGTCCTTAACCCCTAAGCCCTCAAGCAAGCAGGTTAAAAGAACAACATAAATAATGCCTCAAACGAGCCCTTTTCTTACGCTCATATGGGCTTGAAATGGCTTCATGGCTCAACCAAAATGATTTCACCCCACCCAAATTCACCCAATCTTCAATTTCCAAATTTTCAATTTTTGACCCCCCGACCCTACACCTACTAAACCTACCCAAAACTTAATTACCCAAATTTTTTGCAAAATCTCCAAATTACCTAAAATCTTCAAATCAATCCCAAACACCTCCACATCACTCAAATTGATCATCCATACCCAAAAATACCAAAATCTCCAAAAATACCCCCCAATACTCCTCCAAATACCCAAAATACCTCCTTCGGGCCTAAAAATCCAAAATTCACCTCAGAAAATTCCAGAAAATCCTAAATATTCCTAATTTCATTTTGTCCAACTACACCATGGGCCAATTTTGTCAATTTACCCTACTTTGTCAAAACCCCCAAATTGACCCATTTAACCCAAAGTGGACCCAATGTCAAACCAAACATACCCACCGACCCCAATTTTGGTCCAATTCAATTCCCAACTTCAATTCAACATTCCCTAATACCAATTTAGACCAAATCCAAGTCTTGTTTGATTGACATTTGGATCCAATTTCACTTTGGCCTTAAAGCCCAAATTCTAAATCTATGGACTCAAACTTAGCCCAAACTAACCAATTCAACTCCAATTAACCCCAAATCTTTCTAAACCTTTCCTTAACATCCTCATAAACAAAACACTAACATGATTCGCCCAAGATTTCGACCCAAACCCCACTCAAATTCAACCCAAAATCAAAAAGCCTCAATTCTCCCAAACCCAAATTCAACTCCAAATAGGCCCAAACCTCAAAATTAAAACCCAACCAATGCCAAACCTCTTTGAAACATTCCCATAAACATTTCTTAATATTTATTTTACATCAATTTCAAACCCTAGCCCAACATTGGCCCAAGTTAGCCCACTCAATTTGCGACTGCCCATTTACCAAATAAACCCAAATTCAACCCAATTCAAAGTTCCAAACTAATTTGCAAATCTATTTCAAGTTATTCATGAAAACATCCCTAAACCAAAACCAACAACTATTCGGCCCAAACCTCTACAAAAAATTCTATCCATGAACAAGTATCCTCTTAAATTTAAAAGCCCACTTCCCTTAAACCTTCTTGCCTCATTTCCTTCAAAATTCAAAAGCCCAAATCTACCCTAAAGCCTAAGCATGACATCTCCATTTGTCATCCATTTAATTAAATCCATTACCTAAGTCCTAAAGTCACCATCAAATTATTCCAAATCAAGTTTCATTATTAAATTTCCATCAAAACATCCAAAATTTCTTAAACCCTTTTCATGAAACAAATCAACCTTTTCCCAAGCCAAATGAAGCCATGAACAAGTCATTCTCAAGCTACATGACAAAGAGGCTTTGACTCGTCATTACCCATTTATGGCAAGAAGAGGGGGTTCTTTCTTAAACCTCAACCTTTTTACCTTAATCATGTCACACACTAAACCATGTTTAGCCACCTCATCATGGACGCGAGACTTCACCATTCCTTCTAGCCGACCTAAATGATTCCCTCAGGCTTCAAAATCAGAGTCAGAAGGGTGCACCAAGCCCAAAATGGTGATTGACCCAAACCAAGCCAAAGTGAGCCTTCTCCCATTCCATTTAAATCAAACCCTTTACACATGTCAAACCTCAATCGCCTACACTAAAACCCCACCGACCCACCTGACCAAGATGGTGACCCACCGCTCGCCGGCTGCCACCAGGCCGCCGGAAAACACCATGGCCGAGAGCTCACATGTGAGCCAACATTGAAATTCTCACTCGCCGAGCCGCCCCATGCCTAGTGGTCACCATGTCTGATCTTCTCCTCACCAGAGCAGCCGATCCTAAGCTCCCAACTCCTCCGAGAGGCCTTTCCACCTCTCCTATTTAAACCCACCCCTCTCGGCCATGGGGAGCGTAAACAAAAACCTTAAGGAAACTCTGCCAAAATCACTCCGCATCACTCTCTACACATTAGAGGACTCGATCTCCACCGACCCACTTCATTCCTTCTACCGAGCCCACTCGAGCTCAAACTTTAGCCCAAAACCAGGACACTTCTCCACAAAGAGCCAATTCCCAAATCGATCGGGCTCTACACTTACCTGCACCCAGGAAGGTGTCCACCACCAAAAGCCCCATCTCCAGCCACCCAGTTGCTCCAAATTCTCCAAGCTTTGTGATCGGGCTTGGTCGAAATCATATCCGTACACCACTCGACCAGAGACTTCATCCTGAGCCACGGACCCAATCAAGGTGCAACAACTCTCAGATCGGCTTCACACTTTCCAGCCAAGGTATGAGCCAACTCTTCATCCCGAGCTTCGAAGATTCTTCATTTCGAATGCCTAAGCTTTCAATGCATGTTAGCCGTATAGATGTATTCGTCTCTTCAAGACGAATCCATGTAGCATAAGAACATGAAAATCCATCGAGAATCGAGTGAGATCTTAGCGGATTTAAAGGTGGACGGCTCTCAGCGAGAACACTGGGGACGATGAACTGATGCCGTCCATCGATACACGCGCACGGACGGCTGTGATTGCGTCGGACCGCAGGACGGGCACGGAGAACCGCGGGGCCCGGGCTGCCGACTCAGGTGGCGGCGTCGACGTGAGCGCCGACGCGCGTGCGTTCGGAGTCGCCGAGGCCCTTTGGCCGGGCGCCGCGTGGATAAATAGAAAATTAGGGTATTTTCATTTATTTACCCCTAAACTTCAAAATCCATATCTTTGTGTAGAAAAATCACAAAAAAAATAAAAATAAAAATACTCCCTCGCTTCGCTGAACAGAGAAGAATAATGTGGAAAAGAAATCATTTAATTTAATTAAGTATTTTATTTTTTATGATTTATTTACTCTCTCGCATACATTTAATTCTCCATGCATGTGTACAATTCACCATGGCATGAGACCATAGGGCTTGAAGCTCACAACTTGGGAACATTCCCCGAATTTTCCAAGGTCGAGGCCATCTCTCGTGAAAAGTTATTTATTTTTCAAATGCATGTTACTGCTTTGAGTATTTTAATTCCAAAAAATAAGATGTTGTGAAATAAATTCTAGAAATATTTGGTGATGTTCCTTATGACCAGAACTCTAGGAAAAATAGACTTGAGTTAATTCACTCGCATTAACCCTAATCGGGCTTAAACACCCAAAATAGGTCTTTAATTAATTAGAGTTAACCAGGTATCAAATTGACTTGAAATCAATTCTCCACTGACCTTTAGGATCGTGAGGAATCCACCATAAAAATTGGCACAATTGACTCGTTAGCCCCACTAATTGAAGCTACGACTAAGCCACTTAGCCATTTTAAACTTTAAAAATTCATAACTTTTAAAATACTTTTAAAAATTCACCAAATTGGTTTTGGAGCCTCTCTGATATCAGGGGAACTCTAAGAAAATTAAAAAAATTTCAATTTTCTAAAAAAGCGATTTTTAATAATATTTTAATATTTTTAATAATTAAAAAATAATAAAAATCACAAAAATAATAAAATTCACCAAATGTCACATTTTGAATTTTAATCACTTAGGAACAAATCCTACATTTTTCCTAAGTCTATTTATATGAGATATTAAATTTTAAAGCCCTAGGTAATTTTAAAATTAAAAAAAATGTATTTTCTAGCATTTTCACTAAAATAATTATTATAAATCATAGAAAAATCAGAAAATTGCAAAATTTGATTCTCTGGCTCCTTGATATCAGAGAGATTTTTGAAAAATATAAAATCCATTTTTCAACATTTATTTTATTTTTAAATTAATTAACACTCAAAACTCAAAATAATTATAATAAAAATAATATAATTAAAAAATCACCAAAAATTATATTCAGTTTCTCTGGTCATTAGGAATGTCCCCAATTTTTCTTAAGGACAGAAACTTCTTTTGGTCATGTTAAATTTTCCTTTAACTTATTTTCCACCAAAAAAATAATTATATAAATAAATAAATACAGAAAAATCACATTTTTCCTCTCATGTCTCTTTATTGACATATGAGTGAAGTCACATAAAAAATTTCATATATTCATTTTGAATTCAATTTAATGAGTTATGAAATTATTTATTAATAAAAACCTATATTCAATCTTTTTAATCCTTAATTAAAACTTTAGGTTTAATAAAAATCAACAAGTAATATCTGATCCTAATCTGATTTGGATGATTGAGCCTAAATAATTAAAGGGTAGAAACCCATTAAATAATTTTAAAATGATTAAACTTTAATTAAATAATAGATTAAATTAAGAATAATAAAATTTAATTATTAAAATAAGGGATCTTTATTAGAAGAGATTGCCTTAATCTAAAAATCCCTAAATTAATTATATCAACTAATACTCAATTTTTAATTAAAATGATAAATCTCAAATTTAAAATATTAAAAGACTTAATTAAATTATTAAAATCTTTTGAAATTTCAATTAAAATTAAAAATAAAGTAAATTAAAGATAAATTAAATTAAGATTAAATTAAATTTAATAATTAAATTAAATTAAATTAAACAATTAAATTAAATTAAATAAAATTAAATTAAATTAAATTAAAATAAATTAAATTAAATTAAATTAAATAATTAAATTAAATTAAATTAAATAATTAATTAAATTAAATTAAAATAATTAAATTAAATTAAATTAAATTAAATTAAATTAAATTAAATTAAATAATTAAATTAAATTAAATTAAATAATTAAATTAAATTAAATTAAATCAAATTCAATTAAACATCAAATTAAATTAAATTAAATTAAACTAAATATAAAGCACCAACACTATTCCAAATTTAAACTTTAACTTAAATCAAATCATTCAATACTAATTTACCTTGAAAGCTTTGATTATTATAACTCCTAAATGAAACATTAAATGGAGTGTTACTTCACCTATAGGATATTTCAAATGTTCTAGTTCATCGGTAGCAAGTTAATAAGACTTGAAAACTTTGACGATTGATCTATTTATATAATTAACTAATTGACTTAAAATAATCCTAGAAATAGGAAAGATGTTTAAGATCCTCTAAGACTTCCTCAATATGATAGATTATTTATACAACAATTGAATTTCGATTATTCTTCGATGAAGAAAATCGCCCTTAAACTAAATCAGATTTAGACAAATATAGACGATTAAATTTATGTGACAGAATCTGGTGTAAAACCATAATCCTTTCCCTTTTACTTTTACTTAGAACTCGCTTAAATATTCTAATCAGAAGTGGCGCATTGATGACGGAAGACTGTGCACGCTTTTATTTTATCGCACTTACTTTCTTGCACGGTATTTTCTTGCAATTTACTTTATTGCAAATGCATTTTACTTTTCGCATGATAAAACAACAAATACGAAAACCCACACCTTTAGGATAGCCCCTAAAATCAAAACCAAAATTAAGTTAAAAGTCATCGCAAGATAAAATTCACCGCCACAACATTTCAAAATATAAAACAACTCAAAATTTAATCACAAAACAAGTAACACAAAACTACAATTACAAATTAAATTAAAACGTATTCCGTTTGACAGATCAATGCCCTCGGATGATGTAACCTACGTGTTGCTAACGGGATTTCCCACGTCTAAATGAAAGTGTGGAACTCATTCGATTGAAGTTTAGGCAAATTCATCCGGACTAAGTGAATCCGATAAAAATAACGATGTCGAAGGATGGAACCGTATGATCTTAACCGGTGTCGTTATAATCAACTTTAAGATTTGTTTTAAATAAAACATAAAAACACTGAAATTAAGATTTTCTCTAAACCAAAACACTTTTCTCAACTCCCGATTTATGGTTTCTAAAACTAAACCCTCGCAACAACAAGGAGCTCGAGCATGGTGGGCAAGACGTACCATCGTCACCGCAAAACCTGAGTCTACTTCAAGAAACTTTCCTAGAATTTAAAACAAATCTGCCATAGGACTTTCGAGGTAGCTTCGCCTAGTGCAACATAAATCCTCAACTCTTCGTTGTGTACCGAGACAAAGCACTAAGCCCTAACCGGTCTTAGATTCCGAGGTACGTCCGATACGACAATAAACCCTCACATTCCTGTGCTATTTGTTCGATTTTATCATACAAATATAAGCCCTAATTAATTGAAATCGTACCGAAATATCAAATAAACATTGTGGATTCCTTTCCTAAATTCAAGCCAAACGATAGATAGTCGGGAAATTATCGAAGTTCACTTCGAATCGTTGATTTCTCCTACCTTTCTTCCTTTGGATTCACAAAACAAAATGTTCCAAAAATTTGATCCATTCCTATCAAACTTCAAAATTCAATCTCCGAAAACCTTAAACTTTCAAATTTCGAGAAAGTAATCACTTCGATTATTATCGAGAGTTTTCTTAGGTGATTCCCGTCACTTTCAAGATGTAATTAACTATAAGAGGGCTTGCCCTTATAAAGGAATTTTAAAGAACCCAGTAATATAAACCCCGTTTAATGTTTTCTATACAAGGTGTAGAAACTGTTTGCCTATAAAATCGTTCGTACCAAACGGATGTCACTAATCTTCTAGTTTATTTAATCAAGCCCCACTATCATGCTGTGTCTATCCTTGGGATAGATACACGGCTTCAGGAAGCAAGTGTTCGTTTATATAAACTGTCAGATGTGAGGTCGGTTTAATCTCATATCTTAAAACCTTCAAATTTAAAATTATTTTCAAAATCAAATACTACTTTTCAAATTATTTATTTTAATTAAATTCGCCGACAGATTTCTGTTAGGCGACCCCCTCTTCAAAATAAAACACGACCTAAAAATATGCCGACAATCCCGACACCGTTATTTTCATTGAATTCACTTAGTCCAGATGAGTTTGCTAAACTCAACTAAGTGAGTTCCACACTTTCATTTAGACCGTGGGAAATCTCGTTAGCAACACGTGAGTTACATCATCCGAGGTATTCCCAATCATTCAACGAGACGTTTTAATTTAGTTGCAATTGTAGTTTTGTTGTTCTATTTGTGATTAAATTTTGAGTTGTTTTATATTTTGAAATGTTGTGGCCGTGAATTTTATCTTGCAGTGATTTTTAATTTAGTTTTGGTTTCAGTTTAGGGACTATCCAAAAGATTTTGGTTCTCATGCAACTGTTGTTTATCATGCAAGAAAAGAAAGTGCAATGCTATTAATTACGAGAAGGTAAATTACAATAAAATAAAAGCGTACCTGAAGGGTCTTCCCGTCATTCCAAGCTGCACTTGAAATACATGTTAGAGCATTTTAAGTATTTGTAGCAATTACCTAGGTAAAGCTAAGGGCAAGGTTTTTGGTTTTCTACCAAGATCCTAATCCTATAGCTAGCCATTCCTATGACGTCTAGGTTTCCAATTTTGTTTTATGGATGATTTTCCGCACCAAAGAATAATTAAGTTCAATTGTTCTTATGAAATACCCCGTCATATTGAGGAAGTGCTTAAGACGAATCTTAAACATCTTTTCAATATTGCGGGAATTGTTCTAAGTCCAAATGGATTTAATTAATCAAGTGGATTAATCATCCGCAGTTTAATTAAGTTTTGTTCTTTTGCTCAGTGAACTAGGATGTTTGAATATCCTATGAATGAAATGACACGTTACTTAATACTCCATTTAGGAGTTATGATAACAAGAGCTTTTGAGGGTAAATTGATGTTTTAGTGATTTGTGTTTTAATTTAATTTTAATTAATGGATTTAAGTTTGGAATAGTGTTCAAGTTGTTTTAGATTTATTTTGAATTCTTTATGTCTTAAGTGATGTTATGTTTAATTCAATTTTTTTTAATTCAATTTTACTTAATTTAATTTAATTTAATTTGATTTAATTTTAATTTTAATTTTAATTTTAAATTAGTTTTGATTTTTAATTTAATTTAATTTTCTTGATTTAATTTAATTTAATTTAATATGTTTTAATTTAAATTAATTTAACTTGAATTTAATTTGATTTAACTGTGATTTAATTTAATTTTAATTTGATTTAAATTTTTTATTTTTAATGTTTTAAAGATGATTTAATTTAATTATTAAAGTATTAATTTAAATGAAGTTTTAATTTAATTTAGTTTAAATATTTTAATTTTAATTTAATTTAATGATTAAGACTTTTAGTATTTTAAATCTTGAGTTTGGATTATCATTTTAATTGGGAATTAAATATTATTGAAGAGATTAATTTAGGGACTCTTAAATTAAAGAATAAATGTCTTCTAAATAATATCCCTATTTTAATAATTTCAATTTTTATTAATCTTCCAAATTTAATTAATTAATTGATTAAGGTTTATTCTTAAAAAAATGATTGATGGGTTTCTACCCTTTAATTATTTAAATTTCGATCATCCAAATCAGATTAGGATCAAACATTTTACTCTTTCATTTTATTAAGCCTAAAGTTTTAATTGAGGATTAAAATTTTAATTACCATTTTGCCCTTCAAGCTTAACAATTCCATAACTCACTAAATTGAGCTTAAATGACTTGAAATTTTTATGTGGCTTCACTCACATGTCCGTTAAGACATTAGAGGAGAAATTGTGATTTTTCTGTGTTTAATTTATTTATATAATTATTTTTTGTGGAAAATAGGGCTTTTCAAGGAAAATTCAATAAGATGACCAAGGAAAATTTTCTGTCCTTAACAAAATTATGGGGCACTCCTAATGACCAGAGGACCATTTGGACTAATTTTAGTGATTTTTTGAATTTTATTTTATTTATTATAATTATTTTTGAGTTTTGGAGTATTAATTAATTTAAAAATAAAATAAAGGTTGAAAAATGAATTTTATATTTTTCAAAAATCTCTATGATACCAGAGAAACCAGAAAACTAATTTTTATAATTTTCTGATTTTTCTTTGTTTTATTAGAATTATTTTAGTGAAAAGGTTGAAAAATACATTTTTAATATTAAAAATTACATTAAACCTTTAAAATTCAATATCTTATCCTAGGGACTTAAGAAAAATATTTGGTTTGTTCCTAAGTGTTTAGAATTTAAAATATGACATTTTGGTGATTTTTAATATTTTTGTGATTTTTATTATTTTTTAATTATTAAAAATATTAAAATAATGATAAAAATCAACTTTTTTAGAAAATTATAATTTTAATTTTCCTAAATTCCTCTGATATCAGTAAATTTTTGAAAGTATTTTGTGAGTTATGAATTTTTAAAGTTTGATTTCATTCATGGGGCTTAATTAACCCATTTGGTGGGGCTAACCAAGTCCAATTGATCTCAAGTTTTTATGTGGTGTTCTCCTATCCCTAGAGGATAGTGGAGGATTGTTTTTAAGTTAATTTGATGAATGGTTAACCCTAATTAATTAAAGTTCAATTTTGGGTGTTTAGGCCAATTAGTGTTATTCAAAGTGAATTAGCTCAAAAATTATTTTTTCTAGGTCCCTCTGGTCATAAGAAACATCACCAAATTTTCCTAGAATTTATTTCTCAACATGCTAATTATTGGAGTTAAAACACTCAAAACAGTAACATGCACTTAAAAAATCAATAACTTCTCATAGGGATGGCTTCTGACCTTGGAAAATTCAGGGAATGTTCCCAAGTTCAGAGGCTTCAAAAGCCCTATGGTCTCATGCCATGGTGAATTTTCTATATGCATGGAGAATTGAAATAGTGCAGAGAGTAAATAAATCATTAAAAATAAAATACTTAACGAAATTACTTGATTTCTTTTCCACATTATTTTCCTCTGTTCACTGAGCAAGAAAGTATTTTTATTTTATTTTTAGGATTTTTCTACACAAAGTTATGAATTTTTGAAGTTCTGGGAGATAAATAAATAGAAAAATAGCCTATTTTTCTACTTATCCACTCGGCGCCACGCCATCCTCGGCAGCTACGAAAACGCGGCACGCTCTAATTTGGCGCCGCTATCCGACTCAGCGCTCCAGGGGCCCGCGGTTCATGTCCCGTTGCTCCGTCCAACGCGATCCTGGCCGTCCGCTCAATACACGCGCGATCCAACGGTTCCCAATCATCGTCTACGACTGGTGTGAACCCGTGACCATCAACCTTCTAACCCTAATTTCTCACTCAATTCTCAACGGATTTTTGAGTTCTTATGCTTTATGGGTTCGTCTTGAAGAGAAGAACACATCCATATGGTAAACATGCATTGAAATTGACCCAAACTAAATGGAGAATCTCTGGAAGCTCGGGAGGAAGAGTGAGTCCATACCTTTGTTCAGAGAAGTGAAGCTTCGATCTGAGAGTTGTGTCACATTCGATTGGGTCTAAGCAAGCTCCAGATGAAGTCCCTTGGCCTGGTGAATTGTCTAGGTATGATTTTGACCAAGCCCGATCACAAAGCTTGGAGGCTGGAAGCAATGGCCGGCCTGGTGAGGGGGCTTTTGCTGGGAAACTTCTCCTCTTGGTCTGGTGAAAGTGTAGGACCAATCAATTTGGAGATTGGCTCACTGTGGTGAAGTGTCCTGGTTTTGGGCTTGACTTTCAACTCTGAAATTGAGCTCACAGAGAGGAAATGGCAGGGGGATTTCAGTGGGGATCAAGTTCTCTATGTGTTGAGAGTGGTCTGAGATGATTTTGGAAGGGTTTTAGTAAGGTTTGGTTCAACACCTCTCATGGCCGAGAGGAGGTGGTGTTTAAATAGGAGAGGGTGGAGGGCATCCCAGGGGGGTTTAAGGCTTGGGATCAGCTGCTCCATGCAAGAGAAGAACAGCCATGGTGTTCAATTGGGTTGGGACAACTCAGCAAGGCAGAATTGAAAAGTTTGGCTCACATGGAGCTCTCGGCCATGGTGTTTTTCGGCGGCCTGGTGGCTGGCCGACCAGGGTCAGGTCACCATCTTGACCAGTGAGGTCAGGGCTTGGCAATGGTGAAGTCAATTGGTGTTGGCCATGTGTAAAGGGCTTGAATTGAAATGGAATGGAGGAAGGCTATTTTTGGGTCTAAATGTGTCAACCCATGGTTTTGGGCTAGGTTCACCATCCAAGGCTTGCTTGAGAGGAAGAGAAAGTTATTTGGTTCAGCTTAATCAGTAGGGTCACGTCACCATCCAAGCATAATTAGGCCTAAGCATGGTTAAGGAGAATCATGGGAGTGGTTAATGACTTTTAATAATTATGGAAAGAGCCTCCCTCTTCTTCCCAATGTGCTATGGTCATATGTCAACAACTCAAATGGCTTGCATGTGGTTCAAGATTGGCTTCAAGGCTTACCTTTGGCTTGGGAAAAAGTTTGGTCAATTTAATGAAAAAGGGTTTTAGAAATTTTGGTAATTTAGGGGGGATTTGATGGGATTTGGCATATGGCTTGATTTGGAATCATTTCATTATGGATTTAGAACTTAGGGGATGGTTTTATCAAATGGATGATGATGGAGGATTGTCATGTGGGCTTTGTCATGGACTTTGGGCCTTTGAAATTTAGTGAAGATGGGCTTTTGAAATGGTTTAGGGATGGGCTTTTAAATTAAAAAAAAACAAATTGGTAAGTGGAAATTTTGTAAAAGGCCATGCCAAATAAATGTTGGGTTTAGTTTAGGGATGTGTCATGAGTGATTTGAAATGAATTTGAGGTGGTTTGGGTTTGAATTGGGTTGAATTTAGGTTTCTTTGGTAAATGGGCCAATCTAGGTCAAATTGGGCTAATTTGGGCCAATGTTGGCTAAGGTTGAAATTAATGTAAAATTAATGTTGAGAAATATTTATGAGAGTGTTTCAAAGAGGTTTTAACTTTTATTGGGTTTTGGTTTTGGGATTTGGGCTCATTTGGGTTTAAGTCAAAATTAGGCTTTTTGGTTTTGGGTTGAATTTGAGTAGGGTTTGGGTTCAAATTTTGGGTAAATCATGTTAGTATTTTGTTTTTGGGGATGTTAGGGAAGATTTAGAAAAGGTTTGGGGTCAATTGGAGTTGAATTGTTTTAGTTTGGGCTAAGCTTGGGTTCTGGGTCCAAATTGGGCTTTAAGCTCAAAAGTGAAATTGGACCCAAATGTCAATTAAATTGGACTTGGATTTGGTATAGATTGATATTTTGGATATTAATTTGAAGTTTAGAATTGAATTGGACCAAAATTTGGGTCAATTGGGTAGATTTAGTTCGGCATTGGGTTCATTTGGGTTAAGAATGGGTTAAATTGGGGGTTTTGGTAAAAGTGGGGTAAATTGACAAAATTGGACAATGGTGTAGTTGGACAAAATGAAATTGGAAATATTTGGGATTTTTTGGAATTTTCTGCGAATTTTTTGAATTTTTGGATGTTTGGGTCAAGAGGGGTATTTTGGGTATTTGGAGGGTATTGGGGGGTACTTTTGGAATTTTTGGTATTTTTGGCTATGGATGATCAAATTGAGTGGAGGGAAATGTTTAGGAATGGTTTTGGGGAATTTTGGGTAATTCAGGTAATTTTGCAAATTTTGGGTAGTTCCGAGGGCATTTGGTAGGTTTGGTGGGGCCGG
Source organism: Papilionanthe hookeriana x Papilionanthe teres (assembly GCA_022702705.1). Lineage (NCBI taxonomy): Eukaryota > Viridiplantae > Streptophyta > Magnoliopsida > Asparagales > Orchidaceae > Papilionanthe > Papilionanthe hookeriana x Papilionanthe teres. Next base: position 56,155,608 of record CM040435.1, read on the forward strand.
GGCACCGGGGCCAAAAATTGAAATTTTGGAAGAATGAAGATTGATTAAATTTGAGAAAAATGGAATCACTTTGGTTGAGCCATGAAGTCATATTAAGCCTATATGAGCTATGAGGGGACTCATTTGAGGCATTCACTATGTTGTTCCTAACCCTCTTAGCTAGGGGCTTAGGGGTTAAGGTCCATCCATAAGAATTACCTACATGCGTCAAGGAGTCAAGTTGGGTATGGGTGTGGTTTTAGGATTTGGATTGTGTGTGTGAGAGTGTAGAGTGTGAGTGTAGTGAGTGTGTAAGTCAACCCTCACGAGACCAAGCCACCCAGGGTGGTCCTAAGGCCAAAGAGTCCTATAGGGAACTCATCCTTTTAAACCTTCACATTTGATTTCAATCCTCTAGTGATTAGGGGTCTACAATCAAGCTTGTGGGGTTTGCAGGGAGTCAAGAGGTGTTTAAACTTCTAAAGGGTGGGTTCAACTTCTAGTCCTCTAAGATAGTCAAAGGAAAAGCCTAAGGATAGATCCTAAGTACTAAAGAGAGAAGAGAAGACCTCATCAAAAATGAGGTCAACAAATGGACCCCCAATAGGTGTGGTGTGCTAACCGAGCACACCACGCATATTGGCATTGACCGAAGAGATCAACAAAACCAACACAGATGTCCAAGTGACAAACTTTGTATGAAGTAGAAGAATTTCCGCTGGGGAGTATTAGGTAAATCTCCAAGACTGAAGATTCCAGAACTCTCGCTGGGGAAGAAGGAGGTGAATTTCAGATCACAAGATTTTCAAGAGATTGGATCTTAGATTCGTTTCATTTTTTATTTCAAGTTTTAATTTTGAGTTTGAATTTTGATTTCAGTTTCAATTTTTGGTTTTATGCGGAGAAAAGAGTAGGGCGGAGGCCTACCCGAATACATTTGTATGCTGAGAAGGAAGCAGGACTGAACCTATTCCATATGTGTATGCTGAGAAGGATTAGGACTGAGCCTATCCCAAATGTTGAGGAAGAATAGGACAAGGCCTATCCAAAATTCAGAGTGCTTTAATTTCAATTTCTTGTTGGGAGGATCAAATTTTGAGATTGCTGAGAAAGGAGTAGGACTGTGCCTATCCCGAGTGCTGAGAATTGCTGAGCAGGGAGTAGGGAGGAAGCCTATCCCGAGTGTTGAGATTGTTGAGATGGGAGTAGGGCGGAAGCCTATCCCGAATGCTGAGATTGCTGAGATGGGAGTATGGCGAAAGCCTATCCTGAATGCTGAGATTACAGAGATGGGAGTAGGGCGGAAGCCTATCCCGAATGCTGGGATTGAAGAATTTTGTTGAAATTTATTTATGCAGAGATTGAGGGAAATTTTGCTGAGGTCCATGGGGAATTTTTGCTGAGTTCCATGGGGAATTTTTGCTGAGATTCAGTTTATGCAGTGGTTGTGAAAGATTTTGTTGATATTTGGGAATGCAGAGTTTTATGAATGCAGAGGCTGAACATATTGATGAGATTTATGAATGCAGAGATCGTGAAAATATATTGTAAAGTGCAGAGAATGTTTGTAGGAGTTCATGTGGATTTGAAGTTCTTTTTATTGTTTGGATTTTTATGAAAGAGAGTTTCTTATTTATTCTCCTTTTCTTTTCTGTTCTTTGTTCGAAGTTCATTTACCTTTAATGGCGTTTCTCAGTCAATTTAGACAAAAAGAGGTGAAGGTAAAATGTGACATGGTCACTTTCATTCCAATCTTGTTGAAGATACATCATACAACTCGATCTGAAATATTTCTCATACAATCCACGACTCAAAATGAACTATGCATGATTCTTGTTGATCCATCCAAAAAGTATCTGTTAGAAATCCATGTCTGAGTAATGAGATACACGGTCAATAACATCAAGTTCCAAGCCATCCTTGGCAGGAATGTCGCATGGATGTGCATTGGAGGTGTGCTATTTCCTTTGTAATTCACAGCTCGTAGGGCCGGAGACTCTCTAATTCTGGATCTGGCTGGAAGTGGTAAGGTGCCTTTCTGTCGTCCATCCTTCTAAAAGTGACAGAGATCCGCTCCACTGCATTTCCTTGTAATATCATGACGGAACCTACCGGAAGTGGTATTTCCACCGGCCCTCAGAACTTACCCGGGCCTGTTATCCGGAGGTCAGATCCGAACATGATATTGCATTGGTTGACGAACGAAACTGTGCAGAAAGGTCTAACAAAGTCATGGTGGTATATGTGTGGAGGTACGCAGTCGCCCTTCTGATAAATGTTGATGATGCAATTGTTGGGTATGCAGTCTGCTGGCAGTACCCTCCACTTTTTCATTCTTTTCACCATTCTTTTAATTATTCTCGGCATTGGATCCACCTCACCATGACGGAGTATCCCTGGTGAATTTCCTTTTCTGTCCTCTGTGAAGTTATAGCAACATCCGCATTGTATTGTGACTCTTCCTTTCCCTGGCATCCATTTCCGGTGTTTCGAATAAGTCTTTTCTCTCAGACGACCTGCTCGACCCATCTTCTGAAGTTCTAAAATGCAATCTACAATCTGCTGTTCCTCGTACTCTGAGAATACACCTGTGTGTAATTCGAGGCCTTCCAAAATGTTGATTCTTTTGCCTCTAATCCTTTCAAAGTATTCGAAAGTCTTCTTACCAACATTTTGCATTCTTTCTAGTTCATATTCTGGGATGATCTGCAAGTGACGAGGCCTAGTAACATACTGCGGGATGTATGGCTCAGTCCCGTCACGTTGTCCTGCATACCTTGGCTCCTTGGGGATTGTCTCTGTCAGGACATCCTCCGGGGTTGCTCTCGCAACAAGGTTTCTTACCTCTGATGGCTCTTTCTGGAGTCGTGGTAATCTCTCTGCCTCTGGTCTTCTTAGAGTTTCGTTTATCCTTTCTATTGTTCTTGGAACTTGTTCTCTCTTTTCAGGTTCCTGATGAACCAACATCTTTGAATTGTGTGTGTTGGCGAAGGTGGTTGTTTCCTCATGTTGATCTGCTGCTAGTTTAGTCAACATCTTGCGGATACGGTGATTTTTATTCCTTCTTTGAGTAGCAGCGAGTGTAGCTCTCCTCACTTCTTAAATTTCTACGGGCGTGGCGCTGACAAGCCTGCCCTCTACCGTGGCAACTACTGACTTGATTTTCTTGCTTTCCTCAGTGTTTGTCTTTCTTTTCTTGTTGCTGGATTGGTGGCTTGGGCCACCCATCTTCATCACTGTTTGGCTATGAAGCTCTTCTCGGTCCACAGGGACCCAATCATTTTCTTCATACTGTAGGCTGGCTGGTGTGAAGTTAGAATCAATTTCTATCATTGCTCCATCCTTCACCCTCTTTTCATCGAGTGCTAGACTCACGCCATTTTTAAAGTTTAGGACCAACCGCCCGTTCGACATTTCCCTGCAAAGAAGACAAGGAAAGGATCAGGTGCTCTACTAAGAACAAGCACATTAAGAAAGCATTTATCACTGAAGATTCTTATTCACTTATTCCAATTTTAATTTTTAAGGAAAGTAGGAAAAGATGAAGAAAGATTAGGAACAAGATTTAATTTGAAAGGAAGGGTAAAACTTTATTATTATGATTTTTACATATTTTATTTTTAGCACATATATTTTTTATCCATTTTTTATGTTTTTGGGTTCGGACCCTGTCACAAAGTGATTACTTTACCCGTGTTTCTAGGGATAAGTCTCTATTTTAGAGGCCACCCTTCGAAACTTCAGGTTACGTAATACTACTTCAAATATCGTCCGTTGATTGGAAGCATTTGTAAGTTGGTAGGAGTCTCCTGAGTAGACTACCTCAACTATAAACGACCCTTCCCAAGTTGGTTCAAATTTGCCACCTATCTTGCGATGTGCAAGAATAGGTCTTCTGAGAACAAGAACTAAGTCACCAACTTTGAAAGTTCTTGGGCGGGCCAGTTTATCATGGGCCTGGATCATCTTAGCTTGGTACAGTTCCAAATTTTGTTGTGCTGCAAGTCTTTTTCCTTCCAAGTTTTCCATTTCTTCCAGTCGTAATCTGGCATTTTCTTCTATAGTAATTTTATTTGCAACTGCAATCCTGAGTGATGGAAGTTGAACCTCTAAAGGTAAACCTGCCTCGGACCCGTACACCAAAGTGTAAGGTGTAGACTGAGTAGGAGTCCTGAAAGTCGTCCTGTAGGCCCATAAGGCTTCTAACAACTTCTCGTGCCAATTTCTCTTGCTGTCATCCAAAGTTTTCTTTAAAATATGAACGAGAGTTTTATTAAAAGCCTCGGCCAAGCCGTTTGCTCTTGGGTAATAGATTGTTGAGTATCGCCAATCGATCCCATGTCTTCTGACAAAATTGTTGATTTTTTTGCTTCTGAATGCGGATCCATTATCTGAAATGATTTTGTGCGGTACTCCGAAACGGTAAACAACTTTGGTGTGCCTTTACTTCTCTGAGTGGGACTGCTTCTGCCCATTTAGAAAAGTAGTCTGTAGCTGCAAGGATGAAGCGATGTCCTCTTGAAGAAGGTGGTTCTATCGGACCCACTATATCTGTGCCCCAACACTCAAATGGCCACGACGCAATTGTCGGATGTAGCACGTTTGGAGGTTGGTGTAGAACCACTCCGTGTACTTGGCACTAGTGACAACTTTTGGCAAACTTCATGCAATCGGTCATCATCGATGGCCAATAATACCCTAGTCTTTTAATTTTCATTTTCATTTTCGGACCTGACTGATGAGTGCCACAAAGTCCTGAATGCACTTCTTTGACAATTTCACGAGCCTCGGACACGCTCAGGCATCTTAACCACATCTGATCAAAATACCTTCTGTATAATGTATTGTTTATTAATGCGTAAGATAGAGTTCTTTTCTTGATTTGATGTGCTAATGACTTATCGTCTGGTAATCTCCCTGTTTGCAGGTAGTCTATTAACGGTTGATGCCAATCTTCTGTGTTTTCTGTCACTGCTGCAACTGATTCCTCTGCTTTTCCTAATTTCTGTATCATATCCATGTCGAGCTGTGATAGGACCTGTCGTCCTTGAACTAACATTTCAACTGACACATCTTGTAAGCAGGCAAATTCTTTTGCAAGGCGAGCTAGTGCATCCGCAAGAGCATTTTCTTTTCTGGGGATCTTATAGATTGTTACATTAGGAATTTGTTCCAACGGTTTCATGGCATACTGAAAGTATTGCTCGAGTCTTGGCTTTAAGATTTTGTATTGTCCTGCGACCTGTTGAATGATCAACTGAGAATCTCCGTAGATGTTGATATCAATTATTCCCATTTGAATGGTCAGTTCTAGTCCTGTTATGAGGGCTTCGTATTATGCCTCGTTGTTTGTGCACGGTTCTGTTAAGTTGTAGGAGTATCTTAACATCCCCCGCTCAGGTGTTATAAAGATTAGTCCGATTCCTGCTTTACCGGACACTATCGTTTGCAATTCTTTGTCTTTCTGTGCTGATGATGCTCCGTCGAAGTATAGTTCCCAACGTCGATCATCGGTGTCTTCTAGGCTCATTATCTGTTCGTCAGGCAAATCGTCGTCGAGAGGCGAATCTGCTGGTGAAGGGTGTACTGCAAGGAAGTCAGCTAGCACTTGTCCCTTTACGGCACGGAGAGGAACAAAAGTTATGTCGAATTGCAATAGTATCATCGACCACCTGGCAAGTCTGCCAAAAAGTGTTGGACGGGTCATCAAATATTGCAACGGATTAACTTTCGAGATAAGGTTGACCTTATGAGAGAGCATGTAATGCCTGAGCTTTTGAGCGGCGAAGATCAGGGCCAAACAATGCTTCTCAATTGGAGGATACTTTACTTCTGTCGGAATCAGACGATGGTTTAAGTAGTAGAGAGTATTTTCTTTTCCCTCATCATTGACCTGGGCTAGCAGGGCTCCAAGGGAGTCATCTATAGCCGCGGTATAAAGTATCAACGGTCTACTTGAGACTGGGGCTGCTAAGACAGGAGGTGTCATTAAGTATTGCTTAATGTCCTCGAAGGCCCGTTGGCATTTCTCTTCCAAAAGAAATTGGCGTCCTTTTTAACTATTGCTGAGAAGGGCTGACACCTACCTGACAAGTTCGAGATAAAGCGCCGAAGATATGCCAACTTCCCTTGAAAGGATCGTAGCTGTTTTAAGGTTTTAGGAGGTGGCATTTCTAAGATAGCTTTAATCTTTTCCGGATCAATTTCGATCCCGCGATGTCGGACAACAAATCCTAAGAATTTCCCGGAGGTGACGTCGAAGGTGCATTTTAAGGGATTCATCTTAAGGTTGTATTGCCTTAGTCGCTCGAAGATAATTCTCAAATCATACAGGTGATCTTCCTTCAGTTTGCTTTTGATGACCACATCATCCACATAGCACTCAACTTGGTTGTGAATGAGCTCATCAAAAATCTTTGTCATTGCTCTTTGGTATGTTGCTCCTGTGTTTTGTAGTCTGAATGGCATTATTGTGTAGCAATAAACTCCGATTGGTGTTCTGAATGCTGTGAGCTTTTCGTCTTCGGGTGCCATCTTTATCTGGTTGTATCCTGAAGATCCATCCATGAATGAAAATATTTCATGTGTCGAAGCGATGTCGATCATTAACTCTGGAATTGGTAGCGGAAATTCATCCTTTGGACATGCTTTGTTCAAGTCTTTGAAATCCACGCAGATTCTGATCTGACCATTCTTCTTCCTGACTGGTACCACATTGGCTAGCCAAGTAGGGTATTGTTCTTCACGGACATATTTAGCATCGATTAGCTTCTTAACTTCAGCTATTACTTGTTGTTCAATTTCCAAACGCATTCTTCTGGAAGCTTCTCTGACTGGAATGGAAGTAGGACCCACTCCTAGCCTGTGAACTGCGACTTCTGGAGCTAATCCTGGTATTTCGTCAAAAATCCAAGCAAAATAGTCCTTGAATTCCATTAATAGCTTGATCACTTCCTCGGAATCTTCTTTATTGAGTAAGGAGCAAACAAAGGTTGGTCTAGGCTTTTTGCTAGTACCTAAGTTAACTTCCATTAACTCATCTATTGTAGATTTGATTTCTAATTTGAATTCTAGTGGAGCGTCTCCAATTTGTAGATCTTCAAGATCTTCTGTAGTTTCCAAACAGTCCTCATTAGGTTTGCAAGTGACAACCAAACAAAATTACGTATCATCAACTGAACCTACTGTGTTGAATCCGAGACCATGTTTTGAATTGGGAGGTCGACCGACATTATTCCATAATTTTTCGAAGTGTTGTGATCGACCTTTTGTCCATTGTCGAGATAAGAGACCACGCTGAATTAAATTTTGAACATAGGGAGAGTACCACTCAAAAGGTAATTCCATTAATTCGGAAGAAGTGACATCTTCAAATTATACATTGCTTTTAGTATTGGAAGAAGAAGTGCCACGGTAAAATTTGATTGGCTTTGCACCGCTGCTATGTACTTCTTTGACCACCATACCCTCGATTTTATCAGAATGGATCGGGGTCAGGGTCATAGTGTGTACATAGTGGTTAATCTTCTCGTACATTGATTTGTATTCTTCGTTCCTTTCATCTTCGAGAGAAATCTTGAATTGTGGTTTCTTCTAGTTTATTGTAGCTACTTCTTTCTAGAATTCTTCTTCTTCCTCAGAGCGGTTCTCCCAATCAACGTTGATCACCGGCTTTTTCTGTCCAACTGTCCTAGTGTCTCTTCCACGACCTCGTCCCCGGCCTCGACCTCGGATGCGAGTTCTGGAGAAACCTTCACCATCTCGCCGTAAGGGAGTGGTGAGTGACTGTTGGACTAGAACTTCAGGTTCTTCATCGTCTCGAACTTCTTTTGCTTCATTTGGCACGGTGTTTCTATAGAAGATTGTTTTTTTCGGAGGTGCATAATAAGCTGCATCTTCATGGATTCCAATCTCATGTATGGAGAAAGGTTGCAAATCACCTTTAATGCACTGTTCTCCTCCTTCGTAGTATTTTATACACTGATGCAGAGACGATGGTACCATCTTGTTTTCATGGATCCATGGTCGGCCCAGTAGTGCGTTGAACGATGTCTCAGAGTCAATTATGTGGAATTTTGCGGTTGTCTTTGCTAAGTCACCTGTCTTCATCAATAGTGTTATTGATCCAAGGGCTCTTTCTCCTTTCTGGTTGAATCCTCTTAGTAACATCTTATCCGCTTCAAGCTCGCGAGCATCAATTTCCAGTTATGCTAGCATCCGAAGATTCATTATGTTGATGGATGCTCCTGGATCTACCAATACCCTGGAGAGTGTAAATTTTCCGATTGTAACTGAAATATACAACGGTCGGTTGTGATCGGCTGTCCCGAGTAGTAGATCACTGTCCGTGAAGGTAACACCCCGCTGTTCCTTTAACGAGCAAACCTCATCTAAGGAATCTCCAGCCATCTGAGCTAAACAAATCTCTGGATCAAGTAAGGCTTTGACCAGAGCTTCCCTCATCTCTTCTGATAAGATGAGAGCGTCATAGATGCTCGGTTTGGTCGGTAGTTTCCTAAGATGGGCTAGCACGTTATAGTCCACTCTGTTACCATGTGTCTCAGTTTCTTCCCGAATGGGCAATTCTTCTGCTGGGTTTGATTCTTCCTGAACAACCACCTGCTTTCCTTTGTCTTTTGGACCCATTCTCGGAGGTAGAACCTTTCCGCTCCTTAAGTTGACTTCTGTGATTTCTTCTGAATCTGGTACAGAGTTTACTGGTGTCTCCTTTTGAATCGGCATGACAGGTTCTTCTGGAGTTGCTTCGGAATCTGAAAGCTCTAACTCTATTGTGATTGGAGTTCCATGGAATTCACATATAGATTTATTGCTTGTTGAACTTTCATCGCCTTCTTGATGAATGTCTTCTTTGTTATCGTGATTGTCGAGGTTGTGTATGTTTTGAGAATTGTTATTGGTATTGAAATCGGGATCCGGATTAGATTAGTCGTCGTTAGTTACGTAATTGTTAGAAATAGTCAAAACGTAGCCAACGCCATAACTCTTATCATTATAAGATCCCGTCGGAGCGAGCAAATAATCATACAGAGTCAGAGGTTCGAGGAACTTTCCACCCGAATCGGAAACAACCATCCTAGGATAAGCAGCCCCTAGCCAAGCCTTGGCAGCCTCAGTCTTTTCTTCTTCTTCGATCTCCTTCTTTTCTATGATATTTTCATCCTAGGGCGGTTCTTCAATTGCAAGCGATAGCGCCGGCTTGACAGGTTTCAAACATTGAATTGAAGCTCGCGCCGAAGCGGTTTGGATGCGATCCAAAATTTTCTTCGATGACTTTGTCCAAGCGGTACTCCATCCATCATCAGTTGTGTAAGGGTCTATCGAAACAATGGGATCCGTTGAAATAACATTGCCAGAACCTCCTTTCTGGGGTTCTTTCATGTATTCCTTTGGGATCGTTATGTTCCCTTTTCAGAGATTGTTGTCAAGCCAACTTTTGAAGGTGATGCAATCCTTTATCTTATGTCCAAGCATCTGGGGGTAAGGGCAGTAGTTGGGATGATCCTTTTTTATTATCTTCTTCTGGCTTCTTGGGTTCTGGCAGTCAAAAATTCGAAGTCTTCATCAAACTGCGGAACATCTTTGGCACTGCCTCATTCTTGAATGGATATTCTCTATTTATAAGCTCCTTTAACGTGCGCTGTGGGCGAGGCGGTTGCTCATATTGTTGAGTTGGCTGATAACCGGGTTGAGGTTGTTGGTAGTTCTGTTGAGGTTGTTGATAGTTGGGCTGCGGCTGCTTCGGCTGTATTTGCATTGGCTGCTTGCTCTTATCGACTGCCGGAACAATCCCGGATTTCTTTTCAAATGTCTTCACAGGCTTCTGTTTGTCTGTTTTGTCGGCGAAACTTAGTTGTTTCGCTTCTTCTTGCAAGCTTCCGGCCTTGCTTAACAACTTCTCGAAAGTCTTAATCGTAAATCCCTTAAGGAGAAGTGCTATCGAGCCGTGAATGCTTTTAAGCAAGATACCGACTGCATGCTACTCTTGAAGCTGTGGCTCACACTTCATGCTTAGAATCCTCCATCGAAGTATGTAGTCCACTAAGGTTTCGTTCGGTTTCTCTTTCTCCACCACTAAGTCACCGATGGTGATATGGTGCTGAGCTCCGGCAAACCGTTTCATGAAGAGGTTTTCTAATTCTGAAAATGTCTTTATGGAACCATTCGGTAACTCTGCATACCAATCGAAGGCGATCCCTGACAGGCTGCTGACGAATTGTTGGAAGAGTAAGGCGTCGCTTCCACCAGCGTTGCAACAACTAGCACGAAAATGTGCAACATGTTATCGAGGATTTTTGGTACCATCAAAAGTCTTGAACAGAGGTGGTACGAAGCCTTTTTGGTATTGTACTGCATCAAATTCTTCGGGGTACGGTCTACCCATCTGAATAGATGCTCCGCTCTTATATTGTGCTAAGGCTTCTCGCACCTGCTGTTCTACCATGTTCTTGATGTTCTTTTCTGGAATCATATTCTGAGTAGAATCTTTCTTTGGTTGATCGTCTCCATTAACGGATGTAATCTCTTTTCCTCCGTCTGTAATATGAATAACTTCTGGAGGCATTTCTCTTGGGGGTTGAGCCTGACTCTGAAGAGTGGCTAGGGCTGCAGCCATCTCTTCCATCCTTCTTGCCATTTGAGAGATTGTATCATCTTTTTCTCGAATTTGTGCTCTTAATGCTTCTGGTTCATCTCTCTCCGCAGCTGCCGGAGCACCTTGCGAAGCTGACCATGCTCGTATCTCGACCATGTTGATCTCCACATATTCGTCACTAATGAACTCCGACGAGTCAACTTCATCTCCAAACTTTTCTTCTCTTTCTCTTGCTAATCATTGAATGTCGGTTCTTAGCTTTTCCATAGCGTCCTCCAATGATCTTTTTCGTATGGTTTCGCAGTTATCATGCGATGGCTGTTGGATTTCTTTCTTGGGAGTCCCTTTCATTGCAGTGGCGCTCTCTTCAGATTCGAGTCTCCTGACAAGACTTTCCTTTTCTGGTCGTTGTTTCGGTCTTAATTGGCCAGTAGTAGGACGCCACACCATCTTTCTAGCAGCAGAAAGCCTAGGACCTAATGGTCTGTCGGCTGAATGCTGGAAGGTGGTATCCTCCCTGATCTGTAAACCTGAAGCAACAATAGGTGGACTAGCTTTCATCTTCTTACTCAGCTTTTCTGTGGTGCTAATGAGTTCTATTCGAGGCCCAACACGGGACTTGGCTGGCACCCGCCCTATTCTTCTTAAAATCTCGGATACATGACATTTCTCTTTCTTTGCTAGCTTCTCTATCACAGTCTGTAGTCGGGCAAATGGTATAGTCCTAGCCCTTTTCTTTCGGTTGTCGCTATAGTATGCGGGTTGAGGTAATGCCGAAGCAATCTTGCAGACATTTTCCTCGTCAACTGCGGCGGAAAGGGGATTTCTTCCAAAAGTGGAGTATACTCAGGCAATGGTATCTACTCAGGTAGTGGTGTGTACTCAGAGATTTATTCCAAGAAAGCAACTTCAGCAGCTCTGGCCTTCCTGGCAATCTTTCTACCTCTGTTTCTTCTCTAAGTCCGTGTTAGGGGTGGAACTCTTGAGCTGGACCCAATTTCAAAAACAGAAGGTATCGCACGGAGATCTGTACCCTCCACGATAACATGCTCGTTATAAATTTGAATTTCCTTCCCTTTCAGTTTGGCGGAAGTCGGGGTAGGTGCAGAGACGACTAGACCGGTGGGGGTAGAGATAACAATTCTCCTATGGACAGTAGTATTCCTCTCAGCTGGAACCCTTTGTAGGGGAGGGAACTCATGAGTTGACTTGAGGTTGAACTCGATTAAAGGTCTTTCATTTTCAGGTACTTTATCTGTAAGTGTGAAAAGGGTAACATCAGTGATCTTGACATTTGTGTTCTTGAATCCTTGCCCAAAACGGATGATCCCATTGTCGGGCAGCTCATCCTTGTACACAGCGAAGTCCAGTCCGTTGGTAAAGGAAAAAATCAGCTTTGGGGCAGACATTTTCTGAGAGGTAAATTCTGACTGTTAGTCCCAAGTTATGCTTCTTTGCATCAGGATGAAAAGAAAAGAATCGAAAAGAGTCTGAACACATTTTTGTTCATGTATTTATAAAAAGGAGTTATTTGTTAAGAGAGTCATTCATTAGAGGGTTTGTTTATTAGGAACAGAATGTTCAAAGGTGTAGAGAAGGTAAGGAATCCGGTTCAAAATTGGAAAGGAAGAGAAAGTCTTATGCAAGACTTCTCGACTCGAAGGACTGCTCCTAAACCAACACCTATTGGGGGTCCACCCCACCTCAGAGAAGAGGTAAAAGGATCTCGAAACCTCTCCGTTTAGGGGTGTCTAAACAGTGGCTCCTAAATCCAAGAGGAGTTGGTTATACTCGTTCAAGACAGAAATGAACGGGGTATTCCAATGGAAGAATTGTAGTTTGGTCCACTAGGGGCATGGGCTCACTACCGATTTATGAAAGCAAATCCATCTGATCAAAATGGAGAGAGGAACTTAAATCCCCAGCGGAGTCTCCAGAAGTTGTCGGCATATTTTTAGGTTGAGTGTTGTATTTTTGAAAAGAGGTCGCCTACAGAAATTGTCGGCGAATTTTTAATTTAGTTTAAATAAATAATTTGAAAAGTAGTATTTGATTTTGAAAATAATTTTAAATTTGAAAATTTTAAGATATGAAATCAAACTGATCTCACATTCTGAATAGTTTATATAAACGAGCACCGCACCACAAACTGTATATCTATCCCGGAGAATAGACACACTGCTTGATGATGGGGCTCGGTTAAATAAACAAGAAGATTTGTGACATCCGTTTGGTCTGCGAACCTATTTTATAAGCCGACAAATTCCCCTGCTTAATATAAATGAATTAAGCAGGGTGTATATTACCTGGGTTCTTAAAGTTCCCTATAAGGGCAAGCCCCTATAGTTAATTACATCTTAAATGACGGGAATCATTTAAGAAAACTCTCGATAATGATCAGTGGTTTTGCTCTCAAGAATTTCAAAGTTTGAGGTTTTCAAAGGATTGGATTTTGGAAATTCAAAAGGGAATGACTCAAAATTTGGAACAATTAATTTTCGAGGATCCAAAGGAAGAGAAGTAGGAGAAGCTGAGGATCCAAGAAGAATCTTGACAACTTCCCAAACTATCCTATTATTTGGCTTCGAGTTTAAGAAAATCCTAATATTATCTGATATTTCAATCTTGCCAATTTTAATTAATTCAGACTTATATTTGTATGATAAAATCATACAAATAGCCTTGAAGATGTGGGGGTTTATGTCGTACCAAACGACTACCTCGGAGTCCTAAGACCGGTTAGGGCTTAATTTACATGACATGATCATGCAGATGCCTAACGAAGAGTTAAGGATTTATGTTGCACTAGGCAAACTACCTTGAAATCTTATGGCTTTGTTGTTTAAAACTAGGAAAGGTTTTGCTGTAGTAGACCCAAGTTTTGCTGACGAAGATGGCCGTGCTGCCCACCTTGCTCCAAGCTCCTTGTTGTTGCAGAAGTTTAGTTATAGAAGGTGAAAATCAAGAGATGAGAAAAGTGTTTTGGTTTAGAAATCTTAAAGTCCAAGTGTTTTTTAGTATTTTAATTAAAACAAATCTTAAAGTTGATTATAACATAACCGATTAAGATCCCACGGTTCCGTCATCCCGGCACCGTTATTTTCATTGAATTCACTTAGTCCAGATGAGTTTGCTAAACTCAACTAAGTGAGTTCCACACTTTCATTTAGACCGTGGGAAATCTCGCTAGCAACACGTGGGTTACATCATCCGAGGTATTCCCGATCATTCAACGAGACGTTTTAATTTAGTTGCAATTGTAGTTTTGTTGTTCTGTTTGTGATTAAATTTAGAGTTGTTTTACATTTTGAAATGTTGTGGCGATGAATTTTATCTTGCAGTGATTTTTAATTTAGTTTTGGTTTCAGTTTAGGGACTATCCTAAAGGTTTTGGTTCTCATGCAACTGTTGTTTATCATGCAAGAAAGAAAGTGCATTGCGATTAATTACGAGAAGGTAAATTGCAATAAAATAAAAGCGTACCTGGAGGGTCTTTCCATTATTCCAAGCTGCACTTGAAACACATGTTAGAGCATTTTAAGTATTTGTAGCAATTACCTAGGTAAAGCTAAGGGCAAGGTTTCTAGTTTTCTACCAAGATCCTAATCCTATAGCTAGTCATTCCTATGACGTCTAGGTTTCCAATTTTTTTTTTTATGGATGATTTTCTGCACCAAAGAATAATTAAGTTCAATTGTTCTTATGAAATACCCCGTCATATTGAGGAAGTGCTTAAGACGAATCTTAAACATCTTTTCAATATTGCGGGAATTGTTCTAAGTCAAAAATGGATTTAATTAATCAAGTGGATTAATCATCCGCTGTTTAATTAAGTTTTGTTCTTTTGCTCAGTAAACTAGGATGTTTGAATATCCTATGAATGAAGTGACTCTTTACTTAATACTCCATTTAGGAGTTATGATAACAAGAGCTTTTGAGGGTAAATTGATGTTTTAGTGATTTGTGTTTTAATTTAATTTTAATTAATGGATTTAAGTTTGGAATAGTGTTCAAGTTGTTTTAGATTTATTTTGAATTCTTTATGTCTTAAGTGATGTTATATTTAATTCAATTTAACTTAATTTAATTTAATTTAATTTGATTTAATTTTAATTTTAATTTTAATTTTAATTTAGTTTTGATTTTTATTTTAGTTTAATTTTTTTATTTAATTTAATTTAATTTAATATGTTTTAATTTAAATTAATTTAACTTGAATTTACTTTGATTTAAATGTGATTTAATTTAATTTTAATTTGATTTATTTTTTTATTTTTAATGTTTTAAAGATGATTTAATTAAATTATTAAAGTATTAATTTAATTGAAGTTTTGATTTAATTTAGTTTAAATATTTTAATTTTAATTTAATTTAATGATTAAGTCTTTTAGTATTTTAAATCTTGAGTTTGGATTATCATTTTAATTGGGAATTAAATATTATTGAAGTGCTTAATTTAGGGACTCTTAAATTAAAGAATAAATGTCTTCTAAATAATATCCCTATTTTAATAATTTCAATTTTTATTAATCTTCCAAATTTAATTAATTAATTGATTAAGGTTTATTCTTAAAAAATGATTGATAAGTTTCTACCCTTTAATTATTTAAATTTCAATCATCCAAATCAGATTAGGATCAAACATTTTACTCTTTCATTTTATTAAGCCTAAAGTTTTAATTAAGGATTAAAATTTTAATTACCATTTTGCCCTTCAAGCTTAATAATTCCATAACTCACTAAATTGAGCTTAAATGACTTTGAAATTTTTATGTGGCTTCACTCACATGTCAATTAAGACATTAGAGGAGAAAATGTGATTTTTCTATATTTAATTTATTTATATAATTATTTTTTGTGGAAAATAGGGATTTTCATGGAAAATTCAATAAGATGACCAAGGAAAATTTTCTGTCCTTAAGAAAATTATGTGGCACTCCTAATGACTAGAGGACCATTTGGACTAATTTTAGTGATTTTTTAAATTTTATTTCATTTATTATAATTATTTTTGAGTTTTGGAGTATTAATTAATTTAAAAATAAAATAAAGGTTGAAAAATGAATTTTATATTTTTCAAAAATCTCTCGGATATCAGAGAAACTAGAAAACTAATTTTTATAATTTTCTGATTTTTCTTTGTTTTATTAGAATTATTTTAGTGAAAAGGTTGAAAATTACATTTTTAATATTAAAAATTACATTAAACCTTTAAAATTAAATATCTTATCCTAGGGACTTAAGAAAAATATTTAGTTTGTTCCTAAGTGTTTAGAATTCAAAACATGACATTTTGGTGATTTTTGATATTTTTGTGATTTTTATTATTTTTTAATTATTAAAAATATTAAAATAATGATAAAAATCAACTTTTTTAGAAAAATTATAATTTTATTTTTTCTAAGTTCCTCTGATATCAGAGAAGCTCCAAAATCATTTTTGTGAATTTTTGAAAAGTATTTTGTGAGTTATGAATTTTTAAAGTTTGATTCCATTCATGGGGCTTAATTAACCCATTTGGTGGGGCTAACCAAGTCCAATTGATCTCAAATTTTTATGTGGTGTTCTCCTATCCCTAGAGGACAGTGGAGGATTATTTTTAAGTTAATCTGATGAATGGTTAAGCCTAATTAATTTAAGTTCAATTTTGGGTGTTTAGGCCAATTAGGGTTATTCAAAGTGAATTAGCTCAAAAATTATTTTTCCTAGGTCCCTCTGGTCATAAGAAATATCACCAAATTTTCCTAGAATTTATTTATTAACATACTAATTATTGGAGTTAAAACACTCAAAACAGTAACATGCACTTGAAAAATCAATAACTTCTCATAGGGATGGCTTCTGACCTTGGAAAATTCAGCGAATGTTCCCAAGTTCAGAGGCTTCAAAAGCCCTATGGTCTCATGCCATGGTGAATTTCCTATATGCATGGAGAATTGAAATAGTGCAGAGTGTAAATAAATCATTAAAAATAAAATACTTATTGAAATTACTTCATTTATTTTCCACATTATTCTCCTCTATTCACAGAGCAAGAGGGTATTTTTATTTTATTTTTAAGATTTTTCTACACAAAGTTATGAATTTTTGAAGTTCTGGGAATTAAATAAATAGAAAAATAGCCTATTTTTCTACTTATCCATGCGGCGCCACGCCATCCTCGGCAGCTTCAAAAGGCCACGAGGTGCGCTCTGATTCGGCTCCATCTGACTCAGCGCTCAAGGGGCCCGCGGTTCATGTCCCATTGCTCCGTCCGGCGCGATCCTGGCCATCCGCTCAATACACGCGGGATCCAACGGTTCCCAGTCATCGTCTACGACTGGTGTGAACCTGTGACCGTCAACCTTCTAACCCTAATTTCTCACTCAATTCTCAACAGATTTTTGAGTTCTTATGCTCTATGGATTCGTCTTGAAGTGACGAACACATCCATATGGTAAATGGATTCATCTGAGAGTTGTGTCACTTTCGATTGGGTCCAAGAAAGCTCCAGATGAAGTCCCTTGGCCTGGTGAATTATTTAGGTAAGATTTCGACCAAGCCCCATCACAAAGCTTGGAGGCTGGAAGCAATGGGTGGCCTGATGAGGGGATTTTTGCTGGGAAACTTCTCCTCTTGGTCTGGTGAAGGTGTAGGACAAATCAATTTGGAGATTGGCTCACTGTGGTGAAGAGTCCTGGTTTTGGGCTTGACTTTCAACTCTGAAATTGAGCTCACAGAGAGGAAATGGCAGGGGGATTTCAGTGGGGATCAACTTCTCTATGTGTAGAGAGTGGTCTGAGATGATTTTGGTAGGGTTTCAGAAAGGTTTGGTTCAGCATCTCTCATGGCCGAGAGGAGGTGGTGTTTAAATAGGAGAGGGTGGAGGGCCTCCCAGGGGGGTTTAAGGCTTGGGATCAGCTGCTCCATGCAAGAGAAGAACAGCCATGGTGTTCAATTGGACTGGGACAACTCAGCAAGGCAGAATTGAAAAGTTTGGCTCACATGGGGCTCTCGGCCATGGTGTTTTCCGGCGGCCTGGTGGCTGGCTGGCCAGGGTCAGGTCACCATCTTGACCAGTGAGGTCAGGGCTTGGCAATGGTGAAGTCAATTGGAGTTGGCCATGTGTAAAGGGCTTGAATTCAAATGGAATGGGGGAAGGCTATTTTTGGGTCTAAATGAGTCAACCCATGGTTTTGGGCTCGGTTCACCATCCAAGGCTTGCTTGGGCTGAAGAGTAAGTTATTTGGTTCAGCTTAATCAGTAGGGTCAAGTCACCATCCAAGCATAATTAGGCCTAAGCATGGTTAAGGGGAATCATGGGAGTGGTTAATGACTTTTAGGAATTATGGAAAGAGCCTCCCTCTTTTGCCCAATGTGGTATGGTCATATGTCAACAACTCACATGGCTTGCATGTGGCTCAAGAATGGCTTCATGGCTTACCTTTGGCTTGGGAAAAAGTTTGGTTAATTTCATGAAAAAGGGTTTTAGAAATTTTGGTAATTTAGGGGGGATTTGATGGGATTTGGCATATGGTTTGATTTGGAATCATTTCATTATGGATTTAGAACTTAGGGGATGGTTTTATCAAATGGATGATGATGGAGGATTGTCATGTGGGCTTTGTCATGGACTTTGGGCCTTTGAAATTTAGTGAAGATGGGCTTTTGAAATAGTTTAGGGATGGGCTTTTAAATTAAAAAAAACAAATTGGTAAGTGGAAATTTTGTAAAGGGCCATGCCAAATAAATGTTGGGTTTAGTTTAGGGATGTGTCATGAGTGATTTGAAATGAATTTGAGGTGGTTTGGGTTTGAATTGGGTTGAATTTGGGTTTCTTTGGTAAATGGGCCAATGTAGGTCAAATTGGGCTAATTTGGGCCAATGTTGGGCTAAGGTTGAAATTGATGTAAATTTAATGTTGTGAAATGTTTATGGGAGTGCTTCAAAGAGGTTTTAACTTTGATTGGGTTTTGGTTTTGGGATTTGGGCTCATTTGGGTTAGATTTGGGTTTAGGTCAAAATTAGGCTTTTTGGTTTTGGGTTGAATTTGAGTAGGGTTTGGGTCCAAATTTTGGGCAAATCATGTTAGTATTTTGTTTGTGGGGATGTTAGGGAAGGTTTAGAAAAGGTTTTGGGTCAATTGGAGTTGAATTGGTTTGGTTTGGGCTAAGCTTGGGTTATGGGTCCAAATTGGGCATTAAGCTCAAAAGTGAAATTGGACCCAAATGTCAACCAAATTGGACTTTGATTTGGTCTAGATTGATATTTTGGATATTAATTTGAAGTTTAGAATTGAATTGGACCAAAATTGGGGTCAATTGGGTTGATTTGGTTTGACATTGGGTTCATTTGGGTTAAGAATGGGCTAAATTCGGGGTTTTAGTAAACGTGGGGTAAATTGATAAAATTTAATCATGGTGTAGTTGGAAAAAATGAAATTGGGAATATTTGGGATTTTCTGGAATTTTCTGGGAATTTTCTGAATTTTTGGATTTTTGGGTCAAGAGGGTTATTTTGGGTATTTGGAGGGTATTGTGGGGTACTTTTGGATTTTTTGGTATTTTTGGCAATGGATGATCAATTTGAGTGGAGGGAAACGTTTAGGAATGGTTTTGGGGAATTTTGGGTAATTTACGTAATTTTGCAAATTTTGGGTAGTTCCAAGGGCATTTGGTAGGTTTGGTGGGGTCGGGGCCCCGGGGCCAAAAATTGAAATTTTGGAAGAATGAAGATTGATCAAATTTGAGCAAAATGGAAGCACTTTGGTTGAGCCATGAAGTCATATTAAGCCTGTATGAGCCATGAGGGGACTCATTTGAGGCATTCACTATGTTGTTCCTAACCCTCTTAGCTAGGGGCTTAGGGGTTAAGGTCCATCCATATGAATTACCTACATGCGTCAAGGAGTCAAGTTGGGTATGGGTGTGGTTTTAGGATTTGGATTTTGTGTGTGAGAGTGTAGAGTGTGAGTGTAGTGAGTGTGTAAGTCAACCCTCACCAGACCAAGCCACCCAGGGTGGTCCTAAGGCCAAAGAGTCCTATAGGGAACTCATCCTTTTAAACCTTCACATTTAATTTCAACCCTCTAGGTGATTAGGGGTCTACAATCAAGCTTGTGGGGTTTTCAGGGAGTCAAGAGGTGTTTAAACTTCTAAAGGGTGGGTTCCACTTCTAGTCCTCTAAGATAATCAAAGGAAAAGCCTAAGGTTAGATCCTAAGTACTAAAGAGAGAAGAGAAGACCTCATCAAAAATGAGGTCAACATAAACGATACGTATACTTGTGTAGTATATCATATTATAAAATCATAAGTTTCATATATAAATCATCAGCGCATTTACCGGATGGTACTAAGTTTTTTGCGCCGTTGCATTTATCGAGGATCAAGTTTTCGGCGGCCGTTGCCGGGGAAAACAATTAATTTGCATTTTAAAGAGGATTAAGAAATTTTAAATTTTTTACTTTTCTTTGTTTTTGTTAGTGTGTTGTGTTTTGTTTTGTTTTATTATTATTTGCGTACTTCAGGTTCTGAAGCAATTGTGCTTTATGATTCTGAATTAGAAAGAACTATTAGAAAAAAAAATAAAAAATACAGAAAAAGATAAAAATATTTAAGAAATGGCAAATCATCAAGATCAAAATGTAGGCATCCATCAAGAATTAAGACCTTTAAGAGATTAATGTAACCCTACAGTAGATGAATTTCATGGTAGTATTCAAAACCCTGATGTAGCTGCTAAATCTTTTGGGCTTAAATCTGTTATTATCCAAATGGTGTCTAATAATCAGTTTGGGGAGCAACAACTGAAGATCCTAATTTGCATCTTGCTAATTTTCTGGAGTTGTGTGCTACTTTTAAATATGACGGTGTTTCAAATGATGCTATTAGACTTAGACTTTTTCCTTTCTCACTAAGGGATAAAGCTAAAATATGGTTACACTCATTACAACCTGGATCAATTAGAACTTGGGGTGAACTGTCACAAAAGTTCCTTGCTAAATATTTTCCACCATCTTAGACTACTAAGTTGAGAAATGATATAGCATCTTTTTGTCAGTTTGAAGGGGAATCAATATATGAAGCATGGGAAAGATTTAAAGATCTCCTCAGGAAATGTCCACATCATGTGATACCAGATTGGTTCATAATTAAAACTTTTTATAATGGATTAGTTGGATCTCTTAGATCAATCATCAATGCTGCTGCTGGTGGATCATAAATGTCTAAACCATTTTATGATGCTTATGCTTTAACTGAAGAAATGCCTACTATTAATTTTCAATGGCCTTCTGAAAGGTTAAATCCTAAAAAGGTAGCTAGTGTTTATGAAAATGATGCTTTTACAATGTTAGCAAATCAAGTTGTTGCTGTATCAATGAAGATAAACCAATTTGGGTGAATTTTTCTCAGCCAAATCTCATGATTGAAGAAAATTCATTAGGCCAAATGGTTGATTGTTTAAAATATATATATATAGTTTTTAATTCTCCAACGAATTTTATATTATCTTATTTATCTTTTCACAATTGAAAGAAGAAAGTAAAGTAATTACTCCAAACACATTGAATTTAAACAACAAAACATATAAATAAAATTTTGAATCAGAACACAGATACTTATCTCAAGTGATTCTCTAACTGAACCTCTGAATCCGTCTGACTCTAAAGTAAATAGACTTCAAAACCACCGACTCTTCAAATACTCTCAATACGAACTCTAAAATAAACTCACTAATTAATAAAAGAAACTATAAATATGGCCTTTAAAATATTTCTCTAATTTCTCTTTCTAAATGGAACTATGGGGCTAGGGGACTAGGTTAGGCGTTGGTGGTTTGTGGGCATTTTTCTCTGAAGGAGTAGCCTCCTATTTATAGGCTTCAAGGGTTGCCTTGAGGCACCTCTTCAAAATGTGTCCATGTTCAATGAATCTTCTAGAAGGTGTGTCTGGTGCCTAGGCACCGGAATCTGGCGCCTAGGCGGTGGACTCTGAGTTCAGTTCTTCGCACCTCTTCACTTTGGATCGCACCTCTTCGCGATCCTAATTGTTTCCAAGCTCCCAAATACAATGTATCACATGCCCTATAATCCAGGAATAACTGCCAATCTTCTAGATGGTCCAATAACCGCTAACACCGTCAAAATAACCGTCCAAAAAGTCGTCAAAAATCTTATAGAATTCTGTATCGAACTGGCGCTTAGGCTCTGGATTCTGGCGCCTAGGCGCTAGGCCAATTATTTTGACAATTTTGCATTTTGGCTCTATTTTTGCTCCTTTTTGCTCCCTTTTCATCCTTATTTCCTTCTTAAACATTTTTGCATCACCTACATCCAAAACACAAAAATAAATTTTGATTAAAGCATAATATCCTTAAAAATTTGATAAAATTCAAGGCATAAAAATAGATATTTTTTTCATGGATCAAAATCCCCCAAACTTAAACGTTACTTGTCCTCAAGTAACCCTTTTTACTATATAAAATGTATAACAATTGGAATAAAAGGTAAATATTTAAGATTTCTTATAATTTTTGATTTTATAAAGGCTTTAGTAAATTGCTAACCAAATTTAACTAACTAAGTTTAATTTTAAGAATTTAAAGAATATTTAACAACCAAATCATATGATTTCAAAAATTTTTCATTCACTTCGAAAATAATTGTATTTTATTATATTAGGATCACATAAATTATTTACAATAAAAATATCTTCATGAAAATTATTTCTAATAAAGATACATGTATAAAAAATAAGTAAAATATGTAATCAGTTTTTTCTTATAACCTAATTCAAGTGAAGCCAATTTTTGATTAGGCATCTCCTCAAGCTTCTCCTCTCTTTTCTTTTTTCTTTTTTTTTTTTTACAGAGAGGATTACTATATCTGGATAGCCTCTTAATGGTTTTGAACTTCTCTATCCTTAACTTATATTTTCAAACTTATACATTTTCTCTTAATTACTATAACATGAATAGATTTCAAGAAGAATTTCAATCTTTTCTTTTTCAAGTTATAATTTTTTATTTCTTAATACTTCTAAAATTCAATTATTTCTACTATGAATAGAAAATTTTCATAATCTTACTCTTCTTTAAGTTCACTAATTCTACTCTTAATCAATCAAAGTTATTAAAATTTTGGTTGAGTCGACTAAATTATTTATAATTTAAAAAATTTAAATGATCTTAAATAGACTCTTCATACCTTATGTTATGTTAATATTTTTTTTAGAAAATATTAGTTCATTAAGGATAAATAAAATTTAAATTTGCATGTATTTTCCCTTCCCCCAAACTTAAGTTTTGGTATATCATGAAAAAATTTAAAGTATGAGAGAAAGAAAGGTATGATTTAAAAAGGAATTTTTATAAGTATGTAAAAACAGTCTAAAAAGAAAAATTTAATTCTACACATGCTTTTTATGAATATTACTGAAATGACGAAGCATGTATAAAAGTAAGCAGGCTCATCATTTTTTTTAATATCAGTAGCTGAATTAAATGACTATAATACTAATAGTAATAGAAACATAACAACATTACTAACTATTTAAGAATACTAAATAGTAGGCCGAAACAGAAAAAAACATTAATTCATCCAAATTTCAGCCTTCAACACAATACGCTAAATATTTAAAACAGAGTCAACAAAAAACAATCCACACAAAGTTTCATAAACAAATCTACGCTAACAAACAACAAACAACAAACAACACTAGCAAACAAGAAATAAACTAACAACAAAATCAGCACATCTCAGAGGTAAATCAAGCTACTAATCACTATCTGTAGCCTCTTCATCGTCATCACCAAAAGAAAACTCTACATCCTTTAGATCAACATACGGTGAAAATCTAGGACAGGTAGGAAACTGAACATCATGCTCACCATTCAAGAATCTCACTAAAGACTCTGAATACTCAGCATCATACTCACTTTTCCTTTGGGTAAACTAAGATAAATGATCAATCTTCTTGTTTATAGTATCTACTCTGCTGTGAGTTAGAAATAACTCATTCTGCTGCTCCAGAAATTGATCATGCATCGTTTCCCATAAACTAGATGGTGGCTCAGCAGTAGAAGTAGAAGGTCTAGAAGTAGAAGCTCTACTTGGAGTAGGTACAGAAGTAGAAGGACCAGTAGATCTCTTCCGTCGAAGACGATCATAAATGCTAACACTCTCCTGCCTAATTGGCTTTGTATTCTTCAACTTCTCCTCTGATATATCAGCATAAACTTCATTGCTCATGCATAAAGAATGAATCAAGGATGGGAATCCTAATCCCACAGAAGTGCTAGATCTAGCAATCGATTCCACTGAATCATAAATAATACTACCAAAATCTTTCGACTTCCTCTCCTGAATGCAGTAGTTCAGGATAGTTCGATCTCTGGTAACTTCGCTCAGGTGGTTGGAAGGTAGAAGTCAAACAAAAATAAAATAATGCAATGCCTTTGAAATACCATTTAGCTTAGAAGATTTGAAGTTTACTCGTTTATCATTCCAGATCTTCCAAGCTCCAGTGCCATCAGTCAGATATGCATGTTGACCTCATTTTTGATGAGGTCTTCACTTCTCTTTTTAGTACATAGGATCTAGCCTTAGGCTTTTCCTTTGACTATCTTAAAGGAATAGAAGTGGAACCCATCCTTTAGAAGTTTAAACACCTCTTGACTCCCTGCAAACCCCACAAGCTTGATTGTAGACCCCTAATCACCTAGAGGGTTGAAATCAAATGTGAAGGTTTAAAAAGACGAGTTCCCTATAGGACTCTTTGGCCTTAGGACCACCCTGGGTGGCTTGGTCTGGTGAGGGTTGACTTACACACTCACTACACTCACAATCTACACTCTCACACACACAATCCAAATCCTAAAACCACACCCATACCCAACTTGACTCCTTGACTCATGTAGGTAATTCATATGGATGAACCTTAACCCCTAAGCCCCTAGCTAAGAGGGTTAGGAATAACATAGTGAATGCCTCAAATGAGTCCCCTCATGGCTCATATAGGCTTAATATGACTTCATGGCTCAACCAAAGTGATTCCATTTTGCTCAAATTTGATCAATCTTCATTCTTCCAAAATTTCAATTTTTGGCCCCGGGGCCCCGGCCCCACCAAACCTACCAAATGCCCTTGGAACTACCCAAAATTTGCAAAATCACCTAAATTACCCAAAATTCCCCAAAACCATTCCTAAAAATTTCCATCCACTCAAATTGATCATCCATAGCCAAAATAGCAAATATTCCAAAAGTACCCACCAATACCCTCCAAATACCCAAAATACCCCTCTTGACCCAAAAATCCAGAAATTCAGAAAATTCCCAGAAAATTTCAAAAAATCCCAAATATTCCTAATTTCATTTTGGCCAACTATACTATGGTCCAATTTTGTCAATTTACCCCACTTTTACCAAAACCCCCAATTTAGCCCATTCTTAACCCAAATGAACCCAATGTCAAACCAAAACTACTCAATTGACCCCAATTTTGGTCTAATTCAATTCTAAACTTCACATTAATATCCACATTATCAATCTAGATCAAATCCAAGTCCAATGTGATTGACATTTGGGTCCAATTTCACTTTTGAGCTTAAAGCCCAATTTGGACCCATAACCCAAGCTTAGCCCAAACCAAACCAATTCAACTCCAATTGACCCCAAACCTTTTCTAAACCTTCCCTAACATCCCCACAAACAAAATACTAACATGATTTGCCCAAAATTTGGACCCAAACCCTACTCAAACTCAACCCAAAACCAAAAAGCCTAATTTTGACCTAAACCCAAATCTACCCCAAATGAGCCCAAATCCCAAAACCAAAACCCAATAAAAGTTAAAACCTATTTGAAACACTCCCATAAACATTTCCCAACATTAATTTTACATCAATTTCAACCTTAGCCCTACATTGACCCAAATTAGCCCAATTTGACCTACATTGGCCCATTTACCAAACCCTACCCAAATTCAACCCAATTCAAACCCAAACCACCTCAAATTCATTTCAAATCACTCATGAAACATCCCTAAACTAAACCCAACATTTATTTAGCATGACCCTTTACAAAATTTCTACTTACCAATTTGTTTTTTTTTAATTTAAAAGCTCATCCCTAAACCATTTCAAAAACCCATCTTCACTAAATTTCAATGGCCCAAAGTCCATGACAAAGCCCAGATGACAATCCTCTATCATCATCAATTTGATAAAACTATCCCCTAAAGTTCTAAATCCATAATGAAATGATTACAAATCAAGACATATGCAAAATCCCATCAAATCCCCCCTAAATTACCAAAATTTCTAAAACCCTTTTTCATGAAATTGACCAAGCCCTTGCCAAGCCATAGGTGAGCCAAAGACAAGCCATGTACAAGCCATATGAAGCCATGAAAGGTTTGACATGTGACCAAGCCATTAATGGCAAGAGAGTGGATCTCTTTCTTAAACCTTTTAAAACCTTTTTTTACCTTAAACATGATACACTCTAAACCATACTTTGCCACCTAATCCTTGATGTGGACTTCACTGCCTTTGGTAGGATGACTCACATGATCCTCTCAGCCCAAAACCAGGTCATGGGGAGGTGAACCCCACCCAAACACATGGGTTGACCCAAACTAAGCCAAAATATCCCTGCCCCCATTCCATTTTGATCTAACCCCTTTACACATGGCATTGGCCAATTGCTTGCACAAACCTCCAGCCCTGACTCACCTGGACCTGAGGGTGACCCATGCCTGCGGGCCAGCCGCCTGGATCACTAGAAAACACCATGGCCGAGACCTTGGGAGGAGCCAAATTTTGGAATTCCACCTTGCTGAGCTGCCCCACTCCAAATGGCCATGACAGTTGTTCTTCTCCTCGCCAGAGCTGCTGATCTCAACCCTTAAACCCCCTGGGAGGCCCTCCAGCCTCTCTTATTTAAACACCACCTCCTCTCGGCCATGAAAGGTGCTGAACCAAACCTTACTGAAACCCTGCCAAAATCATCCCAGACCACTCTCTACACATAGAGAACTTGATTCCCACTAAAATCCCCCTGCCATTTCCTCTCTATGAGCTCAATTTCAGAGTTAAAATTCAAGCCCAAAATGAGGACACTTCACCACAGTGAGCCAATCTCCAAATTGATTGGTCCTACACCTTCACCAGACCAAGAGGAGAAGTTTCCCAACAAAAGCCTCCTCACCAGGCCAGCCATTGCTTCCAGCCTCCAAGCTTTGTGATCGGGCTTGGTTGAAATCATACTTAGACAATTCACCAGGCCAAGGGACTTCATCTGGAGCTTGCTTGGACCCAATCGAACGTGACATAACTCTCAGATCGAAGCTTCACTTCTCTGAGCAAAGGTATGGACTCACTCTTCCCCCCTCCCCGAGCTTCCAGAGATTCACCATTTAGTTTGGGTCAATTTCAATGCATGTTTACCGTATGGATGTGTTCGTCTCTTCAAGACAAATCCATAGAGCATAAGAACTCAAAAATCTGTTGAGAATTAAGTGAAAAGTTAGGGTTAGAAGGTTGACGGTCACGGGTTCACACCAGTCGTAGATGATGACTAGGAACCATTGGATCGCGCGTGTATGGAGCGGACGGCCAGGATCGTGCCGAACGGAGCAACAGGACATGAACCGCGGGTGTATTCTTTCTAGTTCATATTCTGGGATGATCTACAAGTGACGAGGCCTAGTAACATACTGCGGGATGTATGGCTCAATCCCGTCACGTTGTCCTGCATACCTTGGCTACTCGGGGATTGTCTCTATCAGGACATCCTCCGGGGTTGCTCTCGCAACAAGGTTTCTTACCACTGATGGCTCTTTCTGGCGTCGTGGTAATCTCTCTGCCTCTGGTCTTCTTAGAGTTTCGTTTATCCTTTCTGTTGTTCTTGGAACTTGTTCTCTTTTTTCAGGTTTCTGATGAACCAACATCTTTGAATTGTGCGTGTTGGCGAAGGTGGTTGTTTCCTCATGTTGATCTGCTGCTAGTTTAGTCAACATCTTGCGGATACGGTGATTTTTATTCCTTCTTTGAGTAGCAGTGAGTGTAGCTCTCCTCACTTCTTAAATTTCTACGGGCGTGGCGCTGACGAGCCTGCCCTCTGCCGTGGCAACTACTGACTTGATTTTCTTGCTTTCCTCGGTGTTTGTCTTTCTTTCCTTGTTGCTGGATTGGTGGCTTGGGCCACCCATCTTCAACACTGTTTGGCTATGAAGCTCTTCTCGGTCCACAGACACCCAATCATTTTCTTCATACTGTAGGCTGGCTGGTGTGAAGTTAGAATCAATTTCTATCATTGCTCCATCCTTCACCCTCTTTTCATCGAGTGCTAGACTCACGCCATTTTTAAAGTTTAGGACCAACCGCCCGTTCAACATTTCCCTGCAAAGAAGATAAGGAAAGGATCAGGGGCTCTACTAAGAACAAGCACATTAAGAAAGTATTTATCACTGAAGATTCTTATTCACTTATTCCAATTTTAATTTTTAAGGAAAGTAGGAAAAGATGAAGAAAGATTAGGAACAAGATTTAATTTGAAAGGAAGGGTAAAACTTTATTATTATGATTTTTACATATTTTATTTTTAGCACATATATTTTTTATCCATTTTTTATGTTTTTGGGTTTGGACCCTGTCACAAAGTGATTACTTTACCCGTGTTTCTAGGGATAAGTCTCTATTTTAGAGGCCATCCTTCGAAACTTCAGGTTACATAATACTACTTCAAATATCGTCCGTTGATTGGAAGCATTTGTAAGTTGGTAGGAGCCTCCTGAGTAGACTACCTCAACTACAAACGACCCTTCCCAAGTTGGTTCAAATTTGCCTCCTATCTTGCGATGTGCAAGAATAGATCTTCTGAGAACAAGAACTAAGTCACCAACTTTGAAAGTTCTTGGGCGGACCAGTTTATCATGGGCCTGGATCATCTTAGCTTGGTACAGTTCCAAATTTTGTTGTGCTGCAAGTCTTTTTCCTTCCAAGTTTTCCAGTTCTTCCAGTCGTAATCTCGCATTTTCTTCTATAGTAATTTTATTTGCAACTGCAATCCTGAGTGATGGAAGTTGAACCTCTAAAGGTAAAACTGCCTCGGACCCGTACACCAAAGTGTAAGGTGTAGACTGAGTAGGAGTCCTGAAAGTCGTCCTGTAGGCCCATAAGGCTTCTAACAACTTCTCGTGCCAATTTCTCTTGCTGTCATCCAAAGTTTTCTTTAAAATATGAACGAGAGTTTTATTAAAAGCCTCGGCTAAGCCGTTTGCTCTTGGGTAATAGATTGTTGAGTATCGCCAATCGATCCCATGTCTTCTGACAAAATTGTTGATTTTTTTGCTTCTGAATGCGGATCCATTATCTGAAATGATTCTGCGCGGTACTCCGAAACGGTAAACAACTTGATTTTTGAAAAACTGGAGCACGTGGTGTGCCTTTACTTCTCTGAGTGGGACTGCTTCTGCCCATTTAGAAAAGTAGTCTGTAGGCTGCAAGGATGAAGCGATGTCCTCTTGAAGAAGGTGGTTCTATCGGACCCACTATATCTGTGCCCCAACATTCAAATGGCCACGACGCAATTGTCGGATGTAGCACGTTTGGAGGTTGGTGTAGAACCACTCTGTGCACTTGGCACTAGTGACAACTTAAAGAGGATTATCGAGGATCAAGTTTTCGGCGGTCGTTGCCGGGGAAAACAATTAATTTGCATTTTAAAGAGGATTAAGAAATTTTAAATTTTTAACTTTTCTTTGTTTTTGTTAGTGTGTTGTGTTTTGTTTTGTTTTATTATTATTTGCATACTTCAGGTTCTGAAGGAATTGTGCTTTATGATTCTGAATTAGAAAGAACTATTAGAAAAAAAAAATTAAAAATACAGAAAAAGATAAAAATATTTAAGAAATGGCAAATCATCAAGATCAAAATGTAGGCATCCATCAAGAATTAAGACCTTTAAGAGATTATGTTAACCCTACAGTAGATGAATTTCGTGGTAGTATTCAAAACCCTGATGTAGCTGCTAATTCTTTTGAGCTTAAACCTGTTATTATCCAAATGGTGTCTAATAATCAGTTTGGGGAGCAACAACTGAAGATCCTAATTTGCTTCTTGCTAATTTTCTGGAGTTGTGTGCTACTTTTAAATATGACGGTGTTTAGAATGATGCTATTAGACTTAGACTTTTTCCTTTCTCACTAAGGGATAAAGCTAAAATATGGTTACACTCATTACAACCTGGATCAATTAGAACTTGGGGTGAACTGTCACAAAAGTTCCTTGCTAAATATTTTCCACCAACTTAGACTACTAAGTTGAGAAATGATATAGCATCTTTTTGTCAGTTTGAAGGGGAATCAATATATGAAGCATGGGAAAGATTTAAATATCTCCTCAGGAAATGTCAACATCATGCGATACCAGATTGGTTCATAATTAAAACTTTTTATAATGGATTAGTTGGATCTCTTAGATCAATCATCAATACTGCTGCTGGTGGATCATAAATGTCTAAACCATTTTATGATGCTTATGCTTTAATTGAAGAAATGCCTACTAATAATTTTCAATTGCCTTCTGAAAGGTTAAATCCTAAAAAGGTAGCTAGTGTTTATGAAAATGATGCTTTTACAATGTTAGCAAATCAAGTTGCTGCTGTATCAATGAAGATAAACCAATTTGGGATGAATTTTTCTCAGCCAAATCTCATGATTGAAGAAAATTCATTAGGCCAAATGGTTGATTGTTTAAAATATATATATAGTTTTTAATTCTCCAACGAATTTTATATTATCTTATTTATCTTTTCACAATTGAAAGAAGAAAGTAAAGTAATTACTCAAAACACATTGAATTTAAACAACAAAACATATAAATAAAATTTTGAATCAAAACACAGATACTTATCTCAAGTGATTCTCTAACTGAACCTCTGAATCCGTCTGACTCTAAAGTAAATAGACTTCAAAACCACCGACTCTTCAAATACTCTCAATACAAACTCTAAAATAAACTCACTAATTAATAAAAGAAACTATAAATATGGCTCTTAAAATATTTCTCTAATTTCTCTTTCTAAATGGAACTATGGGGCTAGGGGACTAGGTTAGGCGTTGGTGGTTTGTGGGCATTTTTCTCTGAAGGAGTAGCCTCCTATTTATAGGCTTCAAGGGTTGCCTTGAGGCACCTCTTCAAAATGTGTCCATGTTCAATGAATCTTCTAGAAGGTGTGTCTGGTGCCTAGGCACCGGAATCTGGTGCCTAGGCGGTGGACTCTGCGTTCAGTTCTTCGCACCACTTCACTTTGGATCGCACCTCTTCGCGATCCTAATTATTTCCAAGCTCCCAAATACAATGTATCACATGCCCTATAATCCAGGAATAACTGCCAATCTTCTAGATGGTCCAATAACCGCTAACACCGTCAAAATAACCGTCCAAAAAGTCGTCAAAAATCTTACAGAATTCTGTATCGAACTGGCGCTTAGGCTCTGGATTCTGGCGCCTGTCGGCATATTTTTAGGTTGTGTGTTTTATTTTGAAAAGGGGGTCGCCTAACAGAAGTTGTCCGCGAATATTTAATTTAATTTAAATAAATAATTTTGAAAAGTAGTATTTGATTTTGAAAATAATTTTAAATTTGAAGATTTTAAGATATGAGATTAAACCGATCTCACATCCCAAATAGTTTATATAAACGAGCACCGCACCACAAACCGTGTATCTATCCCTAAGGATAGACACACTGCTTGACAGTGGGGCTCGATTAAAGAAACTAGAAGATTTGTGACATCCGTTTGGTCTGCGAACCAATTTTATAAGCCGACAAATTCCCCTGCTTAATATGAAAACATTAAACAGGGTTTATATTACATGGGTTCTTTTAAAATTCCCTATAAGGGCAAGCCCCTATAGTTAATTACATCTTAAGTGATGGGAATCACCTAAGAAAACTCTCGATAATAATCAATAATTCTGCTCTCAAGGATTTCAAAGTTTAAGTTTTCAAGGGATTGAATTTTGGAATTTCCATAGGGAATGGATCAAATTTGGAACATTTTGTTTTGGGAATCCAAAGGAAGAAAAGTAGGAGAAATCACAGATTCGAAGCGAACTTCAGTAATTTCCGATTATCCTATTGTTTGTCTTGAGTTTAGGAAAGTCCTAATATTTATTTAAATGTTTTGATCTTGCCAATTTTAATTAATTAGGGCTTATATTTGTATGATAACATCAAACAAATAGCATCGAAGATGTGAGGGTTTATTGTCGTACCGGACTACTACCTCGGAATCCTAAGACCGGTTAGGGCTTAATTTGCAATGCAAGTGCCTAACGAAGAGTTGAGGATTTATGTTGCACTAGGCAAGCTACCTCGAAGTCCTATGGCTTTGTTATTTAATTCTAGGAAAGTTTTATCGAAGTAGACTCGAGTTTTGCTGATGACGATGGCCGTGCTGCCCATCATGCTCCGAGCTCCTTGTTGTTGCAGAGGTTCAATTTTAGAAGTCATAAATCAGGGGATGAGAAAAGTGTTTTGGTTTAGAGAAAATCTTAATTTCCAAGTGTTTTCAATATTTTAACAAATCTTAAAGTTGATTATAACGACACCGGTTAAGATCCCACGGTTCCATCCTTTTGGCATCATTATTTTTATCGGATTCACTTAGTCCAGATGAATTTGCTAAACTCAACTGAATGAGTTCCACACTTTCATTTAGACCGTGGGAAATCCCGTTAGCAACACGTAGGTTACATCATCCGAGGTATTCCCGATCATCCAACAGGACCTTTTAATTTAGTTGTAATTGTAGTTTTGTGTTCTGTTTGTGATTAAATTTTGAGTTGTTTTATATTTTGAAATGTTGTGGCGGTGAATTTTATCTTGCAGTGACTTTTAACTTAGTTTTGGTTTCAGTTTTAGGGACTATCCTAAAGGTGTGGGTTTTCATGCAACAGTTGTTTATCATGCAAGAAAAGTAAGTGCGATGCGATTAATGAAATTGCAATAATGTAAATTGCAAGAAAGTAAATTGCAATAAAATAAAAGCGTACTTGGAGGGTCTTCCCGTCATCCCAAGCTGCACTTAAAACACAATTAGAATATTCAAGCAAGTTCCTAGGTAAAGCTAAGGTAAGGGTTATGGTTTTCTACCAAATTCCTAATCCTATAGCTAGTCATTTCCTATGACGTCTAGATTCCTTGTGTTTTTGTTTGAAGATGATTTTCTTCATCAAAGAACAATTGGGTTCAATTGTTCTTATAAATATCCTATCATATTGAGGAAGTGCTTAAGAAGAATCTTAAACATCTTTTCAATATTTATAGGATTGTTTTAAGTCCAAATGAATTCAATTACACAAATGAATTAATCGTCCGAGGTTTAGTTAAGTTTTGTTATTGTCTTACTCAGTGAACTAGGATGTTTGAATGTCCTATAAGTGAAGTAACATTTCATTTAATATTCTGTTTAGGAGTTATAATAACTAAAGCTTTCGAGGGTAAATTGGTATTCAAATGGTTTGTGATTTAGTTTAATTTCAATTAATGGGTTTAAATTTGGAATAGTGTTCAAGTTATTTTAGATTTATTTTGAATTCTTTATGTCTTTGGTGATGTTATATTTAATTCAACTTAATTTAATTTAATTTAATTTAATTGAGTTTTTAATTTATTTAATTCAATTTAATTCAATTTAGTTTGATTTGATGTTAAATTAAATTAATTTGATTTGATTTAATTTTAATTTAATTTGATTTAATTTCCTTTAATTTAATTTAATTTAATTTAATTTAATTTAATTTAATTTAATTTAATTTAATTTAATTAATTTAATTTAATTTAATTTAATTTATTCATTTAATTTAATTTAATTTGTTTATTTAATTTAATTTAATTTAATCTTTAATTTAATTCAACTTTTAATTTTAATTTAATTTAATTTAATTTAATCCAATTTAATTTACTTATTTTAATTTAATTTTTAATTTAATTTAATTTTTTAATTTTAATTGAAATTTTTAAAAGAGTTTAATAATTTAATTTTAGTTTAATGATTAAGTCTTTTAATGTTTTGAATTTGAGTTATCATTTTAATTAAGAATTAAATATTAATGAGATGATTAATTTAGGGAATTTTAAATTAAAGAATAAATCTCTTCCTAATAATACCCCTATTTTAATAACTCCAATTTTATTATTCTTCCAAATTCAATCAATTATTTAATTAAGGTTTAATTATTTTAAATTGTTTAATGGATTTCTACCCTTTAATTATTTAAATTTCAATCATCCAAATCAGATTAGGATCAAATATTTTACTTATTAATTTTTTATTAAACCTAAAGTTTTAATTAAGGGTTAAAATTTTAATTACCATTTTGCCCTTTAAGCTTAATAATTTCATAACTCACTAAATTGAACTCAAATGAACTTGAAATTTTTATGTGACTTCACTCATATGTCAATAAAGACATGAGAGGAGAAAATGTGATTTTTCTATATTTTAATTTATTTATATAATTATTTTGGTGGAAAATAG
This sequence comes from Papilionanthe hookeriana x Papilionanthe teres, assembly GCA_022702705.1. Classification (NCBI taxonomy): domain Eukaryota; kingdom Viridiplantae; phylum Streptophyta; class Magnoliopsida; order Asparagales; family Orchidaceae; genus Papilionanthe; species Papilionanthe hookeriana x Papilionanthe teres. The sequence continues at coordinate 56,189,730 of CM040435.1, forward strand.
AGATTTCCAAGGAAAATTTAATAACATGACCAAGGAAAAGTTTCTGTCCTTAAGAAAATTAGGGGATATTCGTAATGACCAGAGGACCACTTGGACCAATTTTGGTGATTTTTTGAATTATATTATTTTTATTATAATTATTTTAAGTTTTGGAGTGTTAATTAATTTAAAAATAAAATAAATGTTGAAAAATGAATTTTATATTTTTCAAAAATCTCTCTGATATCAGGGAAATCAGAAAATCAAATTTTACAATTTTCTGATTTTTCTATGATTTATTATAATTATTTTAGTGAAAATGCTAGAAAATACATTTTTTTTTAATTTTAAAATTACCCTAGAGCTTTAAAATTTAATATCTCACTAAATAGACCTAAGAAAAATATGGGTTTTGTTCCTAAGTGATTAAAATTCAAAATGTGACATTTTGGTGAATTTTATTATTTTTGTGATTTTTATTATTTTTTAATTATTTAAATATTAAAATAATATTAAAAAAATCAACTTTTTTAGAAAATTAAAATTTTAATTTTCTTAAATTCCCCTAATATCAGAGAGGCTCCAAAACCAATTTGGTGAATTTTTAAAAAGTATTTTGAAAGTTATGAATTTTTTAAAGTTCAAAATGACTAAGTAGCTTAATCAACCCATTTAGTAGGGCTAACCAAGTCCAATTGACCTCAAATTTTTATGGTGGGTTCCTCTGATCCTGAAGGTCAGTGGAGAATTGATTTCAAGCCAATTTGATGTATGGTTAGCTCTAATTAATTAGAGATCTATTTTGGGTGTTTAAGCCAATTAGGGTTGTTTTAAATGAACTAACTCAAATCCTATTTTTCCTAGGGTCCTCTGGTCATAAGGAACATCACTAAATTTTCCTAGAATTTATTTCACAAAATTCTATTTATTTGAATTAAAATACTCAAAACAGTAACATGAATTTGAAAAATCAATAACTCTTCATAGGGATGGCCTCTGACTTTGGAAAATTCAGGGAATGTTCCCAAATTCAGAGGCTTCAAAAGCCCTATGGTCTCATGCCATGGTGAATTGTATACATGCATGGAGAATTAAAAATAAGCAAAGAGTAAATAAATTATTAAAAATAAAATACTTGATGAAATTAAATAATTTCTTTTCCACATTATTCTCCTCTCGTTCACCGAGCAAGAGGGTATTTTTATTTTATTTTTCTGATTTTTCTACACAAAGTTATGAATTTTTGAAGTTTAGGGAATTAAATAAATCAGAAAAATCCCTAATTTTCTATTTATCCACGCGGCGCCGCGTCAACCTCGGCAACTCCGAACGCACACGCATCGCGCTCCCATTCGACGCCGCCATCTGAGTCGGCAGCCCGGGCCCCGCGGTTCTCGTACCGTCTCCTGATCCGACGCGATCCTGGCCGTCCGTCCGCGCGTGTATTGAATGGACGACATCCGTTCATCGTCCCCAAGTGTCCTCACCCGAGAGCCGTCCACACTAAATCCCTAATATCTCACTCGATACTCAATGGATTTTCATGTTCTTATGCTCTATGGATTCGTCTTGAAGAGACGAACACATCTATACGGTGATCATGCATTTAAATTAAAGCATTTGAAATGGAGAATCTCCAGAAGCTCGGGATGAAGAATTAGCTCATACCTTTGCTCAGAGAAGTGTGGCTTCGATCTGAGGGTTGTTGCACCTTCGATTGGATCCCAGCAAGCTCCGGATGAAGTCTCCTGGTCTGGTGAATTGTCTAGGTGGGATTTCGACCAAGCCCGATCACAAAGCTTGGTGGCTGGAGCAACTCGGGTGGCTCGGAGATGGGGCTTTTGCTTGGTGGACACCTTCCCTTGGTCCGGTGAAGGTGTAGAACCAATCAATTTGGGGATTGGCTCACCGTGGAGAAGTGTCCTGTTTTGGGCCTAGATTTCAACTCGAAATTGAGCTCGCGAGAGAAGAAATGGCTAGGGGATCTCGGTGGGGATCAAGTGCTCGTGTATGGGGAGGAGTCCGGAACAATTTTGGCGAGTTTCCTTAAGGTTTGTTTCAGCACCTCTCATGGCCGAGAGGGGTGGTGTTTAAATAGGAGAGGGTGGAGGGCCTCCCAGGGAGAGTTAGGGCTTGGGATCAGCTGCTCTTGGCAAGAGAAGAACAACTCCAATGACCACTGAGGATGGGGCAGCTCAGCAGGTGAGAATTCCAATTTGGGCTCACATGTGAGCTCTCGGCCATGGTGTTTTCCGGCGACCCAGGTGGCTGGCCGGCAGGCATGGGTCACCCTCAGGTCCAGGTGGGTCAGGACTAGAGGTTTGTGCAGTCAATTGGCCATGGACATGTGTAAAGGGTTTGAATCAAAATGGAATGGGAAAGGGCTAGTTTTGGGTCTAAATGGGTCAACCCTTGGTTTTGGGTTAGGTTCACCCTCCAAGGTCAATTTGGGCTGAAGGGAAAGTCACTTGGATCAGCTTGATTAGTGGGGTCAAGTCACAATCCAAGTACAATTAAGTCTAAGCATGGTTTAGTGGAGTCATGGAAGTGGTTAATCACTCTTAAGAGAATATGGAAAGGGCCTCTTCCTCTTGCCATCTTGGGTATGGTGAGGTGGAAAGTAGATTCCATGGCTCTCATGGCTCCCATGTGGCTCATGCATGGCTTCATGGCTCACCTTTGGCTTGGGAAAAGTGAAGTTAATTTCATGGAAATGGATTTAAGGAAAATTTTGGTATTTAGGGGTGATTTGGCATGAGGCTTGATTTGGAATTATTTGATGATGAATTTAGGACTTAGGTAATGGCTTTAATTAAGTGGATGGCAAATGGAGATGTCATGTGGGCTTTAGGGTGGATTTTGGGCTTTTTGAAATGGTTTTAGATGGGCTTTTAAGATGGTTTAGGAAAGTGGGCTTTTGAATTTTAAAATGGATTTTGGGATGAAATTTTGTAAAGAGATTGGGCCAAATAATTGTTGGGTTTAGCTCATGGATGTATCATGAGTGACTTGAAGCAAATTGGGGGTGATTTGGGTTTGAATTGGGTTGAATTTGGGCTCTTTTGGTGAATGGGCCAATATAGGTCCAAGTAGGCCAAGTTGGGCCAATGTTGGGCTAGGGTTGAAATTGATGTAAAATTAATGTTGAGAAATTTTTATGGGAGTGTTTCAAAGAGGTTTTGACTTTGGTTGGGCTTTGATTTTGGGGTTTGGGCTCATTTGGGTTAGGTTTGGGTTTAGGTCAAAATTGGGCCTTTTAGCTTTGGGTTGAATTTGAGTGGGCTTTAGGTCCAAATTTTTGGGCAAATCATGTTAGGGTTTTGCTTGTGGGGATGCTAAGGAAGATTTAGAGAAGATTTGGGGTTAATTGGAGTTGAATTGGGTGAGTTTGGGTTAAGTTTGGGTCATGGGTCCAAATTGAGCTTTAATGCCAAAAGTGAAATTGGATTCAAATGTTAATCAAATTGGACTTGGATTTGGTCTAGATTGGTGTTGGGAATGTTGAATGGAAGTTTAGAATTGAATTGGACCAGAATTTGGGTCAATTGGATAGGTTTGGTTTGACATTGGGTTCACTTTGGGTTAAAATAGGTCAAATTGGGGGTTTTGACAAAAGTGGGGTAAATTGACAAAATTGGCCCATGGTGCAGTTGAAAAAAATGAAATTAGGAATATTTGGGATTTTTTGGAATTTTCTAGGAATTTTCTGAATTTTATGGGTTTTTGGGTCAAGAGGGGTATTTTGGGTATTTGGACGGTATTGGGAGGTTTTCTTGGAATTTTTGATTTTTTTGGGTATGGATGATGAATTTGAGTGATGTGGAAATTTTTGGATTGATTTTGGGGAATTTTGGGTTATTTGGAAATTTTTGAGAAATTTGGGTAATTTTAAGGGTTTTGGGTAGGCTAAGCGGGTGTAGGGTCCCGGGGGTCAAAAATTAAAAATTTGGAAAATTGAAGATTGGGTAAATTTGAGTGGGATGAAATCATTTTGGTTGAGCCATGAAGCCACATCAAGCCCACATGAGCCATGAAGGGACCCATTTGAGGCATCCACTATGTTGTTCCTAACCCTCTTAGCCAAGGGCTTAGGGGTTAAGGACCATCCATGTGAATCACCTACATGAGTCAGGAGGTCAGGTTAGGTATAGGTGTGTGAAAGTGTAGTGTATAGGTGTAGTGTGTGTGTAAGTCAGCCCCTTCACAAGACCAGGCCACCCAGGGCAGTCCTAAAGCCAAAGAGTCCTATAAGAACTCATCCTTTAAACTTCCATATTTGATTTCAACCCTCTAGGTGATTAGGGGTCTACAGTCAAGTTTGTGGAGTTTGCAGGGAGTTAAGAAGTGGTTTGAATTTCTAAAAGGTGGGTCCCAATTCTAGTCCTCTAAGATAGTCAAAGGAAAAGCCTAAGGCTAGATCTTAAGTATTAAAGGGAAGAAGAGAAGACCTCATCAAAAATGAGGTCAACAAATGGACCCCCAATAGGTGTGGTGAGCTGACGGAGCACACCGCGCGTATTGGTGTTGACCGAAGCGATCAACAAAACCAACACAGATGTCCAAGTGACAAACTTAGGACGAAGTAGAAGAGTTTCGGCTGGGGAGTGTCAAGTATATCTCTGAAACTGGAGATTTTTGAACTCTCGCTGGGGAAAGGAAAAGGAGGTGAATTCCAAATCACATGATCTGGGGGAATTTTGATTTAGATTTCATTTTGTTTCAATTTAAATTTGGATGTGTAATTTTAGATTTTGAGTTTTAATTTAGATTAAAGTTTGTCAAAATTAATTTGAAGTGATTTGATTTGAAATGAAAATTGGAATTTTGAGGTTTTAGATGTAACATCTTCAACCCCAAAAGAAGATCGAATCGATTGGATTGGATCATTACAATGAGGAAAGATCTCAGAGTAATGCGGTATTGGATGTAAAATCCTTAACCCTAAGAGTTTGATTTTGATGTATTTCATTGCTGTAGGGAAAGAATCCTAAAGCAGTGCAGTCTCGGATGTAAAATCCTTAACCCCAGGAATTTGATTTGATGTATTTCATTGCGATAGGGAAAGAATCCTAAAGCAATGCAGTCTTGGATGTAAAATCCTCGACCCAAAAGGTTTAATTTGATGTACTTCATTGCGATAGGGAAAGGATCCTAAAGCAATGCAGTCTTGGATGTAAAATCCTCGACCCAAAAGTTTGAATTTAATGTACTTCATTGCGATAGGGAAATGATCCTAAAACCTTCGAAGTTTTACTATTTAAAAGAGACTCTTAGGAATAACTAAGTGCTCTTCCACTTGCATTTTGAAGAGAGTTTTGCAGTATTTTACTTTATTTTGTGAGAGTTTTTATTAAGAGTAGGGTAGAGAGTAGAAAGGAGAAAAGGGTCGGAGTGAAGTCTTCTTCTTCTCACTCCTTTTCTTTCTTTAGTTTAGTTTTTATTGAAGTTTGAAGTCTGTATTCTAAGTCATCGGAGTTGGAAGACTTACTGCGAGGAGATGGTTGAAGAGTCAAAGTTTTAGAGGAATTTCCTTTGTCTTGTGGAGAGGATTTTCGGATAAGTGTTTACTTTTTAATCTTTTTATTAATACTTGCTTTCGTTTGTTATTTTTCTTATTGTTTTTAATTTCAAATCAATGTGTTTTTGTATTTTCTCAATGCATTCTGAGTAGTTTACATTATCTTTTTCTTTCTTAAATGGAGAAGTAATTAATTTATAAAGAATTGTTGTGGAAAGTATAAGTGTTTAAAAGTTGGAAGAAGTTATGAAGATTGATTATAAAAACTTTGTTTATTTCTTAATTTGGCATGTTAAGTTGTAAAATTTCTTGAGATTATGTAAAATAGCCAATGCAATATTGTCTCATAAAAGTTAGTAAGAATCACATGCAATTATATGGGTGAGACATGGTCATATAATTAGATATGTAGAAGATATTTTTATGGAAGGGAGTAAAATTAGAGGATTTTAGAGTATTTGGCTAAAACCCCTAATTTGGTTTGAAGTTTTGAGTTTTGTTATGATAAAAAAAAAAAAAAAAAAAAAAAGTTAGCCCTCAGGAGGTGGGAATTGAGGAACTCTACAGTGAGAGGCTTGGTGTCTTCCACCCTTTAACCATGTTGAAATAATAAGAATTTAATTAACACATGTTCTTTATAAACCAAGTAAGGGTAAAACACATTTGCTTCTATCTGTCACAACAAATTTAAATAACTACAATAATACTCTAAAAATTATTACTACTTCATAAAAGGAAAGAAAAAGACATTCTAGTTAATAATATTTTACATACGGTTTTTAGTTATTATAATTTTAATTTCTTGTAACATTTTATTGAGAAATTTCAAAATACAAATCAACTTTCAAAACCTTTCAAAATCAACACATACTTTCAAAAGCCATAACAAAAAGTAAAAAGATAATTTTTCTAATTTCTATAAAGATTTTACATTTTCCACAGTAGGTTCGATATCTCCGGGCTTAATCGAAATTTTATGTGCTGATAAATGATACGTATACTTGCGTAGTATCCCATATTATAAAATCATAATTTTCATATCTAAAATCATCAGCGCATTTATCCACCGAGTCAACTTTTTGGTGCCGTTGCATTTACCGGACGGTACCAGTTTTTAACTACGTTGCATTTATCGGAGATCAATTATCTTGTCAGTTGTTTTAGAACAAAAACATGATAAAATTTTCAAAGTGATTTACTATGCTAGTAAAACTCTTAATGAAGCTCGAATTAATTATACCACAGGCGAGAAGAGTTATTAATAATAGTATTTGCTTTTGATAAGTTTATATCATATTTAATTAGAACTAAATGTGTGGTGGATACGTTGTTGACCTCATTTTGATGAGGTCTTCTCTTCTTCTTTTAGTGCTTAGGATCTAGCCTTAGGCTTTTCCTTTGACTATCTTAGAGGATTAGAATTGAGACCCAACTTTAGAAATTCAAACCACTTCTTAACTCCCTGCAAACTCCACAAACTTGATTGTAAACCCCCAATCACACAGGGTTGAGATCGAATGTGGAAGTTTAAGGATGAGTTCACATAGGACTTTTTGGCCTTAGGACTGCCACAGGTGGCACAGTGCAGTGAGGGGTGACTTACACACACACACTACACCTACACACTACACTTTCACACACCTCTAAAAAATCACACCCTCACCCGAAACATGCTCACATTCATGAAGGTCATTAGCGTGGATAGTCCTTAACCCCCAGCCCTTGGGCCCAGAGGGTTAGGAACAACATAGTGGGTGCCTGAAATGAGTCCACTTCATGGCTCATGTGGGCTTGATATCTTCATGGCTCAAAGCAGAAATGATTTTATTCCACTTACATTCACCTAATCTTCCATTTTCCAAATTTTCGATTTTGACCCGGGACCACATACACCCGCCAACTACTTACGAAGCCATTTTGAATTACCCAATTTCTCGAAATTTCCAAATCACCCAAAATTCCTCAAAATCATTCCCAAACATTTTCACATCACTCAAATTGATCATCCATACCCAAAAATACCAAAAATTTCCAAAAATACCTCCCGATACCCTCGAATACCCAAAATGCCCCTCTGACAAAAATCAAAAATTCAGAAAATTCCAGAAAATTCAAGAAAATCCCAAATATTTCCAATTTCATTTTGTCCAACTACACCATGGGCCAATTTTGTCATGTTACCCCACTTTTATCAAAACCCCCAATTTGACTCATTTAACTAAGTGAACCTGATATCAAACCAAACCTACCAATTGACCCAAATTCTGGTCCAATTCAATTCTAAACTTCAATTCAGCATCCCAACCTGTCCCCAGACCAAATCCAAGCCCAATTTGATTGAAATTTGGATCCAATTTCACTTTTGGCCTTAAAGCCCAATTTGGACCCTTATTGAGCACCTTGAGCTTCCTTTGATTAAAGCTCAATTAACCCCAAATCTTTTCTAAATCTTCCTTAACATTCCCACAAACAAAACACTAACATGATTTGCCCAAGATTTTGATCAAACCCCACTCAAATTCGACGAAATCAAAAAGCCCAATTTTGGCCTAAACCCAGACCTAGCGAATAGACCCAGACTAGTGAAAACTGACAAAGCTCAGAAACCTCTTTGGAACATTCCCTTAAACATCTCCCGACATTAGTTACATCGATTTCAACCCTAGCCCAACATTGGGCCATGCTAACCATTTTGGCCTACCTTAGCCTCTTTGCAAAAAAGCCGTATCAGCAATTCAAACCCAAATCACCTCGAATTTGTTTTGAGCCACTCATGAAGAGCACATCCATTAAACCAAACTCAACAATTATTTGGCCCAAGCCTTTACGAAATTTCATCCCAAAATCCATTTTAAAATTCCAAAGCCCACTTTCTAAATCATTTAAAAGCCACGTCGCTACGCGCCACAAAGCCCAAAATTGGCCCTAAAACCCACATGGCATTTCCATTTGCCATCTATTTAATCAAAAACCATTCCACTAGTTATAATCCCATCATCGAATAATTCCAAATCAAGCCTCATGCCAAATCACCCCTAAATTACCAAAATTCCTAAAAACCTCTTTCCTTGAAAGTTGACTTGTAAAGCTTTCCAAGCCAAAGGTGAGCCATGAAGTCATGCATGAACGCATGTGAGCCATGAGAGCCTTGGACACTCCACACAATACCATATTGGGTAGGAAGGAGGGACCCTTTCCTTAATCCTAAAAACAATTAGCCTTAATCCTTATTCACCTAAACCTAAATTTAATCCAAATATATTTGGATGGAGACTTCTCCATGCCAAACCAGCTGATCCCTTTGATTCACCCGGTTGCTCCGGCCTTGAAGCTTTGTGATCGAGTTGTGGTCGTCCGACCTAGACGATTCACCGGACGGGAGACTTCATGGAGCTTGCTAGGATCCGATCGAAGGTGCAACAACTCTCAGATCGAAGCTTCACTTCTACGAGCAAAGGTATGAACTCATTCTTCTTCCGAGCTTACGAGAGATTCTCCATTTCATTTGAATAAATTCAAAGCATGTTCACCGTATGGATGTGTTCGTCTCCTCGAGACGAATCCATGGTATAAGAACACGAAAATCCGTTGAGAATCGAGTGAGAAATTAGGGTTAGAAGGTTGACGGTCACGGGTGCACACCGGTCGTAGACGATGGTAGGAGCGTCGGATCCGGCGTGTATCGGCGGACGGTGCGAGATTGGCCGGACGACGCGATGGTGCATGAACCGCGGGCCCACGGAGTGCTGAGTCGGATGGCGAGCGCCGAATCAAGAGACGACGCGTGACGCACCGGGCTGCCGAGGATGGCGTGGCGCGCGTGGATAAGTAGGAAATTAGGGTTATTTTCTATTTATTTAATTACTAAGCTTGAAAATTCATAACTTTGTGTAGGAAAATCGAAAAATAAAATAAAAATACCCTCTTGCTCGGTAGACGAGAGGAGAATAATGTGGAAAAGAAATCATTTAATTTCATCAATTATTTTTATTTTTTATAATTTATTTACTCTCTGCGTACATTTAATTCTCCATGCATGTATACAATTCACCATGGCATGAGACCATAGGGCTTTGAAGCCTCTAAACTGGAACATTCCTTGAATTTTCCAAAGTCGAGAGCCATCCTATGAAGAGTTATTGATTTTTCAAATTCATGTCACTGTTTTGAGTATTTTAATTCCAATAAATAGCATGTTGTGAAATAAATTCTAGGAAAATTTAGTGATGTTCCTTATGACTTCGAAGAGAACCACAGGAAAAATAGGTTTTGAGTTAGTTCATTTTAGGCAAACCCTAGTGCTTAAACATTCAAAATAGGTCACTAATTAATTAGAACTAACCATACATCAAAATTGACTTAAAATCAATTCTCCTTGACCTTCGGGATAGAGGAACATAATAAAATTTGAAGTCGGTGGACTTGGTTAGCCATTATTAATTGGGTTGATTAAGCAGCTTAGTCATTTTAAACTTTAAAAATTTATAACTTTCTAAAATATCTTTCAAAAATTCACCAAATTGGTTTGGAGCACTCTCGATATTAGGGAATTTAAGAAAATTAAAATTTAATTTTCTAAAAAAAGTTGAATTTTAATATTATTTTAATATTTTAATAATTAAAAAATAATAAAAATCACAAAATAATAAAATTCACCAAAATGTCACATTTTGAATTTTAATCACTTAGGAACAAACTGCATATTTTCTTATGTCTCTAGGTTGAGATATTATTTTTTAAAGCTCTATGAGGTAATTTTAAAAATTAAAAAATGTATTTTCTAGCATTTTCACTAAAATAATTACTATAATAAATCAAAGAAAAATCAAGAAAATTATAAAAAAGTTTAGTTCTCTGGAATCCTTGATATCAGAGAGGAATTTTAAAAAATTATAAAATTCATTTTTCAACTTATATTCTATTTTTAAATTAATTAATACTCCAAAATTTAAAATAATTATAATAAAAATAATATAAGTAATTAATCGCCAGAATTAGTCAAGTGGTCCCCTGGTCATTAGGAATGTCCTGAATTTTTGTAAGGATAGAAACTTTCGTTTGGTCATGTTATTAAATTTTCCTTGGAAATCTCTACTTTCTGCAAAAATAATTATATAAATAAATTAAATACAGAAAAATCACATTTTCTCCTCTCATGTCTTTATTGACATATGAGTGAAGTCACATAAAAATTTTAAATTCATTTAAGCTCAATTTAGTGAGTTATGAAATTATTAAGCTTGAAGGGCAAAATGGTAATTAAAATTTTAACCCTTAAATTAAAACTTTAGGTTTTAATAAAAAAATTAACAAGTAAAATATTTGATCTAATCTGATTTGGATGATTGTTAAATAATTGAAGGGTAGAAACCCATTAAGCAATTTAAAATGATTAAACTTTAATTAAATAATTGATTAAATTTGGAAGAATAATAAAAAAATTGGAATTATTAAAATAGGGATATTATTAGGAAGAGATTTATTCTTTAATTTAAAATCCTAAATTAATCATTTCATTAATGTTTAATTCTTAATTAAAATAATAATTCAAATTTAAAACATTAAAAGATTTAATCATTAAGCTTAAAATTAAATTATTGAACTCTTTTAAAATTTTAATTAAAAAATTAAAATGAATAAAATTAAATTAAAAAATTAAATTAAATTAAATTAAATCAAGTTAAAAAATTAAATTAAATTAAATTAAAAATTAAATTAAATTAAATTAAATCAAATTAAATTAAAATTAAAAATTAAATTAAATCGAAACTAATTTAATGTAACATCAAATCGAAACTAAATTGAATTAAATTAAATTAAATTAAATTAAATTAAATTAAATTAAATTAAAGTTAAAGATTAAATAACATCACTAAGACATAAAGAACTCAAAAATAAATCTAAAATAACCCGAACACTATTCCAAACTTAAATCGTCAAATTTGAACTTAAATTTGAATCACAAATTGTTAAATATCATTTTGCCCATAGGAGCTTTTACTATTATAACTCCTAAATGGAGTATTAAATGAAATGTCATTTCACTCGCAGGATATTGAATGTCCTAGAAGTTCAGCGAGCAAGACAACAAAACTAAAACTCTCGGACGATCGATTCATTTACATAATTAAATTCATTTGGACTTAAAAACAATCTACAAATATTGAAAAGATGTTTAAGATTCGTCTTAAGCACTTCCTCAATATGATAGGATATTTATAGGTAATTGAACAGTGAATTTGATGAAGAAATGATCTTCATTAAAAACACAAGGAACCTAGACGTACGCCCAGGAAATGACTGGTATAGGATTAGGAATTTGGTAGAAAACCATAACCCTTACCTTAGCTTTACCTAGGAACTTGCTTAAATGTCACTAATCGTGTTTTAAGTGCAGCTTGGAATGACGGAAGACCCTCCAGGTACGCTTTTATTTTATCGCAATTTACTTTCCTGCAATTTACTTTCTTGCAATTTACTTTATTACGGAAATGCACTTTACTTTTTCTTGCATGATAAAACAACTGTTGCATGAAAACCCACACCTTTAGGACGAAACCAAAAGCTGAAACCAAAACTAGGTTAAAAGTCATTGCAAGATAAAATTCACCGCCACAACATTTCAAAATATAAGGCAACTCCAAATTTAATCACAAACGAGAACAACAAAACTGTACAACTAAATTAAAACGTCTTGTTGGATGATCGGGAATACCTCGGATGATGTAACCTACGTGTTTATTACGCAGAGTTTCACTGGTCTAAATGAAAGTGTGGAACTCATTCGGTTGAGTTTAGCAAATTCATACGGGTAAGTGAATCAGATAAAAATAATGATGCCGGAAGGATGGAACCGTGGGATCTTAACCGGTGTCGTTATAATCAACTTTCGTTGTTTTAATTAAAACACAAAAAACACTTGGAAATTAAGACTTCTCTAAACCAAAACACTTTTCTCATCCCGCTGATTTATGATTTCTAAAACTAAACCTCTGCAACAACAAGGAGCTCGGAGCATGGTGGGCAGCACGGCCATCGTCGTCAGCAAAACTTGAACCTACTTCAGCAAAACTTTCCTAGAATTAAACAACAAAGCCATAGGACTTCGAGGTAGTTTGCCTAGTGCAACATAAATCCTCAACTCTTCGTTAGGCATTTGCATTGCAAATTAAGCCTAACCGGTCTTAGGATTCGAGGTAGTCGTCCGTCTGACATAAACCCTCATATCTTCCAGGCTATTTATATGATTCTATCATATAAATATAAGTCCTAATTAATTAAAATTGGCAAGATCAAAACATTAAATAAATATTAGGACTTTCTAAATTCAAGCGAAATAATAGGATAGTCGGGAAATTATCGAAGTTCGCTTTGAATCGTGATTTCTCCTACCTTTCTTCCTTTGAATTCCAAAACAAAAAAATGTTCCAAACTCGATCCATTCCTTATTGAAATTCCAAAATTCAATCCATTGAAAACTTAAACTTTGAAATTCTTGAGGAAACGAGAATTATTGATTATTATCGAGGATTTTCTTAGGTGATTCCCGTCACTTAAGATGTAATTAACTATAGGAGCTTGCCTTATAGAGAATTTTAAAGAACCCGAGGTAATATAAACACGATTTTAATGTTTTCATATTAGCGAGAATTTGTGGCTTATAAAGTGGTTCGCGAGACCAAACGGATGTCACAAATCTTCTAGTTTATTTAACCGAGCCCCACCATCAAAAGCGGTGTGTCTATCCTTAGGGATAGATACACGGTTTGTGGTGCGGTGCTCGTTTATGTAAACTATTAGGGATGTGAGATCAGTTTGATTTCATATCTTAAAATCTTCAAATTTAAAATTATTTTCAAAATCAAATACTACTTTCTAAATTATATATATATTTAAATTAAATTTAAAATTCGCCGACAACTTCTCTAGGCGACCCCTTTTAAAAATATAACACCAACCTAAAAATATGTAGACGAATCTTGACCAATGTTTATTAAATCTTTAATGAAAAAAGAAGGATGCAAAACCAAGGCTGATAAGATTGATTCTTCTTTTACAAGAATTTAACTTTTGAGATAGTACATAGGAAGGAGTGCGATCATGCAAATACAGGCTTGAAAATTAAAAATCCTATCTTTTTAATGAAGAAATTAATGAGCCTTTTCGTGATGAAAAATTGTTCACCATCAAAGAGTGGCATGTTCCATGATATGCGGATGTTGAAAACTTTATTGTTAGTGACTTTTTACCTATAGATTGACATACCAACGAGAGGAAGAAATTTTTATTGAAACTAAGACTTATTTTTAGGACGGCCACTTTTTATATAAATAAGGAAAAGGATGCGATGATTCGAAGATGTATACGATTAGAAGAAGCTTATAAAATTATTAAAAAAAGAAAAATCATGATTACGATTTTTGGCGGACATTTTGGTGTTGATAAAACTACTTATAAAGTGCAACGATCTGGTTTTATTGGCCTACGGTATTTAAGGATGTTAATGCTTATATTAAAAATTGTGATCGATGTCGGCGTGTAGACGATCTTTAGAAGAAACGAAATACCCTCAAATTATATGTTGGAAGTTAAAATATTTGATGTTTAGTGATTAGATTTCATGGGACATTTATACCATCTTTTAGAAATTTATAGTTTATTGTTAGCAGTATACTATGTATTTAAATGAATAGAAGCTGTTGTACCTCGATGTGATACTTGAAGTGTTGCAAAATTTTTAAGAAAGAACATATTTTGCAGGTTTGGTATGCAGAGTATCACCAATAATTAATCCATTTAAAAATAAAATTATAGGAAAGTAGTAAGAAATATCATATTATCCATAAAATTGCCTACTGCTTATCATCCTCGGACAAGTGGTTTGATTGAATTGTCCCGATCGTGAAATTAAAAGAATTTTGGAAAAATTTGTTAATCAGTATAAAAATTGGTCAATCAAATTTGATTTTGCTTTGTGAGCTTGTAAATTTGCATATAAGACTCCTATAGGAATGTCCCCATATAGGCTGTTTTTGGAAAGCTTCTCATTTACCGGCTAAACTTGAGCATAAAACATATTAGGCTATTAAAGAGTTTAATTATAATTTGAAAGATCTTTGGAGAGAAAGATTATTCTGATCGAATGAGCTTGGCAGAAGAAATAAGGAATGAATCGTATGAAAGTGCTAAGATTTATAAAGAAAAGATGAAAATGTGGCATGATCGTAAGATTCTAAATAAAAATATTGAGCCGGGACAGCAAGCTTTTTGTTATACGATGCCATATTAAGAATATTTGTTTGGAAAACGAAGTCCGGGTGGATGGGTCCATTTATTGTAAAGTTTATCTCTATGGTGTGGATATGAAAGATCCTAAAAGCGAGAAAATATTCAAAGTAAATGGTCATAGACTAAAACCTTATTTTTCAGTTAATCGGCTTAATTATTGAGAAGTTGATGTTGGTCGCCCCGGAATAAGCACTAGGTATGTCGGGCGGACAACATTAAACTAAGTGCTTTGTGGGTGCAACCCATACTTATCGGTGTGCTTTGCTTTAAGTTTTATTTGTGTGCTTTATTTGGTTTGAAGTAAGAATTATATGGTAGTATTTTGTTTAAATTTTGTTAGTGGAGATTAATGGGACACTTAATTAATAATTTGAATGAGTTAAAAGCAGACCTAAATGCTAAAATGGGCATTGGCGGCTAAGCGCCACCTCGTGGCGCCCATCGCGGAAGTTATGAAAACGTGAAAAATATGTTTCTAGAAGCTATTATCAGAAGTTTCATGGCACGTTAATGGAAGTTTGTGAATGTGGGAGGATGTTTTAGGCCATCTAGACTCTATAAATAGGGATCAAATTAATGGGAATACATCCCATTCCAAAATTTTCTCTAAGAGCCTTACAAAAGATTTTAAATTATGAAATGTCTTCTTCGGGATGTGATTAAGAAGAAGAAGGATGCAAATAAGAAGAAGTTTATTTACGAGAGTGCGCAAGAGTTATATAACAGATTCCTATTTTATTTAGTATTCGGAATAGCGGTAAGCTTGCAAAGATCAAGGCTGATGTTGCATCGGTCGAAGCAAGGAGACAATAAAACTATATTTTGAAGTGATGTTTTTGAAGAGAACCTGCGTGGAGTAGAAGAAGATTCAGTAAGAGTTTTTAACCATTGCCCATTGAACATCAAATCTATATACCAAATGGATTGAGAAGAAACAAATGGAGAGTCTTGGATATGTTCCGCCTAATGGAGATTAGAATTAAGTTATATATTTGTGTTATGGTTAAATCAATTGTGATAATTGTTACAGTGTAATGTTCTATGTATGTTGTGTGTTATAAATGTGTTTGTATTTTTAGTTTGCATTTAGTGTTTTAAATATGAGTAGAAAAGATGAGATCTTATCCAAGCATATTGGACTAAAAAGTTATAATTTGTATTTGTAATTTATATTTTTTTTATTAAGTAAAAGTTTGCGTTTGTGTAAAACTTGAGTTAAATCATTTTAAATTTTTAGAAGCATAATTCGAAGACAGAAAGTTATAAAGAAGTGATATACTTATTAAAACAATTTAAGGGTTGATTAAGTGAGCGAAAAATGTGTATTTGACGAAAAAAATTGAAAACGATTGAGTTCGGGCTAAGCGCCAAACCCCCGCAAGTTACACGCCGAGCTTTACAACTAAGCGCTGTACTTTTTTTTTTTATGCACTGGTTCATGAAGTTTGGTTTACGGGTTTAAAAACTCAAAAAATCACAAAATTTTCACCCCGTTACCTTCAACCTCCGGCATCTACGACATAGGTGGCTAGGGGCATCACTAAGCTTTGCAATGTTTGAGCCGTTTCAAGTGAAAATTATTAAGATTTGATCTTCTTGAGGTAAGAGCATTACTCTAGTAGAAATTTTTTATTTTCACCGCTATATTTTAAGTGCATTTGGAGAAATTTGAAAATCACTATTCATGGTGAAAGTTTGAAAAAAGCTTTGTAAATTTTACTTCAGGGTAGTGATTTAAGACTTTAGGAGTTAAGTTTAGTAATTTGAGTTGAATGTGTGATTTATAGTGATTTTTATGCAAATTTTAGAAATGGCACCAAAGAGGAGCATCTCATGAGCTCGTTAGTTCTAAAGCTCAAGATCATTATGTGCAAGCCTTATAGTCACGTAAACTGTTCCAAGAGCTACGATTTGATAAACCAAGCAGAGTTATTGAAGATATGATTGTAAGACACATTTGGGATAAATTTTGTTGTTCAACGCTGGTAGCGGTTATTTG
Source organism: Papilionanthe hookeriana x Papilionanthe teres (assembly GCA_022702705.1). Taxonomy (NCBI): domain Eukaryota; kingdom Viridiplantae; phylum Streptophyta; class Magnoliopsida; order Asparagales; family Orchidaceae; genus Papilionanthe; species Papilionanthe hookeriana x Papilionanthe teres. The sequence continues at coordinate 56,206,514 of CM040435.1, forward strand.
TTATTTGAGAATTCTATGCAAATCTCCCAAAATTAGAGGAGAACTTTGTTTTGGTACGAGGACGAATTTGGTACATTTTAATCCCTATGTAATAAATGAATTTTATATACGCCGCCGAATTTTTATTTGGTTTCTATTCGAATTACAATCATGCGAGGAGGAATTGGATGAAGTTGCTGATCTACCTAAAATACCCATTTTTATGCGTTATTTATGATTGATTCTTAAGGATATTATGCTTTAATGAAAGGTATTTTCATGTTTTTGGATGTAGATGATTAAAAAAAGAGTCAAGAAAGAAAGAAGGAATAAAGCGAAGGAGCAAAATGGAGCTTATGGAGCAAAATTTTGGAATTATTGGCGGCGCCCTGGCGCCGAGTCCGACGCCTAAGCGCCGGTTCGATACGATCTTTGTTAAGTTTTTGATGACTTTAGGCGAGTTATTTTGACGGTGTTAAGCGGTTATTGAAACTTCTAGAAGGCGGAAGTTACTCTAATATATAGGACATGTGATACGATGTATTTGGACGCGAAACGGTACGAGTTTGTGAAGAGGTGCGATCAAGTGAAGAGGTATGAAAGACACAGTGAGGAACACGATGTAGGCTGCGAATCACGGCGCTTGAGCGCGCAGGATCCCGCGCACAGGTGTGACGGTTACCTTCTAAGATACATTGAATTTGGAAGAATTTTGAAGAGGTGCCTTAAGCGAGCCACAGTCGAATTCAGTGCTCTTTAAATAGGAGCCCATTATACGGAAAATCGCACCAAACCCCCCTCTTAGTACACATACCCATTTTAACATCTTCTCTCTCATCTCTAGCTTTGTTAGTCTCATCTTCCATACTTAGGGTGTCACTTTATTTTGTATCTAGTGAGTTTATTTTGAGTGTTTATTGTGTGTTATTCTTTGTGGAGTCTATCATCATTTGCTTTGGAGTCGGTAGAAGTCAGCGGATCTTTTGAAGGAACACTTCGATTAAGTATTTATCTTTGGTTTAAAGCTTTATAAATATGTTTTGTTGTGTTATTTCAACGAGGGATTACAGTAGTTAGTTATCTTTCTCCTTTTTATTTATGAAAAGATTATAAATTAAATAAATTTTGTAGGAGAATTAAATATAAAATATTTTAAATTTTTGTGATGATATTAATACTGATCTTAGTTTACTTTTTAAATTGGCCATTTAATTTGTTAAAACTGTTGTAGAATTTTGAGACCTATACGGGAGATAAATTCTTAACTAGTAGATATCACATGAATCCTTAGATAATTGCGAGGCTATACGCGAATTGTTTAAGGTAAAGTGCAAATAAATAGGAAGATATTATTTATTGGGCGTAAAATTAATTAATTTTTAGAGTGACGAGACTAAATTCTAATAATTTGGGTTATAGAAAGGTGAGGTCCTTGGTAGGGCCGACCATAGCCACCCTTGGACATCTAGTAGTGTGAGCCTAGATTAACTTTATTCTCTTAATAAAACATTGAGCCTAACTATAGATTAGTCGATGTTCTTTGCATCTGGACCAAAGGGTAAATAATAGGAATGCTTCTTTTGGCACAATACCATAATCTTAATTCACTACAAAAGATAGTATCTATAATTCTAGAGTTAGTTGAAAAAGGAGAAAGTCTTTTTTATAATTCATTGAATTTTATTCTTGCCATACTTTCCTGATTATTGCTTACTTTCTTTTTAGTAAAAATTATTAGTTAATTAAACTTGAATATATATATATATATATAAAAGAGTATATATAAATTTCTTTCAAAAATTTCAAAATATTACTTATATCTCTTACTTTTATTTCACTATCCTCGTGGGATCGATAACGAGGACTCCACTTCGAATTGCCCTGTATTACTTGAACGATACGTATACTTGCTTTTAAAATTGTGAACTTTACAATTATAAAATCTAAATATAAAATAACAAAGTAAACCTACTTTATCAAGTTTTTGAAGCCATTTGCTGGAAATTAAATATTCTAAAAAGTAGTATCAAATTCTTATATTTTAAAGCATATTTAAAGTTGCATTAACATCATGTTTTTGGCACGGTTGTCGGGGATAGGATAAAATAAAAAGTAAAAGGGATATATGATAAAACAAAAAGTAAAAGGATAGGATAAAATAAAAAGTAAAAGGATAGAATTTAATAAAAAGTAAAAAAACCAAAAAAACATAAAGCAAAACAAAATATTTTCTTTAAATTTTTATGCGTAGTTCTGGATCGAAGGATTACTACTTTTTGATTTATAATTAGAAAGAATAATTAAAAGAATTAAAAAGAGAAAACAAATTTCAAAACATAAAAAATAGCTATCTTACATAACAATAATCAAAATCCAATCGAAATTAATCGTAGAAATATTTATAAACCATTAAGGGAATATGCAAACCCTACGAGTGATGAACTTCATGTTAGTATTCAAATTCCAGGCATTGTAGATGCTAATTCTTTTGAGCTTAAACCTTCTATTATTCAAATGGTTCAAAACAATCAATTGGAGGAACACCTAATGAGGATCCAAATTTCACACCTTTAGTTTTTTATAACTTTGTGCTACCTTTAAATATAATAATGTTTCTGATGATCTTTATTAGGCTTAAACTCTTTCTTTTCCTTAAAAGATAAAGCAATGATGTAGCTTAGTTCATTAGCAACTTGTTCTATTAAAACATGGGCAGATATGACAAAAAAATTCCTTGCTAAATATTTTCCTCCTTCTAAAACTGCTAAATTAAGAAATGATATTACTTCATTTATGCGATTTGATGGAGAAACAATTTATGAAGCTTGGGAAAGATTTAAAGAACTATTAAGAAAATGTCCTCATCATGCTTTGCAGTTGGTTAATTATTTAAACATTTTATAATGGACTTATTGGATAACTTAGATCTATTGATGCTACTCTTGGTGGTTCTTTAATGGCTAAGACATTTGAAGAAGCTACCTTAATTGAAGAAATGGCTAATAACAATTTTCAGTGGCCTTGAGAAGGGTTAAACCTAAAAAGAATGGCCAATATTCATGATAATAGCCTTTTCTATTTTAGCTTCAAGTGGCTGCGATATCTAAAAAATTAGATAATTTTATTTATTAATATATTGCGTAAGTAATGATAATTATATAATTACGATGATTCTCAAACAATGGAAACTTTGCAAGCTATTGCTAGTAAAGGCGATAGCCCTTGTTAATTATTATAATCTGGTTGGAAAATCACCCTAATTTTAATTGAATGCTTGGACATCAGAGTTAATCGAGTGAAACAATCGAAATTTAAACTATAGTGAAACTTATCCTCACATGGTTATTGTCGGCGTTATTTTGAGTTTAATTTAAATAAATAATTTGAAAAGTAATATTTGATTTTGAAAATAATTTTAAAGTGAAATTTTTAAGATATGAAATCAAACTGATCTCACATCTAGAATAGTTTATATAGCGAAACATATGCACAAACCATGTATCTATTCGAAGAATAGACTCATTGCTTGATGATGGGGCTGATTAAATAAACTAGAAGATTTGTGACATGTTTGGTACGCGAGCTCAATTTTATGAGCCGACAAGTTCCCTTTGTCTAATATGAAAACATTAAACGAGGTTTATATTACCTAGGTTCTTAAAATTCCTTATAGAGGCAAGCCCACATAGTTAATTACATCTTAAGGCGGCAGGAATCACCTAAGAAAACTCTCGATAATAATCGATGGATTACTGCTCTCGGGGAATTTCAAAGTTTAAGTTTTCAAGGGATTGAATTTTGGAATTTCAATAGGGAATGGATCAAATTTGGAACATTTTATTTTGGGAATCAAAGGAAGAAAGGTAGGAGAAATCCACGGATTCGAAGCGAACCGGTAATTTCCCGACTATCCTATTGTTTGGCTTGAATTTAGGGAAAGTCCCTGTGTTTGTTAATGTTTTGATCTTACCAATTTTAATTAGGACATATTTGTATGATAAAATGTTACAATTAGCTTTAGAAGATGTGAGGGTTTACATGTTATCGGATGACTACCTCGGAGTCCACAGACCGATTAGGGCTTAATTTTATGACATGATCATGCAAATGCCTAACAAAAGGTTGAGGATTTATGTTGCACTAGGCAAACTACCTCAAATTCCTATGGTTTTGTTGTTTAATTCTAGGAATGTTTAGCTGATGTAGAGTTGTTTTAATGGCCGGCGAATGGCCGTGCGCCCACCGTACTCAAGGCTCCTTGTTGTTGCGAGGTTTAGTTTTTAGAAGTCATAAATTAGGAGATGAGAGAAGTGTTTGGTTTGGAGAAGGTCTTAATTTCCAAGTGTTTTTTAATATTTTAATTAAACAAATCTTAAAGTTGATTATAACAACATAGGTTAAAGATCGCGGTTCCATCCTTCGGCATCGTTATTTTATCGGATTCACTTAGTCCGGATAATTTGCTAAACTCCAACTGAATGAGTTCCACACTTTCATTTAGACCGTGGGAAATCAACGTTAGCAACACGTAGGTTACATCATCAAGTATTCTAGATCATCCAACGAAGACGTTTTAGTTTAGTTGTAGTTGTAGTTTGTTAAATTTGTGATTAAATTTTGAGTTGTTTTATATTTTGAAATGTTGTGGTGGCGAATTTTATCTTGTAATGTCTTTTAATTTAGTTTTGGTTTCAGTTTTAGGGACTATCCTAAAGGTGTAGGTTTTCATGCAACAGTTGTTTATCATGCGAGAAAAGTAAGAGCGATGCGGTTAAATAAATTGCAATAGAGTAAATTGCAATAAAATAAACGTGCTGGAGGGTCTTCCCGTCATCCCAAGCTGCACTTAAAACACAGTTAGAATATTTAAGCATTTAAAGTAAGTTCCTAGGTAAAGCTAAGGGAAGAGATTATGGTTTTCTACCAAGTTCTAAATCTATAGCTAGTCATCTCCTATGACGTCACAGGTTCTTGTATTTTAGTTTGAGGAAGATTTTTTCATCAAAGAACAATTAAGTTCAATTGTTCTTATAAATATCCTATCATATCGAGGGAAGTGCTTAAGACGAATCTTAAACATCTTTTGACATTTCACAGAGGGGATTATTCTAAGTCGAGTGAATTTAATTATACAGATGAATTAATCGTCGGGAGTTTAAGTTTTGTTATCTTGCTCGGTGAACTAGGACATTTGAATATCCTATAAGTGAAGTAACACTTCTTTTAACACTCCTTTTAAGAGTTATGACATCACGAGGCTTTTGAGGGCAAATGGATGTTAGTGAGTTCATGATTTGATTTTAGTTAATGGATTTAAGTTTGGAATAGTGTTCAAGTTGTTCTAGATTTATTTTGAATTCTTCATGTCTTAAGTGATGTTATATTTAATTCAATTTAATTTAATTTAACTTAATTTAATTTAATGTGGTTTAATTTAATTTAATTTAATTTAAGTTAATTTAATATAATATGTTTAAGCTTAATTTAATTTAAATTAATTTAATTTAATTTGATTTAGTTTTTAATTTAATTTAATTTAATTTAATTTAATTTAATTTAATTTAATTTAATTTAATTTAATTTAATTTTTTAATTTTAATTTAATATTTTATTTTAAAAGGGTTTGCTTTAAATAATTTAACTTTAATTTAATTTAATGATTAGTCTTAGCATTTTAAATCTTAAACTTGGATTATCATTTTAGTTAGGAATTAAATATTATTGGGATGATTAATTTAGGGATTCTTAGAATTAAAGAACAAATCTCTTCCTAATAATATCCTATTTTAATAATTCAAAATTTATTATTCTTCCCAAATTTAATTAATTATTTTATTAAGGTTCATTTTAATTATTTTTGAATTGTTTAATAGGTTTCTACCCTTTAGTATTTAAATTTCAATCATCCAAATCAGATTAAGATCAAATATTTTACTCTTTCATTTTTATTAAGCCTAAAGTTTTAATTAAGGGTTAAAATTTTAATTACCATTTTGCCCTTCAAGCTTAATAATTTCATAACTCATTAAATTGAGCTTAAATGAACTTGAAATTTTTATGTGACTTCACTCATATGTCAATAAAGACATTAGAGGAGAAAATGTGATTTTTCTGTATTTAATTTATTTATGTAATTATTTTTGGTGGAAAATAAGGATTTCCAAGGAAAATTTAATAATGACCAAGGAAAGTTTCTGTCCTTAAGAAAATTATGGGACATTCCTAATGACCAGAGGACCACTTGGACCAAGTTTGGTGATTTTTTGAATTATATTATTTTTATTATAATTATTTTGAGTTTTGGAGTATTAATTAATTTAAAAATAAAATAAAGTTTGAAAAATGAATTTTATATTTTCCAAAAATCTCTCTGATATCAAGGAAATCAGAGAACCAATTTTCTAATTTTACGATTGTTCTGCGATTTATTATAATTATTTTAGTGGAAATGCTAGAAAATACATTTTTTTATTTTAAAATTATTGCAGAGAACTTTTAAAATTTAATAACTATAAATCATAGAGACCTAGGAAAAATATGGGGTTTGTTCCTAAGTGACTAAAATTCAAAATATGATATTTTGGTGAATTTTATTATTTTTATGATTTTTTATTATTTTATTAATTATTAAAATATTAAAATAATACAAAAAATCAACTTTTTAGAAAATTGAAATTTTAATTTTCTTAAATTCCCCTAATATCAGAGAGGCTCCAAAACCAATTTGGTGAATTTTTGAAAAGTATTTTGAAAGTTATGAATTTTTAAAGTTTAAATTGGCTAAATGGCTTAATCAGAAAGCCCATTTGATAGGGCTAACCAAACCAGAATTGACTTCAAACTTTTATGGTGGGTTCCTCTGATCCTAAAGGTCAGTGGAGAGTGTTTTTCAAGTCAATTTAATGCATGATTAGCTCTAATTAATTAAAGACCTATTTAGGGTGTTTAAGCGATTAGGGTTATTCAGTGAATTAATTCAAAACCTATTTTCCATAGGGTTTTACGGTCATAAGAAACATCACCAAATTTTCCTAGAATTTATTTCACAACATGCTAATTATTGGATTTAAAATACTCAACATTAACATGAACTTAAAAATCAATAACTTCTCGTAGGAATGGCCTACGACTTTGGAAAATTCGGGGAATGTTCCCAAATTCGAGAGGCTTCAAAAGCCCTATGGTCTCATGCCATGGTGAATTTCCTATATGCATGGAGAATTAAAAAAATGCAGAGAGTAAATAAATCATTAAAAATAAAATACTAAATGAAATTAAATGATTTCTATTCCACATTATTCTCCTGTTCAGCGAGAAGCGAGAGGGTATTTTTATTTTTATTTTCGATTTTTCTACACAAAAGTTATGTATTTTTGAGAAGTTTAGGGAATTAAATAAATCAGAAAATCTATTTTTCTACTTATCCGAGTCGGCGCCGCGTCGGCCTTAGCATCTCGAAGCGCGCATGTCGTCTTCGATTGTGGCTTGCCATTCGGCCCGGCCATCCCGGGACCCGCCTTTCACGTAACATCTTCGGTCCGAGCGCGATCCGAGCCGTCCATCCGATACACGCGCGATCCAACGGTTCCGAGTCATCGTCTACGGCGGGTGCGAACCGTGGCCATCGACCTTCTAACTACTAATTTCTCACTCGATTCTCAACGGATTTTCGTGTTCTTATGCTCTATGGATTCGTCTTGAAGAGACGAATACATCCATACGGCTCTTATGCATTGAAATTGATTCAAATTAAATGGAGAATCTGTAAGCTCGGGAAGAAAAGTGAGTTCGTACCTTTGCTGAGAGAAGTGAAGCCCGTGCGAGGATTGTGTCACCAGGATTGGGTCCCAGTAAGCTCCGGATGAAGTCCCCTGGCCTGGTGAATTGTCTAGCTATGAAAGTGACCACGGCCGATCACAAAGCTTGGAGGCTTGGAACAAGCTGGGTGGCACAACGGATGGGGCTTTCGGTGGGAAACTTCTCCTCTTGGTACGGTGAAGGTGTAGGACAGTCAATTTGAAGATTGATCCACTGTGAAGAAGTGTCCTGGTTTTGGGCTAAAGTTTGAGCTGAAATTGAGCTCGAAAGTGGAGGGTGGGGGCTGGAATTCGGTGGGGATGGTCTCTATGTGTGGAGAGTGATACGGAATGATTTTGGCGAGTTTCCTTAAGGTTTAGTTCGACACATCTCATGGCCGAGAGGGTGGTGTTTAAATAGGCATGGCTGAAGGCTCTCCCGGGGGTGGCCAAGGGTTGAAATCGGCCCTGCTCTTGGCATGTGAAGAACAGCCATGGTGGCCATTGGGCATGGGGCGGCTTCCGTAGGGAGAATTCAAAGTTTGGCTTCTCCCCATCTCGGCCATGGAGTTTTCCGGCGGCCCAGGCGAGTGGCCGGCAGGCAAGGGTCACCATGCGGCCAGGGAGGTCGGGGCTTGGCAATGGGTGAAGTCGGTGGCATTAGCCGTGTGTAAAGGTGTTGGATTAGAATGGAATGGGGATAAGGTCACTTTGGCTTGGTTTGGGTCAACCCACCATTTTGGGCTTGGTGCACCCTTCCAAGCTCTGATTTTGGGCTGGGAGGATCGGTTGGGTCGGCGAGAAGGAGTGGTGAAGTCTCCATCCATGGTGAGGTGGCTAAGCATGGTTTAGTGTGTGACATGCTTATGGTTAAAAAGGTTTAATGAAGGATTAGGAAAGAGGCCCTCCTTTTGCCATTAGTGGCTTGGTCACATGTCAAACCTTCCATGGCTTCATATGGCTTGTAAATGGCTTTGCTCATGGCTTAGGATAAAGCTTGGTCGATTTCATGGAAATAGAATTTAGGAATTTTGGTATTTTGGTGGAGAATTTTCATGAAGCCTGATTTGGAATGGCTTAATGATGATTTTAAAACTTAGGGGTGATTTTGATTAAATGGATGATGTGGGGAAATGCCATGTGGGCTTTGGATGAATTTGGGCTTTTGAATTTGAAGAAATTGGGCTTTTAGGAAGTTTTAAGGGAAGTGGGCCTTTTGAATTTTAAAATGGACTTTAGGATGAAATTTTGGTAAAGGCTTGGGCCAAATAATTGTTGGTTTGGTTTAGGGATGTTTCGTGGTGGTTGGAATAAATTTGAGGTGGTTTGGGTTTGAACAGGTTGGATTTGGGTTTATTTGGTAAATGGAGCGATGTAGGTCAAGTGGGCTAACTTGGGCCAATGTTGGGCTAGGGTTGAAATTGATGTAAAATAAATGTTGGGAAATGTTTATGGGAGTGTTTCAAAGGAGTTTTGGCTTTGGTTGGGTTTTGATTTTGAGGTTTTGGGTTCATTTGGGTTAGGTTTGGGTTTAGGTTAAAAATTGGGCTTTGATTTTAGGTTGAATTTGAGTGGGGTTTGGGTCTAAATTTTGGGCAAATCATGTTAGTGTTTTGTTTATGGGGATGTTAAGGAAGGTTTAGAAAAGATTTGGGGTTAATTGGAGTTGAATTGGATGAGTTTGGGCTAAGTTTGGGTCATGGGTCCAATTGGGCTTTAAGGCAAAAAGTGAAATTGGATCCAAATGTCAATCAGAATTGGACTTGTATTTGGTCTAGATTGGTGTTGGGGATGTTGAATTGAAGTTTAGAATTGAATTGGACCAGAATTTGGGTCAATTGGGTAGGTTTGGTTTGACATTGGGTTCACTTTGGGTTAAAATGGGTCAAATTGGGGATTTTTGGCAAAAGTGGGGTAAATTGACAAAATTGGCCCATGGTGTAGTTGAACAAAATGACATTGGGAATATTTGGGATTTTCTGGAATTTTCTGGGAATTTTCTGAATTTTGGATTTTTTGGCTAAGAGGGGCATTTTGGGTATTTGGAGGGTATTGGGAGGTATTTTTGGTATTTTTGGGTATGGATGATCAATTTGATTGGTGATGCAGTGTTTAGGATTGGTCTTGAGGATTTTTGGGTGATTTAGGTGATTTTGCAAATTTTGTGTGGTTTTGAGGGTTTGGGTAGGCTAGGCGGGTGTAGGGTCCGGGGGTCAAAAATTGAAAAGTTGGAAAATTGAAGCTTGGGTGAATGTAAGTGGAATGAAATCATTTGGTTGAGCCATGAAGCCATATCAAGCCCACATGAGCCATGAAGGGACTCATTTGAGGCATCCGGTATGTTGTTCACAACCTGCTTGTGAGGGCTTGGGGTTAAGGACCGTCCATGTGAATCACCTTCATGAGTCGGGAGGTGAGTGGGTATGGGTGTGTTTTAGGAGGTGTGTGAAAGTGTAGTGTATAGGTGTAGTGTGTGTGTAAGTCAGCCCTTGTGAGACAGTGTAGGGGTAGTCTAAGGGCGAGTCACATGGGAACTCATCTTTAAACATATTTGGTCGACCTGCAGGTGATTAGGGGTCTCTGATCAAGTTTGTGGAGTTTGCGGGGAGTTAGGAAGTGGTTTGAATTTCTAAGTGGTAGGTCCCACGATTCTAATCCTGTAGGATAGTCGAAAGGCTTGAGGCTAAGCCTAAAACCATGGGTTAACCAAATTAAATTCAAAATAAGCCTCCCCCCATTCCAATGCAATTCAGCCACTTTACACATGATCAATCTCTATTGGTTGCACCAAATTCAAACCCTGACCTCACTGACCATGAAGGTAACCCATGCCTGGCCGGCCAGCCACCACAGTCTCTGGAAAACACCATGGCCGAGAGCTTTGTTTGGATTCAAAAATTTAAATTCATCTAGCTGAGCTGTCCCAACTCAATTGGACTCCATGGCTGTTCTTCCCTTGACCAAGGCAGCTAATCCCAAGCCCTAACTCCCTCTGGGAGGCCCTCTAGCCATACCTATTTAAACCCACCACCTTCTCGGCCAAACAAGGTGATGAACTAGAGCTTAACAAAACTCTGCCAAAATTGCTCCAGGACCTTCTCCTAACCTAAAGCAATTGATCCCCAGTGTCCCTTTGCCATAATCCCCATTGACAGAGCTCAATTTTTCAATAAACAATCCACCCAAAAACCAGGACATCTCCTGAAACTCCACCAAAATCAAATTAAACTCACCCACACCTGCACAGGACCAATAGAAGGAGTTCCCCAGTGGAAGCCCCCTCATCAAGCCATCCATTCTCTCTATCGGCCAAGCTTTGAAATCGGGCTTGGTGGATGTTGTACCTAGACAATTCGACAGGGCCAGAGACTTCATCTGGAGCCTCCTTGGGTGCAATCAAAGGTGCCACAACTCTCTGATTGAAGCTTCACTTCTCGGAGCTAAGGTATAGACCTCTCCTTTCTCTCGAGCTTCCAGTTATTCTCTATTTTTATTGGCTTAATTTCATAGCATGTAAACCATATGGATGTGTTCGTCTCTTCAAGACGAATCCATAGAGCATAAGAGCACAAAAATTCGTTGAGAAATGAGAGATGTCTCAGGGTTTTAGTGTGGAAGGTGACGGGTGCACACCAGTCATAGACAATGACCAGGCGCTGTCCGATCGCGCGTGTATCGAGTGGACGGTCCAGGTTGCACCGAATCGAAAGACGGTACGTGAACCACGGCCCCCGGAGCGCAGAGTCATATGGCGGTGTCGAATGGGAGCGCGACGCGTGGACTTTCGAAGCTTCCGAGGATGAGTCGGCACCGCGTGGATAAGTAGAAAAATACGGATTTTTTGATTTAATTAAATACCCAGAACTTAGAAAATCCATATCTTTGTGTAGAAAAATTATAAAAATAAAATAAAAATACCCTCTTGCTCAGTGAACAGCGGAGAATAATGTAAAAAAAAGAATTGAGTTAATTTAATGAGTATTTTATTTTTAATTAATTATTTACTCATTTCAGTATTTTGATTCTCCATTTGCATAGACAATTCACTATTGCATAAGACCATAGGGCTTTTGAAGCCTCTGATCTTGGGAACATACCCTGAATTTTTCAAGGTCAGAAGCTATCTCTATGGAAGCTATGTATTTTTCAAGTTTATGTCACTATTTTTGGTATTTTAATTCCATTAATTAGCATATTACTTAGAAAATTCTAAGAAAACTTGGGGAAGTTTCTTAGGAACAGAGGACCCTAGGATAATTATTATTTAAGTTAATTCATTAAGAATAACCCTAATTGGCCTAATTACTCAAAACTTAACTTTAATTAATTAAGGTTAACCACACATCAAAAGAACTTGAAAACAACTCTCCACTGATCTTTAAGATCAGAGGGACCTCACATAAAAATTTGAGATCAATTGGTAATATTTAACCCCACTAAATGGATTAATTAAATGACATGAGTAAAATTAAACTTTAAAAATTCATAACTCCAAAAATACATTTTAAAAATTCACTAAATTAGTTTTGGGTCTTCTCTGCTATCAGAGGAGTCTAAGAAAATAAAAATTGGAATTTTCTAAAAATCTTCATTTTTCACCATATTTTAATATTTTAAATAATTAAAAAATAATAAAAATCATAAAAATAATAAAAATCATAAAAATAATAAAAATCATAAAAATGTCATATTTTGACTCCTAATCACATAGGAACAAACTAAATATTTTTCCCAAGTCTCAAAGTAAAGATATTGAATTTTAAATGCTTAAGACAATTATTGAATTAAAAAATGAATTTTCCAACATTTTCACTAAATTAATTCTAATAAATCAGAGAAAAATCATAAAATTATAAAATTTGTTTCTCTGAACTCCTTGAGGTTAGAGAGATTTTTGAAAAATATAAAACTTAATTATCAACCTTTATTTTATTTTATAATTAATTAATACTCCAAAACTCAAAATAATTATAATAAATAAAATGGAATGCCAAAAATCACTAAAATTAGTCCAAGTGGTCCTCTGTTCATTAGGAACATCCCATAATTTTCTTAGGGATAGAAATCTTACCTTGGTCATGTTGTTGAATTTTCATTGAAAACCCTTATTTTTCATAAAAAATAATTATATAAATTAAATTAAATTCCGAAAAATCATATTTTACCCTCTAATGTTTTAATTGACATATGAGGGAAGTGACATAAAAAATTTAAGTTCATTTGACCTCAATTTAGGGAGTTATTAAGTAAATAAGCCTAAAGGGGCATAAAGGTAATTAATGGATTTTAATCCTAATTAACATTTAGGTTTAATCAAAAAGGGAGGGTAAAATATTTGATCTTAACTTTTCTCATAGATGATTGAAACCTAGAGAATTAAGGGTTAGAAACCCATTAATCATCTTGAAAATATTTAAAGTAAACCTTAATTAATTAAACAATTTGAATTTTGGAAGAATAAGTTAAAATTTGGATTATTAAGATGGGGATATAATTTAGAGAGACTATAATAACTTAAACTGAAATCCCTAAATGAATCACTATAATATTTAAATTTTAATTAAATTAATAATTAAATAATTAAAAGGAAAGTGAACCTTAATTAAATTAAAACATAAAACATTAAATAACTTGATAATTATATTGAAATAAATTTTAAAAATTAAAAAAAATTATTAATTTCAAAAATCACTTGAAAAAAAACTTAAAACAAATTTGAAACATTAAAAATCAAATTCAAAAAAAATAATTCTTAATTAAAAAATCAAACCAATTAAAAGTTAATCTAGAATATTGCAATTCAATTAAAATTAAATCATTAATGTATAAATTAAATAATTTAAACTCCTCTTTCAATTCAAATGGTTTAAAACACTTAAGAATAAAATAACTTAAACACTATTCCAAACTTAAATTTATTAAAATTTTATAATTAAATTAAATCACCTTAAATCACCAATTCCAATTTTAAATCATTAAATTCTTTAACAAACTTATTTGCCCCTTAAAGGCCTTCATTATTATAAGTCTTAAATGAAACATCAAGTGAAATGTCACTTTACTTATACGATAATCAAACATCCTAGTTCACTGAGCAAGAAACAAATTAAACTAAATTTTGGGATGATTAATCGACCTGTGCAATAAAACTCATTTGGACTCAAAATAATCTCAGAAGTATTGAAAAGATGCTTAGGACTCGTCCTAAGCACTTTCTCAATATGATGAGATATTTTAGAAGAAAAATTGAATTTAATTGTTCTTTGGTGAAGAAAATCATCCATAAAACACGAAACACAGACGTCATAGAAATTGATTAAGCAATAGGATTAGGATTTTGGTAGACAACCAGAACCTTTCCATTAGCTTTACCTAGGTACTTGTTGTAAATATTTAAATGTTTTAACATGTGCTTTAAGTGCATATTGGAATGATGAGAAGACCCTCTAGGTACACTTTTATTTTATTGCAATTTATTTTCCTGTACTGCACTTTACCTTTCTTGCATGTTAAACAAGAATGTCACCCTGCATGAAAACTGAAACCTTTAGGATAGCCACAAAACTGAAACCAAAACTAAATTAAAAGTCACAACGAGATAAAATTCACCACCACAACATTTCAAAATATAAAACAACTCAAAATTTAATCACAAACAGAACACAAAACTATAACTATATTTAAATTAAAACGTCTCATTGGATGATCAGGAATACCTCGGATGATGTAACCTACGTGTTGCTAACGGTATTTCCCACGATCTAAATGAAAGTGTGGAACTCATTCAGTTGGGTTTAGAAAATTCATCTGAACTAAGTGAATCTGATAAAAATAACGGTGCCGGAATGATGGAACCGTGGGATCTTAACCGGTGTTGTTATAATCAACTTTAAGATTCCCCTAATAAAACAATAAAGATATTTAGACGTTAAGATTTCTCTAAACCAAAACACTTCTCTCATCTCTTGATTATCATTTTCTAAAACTAAACCTCTGCAACAACAAGGAGCTTGGAGCATAGAGGGCAGCACGACCATCTTCGTCAGCAAAACTGGAATCTACATCAACAAAACCATTCTTAGAATTAAATAACAAAGCCATAGGATTTCGAGGTAGTTTGCCTAGTGCAACATAAATCCTCAACTTTTTTTTAGGCATTTGCATAATCATATTATGCAAATTAAGCCCTAACCGGTCTTAGGATTCCGAGGTTGTCGTACGGTATGGTGTAAATCCTCCTGTCTTCTTAGGCTATTCGTACGATCGGATATCTTGCGAATATAAGCCCAAAATAAATAAAATTGGCAGGATTACAACATTAAACATACTCTTAAATTGAAGCCAAACAATAGGATAGTTTGGGAAGTTGCCAAGATTCTTCTTAGATTCTCAGCTTCTCCTACTTCTCTTCCTTTGGACTCTTAAAATAAAATGTTCCAAATTTAGGCTAATCCCTATTGAAATTTCAAAAATCTAATCCTTTGAAAACTTTAAACTTTGAAATTCTTGAGAGCAAAACCATTGATCATTATCGAGAGTTTTCTTAAATGATTCTCATCATTTAAGATATAATTAACTATAAGGGCTTGCCCTTATAAGGAACTTTAAGAACCCAAGTAATATAAACCCTGCTTAATTAATTTATATTAAGCAGGGAAACTTGTTGGCTTATAAAATTGGTTCGCAGACCAAACGGATGTCACAAATCTTCTAGTTTATTTAATCGAGTCCCATCATCAAGCAGTGTGTCTATTCTTCGGGATAGATACACGGTTTGTGATGTGGTGCTCGTTTATATAAACTATTTGAGATGTGAGATCGGTTTGATTTCATATCTTAAAAATTTTCAAACTAAAATTATTTTTAAAATCAAATTCTACTTTTTAAATTATATATATATATATATATATTTAAAATTAAATTTAAATTCTAATATTCACCGATAATTTTTGTAGGCGACCCCGTTTCAAAATACAACACTCAACCTAAAAATAAGTCGTACACTTGACCATCCACTTGTGTTAAGCCATCATCTACTTTTTGTGAAACATGCACGATCAGTTTATAGAGCAGCGGCATGAGTTATTCTTAACTCGCTGGAGAGTAGATACGATAGACAAGATGATTGATCATCTTTCTGAGTATACACAAAGAAAGAGTGATTACGATGCTGAGTATTCAGAGGCTTTAGTGAGATTTCTGAAGGCTGAGCACGATGTTCAGTTCCCTACTTGTCTCAAATTTTCACCATATGTTGATCCAAAGGATATGGAGTTTTCTTTTGGTGATGACGATGATGAAGCTACATACAGTTATTAGTAGCTTGACTTGTCTCTAGAGATTGTTGATTTTATTTTTAGTGTGTTTCTTGTTTCTTGTGTTGTTTATTGTGATGTTATTTGTTAGTGTGATTGTGAACTTTTTATGTTAAAACTGCTTTTTAGATTATCTGATGTGTGTTTAAGATTGAAATGTGAATGAATTTCTATAAAAAGTTTATTTCTGTTTCAGCCTACTGTTCAGTGTTCATGAATAGTTAGTAAATTTGCATGTTCAAAAATATAAAAAAATATATAACAAAAATAAGATTTATTTTTGGAAATTAAACTTTTTCTATTTTTGCTTAATCATTTATGTTATATTCATATTGAAGCATGTGTAGAATTAGAAGTTAGTTTTTCCTTACTACATCATTATTATACTTAGATTAATTCCTGTTTATTTCTTTCTCTCATGCTTTAGAAAATTTCATAATTCATATTTATACTAAAGTTGAAGTTTGGGGGAAAGGAAAACATTTACCAAATTTAAATATTATTTGTCCTTTAAGAACTAATATTTTATTTAACAATATATTAACATAACATAAGGAATGAAAAATATGTTTAAGATTACCTAAATTTTTGAATTTATAAATAATTTAGTAAACTTAACTAAAATTTCAAAAATTTTGATTAATTTTAAGAATAGAATTATTTAACTTAAAGAATAATAAGATTAAAAATTTTCTATTTTTAGTAAAGTGAATTGTATTTTTGAAATACTAATGAATCAAGATTATTTCTTGAAAAATAAAAGATTGAAATAAGATTTGAAAAATAATAAATTATTAATGTCATATTCGTTAAGTAAGAATGTATAAGTTTCTGAAAATAAGTTATGGATAGTCAAGTTCAAAATCATTAACAGGCTATCCAAAAATAGTAATCCTCACTTAAAAAAAAGGGGGTGGATTGAAAAACAATCCAGAAAAAAAAGTGAGGAGAAGCTTGAGGAAATGCCTAATAAAAAATTGGCTTCACTTGAATTATCTTATAGTAAGAAAACTGATTACATTTTTAACTTAATTTCGATGTAGATATATTTTTACTAGAAAAGTATTTCATGAAAAAATTTTTCTTGTAAATATTTCATGTGACCTTGATATGATAAACTACAATTATTCTTGAAATAAATGAAAATTTGGAAGTCTTATGATTTGGTAGTTAAATATTCTTAAATTCTTAAAATTAAACTTAATTAGTGAAATTTAGTTAATGATTTGCTAAAGCATTTATAAAACCAAAAATTATAAGGAATCTTAAATATTTTAACTTCATTCCAAATGCTATCTATTTTATGTAATTAAAAGGTTTACTTGAGGACAAGTAACATTTAAGTTTGGGGGAATTTGATCTACCTAAAAAAATATCCATTTTTATGCCTTATTTATGATTCAATTCTTAAGGATATTATGCTTTAAAGAAAGGTATTTTCATGTTTTTGGACGTAGATGATTTAAAACTTGTCCAAGAAAGAAAAAGAAGGAAAAAGGAGCAAAAAGGAGCAAAAATGGAGCTTATGGAGCAAAATTTTGGAATTATTGGCCTGGCACCTAGGCTCCAGAATCTAGCGCCTAAGCGCCAGTTCGATACAGACGCTGTCAAGTTTTTTTGATGACTTTTGGCAGTTATTTTGACGGTGTTAAGTGGTTATTGGAGCTTCTAGAAGACTGTAAGTTCCTCCGAATATATAGGACATGTGATACAATGTACTTGGACACAAGTAAACGGTCTGGATTGCGAAGAGTTGCGACCCAAACTGAAGAGGTACGAAAGACCTGGTTACGGAGTCCGGCGCCTAGGCACCACATTCCTGCGCTTAGGCGCGACGGTTAGCTTCTAAAAGATACATTGAATTTGGATGAATTTTGAAGAGGTGCCTTAAGCAACCCCTGGTCAAATTCAGAGCTCTATAAATTGGAGCCCATTCTACAGAGAAAATCGCACCAAACCCCCCCTCTTAGTACACATACCTATTTTAGTATCTTCTCTCTCATCTCTAGTTTTATTTAGTCCCTTCCATACTTAGGGTGCCACTTTATTTTGTATCTAGTGAGTTTATTTTGAGTGTTTATTGTGTGTTATTACTGTTTGAGTCTTTCATCATTGCTTTGCAGTCCGTAGAAGTCAGCGGATCACTCGAAGGAACACTTCAGATAAGTATTTGTACTTTGGTTCAAAGTTTTATTAATATATTTTGTTGTGTTATTTTAATGTGTTCTAAGTAGTTAGTTATCTTTCTCCTTTCAATAATGAAAAGATTATAAACTAATTAAATTTTGTAGGAGAATTAAATATAAAATATTTTAAAACATTGTGATGATATTAATACCTGATCTTAGTTTACTTTTTAAATTGGCCATTTAATTTGTTAAAACCTGTTGAAGAATTTTGAGACATATCCAGAGATAAATTCTTAACAAGTAGATATCACATGAATCTTTAGGTAATCGCAGGCTATATGCGGATTGTTTAAGGTGAAGTGCAAATTAATAGGAAGATAATATTTATTAGGCGTAAAATTAATTAGATTTTAGAGTGACAGACTAAATTCTAATAATTTGGTTTATAGAAAGGTAACAGGTCACTAGTAGGGCTGACCATAGCCACCCCTGGACATCTAGTAGTGTGAGACTAGATTAACTCATTGTACTAATAAAACATCCTGAGCCTATCTATAGAATAGTCAATGTTCTTTGCACCTGGACCAAAGGGTAAAGAATAGGAATGCTTCTATTTGGCACAATACTATAATCTTAATTCCCTACAAAAGATAATTACTCTATAATTCTTGGATTAGTTGAAACAGGAGAAAGTCATTTTTATACTTGCATTGAATTTTAATTACTGCTTACTTTAGTTTACTGCTTATTGCTTACTTTATTTTAGTAAAAATTATTAGTTAATTAAATTTGAATTTATATATATATATAAGTATATATAAATTGCATTTGAAAGTTTCAAAATATTACTTATATTTCTTACTTTTATAAAATTCTCTATCCCTGTGGGATCGATAACCAGGACTCCACTAGAGCCCTGTATTACTTGAACAATACGTATACTTGCTTTTAAAAGTGTCACTTTTACAATAATAAAATATAAATATAAAATTATAAAAGTAAACCTCATGCATCTTGTTTTTGAAGCTATTTGCTGGAAATTTAATATTCTAAAAAGTGGTATCAAATTCTTGTATTTTAAAGCATATATAAAGTCGCTTCACATCAAGTTTTTGGTGTCATTGCCGAGGATAGATTAGAATTTAATAAAAAGAGAAAAAAACATAAAACAAAACAAAACAAAACAAAAATATTTTCTTTAAATTTTTATGCCTAGTTCTGGATCTGAAGGATTAATACCTTTCGATTTGAAATTAGAAAGAACAATAAAAAGATTTAAAACAAATTTCAAAACATTAAAAAATGGCTAACTTACATAATAATAATCAAAATTCAATCAAAGTTAATGAACAAAATATTTATAAACCATTAAGGGAATATGCAAACCCTACAGCAGATGAACTTCATGTTAGTATTCAAATTCCAGCTGTAGATGTTAATTCTTTTGAGCTTAAACATTCTATTATTCAAATGGTTCAAAACAATCAATTTGGAGGACCTCCTAATGAGGATCCAAATTTACATCTTGCTAGTTTTTTAGAACTTTGTGCTACCTTTAAATATAAGAACGTTTCTGATGATGCTATTAGGCTTAGACTCTTTCCTTTTTCCTTAAAAGATAAAGCAAAGATGTGGCTTAATTCATTAGCAACTTGTTCTATTAAAACATAGGTAGATATGGCACAAAAATTCCTTGCTAAATATTTTCCTCCTTCTAAAACTGCTAAATTGAGAAATAATATTACTTCAATTACGCAATTTGATGGAGAAACAATTTATGAAGCTTGGGAAAGATTTAAAAAACTATTAAGAAAATGTCCTCATCATGCTTTATGAGATTGGTTAATTATTCAAACATTTTATAATGGACATATTGGATCACTTAGATCTATTATTGATGCTGCTGCTGGTGGTTCTTTAATGGCTAAGACATTTGAAGAAGCCTACACCTTAATTGAAGAAATGGCTAATAACAATTTTCAATGGCCTTCTGAAAGGGTTAATCCCAAAAGAATAGCCAGCATTTATGATAATGAAGCCTTTTCTATTTTAGCTTCATAAGTGGTTGCGATATCTAAAAAATTAGATAATTTTGCTATTAATTATCGCATGTAGGTAATGATAATTTTGCAAATTGTGATGATTCTCAAACAATGGAAACTTTTCAAGTTATTGCTAGTAAAACTAATAAACATTACTCTAATTATTATAATCCTGGTTGGAAAAATGATCCTAATTTTAACTGGAGTAACGGACATCAAGTTAGTCCAAATTGGAACAATCAAGGAAATTCAAACTATAGACCAACTTATCCTCCTGGTTATAACAATCAGCAGAAAATGTTGTCTATAGAAGAATTAATCTTGCAACTAAGGAATCAGCTACAAAGTCAAAACACTGCTATTCGTAATATTGAGAATCAGATGGGTCAAATTGCTATTTTCATTAATTACAGACCTCAAGGAACACTGCCTAGCAATGTCAAAATTAATCCTAAAGGATCTGGAAAAGAACATGAACAAGAAAAAGCTGTACAACTCAGAAGTGGAAAGGAATTAAAGGAGAAAACATGGAATGAGATTGAAAAAAAGAAAGAAGGTGAAGAGATTGAAAAACCTAAAGATACCCTTTCTCCAAGTAAAGATCAGACTATTGTACCTATTGAAGTAGGAGTTGAAAGACTACCACCACCTTTTCCTCTACGACTTAAACAGCAGAAGCTTGACCATCAATTTTCTAAGTTCTTTGAAATTTTTAAGAAACTTACCATCAACATTCATTTTGCTGAAGCTTTGGAGCAAATGCCAAGCTATGCAAAATTTATGAAGGATATTTTAAGTAAGAAGAGAATATTTGAAACTTATGAAACTATTTCATTAAGTGAAGAATGTAGTACAATAATTCAGAAGAAATTACCTCAGAAACTTAAAGATCCTAGAAGTTTCACTATACCATGTGCTATTGGAGAAAAATTCTTTGGAAAAGCATTATGTGATTTAGGAGCTAGCACTAATCTCATGCCATTTTCAATCTTTTAATGGTTAGATTTATGAGAGATTTCTCCTACCACTGTAACTCTTCAGTTAGCTGATCGATCAATCACTTATCGTAAAGGATTTATAGAGGATGTTCTTGTTAAGGTAGATAAATTTATCTTCCCTGTGGATTTCATTGTTCTAGATATGGAAGAAGATAAAGAAACACCTATCATTTTAGGGAGACCTTTTCTAGCTACCAGTCGAGCTATGATTGATGTGCAAAAAGGAGAATTAATGATGAGAGTTAATGATCAAGAGATAACATTCAATGTTTTGAAATAATGAGGTATCCTGAAAAAGAAAAATGCTATCGAATGGATATTTTTGATTATATAATTGAAAAGCATTACCAAGAAAAATGTAAGGTTATTTCTGATGATAAAGATAAAGAATCTATGTTATATAATGAGTCATTAAATGAAGAAAATTTACCTCAAGAAACTTATTATATTCATGCAAATTGGGAAATTTTAGACACAACTAAAAATGATATACTTTTACCCTTAATTGAAAAAGCCCTTTAACGGGAATTAAAAATGTAACCTGCACATTTAAAGTATGCATTTCTTGAAGATTCATTAACTTTACCTATGATTATATCTTCAGAATTAAGTAATGATCAAGAAGAAAAATTAATAGGAGTTCTGAAGAATTATAAGATAGCCTTTGGTTGGACTATTGCAGATATAAAAGGAATAAGCCCTTCATCTGTATGCATAGGATTTTAATGGAAGAAAATTGTAAACCTACTATTGAATCCCAAAGAAGATTAAATCCAATTATGAAAGAGGTTGTTAAGAAAGAGATTTTGAAATGGTTAGATGCTGGAATTATTTATCCAATTTCGGATGGCCAATGGGTAAGTCCTATTCATTATGTTCCAAAGAAAAGAGGAGTAACTGTCATTGTTAACGAAAAAAATGAATTAATCCCAACAAGATAAGTTACTGGATAGCGAATTTGCATTGACTATCAAAAATTAAACAACGCCACTAGAAAGGATCATTTTCCTTTACCTTTCTTAGATCAAATGCTGGATAAACTAGCTGGACACTCATATTTTTGTTTTCTGGATGGATATTCTGGTTATCATCAATTACCCGTTGCTCCTGAGGATCAAGAATAGAAAACATTTACAAGTCCTTATGGAACATTTGCCTTTAAAAGAATGCATTTTGGTTTATGCAATGGACCTGCAACTTTTCAAAGATGTATGATGTCAATATTATGTGATTTGATTGATAAAGGAATTGAAGTATTTATGGATAATTTTTCAGTTTTTGGAACTTCTTTTGAATCTTGCTTGGAAAATATAACGAAAATTTTGGAAAGATGTGAAGAAAAAAATTTAGTTCTAAACTTGAAAAAATGTCAATTTATAGTCTCAGAAGGCATTGTACTTGGACATAAAGTTTCACAAATAGGGATGGAAGTTGATCAAGCAAAAGTGAAAATTATTGTTGAACTGCAACCACCTACTACTGTTACTGATGTAAGAAGTTTTCTGGGTCATGCTGTAATTTATAGAAGATATATAAAGGATTTTTTTAAAATTGCTAAACCTCTTTGCCATTTATTGGAAAAAGAAACGAAATTTGAGTTTTATGAAGATTGTCTGAATGCGTTCAAAATTATGAAAGAAAAATTAATCATTGCACCTGTCATTGCTGCACCGGATTGGAATAAACCTTTTGAATTAATGTGTGATGCAAGTGATTATGCAATCGGAGCGGTATTAGGACAAAAATATGAGAAGATTTTCAAAGTTATATACTATGCTAGCAAAGCTCTTAATGAAACTCAAATAAATTACACTATTATTGAAAAGGAGCTGTTGACCTCATTTTTGATGAGGTCTTCTCTTCTTCTCTTTAGTACTTAGGATCTAGCCTTAGGCTTTTCCTTTGACTGACTTAGAGGATTAGAATTGGGACCCACCACTTAGAAATTCAAACCACTTCTTAACTCCCTGCAAACTCCACAAACTTGACTATAGACCCCTAATCACCTGGAGGGTTGAAATCAAATGTGGAAGTTTAAAGGATGAGTTCCTATAGGACTCTTCGGCCTTAGGACCGCCCTAGTGTGGCCCGGTCCAGTGAAGGGCTGACTTACACACACACTACACCTATACACTACACTTTCACACACATCCTAAAAACACACCCATACCTAACTTGACCTCCTGACTCATAAAGGTGATTCACATGGATGGTCCTTAACCCCTAAGCCCTTGGCTAAGAGGGTTAGGAACAACATAGTGGATACCTCAAATGAGTCCCATCATGGCTCATGTGAGCTTGATATGGCTTCATGGCTCAACCAAAATGATTTTATTCCACTTACAGTCACCTAATCTTCAAATTTCCAAATTTTCAATTTTTGACCCTCGGGACCCTACACCCGCCTAGCCTACCCCAAAGCCCTTGAAATTACCCAATTTTTTCAAAATTTACAAATCACCCAAAATTCCCCAAAATTAACCTTGAACATTTCCTCACCAATCAAGTTGATCATCCATAGCCAAAAATACCAAAAATTCCAAAAATACCTCCCAATACCCTCCAAATACCCAAAATACCCCTCTTGACCCAAAAATCCAAAAATTCATAAAATTCCTAGAAAATTCCAGAAAATCTCAAATATTCCCAATTTCATTTTGTTCAACTACATCATGGGCCAATTTTGTCAATTTACCCCACTTTTATCAAAATCCCCAATTTGACCCATTTTAACACAAAGTGAACCCAATGTCAAGCCAAACCTACCCAATTGACCCAAATTCTGGTCCAATTCAATTATAAACTTCAATTCAACATTCCCAACACCAATCTAGACCAGATTCAAGTCCAATTTGATTGACATTTGAATCCAATTTCACTTTTGGCCTTAAAGCCCAATTTGGGCCCATGACCCAAACCTAATCCAAACTAACCCAATTCAACTCCAATTAACCCCAAACCTTTTCTAAACCTTCCTTAACATCCCCACAAACAAAACACTAACATGATTTACCCAAAATTTAGACCCAAACTCCACTCAAATTCAACCGAAAGCCAAAAAGCCCAATTTTGACCTAAACCCAAACCTAACCCAAATAAGCCCAAACCCCAAAATTAAAACCCAACCAAAGCCAAAACCTCTTTGAAACACTCCCATAAACATTTCCCAACATTTATTTTACATCAATTTCAACCCTAGCCCAACATTGGCCCAAGTTAGCCCAATTTGACCTACATTGGCCCATTCACCAAAGAGGTCCAAATCCAACCCAAACCTAGCCCAAACCACTTCAAATTTATTCCAAATCATTCATGAAACATTCCTAAACTAAATTCAACACTTATTGGATCCAATCCTTTGAAAAATTCGCATCCTAAAATAAAAAAAAAACCCACTTCCATAAATCACTTTAAAAGCCCTCCTTCACTAAATTTCAAAGGCCCAAAGCCCACATGACAACCCTATATCATCATCCATTGGATGAAACCATCTCCTAAGTTCTAAACCCATGATAAAATAAATCCAAATCAAGCCATATGCCAAATCCCATCAAATCACTCCTAAATTACCAAAATTTCCAAATTCCATTTTCATGAAATCGACCAAGCTTTTCCCCAAGCCAAAGACAAGCCATGAAGCCACATGCAAGCCATGGACAAGCCACATGAAGCCATGAGAAGTTTGACATGTGACCATCCCATAAATGGCAAGAGGAGGAGCCTCTTTAAGGATTCTCTTAACGGTGATTAAACCTTTTCATGCTTCCCCTAAACTATGTTTAAGCTTAAACATGCTTGGATAGTGACTTCTCCCTGCTAATCTAGCTGAGTCACCTGACCTCCCTCAGCTCAAATTAGAGCTTGGAAAGGTGCACCCAACCCAAACCCATAGGATGACCAAATTGAGCCTAAAAGAGCCCCTTCCCCATTCCATTTTGAATGAAGCTTTCTACACATGGCCACTCTCCATTGCTTGCACCATTGCCAACCCCTGACCCTCCTGATGACAACGATGACTCGACCCTGGCCGGCCAGCCACCACAGCCGTCGGAAACCACCAAGCCGAGAGAACCCATGTGAGCCAAAGTTTGGAATTCCCACTTGCTGAGCTGCCCCATGCCCAATTACCATCATGGTTGTTCTTCCCTTAACCTAAGCAGCTGATCCCAAGCCTTAAACACCCCTGGGAGGCCCTCCACCCTCTCCTATTTAAACCTCACCTCCTCTCGGCCATGAGAGGTGCTGAACCAGACCTTACTGAAACCCTGACAAAATTGCTCCAGACCACTCTCCATACTTAGAGCAGTTGAGCCCCAGTGACAATTTGCTCTAATCCCCACCAACAGAGCCCAATTTCTCAGCCAAAATTCCACCCAAAACCAGGACACTTCTACACAGTGGACCAATCCTCAAACTGATTGGTCCTACACCTTCACCAGACCAAGGGAAGAAGTCCACCAGTAAAAGCCCCCTCTCCAGGCCACCCATCTGTTCCAGACTCCAAGCTTTGTGATCGGGCTTGGTCGAAATCATACCTAGACAATTCACCGGACCAGGAGACTTCATCCGGAGCTTGTCGGGACGCAATCGAAGGTGACACAACCCTCAGATTGAAGCCACACTTCTCTGAGCAAAGGTATGAGCTAACTCTTTATCCCGAGCTTCTGGAGATTCTCCATTTCAAATGCTTTAATTTCAATGCATGATCACTATATAGATGTATTCGTCTCTTCAAGACGAATCCATAGAGCACAAGAACACAAAAATCTGTCGAGCAATGAGTGAGTTCTTAGGGTTTTAGTGTGGACGGCTCTCGGGTGAGAACGGCTGGGGACGATGAACGGATGTCGTTCATTCCATACACGCGCGGACGAACGGCTCAGATCGGGTCGGATCGGCAGATGATACGAGGAAGGCGGGACCTGGGCTGCTGACTCAAGTGGCGGCATCGAATGACAGCGCGACACGCGGCGTTTCGGAGATGCCTAGGATGAGTCAGCGCCGCCGTTTTAAATAGAAAATTAGGGTATTTTTGATTTATTTAATTCCCTAAACTTCAAAAATGCATAACTTTGTGTAGAAAAATCAGAAAAATAAAATAAAAATACTCTCTTGCTCAGTGAATAGAGGAGAATAATGTGGAAAAGAAATCATTTAATTTCATCAAGTATTTTATTTTTAATAATTTATTTACTCTCTGTATTGTTTTAATTCTCCATGCATATAGGAAATTCACCATGGCATGAGACCATAGATCTTTTGAAGCCTCTGAAATTGGGAATATTCCCTGAATTTTCCAAGGTCAGAGGCCATCCCTATGAGAAGTTATTGATTTTTCAAATTCATGTTGCTGTTTTGAGTATTTTAATTCCAATAATTAGCATGTTGTGAAATAAATTATAGGAAAATTTGAGGATGTTTCTTATGACCAGAGGACCTTAGGAAAAATAGGTTTTGAATTAATCCACTTGGAATAATCCTAATTGGCTTAAACACCCAAAATAGGTCATTAATTAATTAGAGCTAATCATACATCAAATTGACTTAAAATCAATTCTCCACTGACCTTTAGGATCAGAGGAACCCACCATAAAAATTTGAAGTCAATTGGACTTGGTTAGCCCTACTAAATGGGTTGATTAAGCCATTTAGCCAATTTAAACTTTAAAAATTCATAACTTTCAAAATACTTTTCAAAAATTCACCAAACTGGTTTTGGAGCCTCTCTAATATTAGGGGAATTTAAGAAAATTAAAATTTCAATTTTCTAAAAAAGTTGATTTTTTGTATTATTTTACTATTTTAATAATTAAAAAATAATAAAAATCACAAAAATAATAAAATTCACCAAAATGCCACATTTTGAATTTTAATCACTTAGGAATAAACCCCATATTTTTCTTAGGTCCCTTTGATGAGATATTAAATTTTAAAGCCCTAAGGTAATTTTAAAATTAAAAAAATGTATTTTTTAGCATTTCCACTAAAATAATTCTAATAAATCAAAGAAAAATCAGAAAATTGTATAAATTGATTTCTAATTTCCTTGAAATCAGAGAGATTTTTGAAAAATATAAAATTCATTTTTCAACCTTTATTTTATTTTTAAATTAATTAATACTCCAAAACTCAAAATAATTATAATAAAAAGAATATAATTCAAAAAATCACCAAAATTGGTCCAAGTGATCCTCTGGTTATTAGGAATGTCCCATAATTTTCTTAAGGACAGAAAGTTTCCTTGGTCATATTATTAAATTTTCCTTGGAAATCCCTATTTTCCACCAAAAATAATTACATAAATAAATTAAATATAGAAAAATCACATTTTCTCCTCTCATGCCTTTATTGACATATGAGTGAAGTCACATAAAAATTTCAAGTTCATTTAAACTCAATTTAGTGAGTTATGAAATTATTAAGCTTGAAGGGCAAAATGGTAATTAAAATTTTAACCTTTAATTTAAAACTTTAGGCTTAATAAAATTAAATAGTAAAATATTTGATCCTAATCTGATTTGGATGATTGAAATTTGAATAATAAGGGTAGAAACCTATTAAACAATTTAAAAATAATTAAAATAAATCTTAATTAAATAATTGATTAAATTTGGAAGAATAATAAAATTGGAATTAGTAAAATAGGGATATTATTAGGAAGAGATTTGTTCTTTAATTTAAGAATCCCTAAATTAATCATCTCAATAATATTTAATTCCTAATTAAAATGATAATCCAAATTTAAGATTTAAAATGCTAAAAGACTTAATCATTAAATTAAATTAAAGTTAAATTATTTAAATTAAATCCTTTTAAAATTTCAATTAAATTAATACTTTAACAATTAAAATTAAATCATCTTTAAAACATAAAAAATAAAATGTTATATTAAAATTAAAAATAAAATTAAATTAAAATTTAAATTAAATTAAATTAAATTAAATAAAATAAAATTAAATTAAAACATATTAAATTAAATCAAATTAAATTAAATTAAATTAAATTAAATCATATTAAATTAAATTAAATTAAATTAAATTAAAATAAAAAATAAAATCAAGTTAAAATTAAAATTAGATTAAATTAAATAAATTTAATTAAAATTAAAACTAAACCAAATTAAATTAAATTAAAGTTAAATTAAATTGAATTAAAAATAACATCACCTAAGACATAAAGAAATTCAAAAATAAAACCACTTGAACACTATTCCAAATTTAAACCCATTAACAGAAATTAAATCATAAACCATTTGAACATCAATTTGCCCTTGAAAGCTTTTGTTACTTCCTAAATAGAACGCTAAATGAAATGTTACTTCCCTCATAGGATATTCAAATGTCCTAGTTCACTGAGTAAGATAACAACAAAACTTGAATTCCCGGACGATTAATTCATTTTTATGATTAAATTCATTTGGACTTAAAACAATTCTAGCAATATTGAAAAGATGTTTAAGATTCTTCTTAAACACTTTCTCAATATGATAGGATGTTTATAAGAACAACCGAACTTAATTGTTCTTTGATGAAGAAAATCGTCCTCAAACCAAAACACAAGAACCTAGACGTCATAGGAGATGACTAGCTATAGGATTAGGAACTTGGTAGAAAACGATAACCTTTCCCTTAGCTTTACATAGGTACTTGTTGAAATATTTAAATGCCTTAACATGTGTTTTAAGTGCAGCTTGGGATGACGGGAAGACACTCCAGGTACGCTTTTATTTTATTGCAATTTACCTTATTGCAATTTATTTAATCGCATCGCACTTACTTTTCTTGCATGATAAACAACTGTTGCATGAAAACCCACACCTTTAGGGTAGTCCCTAAAACTGAAACCAAAACTATATTAAAAGTCATTACAAGATAAAATTCACCACCACAACATTTCAAAATATAAAACAACTCAAAATTTAATCACAAACAGAACACAAAACTGCAATTACAACTAAATTAAAACGTCTCGTTGGATGATTGGGAATACCTCGGATGATGTAACCTATGTGTTGCTAACGGGATTTCCACTGGTCTAAATGAAAGTGTGGAACTCATTTAGTTGAGTTTAGCAAATTCATCTGGACTAAGTGAATCAGATAAAAATAACGATGCCGGAAGGATGGAACCATGAGATCTTAACCGGTGTTGTTATAATCAACTTTAAGATTTGTTTTAATTAAAACATAAAAAACACTTGAAAATTAAGAATTTCTCTAAACCAAAACACTTTTCTCATCTCTTGATTTTCACCTTCTATAACTAAACCTCTGCAACAACAAGGAGCTCGGGGCATGGTGGGCAGCATGACCATCGTCATCAGCAAAACTTGAATCTACATCAGCAAAACTTTCTTAGAATTAAATAACCAAACCATAGGACTTCGAGGTAGTTCGCCTAGTGCAACATAAATCCTCAATCTTCCGTTAGGCATTTGCATTGCAAATTAAGCCCTAACCGGTCTTAGGTTTCCGAGGTAGTCATCCGATATGACATAAACCCTCATATCTTCGAGGCTATTTGTGTGATCACATCATACGAATATAAGTCCTAATTAATTAAAAATTGGCAAGATCAAAACATTAAATAAACATTAGGGCCTTCCTAAATTCAAGCCAAACAATAGGATAGTCGGGAAATTACCGAAGTTCGCTTCGAATCTGTGATTTCTCCTACCATTCTTCCTTTGAATTCCCAAAACAAAATGTTCCAAATTTGATCCACTCCCTATTGAAATTCCAAAATTCAATCCTTTGAAAACTTAAACTTTGAAATTCTTGAGAGCAGAATTACTGATTATTATCGAGAGTTTTCTTAGGTGATGCCCGTCACTTAAGATGTAATTAACTATAGGGGCTTGCCCTTATAGGGAATTTTAAGAACCTAGGTAATATAAACCCTGCTTAATTCATTTATATTAAGCAGGGGAACTTGTCGGCTTATAAAATTGGTTCGCAGACCAAACGGATGTCACAAATCTCCTAGTTTATTTAATCGAGCCCCATTATCAAGCAGTGTGTCTATTCTTCGGGATAGATACACGGTTTGTGGTGTGGTGCTCGTTTATATAAACTATTCGGGATGTGAGATCAGTTTGATTTCATATCTTAAAATTTTCAAATTTAAAATTATTTTCAAAATAAAATACTACTTTTGAAATTATTTATTTAAAATAAATTAAAAAAAATTCGCCGACAATTTCTGTTAGGCGACCCCTCTTTTTAAAATACAACACACTTAACCTAAAAATAATGCCAACAGGAGCTTTTAGCAATAGTATATGCCTTTGATAAATTTAGACCATATCTTCTCGGAACAATATGTATCATGAACACTGATCAATCTGCTATTAAGTATTTAATATCTAAAAAGGATGATAAACCTAGATTGATCAGATGGGTTTCACTTTTATAAGAATTTGATTTTGAATTTATAAACAGAAAAGGAACTAACATCCAAATTGATGATCATTTATTAAGAATCAAAAATAATAATGAGAAGATTTATGAAAAATATAAATGAGAAATTCTTGGATGAGCAATTATATGTCATTCAAGGATTACAAATGCCCTGGTATGCAGATATAGATAACTACTTGGTTAGCAATATTTTACCTTATGGGATGAATAGTAAATACATTAAGAAATTCAAGAATTATTGTAAATAATATATTGGGGAAGATCCTCATTTATTTAAATTAGGAAGTGATTTTGTGATTCAAAGATGTGTACCTTATGAAGAAACTTTTGAAGTTATTCAAAAATGTCATGATTCTGAATTTGAATGATACTTTGGAGTTGATAAAACTGCATTTAAAATTTTAAATTCTAGATTTTATTGGCCTACTTTATTTAAAGATGTTGTACAATATGTGAAAACTTGTGATCGATGTCAAAGAATGGGAAATATATCCAGAAAAGATGAAATGCCTCTAAACTTTATATTAGAAATCAAAATTTTCGAGGTACAGGGTTTAGACTTTATGGGACCTTTTGTACCGTCATCTGGAAAGATTTATATTTTATTAGCAGTTCATTATGTTTCAAAGTGGATCAAAGCTGTAGCTTTACCTAACTGTGATTCCAAAAGTGTTTTGAAATTTTTAAAGAAAATGATTTTTACAAGATTTGGAATGCCGAGGATAATTATCACAGATGGAGAAAGTCATTTCAGAAATATAAGAATTCAATCATTGCTTGGAAAAATTCGAATTAAGCATAGAATTACAACTCGCTATCATCCTAAAACAAGTGGAATGGCTGAAGTGTCAAACTGAGAAATTAAAAGAATATTGGAATAGACTGTTAATCCTAAAAGAACTGACTGGGTTGATAGACTTGATTCTGCATTATGGGCTTATAAAACAGCTTATAAGACACCTATCGGATGTCACCTTATCGGTTAATTTAGGGTAAACATTGTCACTTACCTTTGTAACTGGAGCATAAAGCTTATTGGGCGATAAAGGAGTTCAATTATAATTTGAATACTGCAGGAGAATGACAATTATTATAACTGAATGAAATGGAAGAGATAAGAAATGAGTCTTATGAAAATGCAAGAATTTATAAGGGAAGAATGAAGAAATTGCATGACTAAATGATTTCAAGGAAAATATTCGAGCCTGGACAAGAAGTATTATTATTTAATGCTCGTTTAAAACTTTTCCCTAGAAAATTAAAATCTAAATGGATAGGACCATTTATAATTGAAAAAGTATGCCCTTATGGAGCTATGGATATTAAAGATCCCAAAACTGCAAAAGTATTTAAAGTTAACGGATTAATACTGAAGCCTTATATGGGAGAAATGAAATTAAAGCACAAAGAGGCTTATGTGCTGAGTCTACCCAATTAATTCAATTAATTTGGTTAGGCTGACGACGTTAAACCAAGCACTTTATGGGAGGCAAGCCATATTTATTAGTTTAATTTTAATTATTGCTATAAAGTTATGCCTTGGTCTTGACTGAATTTGTATATAACTTCTGGAAACAGAAGGCTAACAACTCTGTATTGGCTTAAGCTAAACATTTTCTTGAAGTATATAGAATTTGGACTTGGACCACTCCATGTCAAATGTGAGTAAAAAGGAGATCAAGTTAACCTTCGTTTGTGATTGTTTGTGATTTGAATTTTTCTTAATTGTGTTTGTTTGTTGATCATATTCATTTGTTAGACCTATTTTTCGTAATTGTGTTTGTTTGTGATTTGAATCAGAGTCGATCGAGGTTCCAACGCCTAGGCACCA
Organism: Papilionanthe hookeriana x Papilionanthe teres; assembly: GCA_022702705.1. NCBI lineage: Eukaryota > Viridiplantae > Streptophyta > Magnoliopsida > Asparagales > Orchidaceae > Papilionanthe > Papilionanthe hookeriana x Papilionanthe teres. Next base: position 56,239,022 of record CM040435.1, read on the forward strand.
AAAGTTAGCACCTAAGCGCCATAATAACTTGTGTATCGATGATCCGGTGCCTAGGAACCAAATTCCGGCGCCTAAGTGCCACAGTTACAGATCGTGGAAAAACCAAAATTCTTCAGTTTTGCAGAAGAAATCTCATTATATATAGCCTATTTTAGTACCCAATCCAATAGAAACAGTAATTTCGACCAGAGCAAGCCATTTTGGAGGAGTTAAAAAGGATTTTGAGGCAATGGATAGAGGAAATCATGAAAATGAGGTAAGAGACAAATCTCCTAAAGATCCTCAGCTTTATTTTAATGGTTTTATTGTTGTTAGTTTGCAAAAAATGTTTAGTCAAATGGATAAGATTGAAGGGAAACTTCAAAGTATTGGTAATCGTCTCCATGAGATGTACCACCAATACGAACACTTGGAATGGCAAACCAAACTTCAATCTGATCATATGTCTGCCTATCATGACGCTCAAGTAAAAATGTACGCGAAGAACAAGTGGATTGATTAAAAGACAGCTTTGGAATTTCCAAGGACGTTGGTGTTATACCCCTTCGGTCCTAGCGAAATTCATTGTGAAAGAGATTGAAATTGAAGATCAGTGTTAATAGATCTTATATGTGTTTTAGATGTGATCGAGTCTTGTTTTAGTGTGTTGAATATCTCATTTGTGTGTTTGCTTAATTGTTCAATGTGTGTTGTTGGATTTGAATATTTTCTTTCAATATGTTGTTGTTTGTATTATTTATAAAACGATGAACCTTGATACAGTCTTGTACTGAAAGTTATTGAATTTGGAATGGATATTAGGATTTAGAATTGAAGAATTTAGATAAATTTATGTGGATCTATATTACCATTTTAAATTGATCGTGAAAATATCTAGAGGTTATGAAATGGATTAATACTCTCATAAGAGTAATTAGGAGTCAAATTTGATAAGATTTGGTGGAAAATATTTAATTTAAATCAAATTTTTGGAAAGGCGAGTCTGGCGCCTAGGCGCCAGAATTTGGCTCCCAAGCACCGGTTCGGCCTGAACCCAAAAACTCATCTTCTTAAACCCCCCCCACACGCCTGTCGGCATATTTTTAGGTTTAGTGTTGTATTTTGAAAAGGAGGGTCGCCTACTGAAATTGTCGGCGAATTTTAAATTTTAAATTTAATTTAAATATATATATATATATATAATTTAAAAAGTAGCATTTGATTTTGAAAATAATTTTAAGTTTGAAAATTTTAAGATATGAAATCAAATCGATCTCACATCCCAAATAGTTTATATAAACGAGCACCACATCACAAATCGTGTATCTATCTCGAAGGCCAAACACACTGCTTGACGATGGGGCTCGATTAAATAAACTAGAAGATTTGTGACATTTGTTTGGTCTGCGAACCAATTTTATAAGCCGACAAGTTCCCCTGATTAATATAAAGAAATTAAGCAGGGTTTATATTACCTGGGTTCTTAAAGTTCCTTATAAAGGCAAGCCCCTATAGTTAATTACATCTTAAATGTCCGAAGACACTCAAGAAAACTCTCGATAATGATCAATGGTTTTGCTCTCAAGAATTTTAAAGTTTAAGGTTTTCAAAGGATTGGATTTTAAAAATTTCAAAAAGGAATAGACCAAATTTGGAACAGCTTATTTCGAGAATCCAAAGGAAAAGAAGTAGGAGAAGTTGAGGATCCAAGTAGAATCTTGGCAACTTCCAAAACTATCATATTGTTTGGCTTCAATTTGGGAGTTTATTTAATGTTATAATTCTGCCAATTTTATTTTTTTAGGTCCTATATTCGTATGACATAATCACACAAATAGCCTTGAAGATGTGAGGGTTAATGTCGTACTAAATGACTACCTCTGAGTCCTAAGACCGGTTAGGGCTTAATTTGCATAACATGATTATGCAAATGCCTAATGAAAAGGTTGAGGATTTATGTTGCACTAGGCAAACTACCTTGAAGTCCTATGGCTTGGTTATTTAATTCTAAGAAAGTTTTGCTGAAGTAGATCCGAGGTTTGCTGAAGAAGTTGGCCGTGCTGCTCACCGTGCTCCAAACTCCTTGTTGTTGCAGAGGTTTAGTTTTGGAAAGTGAAAATCAGGGGATGAGAAAAGTGTTTTAGTTTTATTGTTCTGTTTGTGATTAAATTTTAAGTTGTTTTATATTTTGGAATGTTATGGCAGTGAATTTTATCTTGCAATGACCTTTAATTTAGTTTTGGTTTCAGTTCAGGGGCTATCCTAAAGGTTTTTGTTTTCATGCAACAAACTTGTTTATCATGCAAGAAAAAGTAAAGCGCAATGCATGTAAGTAAATTGCAATAAAGTAAATTGCAATAAAATAAAAGCATACCTGCAGGGTCTTCCCGTCATCCCAAGCCACACTTAAAATACATGAAGAGCAATTAAACATATTTTTACAAGAAATACCGAGGTAAAGCTTAGGGAAAGGGTTTTGGTTGTCTACCAGAATCCTAATCCTATTGCTAGTCATTTCCTATCACGTCTAAGTTGTTGGTTTGGTTTAAGGATGATTTTCTTCATCAAAGAACAATTAAATTCAATTGTTCTTCTAAAACATCTCATCATATTGAGAAAGTGGTTAGGATGAGTCTTAAACATCTTTTCAATATTTTCGAGATCATTTTGAGTCCAAGTAAATTTAGTTGCACAGGTGAATTAATCATCCAGGAGTTTAGTTAAACTTTGTCTCTTGCTCGATGAACTTGGGTATTTGAGTACTCGATGAATGAAGTGAGATCTCACTTAATACTCTATTTAAGAGTTATAATAATTAAAGCCTTTAAGGGCAAGTTGGTTTATTGAGAATTTTAATCATCCTTAAATTAAAGTTTGAGTTAAAGATTTAAAGAGATTTAATTTATTTATGAGGTTTTAATTAATAATTTTAAGTTTGTAATAGTGTTCAAATTATTTTAGATTTAATTTAAATCTTTACACTTTCAATCATCTTAGTATTTCAGATTGATGTTTATGTTTTAAATTTACTTAAATAGAAAGAGGTGTTGAAATTATTAATATGTTTTAATTTAACTCTTAATGATTTCATTTAGGTTTGTTGTTAAGTGATTTTAATTTAATTTAATTTAATTTAATTTGATTTTAATTTAATTTAATTTAATTTAATTTAATTTTAATTTAATTTAATTTTAGTTTCAATATTTTTAATTTAATTTAATTTAATTGTTAAGGTGTTAATTTAATTTAATTTAAACTTTGACTTGTCTTAATTTAATTTAATTTAATTTAACTCCAAGACTTCAAATTTGATTTTAATTATTGGACCATTTAACATTTTAAGCTTTAATTCATTTAAGGGTTATCTTCTTTTAATTTTTAATTTATTTAATTTGGGTTATTATTTTAATTTTTAATTAAGAACTAAATATTATTGAAGTGACTTATTTAGGGATTTTTAAATTAAAGAATGAATATCCTCTTAATAATATCCTGATTTTAATAATCCAAATTTAAAATATATTCTTTTCAAAATTTAAATTATTTAATTAATTAGAGTTTCATTTTGAAATTTTCAAAGTGTTTGATGGGTTTCTACCCTTTAATTTCCCTAAGTTTCAATCATCTAAGAGAAAGTTAAAATCAAATATTTTACCCTCCATTTTGATTAAACCTAAAGTTTTAATTAAGGGTTAAAATTATTAATTACCTTTATGCCCATTCAGGCTTATTTATTTCATAACTCACTAAATTGAGCTCAAATGAATTTGAAATTTTTATGTCACCTCACTCACATGTCAATTAAGACATTAGAGGAGAAAATGTGATTTTTCTGACTTTAATTTATTTATATAATTATTTTTAGTAGAAATTATGTGTTTTCAAAGAAAATTCAACAACATGACCAATGTAAAGTTTGTGTCCTTAAGAAACTTATGGGATGTTCCTAATGACCAGAGGACCACTTGGACGAATTTTGGTGACTTTTTTGAATTATATTTTTATAATTATTTTGAGTTTTAGAGTATTAATTAATTTTAAAATAAAATAAAAATTGAAAAATAGATTTTATATTTTTCTTAAATTTCTCTGACCTCAAGGAGTCCAGAGAAACAATTTTTATAATTTTCTAATTTTTCTTTGATTTATTAGCATTATTTTAGTGAAAATGGTTAAAAGTTCATTTTTTAATATTAAAAATTACATTAAGCCTTTAAAATTCAATATCTTATCCTAGGGACTTAGGAAAAATATTTGGTTTGTCCCTAAGTGATTAGGAGTCAAAATGTGATATTTTTATTATTTTTAATATTTTTGTGATTTTTATTATTTTTTAATTATTAAAATATTAAAATATTATGAAAAAATCAACTTTTTTATAAAATTCCAATTTTAATTTTCTTGAACTCCCCTAATATCAGAGGAGCTCCAAAACAATTTTTGTGAATTTTTGAAAAGTATTTTTGGAGTTATGTATTTTTAAAGTCCCATTTTGTTATGAGGCTTAATCAATCCATTTGGTGGGGTTAATCAAGTCCAATTGATTTCAAAATTTTATGTAAGGTTCCTCTGACCCTAGAGAGCAATGGAGAATTGTCTTCAAGTCAATTTGGTGTGTGGTTAACCCTAATTAATTCAAATTCAATAATGGGAGTTTAAGCCAATTAGGGTTATTATGAATGAATTAACTCAAAATATATTTTTCATAGGGTCTCCTAGTCCTAAGAAAGATCACCAAATTTTCCTAGAATTTATTTTACAATATGCTAATTATTGAAATTAAAATACCTAAAACAGTGACATGAACTTGAAAAATCAATAACTTTTCACAGATATGGTCTCTGACCTTGAAAAATTCAGAGAATGTTCCCAAGATCAGAGGCTTCAAAAGCCTTATGGTCTCATGCCATGGTGAATTGTCTATGCAAATGGAGAATCAAAACATTGGAAACAGTAAATAAATTATTAAAAATAAAATACTCATCCAATTAACTTGATTTCTTTTCCACATTATTCTCTGTGCGGCTTATTTTTTTTGCAGGTCGGATTTTATTTTGAAGAGGGGTCGCCTAACAGAAATCTGTCGGCGAATTTTTAATTTAATTAAAATAAATAATTTGAAAAGTAGTATTTGATTTTGAAAATAATTTTTAAATTTGAAAGTTTTAAGATATGAGATTAAACCGACCTCACATCCCAAATAGTTTATATAAACGAGCACCGCACCACAAACCGTGTATCTATCCCTAAGGATAGACACACCGCTTGATGGTGGGGCTTGATTAAATAAACTAGAAGATTAGTGACATCCGTTTGGTCCGCGAACCAATTTTATAAGCCGACAAGTTTCCCCGCTTAATATGAAAACATTAAACGAGGTTTATATTACTCGGGTTCTTTAAAATTCCCTATAAGGGCAAGCCCCTATAGTTAATTACATCTTAAGTGACGGGAATCACCTAAGAAAACTCTCGATAATAATCAATGATTCTGCTCTCAAGAATTTCAAAGTTTAAGGTTTTCAAAGATTGAATTTTGAAGTTTCAATAGGGAATGGATCAAATTTTTGGAACATTTTGTTTTGTGAATCCAAAGGAAGAAAGGTAGGAGAAATCACTGATTCGAAGTGAACTTCGATAATTTCCCGACTATCCTATCGTTTGGCTTCGAATTTAGGAAAGTCCTAATGTTTATTTGATATTTCAATCTTGCCAATTTCAATTAATTAGGGCTTATATTTGTATGATAAAATCAAACAAATAGCACTAGAAGATGTGAGGGTTTATTGTCGTATCGGACGACTACCTCGGAATCCTAAGACCGGTTAGGGCTTAATTTGCAATGCAAATGCCTAACGAAGAGTTGAGGATTTATGTTGCACTAGTGCAAGCTACCTCGAAGTCCTATGGCTTGGTTGTTTTAATTCTAGGAAAGTTTTGCTGAAGTAGACTCAGGTTTTGCTGATGACGATGGTCGTGCTGCCCACCATGCTCCGAGCTCCTTGTTGTTGCAGAGGTTTAGTTTTAGAAATCATAAATCAGGGGATGAGAGAAGTGTTTTGGTTTAGAGAAAATCTTAATTTCCAGGTGTTTTTTATGTTTTATTTAAAACAAATCTTAAAGTTGATTATAACGACACCGGTTAAGATCCCACGGTTCCATCCTTCCGGCATCGTTATTTTTATCGGATTCACTTAGTCCAGATGAATTTGCTAAACTCAACCGAATGAGTTCCACACTTTCATTTAGACCGTGGGAAATCCCGTTAGCAACACGTAGGTTACATCATCCGAGGTATTCCCGATCATCCAACAGGACGTTTTAATTTAGTTGTAATTGTAGTTTTGTGTTCGTTTGTGATTAAATTTTGAGTTGTTTTATATTTTGAAATGTTGTGGCGGTGAATTTTATCTTGCAATGACTTTTAACTTAATTTTGGTTTCAGCTTTAGGGGCTACCCTAAAGGTGTGGGTTTTCATGCAACTCGTTGTTTTATCATGCAAGAAAAGTAAAATGCATTTGCAATAAAGTAAATTGCAAGAAAGTAAATTGCAAGAAAGTAAATTGCAATAAAATAAAAGCGTACCTGGAGGGTCTTCCCGTCATCCCAAGCTGCACTTAAAACACAATTAGCATATTTAAGCAAGTTCCTAGGTAAAGCTAAGGGAAAGGTTATGGTTTTCTACCAAATTCCTAATCCTATAACTAGTCATTTCCTATGACGTCTAGGTTCTTTGGGTTTTGGTTTAAGGACGATTTTCTTCATCAAAGAACAATTAAGTCCAATTGTTCTTATAAATATCCTATCATATTGAGGAAGTGCTTAAGAAGAATCTTAAACATCTTTTCAATATTTCCAGGATTGTTTTAAGTTCAAATGAATTTAATTATATAAATGAATCGATCGTCCGAGGTTTTCAAATCTTGTTAACTTGCTCAGTGAACTAGGACATTTGAATATCCTATGAGTGAAGTAACACTTCATTTAATGTTTTATTTAGGAGTTATAATAACTAAAGCTTTCAAGGGTAAGTTAGTATTCAAATGATTTGATTTAAGTTAAAGGGTTTAAATTTGGAATAGTGTTCAAGTTGCTTTATATTTAGTTTAATTTAATTTAATTTGATTTGATGTTTAATTAATTTGATTTGATTTAACTTTAATTTAATTATTTAATTTAATTTAATTTAATTTTAATTAATTTAATTTAATTGTTTAATTTAATTTAATTTAATTGTTTAATTTAATTTAATTTAATTGTTTAATTTAATTTAGTTTAATTATTTAATTTAATTTAATTTAATTGTTTAATTTAATTTAATTTAATTTTAATTAATTTAATTTAATTGTTTAATTTAATTTAGTTTAATTATTTAATTTAATTTAATTTAATTTAATTTAATTTAATTTAATTTGTCTTAATTTAATTTAATTATTAAATTTAATTTAATTTTAATTTAATTTATCTTTAATTTACTTTATTTTTAATTTTAATTGAAATTTCAAAAGAGTTTAATAATTTAATTAAGTCTTTTAATATTTTAAATTTGAGTTATCATTTTAATTAAGAGTTGAATATTAATTGATATAATTAATTTAGGGATTTTTAAATTAAAGAATAAATCTCTTCCTAATAAAGATCCCTTATTTTAATAATTCCAATTTTATTATTCTTCCAAATTTAATCTATTATTTAATTAAAGTTTAATCATTTTAAAATTATTTAATGGGTTTCTACCCTTTAATTATTTAAATTTCAATCATCCAAATCAGATTAAGATCAAATATTTTACTTGTTGATTTTTTATTAAACCTAAAGTTTTAATTAAGGATTAAAGATTTTAATTACCATTTTACCCTTTAAGCTTAATAATTTCATAACTCACTAAATTGAACCCAAATGAACTTGAAATTTTTATGTGACTTCACTCATATGTCAATAAAGACATGAGAGGAGAAAATGTGATTTTTCTGTATTTAATTTATTTATATAATTATTTTTGGTGGAAAATAGAGATTTTCAAGGAAAATTTAATAATATGACCAAGGGAAAGTTTCTGTCCTTAAGAAAATTAGGGGACATTCCTAATGACCAGAGAAGCACTTGGACCAATTTTGGTGATTTTTTGAATTATATTATTTTTATTATAATTATTTTGAGTTTTGGAGTGTTAATTAATTTAAAAATAAAATAAATGTTGAAAAATGGATTTTATATTTTTCAAAAATCTCTCTGATATCAAGGAAACCAGAGAATCAAATTTTGCAATTTTCTGATTTTTCTATGATTTATAATAATTATTTTAGTGAAAATGCTAGAAAATACATTTTTTTAATTTTAAAATTACCCTAGGGCTTTAAAATTTAATATCTCACTAAATAGACTTAGGAAAAATGTGGGATTTGTTCCTAAGTGATTAAAATTCAAAATGTGACATTTTGGTGAATTTTATTATTTTTGTGATTTTTATTATTTTTTAATTATTAAAAATATTAAAATATTATTAAAAATCAACTTTTTTAGAAAATTGAAATTTTAATTTTCTTAGGTTCCCCTGATATCAGAGAGGCTCCAAAACCAATTTGGTGAATTTTTAAAAAGTATTTTAAAAGTTATGAATTTTTAAAGTTTAAAATGGCTAAGTGGCTTAATCAACCCAATTAGTGGGGCTAACCAAGTCCAATTGACCTCAAATTTTTATGGTGGATTCCTCTGATCCTAAAGGTTAATGGAGAATTGATTTCAAGTCAATTTGATGCCTGGTTAACTCTAATTAATTAAAGACCTATTTTAGGTGTTTAAGCCAATTAGGGTTAATCTGAGTGAATTAACTCAAGTCCTATTTTTCCTAGAGTTCTCTGGTCATAAGGGACATCACCAAATATTTCTAGAATTTATTTCACAACATGCTAATTTTTGGAATTAAAATACTCAAAACAGCAACATGCATTTGAAAAATAAATAACTTTTCACAGAGATGGCCTCTGACCTTGGAAAATTCAGGGAATGTTCCCAAGTTCAGAGGCTTCAAAAGCCCTATGGTCTCATGCCATGGTGAATTGTATACATGCATGGAGAATTAAATGTATGCAGAGAGTAAATAAATCATAAAAAATAAAATACTTAATGAAATTGAATGATTTCTTTTCCACATTATTCTCCTCTCTTCACTGAGCAAGAGGGTATTTTTATTTTATTTTTGTGATTTTTCTACACAGAGATATGAATTTTTGAAGTTTAGGGAATTAAATAAATAGAAAAATACCCTAATTTTCTATTTATCCACGCGGCGCCGCGTCAACCTCGGCAGCCTCCGAACGCACACGCGTCGCGCTCCCATTCGACGCCGCCACCCGAGTCGGCAGCCCGGGCCCCGCGGTTCTCGTACCGTCTCTCGGTCCGACGCAATCCTGACCGTCCGTGCGCGCGTGTATCGAATGGACGGCATCCGTTCATCGTCCCCAAATGTTCTCACCCGAGAGCCGTCCACACTAAATCCCTAAGATCTCACTCGATTCTCAATGGATTTTCATGTTCTTATACTCTATGGATTCGTCTTGAAGAGACGAACACATCTGTACGGCTAACATGCATTGAAACTAAGGCATTTGAAATGGAGAATCTCCGGAAGCTCGGGATGGATAGTTAACTCATACCTTAGCTCGGAGAAGTGTGGCTTCAATCCGAGAGTTGTTGCACCTTCGATTGGGTCCCAGCGAAGCTCCGGATGAAGTCTCCCGGTCCGGTGAATCGCCTAGCTATGAAAGTGACCACAGCTCGATCACAAAGCTTGGAGGCCGGAGCAACCGGGTGGCTCCGGAGATGGGGCTTTCGGTGGGAAACTTCTCCTCTTGGTCCAGTGAAGGTGTAGGACCGACTGACTTGAGGATCGGCTCACCGTGGCAAAGTGTCCCTGGTTTTGGGTGGAATTTCGGTCGAGAAATCGGGCTCTGTTGGTGGGGATTAGGGCAAATCGACACCTGGGGATCAACTCGCTCTAAGGATGGTGAAGGGTTTGGAACAATTTTGGCGAGTTTCGGCAGGGTTTGTGCTTGGCTCCCCTCATGGCCGAGAGGGGTGGAGTTTAAATAGAGCTGGTCGGGGGGCCTCCCGTGGAGAGTTAGGGCTTCGGGATCAGCCTGCTCCGGTGAGGAGAAGATCAGCCATGGTGACCACTAGGGATGGGGCGACTCGGCAAGTGAGAATTTCAATGTTGGCTCACATGCGAGCTCTCGGCCATGGTGTTTTCCGGCGGCCCGGTGGCCGGCCGGCCGTGCATGGGTCACCCTCGGGGTCGGGTGGGTCGGGGCTGCGAGGTTTGTGCAATCAATTGGCCATGGACATGTGTAAAGGCTTTGATCCAAAGTGGAATGGGGCATGGCTAGATTTGGACCTAAATGGGTCAACCCACCCATTTGGGCTAGGTGCACCACCCAAGGCCTGGTTTAGGCCGAGGAGAAAGTGATTTGGATCAGCTTGATTAGTGGGGTCAAGTCACAATCCAAGTACAATTAGGCTTAAGCATGGTTTAGTGGAATCATGTAAGTGGTTAACCACCTTTAGGAGTTAAGGAAAGAGCCTCCTCCTTTTGCCCAAAATGGCATGGTGACATGTAAAGAGGCTCTCATGGCTTGCATATGGCTTATGCATGGTTCCATGGCTCCATTTGGCTTGGGAAAAGTAAAGTCAATTTCATGGAAATGGATTTAAGGAAAATTTTGGTATTTAGGGGTGATTTGGCATGAGGCTTGATTTGGAATTATTTGATGATGAATTTAGGACTTAGGGATGATTTTAATTGAAAGTATGATGAAGGGAAATGTCATATGGGCCTTGGAAGAATTTTGGGCTTTTTTGAAAGGGTTTTAGATGGGCTTTTAAGATGGATTAGGAAAGTGGGCTCTTGAATTTTAAAATGGATTTTGGGATGAAATTTTGTAAAGAGGTTGGGCCAAATAATTATTGGGTTTAGCTCATGGATGTGTCATGAGTGACTTGAAGCAAATTTGGGGTAGTTTGGACTTGAATTGGGTTGGATTTGAATTCTTTTGGTGAATGGGCCAATGTAGGTCAAATTGGGCTAACTTGGGCCAATGTTGGGCTAGGGTTGAAATTGATGTAAAATAAATATTAAGAAATGTTTATGGGAGTGTTTCAAAGAGGTTTTGGCTTTGGTTGGGTTTTAATTTTGAGGTTTGGGCCTATTTGGGTTAGATTTGGGTTTAGGTCAAAATTGGGCTTTTTGATTTTGGGTTGAATTTGAGTGGGGTTTGGGTCAAAATCTTGGGCAAATCATGTTAGTGTTTTGTTTATGAGGATGTTAAGGAAGGTTTAGAAAAGATTTGGGGTTAATTGGAGTTGAATTGGGTTAGTTTGGGCTAAGTTTGGGTCATGGGTCCAAATTCGGGCTTTAAGGCCCAAAGTGAAATTGGATCCAAATGTCAATCAAATTGGACTTGGATTTGGTCTAAATTGGTATTGGGAATGTTTAATTGAAGTTTAGAATTGAATTGGACCAAAATTGGGGTCAATTGGGTAGGTTTGGTTTGACATCGGGTCCACTTTGGGTTAAAATGGGTCAATTTGGGGGTTTTGACAAAAGTAGGGTAAATTGACAAAATTGGCCCATGGTGTAGTTGGACAAAATGAAATTGGGAATATTTGGGATTTTCTGGAATTTTCTGGGAATTTTCTGAATTTTTGGATTTTTAGGCCAAGAAGGGTATTTTGGGTATTTGGAGGGTATTGGGGGGTTTTCTTGGAATTTTTGGTATTTTTGGGTATGGATGATCAATTTGAGTGATGTGGAGGTGTTTGGGATTGATTTTGGAAAATTTTAGGTAATTTGGAGATTTTGCAAAAATTTGGGTAATTCAAGCGGTTTTGGTAGGTTTAGTAGAGTGTAGGGTCCCGGGGTCAAAAATTGAAAATTTGGGAAATTGAAGATTGGGTGAATTTGGGTGGGGTGAAATCATTTTGGTTGAGCCATGAAGCCATTTCAAGCCCATATGAGCCATGAAAGGACTCATTTGAGGCATTCACTATGTTGTTCCTAACCCTCTTAGCCAAGGGCTTTGGGGTTAAGGACCATCCATGTGAATCACCTACATGAGTCAGGAGGTCAAGTTGGGTATGGGTGTGGTTTTAGGAAGTGTGTGGAAATGTAGTGTGTAAGTGTAGTGTATGTCAGCCCCTTCACTGCACTGTGCCACCCGTAGGCGATCCTAAGGCTAAAGAGTCCTATAGGAACTCATCCTTTAAACTTCCATATTTGATTTCAACCCTCTAGGTGATTAGGGGTCTATAGTCAAGTTTGTGGAGTTTGCAGGGAGTTTAGAAGTGGTTTGAATTTCTAAAAGGCGGGTCCCAATTCTAGTCCTCTAAGATAGTCAAAGGAAAAGCCTAAGGCTAGATCCTAAGCACTAAAAAGAAGAAAGGAAGACCTCATCAAAAATGAGGTCAACATTCTCCTCTTTTCACTGAGTAAGAGAGTATTTTTATTTTATTTTTGTGATTTTTCTATGCAAAGATATGAATTTTTGAAGTTCTTGTATTTAAATAAATCCAAAAAATCCTAATTTTCTACTTATCCGACTTGGCGCCGCGTCATCCGCGTCCGGATCGAAAGCCCACGCGTCGCTCTGTGATTTGGCGCCTCCATCTGACTCAGCGCTCCAGGGCCCATGTTTCACGTAACATTCCCTGGTTCGGCGCAATCTGAACCGTCTGCTCGATACACGCGCGATCCAACGGCTCCTGGTCATCGTCTACGACTAGTGTGCACCCGTGACTGTCCACACTCAAACCCTAATATCTCTCTCGATTCTCAATGGATTTTTAAGTTCTTATACTCTATGGATTCGTCTTGAAGAAATGAACACATCCATATGGTTTATAGGCTATGAAATTAACCCGAACAAAATGGAGAATTGCTGGAAGCTCGAGAGAAAGAGTGAGTTCATACCTTTGCTCAGAGAAGTGAAGCTTCGATCTGAGGATTGTGTCACCTTCAATTGAGTCCAAGCAAGCTCCAGATGAAGTCTCTGGCTCTAGGGAATTGTCTAAGTATGAAAGTGACCAGACCCAATTTCAAAGCTTGGAGGTTGGAGCAACTGGGTGGCCTAGAGAGGGGGCTTTCACTAGGGAAGTCCTTCTCTTGGTCCTGTGCAGGTGTGGGTGAGTTTAATTTGGATTTGGTGGAGGTTCCAGAGATTTCCTAGTTTTTGGGTGGATTTTCAACTCAGGAATTGAGCTCTGTTATTGTGGTTTAGGGCAAAGGAAAACTGGGGATCAACTGCTCTGGGTTAGGAGAAGGTCCTGGAGCAATTTTGGCAGAGTTTCCTTAAGGTCTGGTTCATCACCTTGTTTGGCCGAGAGGTGAGTAGGTTTAAATAGAGGTGGCTGGAGGGCCTCCCAGGGGGGTTTAATGGCGTGGATCAACTACCTTGGCCAAGGGAAGAACAGCCACAGTGGCCATTTAGGTTGTGACAAGTCAGCTAATTTAAACTGAATTTTTAATTCAAATTAAGCCTCTCAGTATAGTGGTTTTCAGCGGCTGTGGTGGCTGGCCTGGCAGGCATGGGTCACCCTCAGGGTCAGGGAGGTCAGGGCTTGAGTTTGGTGCCAACAATTGGCTTTGGACATGTGTAAAGGAGTTGGATTGAAATGGCATGGGGAGAAGGTTATTTTGGGTTCAAAAGGGTCAACCCATGGTTTTGGGCTTGGTGCACCACCCAAGGCCTGGATCTAGGCTGAAAAGATTCATTTGGGTCAGCCAAGAGGAAATGGTGTAGTCTACATCAAGGATTAGGTGGCTAACTTAGTTTAGTGTGTATCATGGATGAGGTTAAAAAATCTTAAGGAAGGCTTAAGAAAGGGGCCCCTCCATTTGCCATAAATGACATGGTGAGGTGTCAAAACTCTCATGGCTTCATATGGCTTGCAAATGGCTAACATTTGGTTTACATTTGGCTTGGAAAAGGTTGGCTTGTTTCATGAAAAAGAATTTTAAGGATTTTTGGTATTTAGGGGTAATTTGGCACATGGCTTAGTTTAGAAAAATTCAATGATGAATTTTAAACTTAGGGAGTGATTTAATTAAATGAATGATGAGATGAAAGTGTCATGTAGGCTTTAGATTGATTTTGGGCTTTTTGAAATCATTTTGGATGGGCTTTTAAAGTGGTTTAAGGAAGTGGGATTTTGGATTTAAAATAAATTTAGGATGAAAATTTTGTAAAGGATTGTGCCAAATAAATGTTGCAATTGGTTTAGGCATGTGTCATGAGTGGTTTGGAATCAATTTAGTGTGATTTGGAGTAGAATTGGGTTGAATTTGGGCTTTTTTGGTAAAGGGGTCAAGGTGGGCCAAATTGGGCTAACTTGGGCTAAGGTTGGGCTAAGGTTTAATTTGGTGTAAAATTAATATTGAAAAATGTTTATGGGAGTGTTACAAAGAGTTTTCAACTTTGGTTGGGTTCTAATTTTGGGATTTGGGCCCATTTGGGTTAGGCTTGGGCTTAGGTCAATTTAAGGGATTTTGGTTTTGGGTTACGTTTAGGTGGAGTTTAGGTTCAAATTTTGGGCAAATAAATTTAGTTTTTTTGTTTGTGGGGATGTTAGGAAGGCTTTAGAAAAGATTTGGGGCCAATTGGGGTTGAGTTGGGTTGGTTTGGGCTAGGTTTAGGTAATGGGCCAAAATTAGGCCTTAGGCTTCAAATTGAAATTGGGCCCAAATATCAATCAAATTGGACTTTTATTTGGTCTAAATTGATATTGGGGATATTAAATTGAAGTTTAGAATTGAATTGGACCAAAATTGAGGTCAATTGGGGTGGTTTGGTTTGACATTGGGTTCACTTGGGTTAAAAAAATTTGTCAAATTGGGGGTTTTGGTAAAAGTGGGGTAAATTGGAAAAATTGGCCCATGGTATAGTTGAACAAAATGAATTAGGAATATTTGAGATTTTCTGGAATTTTCTGGGAATTTTAAGAATATTTGGATTTTTTGGGGTAAAAGGGTATTTTGGTAATTTTGGGGGGCTTTTGGGGGTATTTTTGGAAATTTTGGTATTTTTGGCCAAAGATGGTCAATTTGAGTGGTGGGAAGTGTTTAGGGTTGATTTTGAGGGATCTTGGGTAATTTAGGCAATTTTGCAAATTTTAGGTCATTTCAAGGGTATTTGGTAGGTTTGGTGGGTCCGGGGCCCCGGGGGTCAAAAACTGAAATTTTGAAAAAAGGAAGATTGATCAAGTGTGAGTGAAATGGAATCATTTTGTTTGAGTCATGAAGCCATATTAAGCCCATATGAGCCATGAGAGGACTCATTTGAGGCATTCATTATGTTGTTCCTAACCCTCTTAACCAGGGGCTTAGGGGTTAAGGACCATCCATATGAATTCCTACATGAGTCAGGAAGTCAAGTTGGGTGAGAGTGTGGTTTTAGGACTTGGAATGTGTGTGAGAGTGTAGTGTATGTGCAAGTCAACCCTCACCAAACCAGGCCATCCAGGGTATTCCTAAGGCCAAGAAGTCCTATAGGGAACTCATCCTCAAAAACCTCCACATTTGATTTCAACCCTCTAGGTGATTAGGGGTCTACAATCAAGCTTGTGGGGTTTGCAGGGAGTTAAAAAGTAGTTTGAATTTCTAAATGGTGGGTTCCATTTCTAGTCCTCTAAGATTAGTCAAAGGAAAAGCTTAAGGCTAGATCCTAAGTACTAAAAGGAGAAGCAAAAGACCAAACCAAAATTGAGGTCAACAAATGGACCCCCAATAGGTGTGGTGTGCTAACCAAGCACACCGCGCGTATTGGCATTGTCCGAAGAGATCAACAAAACCAACACAGATGTTCAAGTGACAAACTTAGGATGAAGTTGAAGAATTTCCGCTGGGGAGTATCAGGTATATTTCCAAGACTGGAGATTCTTGAACTCTCGTTTGGGAATGGAAAAGGAGGTGAACTCCAAATCACAAGATCTGCGGAAATCGATTTAGATTTTATTTTACTTTTAAATTTCAAGTTTCAATGTGTGAGTTTAGATTTCGATTTTTTCTGAGTTTCAATTTTGATTGAAGTTTTAATTTAAAATCAATTTAAAGAAATTTTGAATTTGAAATTTGGACTTGAAATGATAATTGAAACCTGGGTTTCAACCTCGGGATTGCGAAGAGAACCGGAATTTAGGTACGAGCCTCGGAGTGAGAATCAAAGTATAAGTATCGACAGAAAAAGGATGAGAATCAGAATTTAGGTACTGATCTCGAGAGAGTGAGATTTGAAATTTAAGTATCAAACCTGAAAGAGAATAAAAATTTAGGTATCGATCTCGGAAAGAGAGTCAGAATTTTGTACCTACCTCGAAAGGAGAGGACTGGAATTTAGGTACCAGTCTCAAAAGTTGTGAATCGAAATTTAGGTATCAATTCGGATGAGAGTCGGAATTTAAGTACCGACCTCGAAAGAAGAGAACTAGAATTTGGTATCAGTCTCGAAAGAGAGGATTGAAATTTGGTATCAACCTCAAAAGAGAATCGAAATTTAGGTATCGATCTCGGAAAGAGAGTCGGAATTTAGGTACCGACCTCGGAATGAGAATTGGAATTTTGTACCAGTCTCGGAGATTTAGAATTGAAATTTAGGTATCAATTCGAATGAGAGTCGGAATTTGGTACCGACCTCGAAGGAAGAGAACTGGAATTTGGTACCAGTCTCGTAAATTTAGAATTGAAATTTAGGTATCAATTCGAATGAGAGTCAGAATTTTGTACCGACCTCGAAGGAAGAGAACTGGAATTTGGTTCCAGTCTTGGAAATTTAGAATGGAAATTTAGGTATCAATTTGAATGAGAGTTGGAATTTGGTACTGGCCTCGAAGGAAGAGAACTGGAATTTGGTACCAGTCTCAAAAATTTAGAATTGAAATTTAGGTATCAATTCGGATGAGAGTTGGAATTTGGTACCTACCTCAAAGGAAGAGAACTGGAATTTGGTACCAGTCTCGAAAATTTAGAACTAAAATTTAGGTATCAATTCGGATGAGAGTCAGAATTTGGTGCCGACCTCGAAGGAAGAGAATTGGAATTTGGTACCAGTCTCAGAAATTTAGAATTGAAATTTAGGTATCAATTTGGATGAGAGTCGGAATTTGGTACCGACCTCAAAGGAAGAGAACTGGAACTTGGTACCAGTCTCGAAGATTTATCTGTATGAAGAGGGACCCAATCCCATGCCATCAGAACCAAATTGAACAAAGTTCGTGGCTCCGTGTCAATAGAACTAGTCGATCCTCTAAGACACAAAAGAAAGAGAATTGAAAAGAGCTGGTAAGCGTACCAAGCTGAAAAGACCTGACTTAACGACAAGTCGAAGAGAGTATTCAAATTTCAAAAGAGTTTCCAACAGATTTTGATTGAGGAAAGAACTGAAAGGTTTGAATCAGAGGTTTCAGATCGAAATTCAATTTGAGATTTAGATTCATTTTGTTTGTCTTTTAACGATCCCATTTTATTTATTTTTTTTGTTGTTTACTTAGTGTTCATGTGAATTTGAAGTTCATTTTAATATTCAGATTTTTAGAAAAAGTTCTCATTTATTTTCTTTTCTTTTCTGTTCTTCGTTCAAAGTTCATTTAACTCTAATGGCGTTTCCCAGTCAATTTGCACAAAAAGAGGTGAAAGCAACATATGGCGTAGTCGTTTTCATTCCAACTTGCTGAAAGTACATCATACAACTTGATCTAATCATGATGACAATTTCTTTGGAAATTTAATGTCTCATACAATCCACGTAAACCCAAAACGGATTGTGTAAGCTTCTTGTTGATCCGTCCAAAAGCGTCTGTCAAAAATTCATGTCTGAATAGTAAGAATCATGGGCAATAACATCACCTTCCAAGCCACCCTTGGCAGGAATGCCGCATGGATGTGTATTGGCGGTGTGCTATTTCATATGTAACTCACAGCTCGCAGGGCCGGAGACTCTCCAATTCTGGATCTAGCTGAAAGTGGTAAGGCATTTTTCTATCGTCCATTCTTCTAAAAGTAACTGAGATCCGCTCCACAGGCACTTCTTGAATGCAATGCTTCGTAATGTCTACTCTGTTTCCTTTTAACACCAGGATGGAACCTACCGGTAGTGGTATCTCCACTGGCCCTCAGAACTCACCGGGGCCTGCAATACGGAGGTTAGATCCGAACATGATGTTTCACTGGTTGACGAATGACACTGTGCAGAAGAGTCTAACAAAGTTATGATGGTCTATATGTGGAGGTATGCAGTCGCCTTCCTTGTAGATGTTGATAATGCAGCTGTTGGGTATGCAATCTGCAGGCAATACCCCCCCATGTTATCATCCTTTTCATCATTCTCTTAATGATTCTTGGCATCGGATCCACCTCACTGTGACGGAGTATCCTTGGTGGATTTTCTTTTCTGTCTATGGCAAAATTGTAGCAACATCCGCATTGGATTATAACTCTTCCTTTTCCTGGCATCCATCTTCGGGGTTCTGAATATGTCTTTTCTCTCAGGCGGCCAGCTCGGCCCATTTTCTGTAATTCGAGGATGCAGTCTACAATTTATTGTTGCTTATAATCTGAGAATACATCTGTATGCAGCTCGAGGCCTTCCAAGATGTTGACCCTCTTGTCTCCATTTCTTTCAAAGTATTCAAAGGTTTTCTTCTCAACTAGTTGCATTTTCTTCAGCTCGTATTCTGGGATTATTTGAAGTCCTCGGTGTCTAGTAACATACCGGGGGATGTATGGATCAACCCCAGCATGTTATTCTGCATGTCTCGGCTCCTCGGGGATAGTCTCTGTAGGGACATCCTCCGGGGTTGCTTTCGCAACAAGACTCTTCGGATCTGATACATCTGCTCGGCGTCGAGGTACTGACTCTATTTTTTCTTTTCTTGGTATTTCTTTTATCTGTTCCGACTTTCTTGAAGTTGACTTTCTTCTTTCTGGTTCCTGACAAACCGGTCTCGTGGGAGCATTTGCACTAACGGTATCCACTGTCTTTTTATATTGATCTTCTGCTAACTTGGTCAACATTTTGTGAATGGGACGATTCTTATTTCTTCGCTGGGTAGCAGTAAGAGTAGCTCTCCTTACCCCTTGAATTTCTGCAGGCACGGCGCTAACAAGCCTACCCTCTGCTGTGGCAACCACGAACTTAACTTTCTTATCTTCTCCGGTTGCATGCGCGGCATTTGCTTTTCTTTTCTTGCTGCTGGATTAGTGGCTCGGGCCACCCATTTTCATCACTGTCTGGCTTTGAAGTTCTTCTCGATCAACTGGGATCCAATCATTTTCTTCATATTGTAAGCCGACTGGTGTGAAGTCTGAGTCAATCTCTATCACTGCTCCATCCCTCACCCTCTTTTCATCAAGTGTTAGACTCATGCCATTTCTAAAGTTTAGAACCAACAGTCCGTTCGACATTTCCCTGCGAAAAAATAATGAAAGGATCAGGGGTTGTACTAAGAACAAGAACAATAAGAAAAACACTCTAAAATTCTTATTCACTTCTTTTAAATTTAAAGGAAGTAGGAAGAGATGCGAAAATATCAGGAATGAATGGATTTAAAAGGAAAGATTGACATTTTATTATTACGATTTCCCATGTTTTCTTTTTTAACATTTTCGTTGATGAGATTTTTTTATCATCCATTTTATTTTTTTTGGGTTCGGACCCAGTCACAAAGTGATTACTTCACTCGTGTTTCTAGGGATAAGATTCTACTTTAGAGGCCACCCTTCGAAACATCGAGTTGCGTAATACTTCTTTAAATATCGTCCATTGATCGAAGCATGGGTCGTTCTCCACGGCAATTCACCGGCTGGTAGGAACCTCCCGAGTAGACTCGTCTCGACCACGAACGGCCCTTCCCATGTTGGTTCAAATTTACCACCTATCTTGCGATGTGCAAGGATAGGTCTTCTGAGAACCAAAACCAAGTAATGAACTTGAATGTCCTGGGATGAACTAATTTATCATGGGTCTGGATCATCTTGGCTTCTTACAGTTCCAAATTCTGCTGCGCGGAAAGTATTTTCCCCTCCAAGCTTTCAAATTCTTCCAGTCGTAGTCTGGCATTTTCTTCTGTAGTGATCTTTTCTGCAACTGCAATTCGGAGTGACGGAAGCTGAGCTTCCAAGGGCAAGACGGCCTCGGATCCGTACACTAAAGCGTAAGGTGTAGACTGAGTAGGAATCCTAAAAGTCGTCCTGTATGCCCATAAGGCTTCTAACAACTTCTTGTGCCAATTTCTCTTGTTGTCGTCCAAAGCTTTCTTGAAAATTTGAATGAGAGTTTTATTAAAAGCCTCGGCCAAGCCGTTTGCTCTTGGGTAGTAGATCGTTGAGTATCGCCAATCGATCTCGTATCTTCTGACAAAATTTTTGATCTTTGTACTTTTGAAAGCAAACCCATTATCTGAGATAATTCTTCGCAGTACCCCAAAACAGTAGACGACTTGGTTCTTGAAAAACTGTAGCACATGGTGTGCCTTCACTTCTCTGAGTGGTATAGCTTCTGCCCATTTAGAAAAGTAGTTTGTAGCTGCAAGAATGAAGCGATGTCCTCTTGAAGAAGGCGGTTCTATCGGACCCACTATATCTGTGCCCCAACACTCAAATGGCCACGACGCGATTGTCGGATGTAGCACATTTGGAGGTTGGTGTAGAACCACTCGTGCACTTGGCACCGGTGACGCCTTTGGCAACTTTCATACGGTTGGTCATCATTGAGGGCCAGTAATACCCTAGTCTTTTAAACTTCATTTTCATTTGCGGACCCGACTGATGAGCGCCACAAAGTCCTGAATGTACTTCTTTAACGATTTCACGAGCCTCGGACGGATCCGCTCAGGCACCTTAGCCACATCTGATCAAAAGACCTTTTGTATAGTGTATTGTTTATTAATGCCTAAGACAGTTCTTTTCTTGATTTGATGGACTAACGACTTATCGTCAGGCAGGTTTCCTGTCTGCAAGTAGTCTATTAATGGTTGCCGCCAATCTTCTGTATTTTATGTCACTGCTGCAATTGTTTCTTCTTCTTTTTCTGTTGATTTGTGTATTGTATCCATGTCGTGTTGTGAGAGAGCTCGACGTCCCTGGACTGACACTTCAACTGACTCATCCTGCAAGCATGCAAATTCCTTTGCAAGGAGGGCTAACGCATCGGCGAGAGCATTTTCTATTCTGGGATTCTTGTAGATTGTTATGTTTGGAATTTGTTCCAATAATTTTATGGCATACTGAAAGTACTGCTCAAGCCTTGGCTTTAAAATTCTATACTGTCTGGCAACCGGTTGAATGATCAACTGAGAATCTCCGTAGATGTTGATGTCTGTTATTCCCATCTGAATGGTTAATTCAAGTCCGGTTATGAGAGCTTCGTATTCTGCCTCATTGTTTGTACACGGTTCTGTTAAGTGGTAGGAGTATCTTAACATCCCCCTCTCCAGTGTTATAAAGATTAGTCTGATTCCTGCCTTACCGGGCACTATCATTTGCAATTCTCTGTCTTTTTGTGCTGATGACGCACCGTCGAAGTATAGTTCCCAACGTCGATCATCAGGGTCTTCTAGGCTCATTATCTGCTCATCAGGAAAATTGTCGTTGAGAGGAGAATCCGTCGGCAAAGGGTGTGCTGCGAGGAAGTCTGCTAGGACTTGTCCCATTACAGCGCGAAGAGGAATGAAAGTTATGTCGAATTGCAATAGTATCATCGACCACCTGGCAAGTCTGCTAGAAAGCGTCGGTCGAGTCATCAAGTATTGCAACGGATTAACCCTCGAAATAAGATTGACCTTATGAGAAAGCATGTAATGTCTGAGCTTTTGAGCGGCAAAGATCAGGGCCAAACAATGCTTCTCAATCGGAGGATACTTTACTTCCGTAGGGATTAGACGACGGCTTAGGTAGTAGAGAGCATTTTCTTTTCCCTCGTCATTGACCTGGGCTAGTAGGGCTCCGAAAGAATCGTCTAAAGCTGCAGTATAAAGGATCAACGGTCTACCCGAGACTGGGGCTACTAAGACAGGAGGTGTCATTAAATATTGCTTAACGTCTTTAAAAGCCCACTGGCATTTCTCATCCCAAACGAATTTGGCATCCTTTTTAACCAATGCCGAGAAGGGCTGACACCTACCTGACAAGTTCGAGATAAAGCGTCGAAGATATGCCAACTTCCCTTGAAAGGATCGTAGTTGTTTCAAAGCTTTGGGAGGAGGCATTTCTAAAATAGTTTTAATCTTCCCTGGATTGATTTCAATCTTGCGATGTCGGACAACAAATCCTAAGAATTTACCGGAGGTGACGCCGAAGGCGCATTTTAAGGGATTCATCTTAAGGTTAAATTTTCTTAGTTGCTCGAAAACAATTCTCAATCATACAGGTGATCTTCCTTCAGTTTACTTTTGATGACCACATCATCCACGTAGCACTCGACTTGGTTGTGAATGAGATCATCAAAAATATTCATCACCACTCTTTGGTATGTTCCTCCTGCGTTCTTTAGTCCGAATGGCATTACTGTGTAGCAATACACTCTGATCGGCTTTCTGAATGCAGTGAGCTTTTCATCTTCTAGTGCCATCTTTATCTGGTTGTATCCTGATGATCCATCCATGAAAGAGAAGACTTCATGTGTTGAAGCGATGTCGATCATCAGTTCTGCAATTGGTAGTGGGAATTCATCCTTTGGACGTGCTTTATTTAAATCTTTGAAGTCTACGCAGATTCTGATCTGACCATTCTTCTTTCTGACTGGTACCACGTTGGCTAACCAAGTTGGATATTGTTCTTCACGGAGAAATTTAGTGTCTATTAGCATCTTAACTTCGGCTATAACTTGTTGTTCAATCTCTAGACGCATTCTTCTTGGAGCTTGTCTGACTGGAACGGAAGTAGGATCCACTCCTAGCCTGTGAACTGCGACTTCTGGAGCTAATCCTGGCATTTCATCATAACTCCAAGCAAAACAGTCCTTGAATTTCATTAATAGCTTGATTATGTCTTCAAAGTCTTCTTTTTTGAGTAAAGAGCTAACAAAGGTAGGCCTAGGCTCTTTGCTAGTACCTAAGTTAACTTCCATTAACTCGTATATAGTAGATTTGATTTCTTCTTCGAATTCTGGTGGAGCATCTCCGATTGGTAGATCTTCAAGGTCTTCTGAAGCTTCCAAGCAGCTTCATTAGGCTCGCAAGTGACAACCAAGCAAAATCTCATATCATCAACTGATCCTACTATGCTAAATCCGAGACCATGTTTTGACTTGGGAGACTGACCGACATTATTCCATAATTTTTCAAAGTTTTGTGATCGGCCTTTTGTCCA
This sequence comes from Papilionanthe hookeriana x Papilionanthe teres, assembly GCA_022702705.1. Classification (NCBI taxonomy): domain Eukaryota; kingdom Viridiplantae; phylum Streptophyta; class Magnoliopsida; order Asparagales; family Orchidaceae; genus Papilionanthe; species Papilionanthe hookeriana x Papilionanthe teres. The sequence continues at coordinate 56,262,351 of CM040435.1, forward strand.
TCGTCGAGGTAAGACACCACGTTGAATTAAATTTTGAACACAGGGAGAGTACCACTCAAAAGGTAGTTCCATTAATTCGTAAGAAGTAACATCTTCAAATTGTACATCACTTTCAGTTTTGGAAGAAGAAGCACCACAGTAAAATTTAATCGGCTCAGCACCACCACCATGCACTTCCTTGACCACCATATCCTCGATCTTATTAGAATGGATCGGGGTCAGGGTCATAGTATGTACATATTGGTTAATCTTCTCATACATTGATTTATATTCTTCATTCTTTTCTTCTTCAAGAGAGATCTTGAATTGTGGTTCCTTCTGACTTATTGTCGCTGCTTCTTTCTTAATTTCTTCTTCTTCTTCAGAACTATTCTCCTAATCAACATCGATGACCAGTTTCTTCTATCCAACTGTTCCAACGTTTCTTCCACGTCCTCATCCCGGCCTCGACCTTGGGTGTGATTTCTGGAGAAATCTTCACCATCTCGTCGTAAAGGAGTGGTGAGTAACTGTTGGACTAGAACTTCAGGTTCTTCATCATCTCGAATTTCTTTTGCTTCATTTGGTGTGGTATTTCTGGAAAAGATTGTTTTCTTCGAAGGCGCGTAGTAGGCCGCATCTTCATGAATTCCGATTTTGTGCACGGAGAACGATTGTAAATCACCTTTGATGCACTGTTCCCCTCCTTTATAATACTTTATGCACTGGTGCAGAGACGATGGTACCATCCGGTTTTCATGGATCCATGGACGACCCTGTAGAGCGTTGAACGATGTCTCAGAATCAATTATGTGGAATTTTGCGGTTGTCTTTGCTAAATCACCGGTCTTCATTAGTAGTGTTATCGATCCAAGAGCTCTTTCTCCTTTTTGATTGAAGCCTCTTAATAACATCTTGTCTGCTTCAAGCTCACTAGCATCAATTTCCAAATATGCTAGCTTCCGAAGATTCATTATATTGATTGATGCTCCCAGATCAACCAACACTCTGAAGAGCGTAAACTTTCCAATAGTGACTGAAATGTACAACAGTCGGTTGTGATCAGCTGTTCCTAGTAATAGATCATTGTCCGTGAAGGTAACACCTCGCTGTTCTTTTAACGAGCAAACCTCATCGAAGGAATTACCGACCATTTGAGCTAAGCAAATCTCTAGATCAAGTAAAGCCTTGATTAGAGCCTCCCTCATCTCCTTTGACAGGATCATATTGTTGTATATGCTTAGTTTGGCTGGTAGCTTCCTAAGATGGGCTAGCACGTTGTAGTCCACTTTATTACCATGTTCCTCAGTTTCTTCCCGAATGGGCAGTTCCTCTGCTGGGGTTGGCTCTTCCAGAGCAACCACCTGCTTTCCTTTATCCTTTGGACCCATTCTCGAGGGTAGAACTTTTCCGCTTCTTAGATTGACCTCTGTTATCTCTTCTAAATTTACCGGTGTCTCCTCTTGAATCGAAACAACTGGCTCTTCTGAAGTTGCTTCGATATCTGATGGTTCTAATTCTATCGTGATCGGAGCTCCTCGGAATTCAAAAATGAACTTGTTGCTTGTCGAGCTTTTGTAGCCTTCTTTATGAACATCTTCTTCATCGTGGTTATCGAGGTTATGTATGATTTGAGAATCATTATTTGTATTGGAATCGAGATCCGGATTAAGCCAATTGTTGCTAGTTACATAATCATTAGAAACAGTCAAAACTTAGCCAAATCCATAACCCTTATCATTATAAGATCCCGTCGGGGTGAGCAGATAATCATACAGAGTCAGGAGTTCGAGGGATTTCTCCCCCGAATAGGAAACAACCATCCTAGGATAAGCAGCCCCTAGTCTACCTTTCCGAGCCTCGGTCTTCTTTTCTTCCAGGATCTTCTCCTCCTTCTGGGGCAGTTCTTCAGTCGCAAGTGATAGTGCCGGCTCGACAGGTTTCAAACTCTGAGTTGAAGCATGTACCAAAGCGGTCTGGATGTGATACAAAATTTTCTTCGATGATTTTGTCCAGACGGTACTCCATTTATCATCGGTCGTGTACGGGTTTATCGGAACAATAGGATCTGTTGAAATAACATTGACGGAACCTCCATTCTGGGGTTCCTTCATGTATTCCTTTGGGATCGTTATGTTCCCTTTCCGGAGATTGTCATAAAGTGAACTCTTGAAAGTGATGCAATCCTCTATCTTGTGTCCGAGCATCCAGTGGTAAGGGCAATAGTTCGGATGATCTTTCTTATTGACTTCCTCCGGCCTCTTGGGCTCTGGTAGCTGAAAATATGGTGTCTTCATTAAGATACGGAACATCTTCGCTATTGCTTCAGTCTTGAATGGATATTCTCTATTTAGAAGTTCTCTTAAGGTACACGATGAAAGAGGCGGTTGTTCATAATGCTGAGGCGACTGATAGCTCGGACGAGGTTGCTGGTAGACCTGTTAAGGATGCTGATAGCCCTGCTGAGGTTGCTGATAGCTCTATGGTGGTTGTTGGTATGTCTGTTGCAGTGGTTGGTAACTAGGCTGTGGCCGCTCTGGCTGTATCTGAACCGGCTGCTTGCCCTTATCTACTACCGCGATGAATCCAGATTTCTTTTCAAATGTCTTCACAGTTTTCTGCTTATCGTTCTTGTCTACGAAACTTAACTACTTTGCCTCTTCTTGCAAGCTCCCGGACTTGCTAAGCAACTTCTCGAAAATCTTGATTGTAAATCCTTTAAGGAGAAGTGCTACCGGGCCATGGATACTCTCGAGCAAGATGTTGACTGCATGTTGTTCTTGAAGCTGTGGTTCACACTTCATGCTGAAATTCCTCCATCGAAGTATGTAATCTACTAAAGTCTCGTTCGGTTTTTGTTGCTCCACCACTAGATCACCGATAGAGATGTGGTGCTGAGCCCCGGCAAACCACTTAACGAAAATGTTTTCTAGTTCTGAAAAGGTCTTTACTGAACCGTTGTCGGCATATTTTTTAGGCTGTGTGTTATTTTAGGGGGGGGGTCGCCTAACAGAAGCTGTCGGCGAATTTTTAATTTAATTAAAATAAATAATTTGAAAAGTAATATTTGATTTTGAAAATAATTTTAAATTTGAAGATTTTAAGATATGAGATTAAACCGATCTCACATCCCAAATAGTTTATATAAACGAGCACCGCACCACAAACCGTGTATCTATCCCTAAGGATAGACACACTCGCTCGACGGTGGGGCTCGATTAAATAAACTAGAAGATTTCGTGACATCCGTTCGGTCCGCGAACCAATTTTATAAGCCGACAAAATTCCCCTGCTTAACATGAAAACATTAAACAGGGTTTATATTACTCGGGTTCTTTAAAATTCCCTATAAGGGCAAGCCCCTATAGTTAATTACATCTTAAGTGATGGGAATCACCTAAGAAAACTCTCGATAATAATCAATAATTCTGCTCTCAAGGATTTCAAAGTTTAAGTTTTTCAATGGATTGAAATTTGGAATTTCAATAGGGAAAGGATCAAATTCGGAACATTTTGTTTTGGGAATCCAAAGGAAGAAAGGTAGGAGAAATTACAGACTCGAAGCGAACTTCGGTAATTTCCCGACTATCCTATTGTTTGGCTTGGATTTAGGAAAATCCTAATATTTATTTAAATATTTTGATTTTTCCAATTTTAATTAATTAGGACTTATATTTATATGATAGAATCATACAAATAGCCTTGAAGATGTGAGGGTTTATGTCGTATCAGACGACTACCTCGGAATCCTAAGACCGGTTAGGGCTTAATTTGCAATGCAAATGCCTAACAAAGAGTTGAGGATTTATGTTGCACTAGGCAAACTACCTCGAAATCCTATGGCTTGGTTATTTAATTCTAGGAAAGTTTTGCTGATGTAGACTCAGGTTTTGCTGATGACGATGGTCGTGCTGCCCACCATGCTCCGAGTTCCTTGTTGTTGCAGAGGTTTAGTTTTAGAAATTATAAATCAGGGGATGAGAAAAGTGTTTTGGTTTAGAGAAAATCTTAATTTCCAGGTGTTTTTTATGTTTTATTTAAAACAAATCTTAAAGTTGATTATAACGACACCGGTTAAGATCCCATGGTTCCATCCTTCCGGCATCATTATTTTATCGGATTCACTTAGTCCAGATGAATTTGCTAAACTCAACTAAATGAGTTCCACACTTTCATTTAGACCGTGGGAAATCCCGTTAGCAACACGTATGTTACATCATCCGAGGTATTCCCGATCATCCAACAGGACGTTTTAATTTAGTTGTAATTGTAGTTTTGTGTTCAGTTTGTGATTAAATTTTGAGTTGTTTTATATTTTGAAATGTTGTGGCGGTGAATTTTATCTTGCAATGACTTTTAACTTAGTTTTGGTTTCAGTTTTAGGGACTATCCTAAAGGTGTGGGTTTTCATGCAACAGTTGTTTATCATGCAAGAAAAGGTAAGTGCAATGCAATTAAATAAATTGCAAGAAGGTAAATTGCAAGAAAGTAGATTGCAATAAAATAAAAGCGTACCTGGAGGGTCTTCCCGTCATCCCAAGCTGCACTTAAAACACAATTAGAATATTTAAACAAGTTCCTACGTAAAGCTAAGGGAAGGGTTATGGTTTTCTACCAAGTTCCTAATCCTATAGCTAGTCATTTCCTATGACGTCTAGGTTCTTTGTGTTTTTGTTTGAAGACGATTTTCTTCATCAAAGAACAATTAAGTCCAATTGTTCTTATAAATGTCCTATCATATCGAGGAAGTGCTTAAGACAAATCTTAAACATCTTTTCAATATTTCTAGGATTGTTTTAAGTCCAAATGAATTTAATTATACAAATGAATTAATCGTCCGGGAATTCAAGTTTTGTTGTTATCTTGCTCAGTGAATTAGGACATTTGAATATCCTATAAGTGAAGTAACATTTCATTTAATGTTTTGTTTAGGAGTTATGATAACTAAAACTTTCGAGGGTAAATTGGTGTTCAAATGATTTGATTTAAGTTAATGGGTTTAAATTTGGAATAGTGTTCAAGTTGCTTTATATTTAATTTCTTTCTGTTTTAGGTGTTGTTATTTAATTCAATTTAATTTAATTTAATTTAATTTAATTGAGTTTTAATTTTAATTTAATTTAATTCAATTGAGTTTGATTTGATGTTAAATTAATTTAATTTGATTTAATTTTAATTTAATTTGATTTAATTTAATTTAATTTAATTTAATTTAATCTTTAATTTAATTTAATCTTTAATTTAATTTAATTTAATCTTTAATTTAATTTAATTTTTTAATCTTAATTTAATTTAATTTAATTTAATTTAATTTATTTAATTTAATTTAATTTTAATTTAATTTTATTTTTAATTTTAATTGAAATTTTTTTTAAAAGAGTTTAATAATTTAATTTTAGTTTAATGATTAAGTCTTTTAATATTTTAAATTTGAGTTATCATTTTAATTAAGAATTGAATATTAATGAGATAATTAATTTAGGGATTTTTGAATTAAAGAATAAATCTCTTCCTAATAATATCCCTATTTTAATAATTCCAATTTTATTATTCTTCCAAATTTAATCCATCATTTAATTAAAGTTTAATCATTTTAAAATTTGCTTAATGGGTTTCTACCCTTTAATCATTTAAATTTCAATCATCCAAGTCAAAAGAGGATCAAATATTTTACTTGTTGATTTTTTATTAAACCTAAAAGTTTTAATTAAGGATTAAAGATTTTAATTACCATTTTACCCTTTAAGCTTAATAATTTCATAACTCACTAAATTGAACTCAAATGAACTTGAAATTTTTATGTGACTTCACTCATATGTCAATAAAGACATGAGAGGAGAAAATGTGATTTTTCTGTATTTAATTTATTTATATAATTATTTTTGGTAGAAAATAGAGATTTTCAAGGAAAATTTAATAACATGACCAAGGGAAAGTTTCTGTCCTTAAGAAAATTAGAGGACATTTCTAATGACCAGAGGATCACTTGAAAAAATTTTAGTGATTTTTTGAATTATATTATTTTTATTATAATTATTTTAAGTTTTGGAGTGTTAATTAATTTAAAAATAAAATAAATGTTGAAAAATGAATTTTATATTTTTCAAAAATCTCTCTAATATCAAGGAAATCAGAGAAGCAAATTTTGCAATTTTCTGATTTTTCTATAATTTATTATAATTATTTTAGTGAAAATGCTAGAAAATACATTTTTTTTAATTTTAAAATTACCTTAAAGCTTTAAAATTTAATATCTCACTAAATAGACCTAAGAAAAATGTGGGATTTGTTCCTATGTGATTAAAATTCAAAATGTGACATTTTGGTGAATTTTATTATTTTTGTAATTTTTATTATTTTTTAATTATTAAAAATATTAAAATATTATTAAAAATCAACTTTTTTGGAAAATTGAAATTTTAATTTTCTTAGGTTCCCCTGATATCAGAGAGGCTCCAAAACCAATTTGGTTAATTTTTGAAAGGTATTTTAAAAGTTATGAATTATTAAAGTTAAAAATGGCTAAGTGGCTTAATCAACCCAATTAGTGGGGCTAACCAAATCCAATTGACCTCAAACTTTTATGGTGGATTCCTCTGATCCTAAAGGTTAGTGGAGAATTGATTTCAAGTCAATTTGATGCATGGTTAACTCTAATTAATTAAAGACCTATTTTGGGTGTTTAAGCCAATTAGGGTTGTTTTAAATGAACTAAGTCAAAACCTATTTTTCCTAGGGTTCTCTCGGTCATAAGAAACATCACCAAATTTTCCTAGAATTTATTTCACAACATGCTATTTATTGGAATTAAAATACTCAAAAGAGCAACATGAATTTGAAAAATCAATAACTTTTCATAGGGATGGCCTCCGACTTTGGAAAATTCGGGGAATGTTCCCAAATTCGGAGGCTTAAAAGCCCTATGGTCTCATGTCATGGTGAATTGTATACATGCATGGAGAATTAAAAGTATGCAGAGAGTAAATAAATTATAAAAAATAAAATACTTGGATGAAATTAAATGATTTATTTTCCACATTATTCTCCTCTGTTCACTGAGCGAGAGGATATTTTTATTTTATTTTTCTGATTTTTCTACACAGAGTTATGAATTTTTGAAGTTTAGGGAATTAAATAAATCAAAAAAATACCCTAATTTTCTATTTATCCACGCGGCGCCAACTCATCCTCGGCATCTCCGAAACGCCGCGTGTCGCGCTCCCATTCGACGCCGCCACCTGAGTCAGCAGCCCGGGCCCCGCGGTTCTCGTACCGTCTCCTGGTCCAACGCCATCTGAGCCGTTCGCCCGCGCGTGTATTGAATGGACGGCATCCGTTCATCGTCCCTGAGCGTCCTCACCCGAGAGCCGTCCACACTAAATCCCTAAGATCTCACGCGATACTCAATGGATTTTCATGTTCTTATGCTCCATGGATTCGTCTTGAAGAGACGAACACATCTATACGGCTATCATGCATTGAAACTAAGGCATTTGAAATGGAGAATCTCCAGAAGCTCGGGATGAAGAATTAGCTCATACCTTTGCTCAGAGAAGTGTGGTTTCGATCCGAGAGTTGTTGCACCTTCGATTGGATCCCGCAAGCTCCGGATGAAGTCTCACGGTCCAGTGAATTGTCTAGATGTGATTTCGACCAAGCCCGATCATAAAGCTTGGAGGTCTGGAGCAACCGGGTGGCCTCGGAGATGGGGCTTTTGCTGGTGGACACCTTCCCTCGGTCCGGTGAAGGTGTAGAACCAATCAATTTGGGAATTGGCTCACCGTGGAGAAGTGTCCCGGTTTTGGGTGGAATTTCGGTTGGGAAATCGGATTTTATCAGTGGGGATTAGGGCAAATTGACACCTGGGATAAACTGCTCTAAGGGTGGAGAAGGGTTTGGAACAATTTTGGCGAGTTTCGGCAAGGTTTGTGCAACTCTCCTCTCATGGCCGTGAGGGGGTCGGGTTTAAATAGAGGTGGCTGGAGAGCCTCCCAGGGATGGCCAAGGGTTGGGATCAGCTGCTCTGGTCATGGGAAGAACAGCCATGGTGGCCATTGGGCATGGGGCAGCTCAGCAAGGTGGAATTTCAAGGTTGGCTCACATGTGAGCTCTCGGGTGTGGTGTTTTCCGGCGATCCAGGGCTGGGCCGAGCGGGCATGGGTCACCATCTCGACCGGGGAGGTCGGGGCTTGGCAATGGTGAAGTCAATCGGGCTTGGACATGTGTAAAGTGTTTGGATTAAAATGGAATGGGGGAGAGGCCACTTTGGCTTGAAATTGGTCAACCCATTGGTTTGGGTTGGGTTCACCTCCCCATGGTCGGTCTTGGGCCGAGAAGATCGGTTAGGCTAGCCGGTCAAGAGGTGGTGATGTCCTTATCCAAGAATATTTGGATTAAATCTTGGTTAAGGGGAAACATGCTTAAGGCTAATGACTTTTAGGAGATGGTTAAAGGACCTCCTCCTTTTGCCATTAATGGCATGGTCACATGCCAAATTTTCATGGCTTCATATGGCTTGTGAATGGCTCATCCTTGGCTCCATTTGGCTTGGGAAAAAGCTTGGGTCAATTTCATGAAAATGGGTTTTAAGAATTTTTGGTAATTTGATGGAAATTTGTATGAAACTTGATTTGGAATAATTTGATGGTGAATTTAGGACTTAGGTAATGGCTTTAATTAAGTGGATGACAAATGGAGATGTCATGTGGGCTTTAGGGTAGATTTTGGGCCTTTGGTTGTGGTGAAGTGGGCTTTTAGGAAAGTTTAAGGGAAATGTGTTTTTTGATTTTAGGATGGGCATTTGGGTAAAGATTTTGAGAAGAACTTTGTCAATTAAATGTCATAATTGGTTTAGGGATGTTCTATGAAGGGCTTGGAATCAATTTGGTGTGATTTGGAGTTGAATTGGTTTGAATTTGGATTTATTTGGTGAGTGGGCCCATGTAGGTCAAATTGGGCTAACTTGGGCTAATGTTGGGCTAGGGTTGAAATTTATATAAAATCAATGTTGAGAAATGTTTATGGGAGTGTTTCAAAGAAGTTTTGACTTTGGTTGGGCTTTGATTTTGGGGTTTGGGCTCATTTGGGTTAGGTTTGGGTCATGGGTCCAAATTGGGCCTTTTAGCTTTGGGTTGAGTTTGAGTGGGGTTTGGGTCTAAATTTTGGGCAAATCATGTTAGTATTTTGTTTGTGGGAATGTTAAGGAAGATTTAGAAAAGATTTGGGGTTAATTGGAATTGAATTGGGTGCGTTTGGGTTAGGTTTGGGTCATGGGTCCAAATTGGGCTTTAAGGCCAAAAGTGAGATTGGATCCAAATGTCAATCAAATTGGGCTTGTATTTGGTCTAGATTGGTATTTGGGATATTTAATTGAAGTTTAGAATTGAATTGGACCAAAATTGGGGTCACTTGGGTAGGTTTGGTTTGACATTGGGTTCACTTAGGGTTAAAATGGGTCAAATTGGGGGTTTTGACAAAAGTAGGGTAAATTGATAGAATTGGCCCATGGTGTAGTTGGACAAAATGAAATTGGGAATATTTGGGATTTTCTAGAATTTTCTGGGAATTTTCTGAATTTCTGGATTTTTAGGTCAAGAAGGGTATTTTGGGTATTTGGAGGGTATTGGGAGGTTTTCTTGGAATTTTTGGTATTTTTGGGTATGGATGATCAATTTAAGTGATGTGGAAATTTTTGGGAATGATTTTGGAGAATTTTGGATAATTTGGAAATTTTGAGAAATTTGGGTAATTTCGGGGTTTTGGGTAGAGCTAAGCGGGTGGAGGGTCCCGGGGTCAAAAATTGAAAATTTGGAAAATTGAAGATTGGGTGGATGTAAGTGGAAAGAAGTCATTTTGGTTGAGCCATGAAGCCATGTCAAGCCCATGTGAGCCATGAAGGGACCCATTTGAGGCATTCACTATGTTGTTCCTAACCCTCTTAGCCAAGGGCTTAGGGGTTAAGGACCATCCATGTGAATCACCTACATGAGTCAGGAGGTCAAGTTAGGTATGGGTGTGTGAAAGTGTAGTGTATGGGTGTAGTGTATAAGTGTAGTGTGTGTGTAAGTCAGCCCCATCACCAGACCAGGCCACCCAGGGCAATCCTAAGGCCAAAGAGTCCTATAGGAACTCATCCTTTAAACTTCCACATTTGATTTCAACCCTCTAGGTGATTAGGGGTCTACGATCAAGTTTGTAGAGTTTGCAGGGAGTTAAGAAGTGGTTTGAATTTCTAAAAGGTGGGTCCCAATTCTAGTCCTCTAAGATAGTCAAAGGAAAAGCCTAAGGCTAAATCCTAAGTACTAAAGAGAAGAAGAGAAGACCTCATCAAAAATGAGGTCAACAACCGTTCGGCAATTATGCGTACCAGTCGAAGGCAATCTCTGACAAAGTGCTGACAAACTGACGGAAGAGTAGAGCGTCACTCCCACCGGCATTGCAGCAACTAGCAAGAAAATGTGTGACATGCTATCGGTGGTACGAAGCCTTTCGGGTATTGGACTGCATCAAACTCTTTGGGGTAAGGTCTACCTGTCTGAATAGATGCTCCACTCTTAGATTGTTCTAGGGCTTCTCGTACCTGCTGTTCTACCATGTTTTTAATGTCCTTTTCTGGGATCATGCTTTGTGTAGGATCCTTCTTTGGTGGCTCGTCTCCGTTGACGGATGTGATCTCTTTTCCTTCATCTGTGATATGGATGATCTCTGGGGGTGTTTCTTTCTGAAGTTGTACCTAACTCTGGAGAGTGGCTAAGTCAGCAGCCATCTCTTCCATCCTCTTTGCCATCTGGGAAATTATATCATCTCTTTCCCGAAGCTGTGCCCTCTTTACTTCCTGTTCATCTCTTTCCGCAGCTGTCGGAGCACCTTGCAAAGCTGATGATGCTCGTGTCTCAACCATGTTGATTTCAGCATACTCGTCATTCATAAATTTTGATGAATCAACTTCATCTTCTAGTTTCTCTTCTCTTTATTTTTCTAACTGTCAGATGTTGGTCCTTAACTTATCCATGGCACCCTCTAGTGGCCTTTTCCGCACGGTCTCGCAGTTGTCACGTGACGGTTGTTGAACTTCCTTTCCGGGAGTCCCCTTTATTGCAGTAGCACTTTCTTCTGATTCAAGTCTTCTGACGAGACTTTTCTTCTCAGGACATTGCTTTGGTCTTAGCTCGCCAGTAGTAGGTCGCCATACCATCCTTCTTGCAGTCGGAAGCCTAGGAACGGATGGTCTATCGGCTATATGCTGGAAGGTGGTATCCTCCCTAATTTGTAGACCCGATACAGCAACGGGTGAACTGGCTTTTATCTTCTTCTTTGGTTTCTCTGTGGCAGCAACAGGCTCTATTCACGGTTCGAGGCGGGATTTAGCTGGCACCCGTCCCATCCTTCTTAAGATTTCTGACACAGGGCATCTTTCTTTCTTTACCAATCTTTCTATCACAGCTTGCAGTCGAGCAAATGGCGTAGTCTTAACCCTTTTTCTTTTGTAATTACTATAGTATGCTGGTCGGGGTAGCGTAGCGACAATCCTTCAGACATCTTCTTCATCCGATGCTGCAGAAGGAGGGTGAAACCTGCTCCCTTCCAACAGAGGTATATATTCAGGCAGTTCTTCTCTTTCCTCAGGAATTTCTTCTAGAAAAGCAACTTCAGCAACTTTGGCTTTCTCGATTCTTGGCGATTTTTCTGCTTCTATTTCTTCTTTGAGACCTAGTTAGGGGTGCAACTCTTGAACTGAACCCATTCTCGAAAACAAACAGTAATGCAGCAAAATCCTTACCCTCCACGGTGACAGGCTCATCACAGACTTGGATTTCCTTCCCCTTCGGCTTGGCGAGCTGGGGTAGGTGCGAGAGATGACTAGACCGGGTGGGGGTAGAGACAACGATCCTCCTACGAATAGCAGTACTTCTTTCAGCTGGAACCCTTTGCAGGGGAGGGAATTCTTGAGCCGACTTCAATTTGAACTCAATTTCAGGCTCTTCAGTTTCTAGCACTTTGTCCATCAGTGCGAAGAGAGTGACGTCAGCGAACTTAATATCTGTGTTGTCGAATCCTTGTCCAAAACGGCTGATCCCATTGTCGGGCAGCTCATCCTTGTAAACGACGAATTCCATTCCATTGGTGAAGGAGAAGATTAACTTTGGGGCAGTCATTTTCTGCAGGGTAGATTCCGAATGTCAGTCCCAAATTATGCTTCCTTTCGTCGTAAAGTTTAGGACGAAAAAGAAAGAGTCCAAACACATTTTTGTTTATCTTAGTGTATTTGTGATTTTTAAAAGAGGTTGTTTTATTAGAAGGTTGTTTATTAGCGGGTTCATTTGTTAGAAACAAAACGATCAAAGGAAAAAGGTTATAGAAAAGGTAAAGGGCCCGATTTAGAATTGGAAAGGAAAAGAAAGTCTTATGCAAGACTTCTCGACTCGAAGGACCGCTCCTAAACTAACACCTATTGGGGGTCCACCCCACCTCAGAAAAGAGGTAAAAGGATCTCGGAACCTCTCTGTTTAGGGGTGTCTAAACAGTGGCTCCTAAATCCGAGAAGAGTTGGCTATACTCATTCAAGACAGAAATGAACGGGGTATTCCAATGGAAGAATGGTAGTTTGCTCCACTAGGGACATCGATACACTACCGATTTATGAAAGCAAAACCATCTGATCAAAATGGAGAGAGGAACTATTCCCCAGCGGAGTCGCCAGAAATTGTCAGCATATTTTTAGGTTGAGTGTTGGATTTTGAAAAGGAGGGTCGCCTATAGAAATTGTCGGCGAATTTTAAATTTAAAATTTAATTTAAATATATATATATATATATATATATATATTTTCAAAAAACTTGCCTAGCAGGCAAGAATTATATTAATCACCATCATCAGTACAACTATGTTCTTACAAAAGGAAGACCTATCCTATCACCATGCAACAAAACTGCAAGGGAAGATGGAGGTGTAGTTCCTACCAAAATTTCCCTTTTACAATAACCCTGAGATGCAAGCCAGTGTGCAAGAGCATTACCCTCCCTAGGTATATATGAAAAAATTACATTTATACTCTCAACCTCTCCCTTCACTCTATTCAACCATCTCTGAATGTACCATGGAGCAACTTCGGTCCCTTGCAGGAAGCTAATGCAATTAGAAGAATCCGATTCTACCATTAGGAATCTCACATCACAGAATCTGGCAATTTTAATTGCCCAAAAGATGGCCACCATTTCAGCCTCAAGAGCATCACAGGCCTCAACAGGAGAGTAGAAGAACAATAAGCAATGCCCCACACCATTTCTAAAGATGCCACCAATCCCGACCTGCCGAATTTTGAAGCTACCATCGGTATTAACTTTGATCCAATGGGAAGAGGGAGGGGACCACCCAAGCAACCAGAGAAAGGGGGGAGGAAAGTTCAGAACCTACTTGGCAGATATCAGTGAATTTGTGATATTTAGTAAGTTTCTTAAGGTAAGTTAAGCAATGAGCAGCAACAAGGGAGGCAGGGACAGAACACCCCTCAAACCTAACCTTATTTCTGCCCATCCAGATAAACCAGGGCCACAACACAAGGAACCACCGGGAGATTCACCTTTTGCCGGCTCCCCAACACATCAATAGGTCCAGCCAACTTAATTGCAAAGTATCTACACCGAATCCCGCCGATAACATGAATCCGGACCTCTTAAGAGAAAGCACACTCGAAGAACAAATGATCCCAGCATTCTTCCTCCCGCATACATAATAGACGACAGAAAGGCCCTCTAATTCCCTTTAATTTGAGGATATCATCGAGTAGGAACAAGTAAATGTCTTAATCTCCAAAGAAAAGAAGGACATGGAAGGAGACGAGCAGCTTGCTCCACGACTCGAGTCCCCACTCGATATGATCCTGGGAATAGAATTTCGAAAGATAAAGGTCCCCGACTTTTGATGAAGTTGTTGTTTGGTGATAATCTTATCTCTTTTTTCAGGATGAAAGGGAGTCAAGAGTACTCGCTGTAGTGCGGTCGAGATTTAGGATGTTTTCCAGACTTGCAGTTCCATTGGTTTTCGGACCAAAAGGTATTAACATAGCATTTAGATATAGAAGGTCCATCAACATTTTGTGGGAAAGTGAGTTTCTCCCCTCCCCACACCCAATTATCAAGCCAAAAATTGATTTGACCCTCTCCTAGCTCCCAGATAAAGGTCTGTTCAGCCTTATCTTTGACCTTCAGCTATTCCTTCCACAATCTAGAGTCCCCCAGTTTAGGCACCACCAGAGAGGGGTGATCCTTTCTACTGAGACCAAATGGTATCATTAGCCCTGAATCTAATCCACAATTTACATAAATTTATGAAGCTGAGCTGTTCAAAGCTTCTAAACCCCAGACCCCCAGCTCGAAGGGGTTTACAAAGTTGCTTCCGGGATGACCAATGGATCCGCCTATGCTCGACAAGCCCAAAGAAATTTGTTGAAAATTCCGCCAATGCTTGTTTGTGTACTCTTTTTCATAATAAACATCCGTAGAGCATAGGAGGGAGGGCGAGTTAAAATGCTCTTCGATAAAGTTAGCCTCCCCCATTGAGACAAAAAGGAATTAGACCACCCGGAAATTTGTGTTTTGATTTTCTCGGAGATTTCTTGAAAATGAGTTTGTCTTGATCTTCCCTTAATCAAATGGACTCCCAGTAATCGATGGGCAAAGTAGCAGATCGAAAGCCCGTGTAATCAGCAATCCGAGTTTTCATCATAAGGTCGACATTAGAACTAGGGTAGAAATGGCATTTCCGAAGATTAAGCTCCAAACCGAAAACCTCCTTGAAATGAGCTAGTGTTTTCATTACTTTTTTAATAGCTACTTTAGAAGCCTTAGAGAAGATAATGATATCATCAACATAAGATAAATGACTTACAATTAAATTGGACCCGTGATGGTAAGCCGAACTTGGTGTTTGGGTGAAAACAAAATCCAATAATCCGGATAAGTAGTCAAATGCAAGGATAAAAATGGTAGGGGAGAGAGGATCACCTTGCCCGATACCTCTGAAGCTCTAAAGAACCCATGGCATTTCCCATTCACCATAACGAGAATGAGCATTATTGCTTAGCCACCTATGGATGAGCTGAACAAAACTCGGTCGAAAACCCCTAGCACATAAAGTTTGGGTGATAAACCCCCAACTGATGGTATCATATGCTTTTCTTATATCCAGCTTGAGTATCACATTGTTACCTCTACATTTCTTATCTAAATCCAACACCAATTCCTGAGCCAGCAAGATATTATCTGAAATTGATCTGCCCCTCACAAATGCGGCTCGATCGGGCAAATCGGAAGATTCATATGTGGTCGCAGTCTTGCCATGATGATTTTACTAATAATTTTGGACATTACAGAAGTAAGGCTAATTGGTCCGTAATCTCCCCATGATTTTCTCAATTTGTTTTTTGGGATTAAAACAATTGTAGAGGCGAGAAAAATACCCGGGAAGATCCATACCCCGGAAAAAGTCTTGCATGACTTCGAATAATCTCCTTCCCAACAACTCGTCCAACCAGACTTTATAAAAGTTGGAAGAGAAGCCATCAGGTCCTGCAGCTTTAGCATCATCTAGGGAGTCTAATGCATTTTTTATCTCCTCCTCCCCAGGGATTTCCACTAAGTTAAGATTTTGAACATACATATTCTGGGTCTGTAGCAAATTCTCATAAATAGGGGTAGAACAAATATTGGGTTGGGTAAACATTTGAACAAAGTGGTTAACAGCATCCAAAGCTATATCTTCAGCATTATGAAGCACAATCCCAACCTCATCAGTGATGGAAAGAATCATGTTACACTTCCTCTTATACTTAATGAATGCATGATAATACTTAGTATTTCTATCCCCTTCAATAAATTTGGCAGAGTAACTCGCTTCGTTTATAAAACTCCTCCCGGTACATGAACTGGACCAACGAATCGATGTTGTGCATTATAAAGAGCGACTTCACTACCCACTCCATTAAGAAAACCGGCTTCGAGCAGCGACCACACCTCTTCAGACCTTCTTAAGATTATCCCGTACATTCCCAAAACCGTCCAATTCCGAGTTCGAAATGCCGAGCAGTGATTTTGTGCAATTTCCATAGGTTACCCCAAGAGGAGCCTCCCATGGGGAAACCCACACCTTCCCTAGTTCAGCCGGAAAATGCGGGTGCTTAGTCCACATGTTTTGAAATCCGAACATACCACCATTATCGTTAACGGTGTTGTTAATAGAGATGAGCAAAGGTCTCGTGATCGAGCCGACCATGGATAAATGAGTCACAATGGTATAGGGAAATTGCTCGAAGCCAAGAGGAATTCCCCAAAGCACTCGTCAAGTCTCTCCCGTGTTCTACCCTTCTCCGAGTGTAGGCTGGACAACAAAAACCCGTATCAAAGATTGTCGCATCAGCAATAAATTGATTGAACCTATTCATGGAAGCCCAAGCTAGGAGAAGCACCACCCTTCTTTTCAAAGCAGCGAAGAAAGGCAATTAAAATCTCCACCAACAAGCCAAAATGAATTGATGTTGGGAGCAATGTTAACCAAGGTTATTCCAAAGATTCCGTCGAAGAACAGAGCCGAGCTAGCATAAATGAAAGTGACAAAACCAACAAAATCACCAATAGAAACTCGAATATGCATAAATTGTTGATGGTCTACCAAAATAGAACAATTTAACTCCTTTCTAGCAAAAACCCGCATCTTATTACTCACATTAATCCAACATTGGAAGTTAGGGAATTTTTTAATAATGCATCGAGAATTTTTATTAACCATGGGTTCAAGTAAAGCAAAACACCATAGCTTGTAATATTTAACCATATATTTAACTCTGCTAAGAGAGGAGGGATGAGCAGCCCCTCTTATATTCCAGCACAGAAAATTTATCATATTAGAAGATTTTCCCTTTTCCCCTAGTCCTAGGGGCAGAAGAGGGGCTATCAGGAGGATCACATAAAGGCTGGGATTCCAGCAGACTTTGTATCTCTGATTTACTTTTCTTCCTTTTACTGTTTTTCCGAATTTGCCATCCGGACTTCAGCTCCTCATTCACCACTCGAATCTTTCCCCGTACAATTCCATTCTATTTTCCACTTCCCTGATAATCCTAGGAAGGGGATTCACTTCTATAATCTTCATGGTTTCACCCCCCTCCACCACACCTTCCTGCTCCTTCACATTCTGCACATCCTCTTTTTCCCCTTCACAATCTGTACTTCCTCTTTCAGTCCTTGGAGGGTCAAGAATAACCACTTCCCTGGAGACAATTTCAGCATTCTGACCCTGCACATCCCCAGGAGCCAAGTTAACCTTCTGCCTACTAAAAGGTTTCTTTTTGCTGGGAGGATGAAGTCTGTAGCAATTTTCCAACTCATGACCAAACATTCTACAATGCTTGCAGTAGAATGGTTTAAATTCTAATTCCACCTCCTGCCAGAAACCCTCATCTGGTAAATCCTCATCTGTTCTCACCCACACTCTATGCATATCAGGGAGAGTAATATCCCTTTCCACTAAAACCGTTGCTGCTGCTGGTCTAGCTAGATCAAAAGTATGAGTGTCTGTTTTTAAAGGGGTTCCCAGTGCTTGACTTATGTTAAATAGAGCATTGTGATCATATAATTGGATAGGTAGATTAGGTAGTTTATACCACATGGGGATGATAGGTGGCTCCTTTAGTGGATCAAATTCAGGAGTCCACTTTAATAACTTCATATATGTTCCAGCAATTAGGATAGATTGTTTGCCAAAAACTTTTGCATAGTCTTCCTCATTAGAGAGTCTAATGAGCAAATGCCTACTATCCAGCAGCCTCAAGCTTCCAGACTTCCAAGCAAGATTTAAATCCTCAAAACTCTTCCTTACATATTCCATCTTTGGATGTCCCATCCGAAACTTCCCAATCAAACAAAACTTAATAGAATCATTAAGACATTTCATGTCTTTTTGGAGAACAAAACAACGAGCGTAGCCATCCTTGTTACCAACAGGATTAATGAAAGGGGCATTACCCCTACCAGGCAGCTGAGTATCATGCAATGCCCTGGGAAAAACCGGATGGTCAGAAGGATTTGTGGGCGAGTTCCCCATACCCACAACCCCAACGATAAGAAGCTTTAGCCCACGGAGCATTAGATGCATCATCAATAGGATATGGCCGAGCAGGGTTAGCCATAGAACAGCAGGAAGCCCTCCCCCACACCAATCCAGCCAATGAAACAGTAAAAAATTTGAAAATCTTCCAACCCGGGAAAGACAAAACCCTTCCAAACAACCAAAAAACCCAAGAGGAAGTCTCTCCGGAAGAAGAAACGAGGAGAAAGAACCTACCAGCTCCATCCAAACCTCCAGCTCGCCAAAAGCAAACCCTAGCAGAGCACCTCCCTCCTTACCAGCTGACCATTTTAACACACACACACACACACACACACACACACACACACACACACACACACACACACATATATATATATATATATATATATATATATATATATATATATATATATATATATATATATATATATATATATATATATATATAATTTAAAAAAGTAGCATTTGATTTTGAAAATAATTTTAAGTTTGAAAATTTTAATATATGAAATCAAACCGATCTCACATCCCAAATAGTTTATATAAACGAGCACCACATCACAAATCGTGTATCTATCTCGAAGGACAAACACACTGCTTGACAATGTGGCTCGATTAAATAAACTAGAAGATTTGTGACATCCATTTGGTCTGTGAACCAATTTTATAAGCCGACAAGTTCCCCTTCTTAATATAAAGAAATTAAGCAGGGTTTATATTACCTGGGTTCTAAAAGTTCCCTATAAGGGCAAGCCCCTATAGTTAATTACATCTTAAATGTCCGATGACACTCAAGAAAACTCTCGATAATGATCAATGGTTTTGCTCTCAAGAATTTCAAAGTTTAAGGTTTTCAAAGGATTAGATTTTGAAAATTTCAAAAGGGAATGGACCAAATTTGGAACAGCTTATTTCGAGAATCCAAAGGAAAAGAAGTAGGAGAAGTTGAGGATCCAAGTAGAATCTTGGCAAATTCCCAAACTATCCTATTTTTTTGCTACAATTTGGGAGTTTATTTAATGTTATAATCCTACCAATTTTATTTATTTAGGTCCTATATTCGTGTGACATAATCACACAAATAGCCTTGAAGATGTGAGGGTTAATGTCGTACCGAACGACTACCTCGGAGTCCTAAGACCGGTTATGGCTTAATTTGCATAACATGATCATGCAAATGCCTAACGAAAAGGTTAAGGATTTATGTTGCACTAGGAAAACTACCTCGAAGTCCTATGGCTTGGTTATTTAATTCTAAGAAAGTTTTGCTGAAGTGGATCCGAGTTTTGCTGAAGAAGATGGTCGTGCTGCCCACCGTGCTCCAAGCTCCTTGTTGTTGCAGAGGTTTAGTTTTGGAAAGTGAAAATCAGGGGATGAGAAAAGTGTTTTGGTTTAGAGAAAATCTTAAAATCCAAGTGTTTTTAATAATTTAATTAAAACAAATCTTAAAGTTGGTTAAACAGAACCGATTAAGATCCCACGGTTCCGTCATCCCGGCACCGTTATTTTCATCGAATTCACTTAGTCCAGATGAATTTGCTAAACTCAACTGAATGAGTTCCACACTTTCATTTAGACCGTTGGAAATCCCGTTAGCAACACGTGGGTTACATCATCCGAGGTATTCTATATCATTCAACGAGACATTTTAATTTAGTTACAATTGTAGTTTTGTTGTTCTGTTTGTGATTAAATTTTGAGTTGTTTTATATTTTGGAATGTTGTGGTGGCGAATTTTATCTTGCAATAACTTTTAATTTAGTTTTGGTTTCAATTCAGGGGCTATCCTAAAGGTTTTGGTTTTCATGCAACAATCTTGTTTATCATGCAAGAAAAAGTAAAGCATAATGCATGAAGTAAATTGCAATAAAGTAAATTGTAATAAAATAAAAGCGCACTTGGAGGGTCTTCCCGTCACCCCAAGCTGCACTTAAAATACATGTTAGAGCATTTAAACATATTTTTGCAAGAAATACCTAGGTAAAGCTAAGGGAAAGGGTTTTAGTTGTCTACCAGAATCCTAATCCTATTGCTAGTCATTTCTTATGACGTCTAGGTTGTTGGTTTGGTTTAAGGATGATTTTCTTCATCAAAGTACAATTAAATTCAAATGTTCTTCTAAAACATCTCATCATATTGAGAAAGTGCTTAGGACGAGTCCTAAACATCTTTTCAATATTTCTGAGATCATTTTGAGTCCAAGTAAATTTAGTTGCACAGGTGAATTAATCATCCAGGAGTTTAGTTAAACTTTGTCTCTTGCTCAGTGAACTTGGGTATTTGATTACCAGATGAATCAAGTGACATCTCACTTAATACTCTATTTAAGAGTTATAATAATTAAAACCTTTAGGGGCAACTTGGTTTATTGAGAATTTTAATCATCCTTAAATTAAAGTTTGAGTTAATGATTTAAAGTGATTTAATTTAATTATGAGGTTTTAATTAATAATTTTATGTTTGGAATTGTGTTCAAATTATTTTAGATTTAATTTAAATCTTTACACTTTCAATTATCTTAGTATTTCAGATTGATGTTTATGTTTTAAATTTACTTAAATAGAAAGAGGTGTTGAAATTATTAATATGTTTTAATTTAACTCTTAATGATTTCATTTAGGTTTGTTGTTAAGTGATTTTAATTTAATTTAATTTAATTTAATTTGATTTTAATTTAATTTAATTTAATTTTAATTCAATTTTAATTTAATTTTTAATTATTAAGGTGTTAATTTAATTTAATTTAAACTTTGACTTGACTTAATTTAATTTAATTTAATTTAACTCCAAGACTTTAAATTTGATTTTAATTATTGGACCATTTAACATTTTAAGCTTTAATTCATTTAAGGGTTATCTTCTTTTAATTTTTAATTTATTTAATTTGGGTTATTATTTTAATTTTTAATTAAGAACTAAATATTATTGAAGTGACTTATTTAGGGATTTTTAAATTAAAGAATGAATATCCTCTTAATAATATCCCGATTTTAATAATCCAAATTTAAAATATATTCTTTCCAAAATTTAAATTATTTAATTAATTAGAGTTTCATTTTGATATTTTCAAAGTGTTTGATGGGTTTCTACCCTTAAAATTCCCTAAGTTTCAATCATCCAAGAGAAAGTTAAAATCAAATATTTTACCCTCCATTTTGATTAAACCTAAAATTTTAATTAAGGGTTAAAATTCTTAATTACCTTTATGCCCTTTCAGGCTTATTTATTTCATAACTCACTAAATTGAGCTCAAATGAACTTGAAATTTTTATGTCACCTCACTCACATGTCAATTAAGACATTAGAGGAGAAAATGTGATTTTTCTGACTTTAATTTATTTATATAATTATTTTTAGTAGAAATTATGTGTTTTCAAAGAAAATTCAACAACATGACCAATGTAAAGTTTGTGTCCTTAAGAAACTTATGGGATGTTCCTAATGACCAGAGGACCACTTGGACCAATTTTGGTGACTTTTTTTAATTATATTTTTATAATTATTTTGAGTTTTAGAGTATTAATTAATTTTAAAATAAAATAAAAAATGAAAAATAGATTTTATATTTTTCTTAAATTTCTTTAACCTCAAGGAGTCCAGAGAAATAAGTTTTATAATTTTTTTATTTTTCTTTGATTTATTAGAATTATTTTAGTGAAAAAGATTAATAATTCATTTTTTAATATTAAAAATTACATTAAGCCTTTAAAATTCAATATCTTATCCTATGGACTTAAGAAAAATATTTGGTTTGTTCCTAAGTGATTAGGAGTCAAAATGTGACATTTTTATGATTTTTAATATTTTTGTGATTTTTATTATTTTTTAATTATTAAAATATTAAAATATTGTGAAAAAATCAACTTTTTTAAAAAATTCCAATTTTAATTTTTCTGTACTCCCTTAATATCAGAGAAGGTCCAAAACCATTTTTGTGAATTTTTTAAAAGTATTTTTGGGGTTATGAATTTTTAAAGTACCATTTTGCTTATGAGGCTTAATCAATCCATTTGGTAAGGTTAATCAAGTCCACTTGATTTCAAAATTTTATGTAAGGTTCCTCCGACCCTAGAGAGCAATGTAGAATTGTCTTCAAGTCAATTTGGTGTGTGGTTAACCCTAATTAATTCAAATTCAATTTTGGGAGTTTAGGCCAATTAGGGTTATTATGAGTGAATTAACTCAAAATATATTTTTCATAGGGTCCCCTGGTCCTAAGAAACATCACCAAATTTTTATAGAATTTATTTTATAACATACTAATTATTGGAATTAAAATACCTAAAACAGTGGATGAAATTGAAAAATCAATAACTTTTCACAGAGATGGCCTCTGACCTTGAAAAATTCAGAGAATGTTCCCAAGATCAGAGGCTTCAAAAGCCTTATGGTCTCATGCCATAGTGAATTGTCTATGAGAATGGAGAATCAAAACATTGGAAACAGTAAATAAATTATTAAAAATAAAATACTCATCGAATTAACTTGATTTCTTTTCCACATTATTCTCCTCTATTCACTGAGCAAGTGGGTATTTTTATTTTATTTTTGTGATTTTTTTATGCAAATATATGAATTTTTGAAGTTCTGGTATTTAAATAAATCCAAAAAATCCTAATTTTCTACTTATCTGACTCGGCGCCGCGTCATCCTCGTCTGGATCGAAAGCCCAGCGTCACTCTGTGATTTGGTGCCGCCATCTGACTCAGCGCTCATGGGGCCTGCGGTTCACATAACATTCCCTGGTCTGGCATAATCTGAACCGTCCGCTCGATACACGCTCGATCCAACGACTCCTGGTCATCATCTACGACTGGTGTGCACTCGTGACCGTCCACACTCAAACCCTAATATCTCTCTCGATTCTCAATGGATTTTTGAGTTCTTATACTCTATGGATTCGTCTTGAAGAGAAGAACACATCCATATGGTTTATAAGCTATGAAATTAACCTAAACAAAATGGAGAATTGCTGGAAGCTCGGGAGGAAGAGCGAGTTCATACCTTTGCTCAAAGAAGTGAAGCTTCGATCTGAGGGTTGTGTCACCTTCGATTGAGTCCAAGCAAGCTCCAGATGAAGTCTCTGGCTCAGCGGATTTGTCTAAGTATGAAAGTGACCAGACCCGATTTCAAAGCTTGGAGGCTGGAGCAATTGGGTGGCTTGGAGAGGGGGCTTTCACTGGGGAACTCCTTCTCTTACTCCTGTGCAGGTGTGGGTGAGTTTAAATTGGATTTAGTGGAGGTTCCAGAGATGTCCTGGTTTTTTGGTTGATTTTCAACTCAGGAATTGAGCTTTATTAACGGGGTTTAGGGCAAAGGAACACTGGGGATCAACTGCTCTGGGTTAGGAGAAGGTCTTGGAGCAATTTTGGCAGAGCTTCCTTAAGGTCTGGTTCATCACCTTGTTTGGCTGAGAGGTGGGTGGGTTTAAATAGAGGTGGCTGGAGGGCCTCCCAGGGGGGTTTAATGGCTTGGATCAATTGCCTTGGCCAAGGGAAGAACAGCCACAATGGCCATTTAGATTGGGACAAGTCAGCTAATTCAAACTAAATTTTCGATTCAAATTAAGCCTCTCGACCTGGTGGTTTCCGACGGCTGTGGTGGCTGGCCGGCTAGGCATGGGTCACCCTCAGGGTCAGGGAGGTCAAGGCTTGAGTTTGGTGCCAACAATTGGCTTTGGACATGTGTAAAGGAGTTGGATTGAAATGGCTTGGGGAGAAGGTTATTTTGGGTTCAAAAGGGTCAACCCATAGTTTTGGGCTTGGTGCACCACCCAAGGCCTGGATCAAGGCTAAAAAGATTCATTTGGGTCAGCCAAGAGGAAATGGTGTAGTCTCCATCAAGGATTAGGTGGCTAACTTGGTTTAGTGTGTATCATGGATGAGGTTAAAAAAGCTTAAGGAAGGCTTAAGAAAGGGCCCCCACCATTTGCCATAAATGACATGGTGAGGTCTCAAAACTCTCATGGCTTCATATGGCTTACAAATGGCTCACATTTGGCTTACATTTGGCTTGGAAAAGGTTGGCTTGTTTCATGAAAAAGGATTTTAAGGATTTTTGGTATTTAGGGGTAATGTGGCACATGGCTTAGTTTAGAAAAATTCAATGATGAATTTGAAACATAGAGAGTGATTTAATTAAATGGATGATGAGATGAAAGTGTCATGTAGGCTTTGGATTGATTTTGGGCTTTTTGAAATCATTTTGGATGGGCTTTTAAAGTGGTTTAAGGAAGTGGGCTTTTGGATTTAAAGTAAAGTTAGGATGAAAATTTTGTAAAGGATTGTGCCAAATAAATGTTGCAATTGGTTTAGGCATGTGTCATGAGTGGTTTGGAATCAATTTGGTGAGATTTGGAGTAGAATTGGGTTGAATTTGGGCTTTTTTGATAAAGGGGCCAAGGTGGGCCAAATTGGGCTAACTTGGGCTAAGGTTGGGCTAAGGTTGAATTTGGTGTAAAATTAATGTTGAAAAATGTTTATGGGAGTGTTACAAAGAGTTTTCAACTTTGGTTGTGTTCTAATTTTTGGATTTGGGCCCATTTGGGTTAAGCTTGAGCTTAGGACAATTTAAGAGATTTTGGTTTTGGGTTAAGTTTAGGTGGAGTTTAGGTTCAAATTTTTGGCAAATGAATTTAGTGTTTTTTTGTGGGGATGTTAGGGAGGCTTTAGAAATGATTTGGGGCCAATTGGGGTTGAGTTGGGTTGGTTTGGGCTAGGTTTAGGTCATGGGCCAAAATTGGGCCATAGGCTTCAAATTAAAATTGGGCCCAAATGTCAATCAAATTGGACTTGGATTTGGTCTGAATTGATATTGGGGATATTGAATTGAAGTTTAGAATTGAATTGGACTAAAATTGAGGTTAATTGGGGTGGTTTGGTTTGACATTGGGTTCACTTGGGTTAAAAAAATGGGTCAAATTGGGGGTTTTGGTAAAAGTAGGGCAAATTTACAAAATTGGCCCATGGTGTAGTTGAAATAAAATAAATTGGGGATATTTGGGATTTTCTGGAATTTTTTGGGAATTTTTAGAATTTTTGGATTTTTTTGGGGTAAAAGGGTATTTTGGTAATTTTTGGGGGTTTAGGGGTATTTTTGGAAATTTTGGAATTTTTGGCCAAAGATGGTCAATTTGAGTTGTGGGAAGTGTTTAGGATTGATTTTGAGGTATCTTCGGTAATTTAGGTAATTTTGCAAATTTTGGGTCATTTCAAGGGTATTTAGTAGGTTTGGTGGGTCCGGGGCCTCGGGGGTCAAAAATTGAAATTTTGAAAAAAGGAAGATTAATTAAGTGTGAATGAAATGGAATCATTTTGGTTGAGCCATGAAGCCATATTAAGCCCATATGAGCCATGAGAGGACTCATTTGAGGCATTCACTATGTTGTTCCTAACCCTCTTAACCGAGGGCTTAGGGGTTAAGGACCATCCATATGAATTACCTACATGAGTCGGGAAGTCAAGTTGGGTGAGAGTGTGGTTTTAGGACTTGGAATGTGTGTGAGAGTGTAGTGTATGTGCGGGTCAACCCTCACTGGCACCGGGCCATCCAAGGTATTCCTAAGGCCAAGAAGTCCTATAGGGAACTCATCCTCTAAACCTCTACATTTAATTTCAACCCTCTAGGTGATTAGGGGTCTACAATCAAGCTTGTGGGGTTTGCAGGGAGTTAAGAAGTAGTTTGAATTTCTAAATGGTGGGTTTCATTTCTAGTCCTCTAAGATTAGTCAAAGAAAAAGCCTAAGGCTAGATCCTAAGTACTAAAAGGAGAAGCAAAAGACCTCACCAAAATTGAGGTCAACAACGCCATTTTTTGACCCCTAAGCTTCCTTCTCCACAATTTTTCATGAAAGTACCACCTAGAGATCCCATTTAGAGCCGAACTTTCAAGTTTTTGAGCTTGAAATCACCAGATTTCTTCATCTCGAAGTTAGATCTACATTCTAAACTCATTATTTTTTATTTTCACCATGGATTTTTCTCTCATTTAGAAAAACCAAAATTTTGAGAAAAATTTTGATTTTTTATGGTTAAATCCATGAATTTTTAAGCCTTTTCAAGTTCGAAAAGCTTAAATTGGTTTATTTTTCTAGATCTGTCGAATTTATTTTGCATTTTTATTTTCACGTTTAGATGGCACCCAAATCTAAGCGAGGAAATAAACAAGAAAATTTTGATCGTAGCATGTTCATCACTACTGCTGCACACTTCTGATACAATGATTTTGCTATGACTCAGAACTTTATCTCGGAGCGAAGTTTTTATAATCCTGGAGGAAGAATTGAGAAAACAATCGTTGCACTCAAGTGGCAACGATTCTGCTATTTCACTGTTGTTGTCGTTATCCCAGTTGTTAGAGAATTTTATGCTAATTTTTTGGATGCGGAGGAATACGAGATTTTCGTTCAAGGAGTTGGAGTAGGATTCACTCCTAAACGCATTAACATTTTCTATGGCCTGCCACCAATCATAGAGTGTTATTACCCAGGATTATCTCCATATGAGGGAGATTTGGATATGATCATTGCCTACCAGACTGATAGTACTGGAGCCTAGAAGACTCGGAAAGGGAAAAAGGGTAAATTTTTCATCTTCTAAGCTTAATGGTGTTTCCAAGGCATGGCACCACTTTATTTCTGCTCGTCTCCTTCCATCCAATCATCTGAGCGAAGTTACCAAAGATAGAGCTATTCTTAACTACTGCATTCAAGAGAGGAAGTCTATTGATGTAGGGAGCATTATTTATGATTCTATGGTGGCTGCTGCTCGTTCTAGCACTTCTATTGGACTTGGTTTTCCATCTCTGATCTATTCTCTATGTCAAAGTGCTGGAGTCGTTGCTGAGCTTTCTGAGGAAAAGCTCAAGTCGAAAAAGCCTATAGCAAGAGAAAGCATCAGCGTTTATGATCGATTACGAGGTAAGAGTTCTACTGCACCTACTGGTTCATTACCTAATTTAGGTAGAGCTTCTACTTCTAGACCATCCTCTTCTGCTGAGCCATCATCTACTTTTTGGAAAACCATGCATGATCAGTTTATAAAGCAACAGCATGAGTTATTCTTAACTCACTGTAGAGTAGATACGATAAATAAGAAGATTGACCATCTTTTTGAGTATACACAAAGAAAGAGTGATTACAATGCTTAGTATTCAGAGTCTTTAGTGAGACTTTTGAAGGGCACGATGTTCAGTTCCCTACTTGTCCCAGATTTTCACCATATGTTGATCCAAAGGATATGGAGTTTTCTTTTGGTGATGATGATGATGAAGCTATAGACAGTGATTAGTTGTTTGACTTATCTCTAGAGATTGTTGATTCTGTTTTTAATGTGTTTCTTGTGTTATTTATTGTGATGTTATTTGTTAGTGTGATTGTGAACTTTTTATGTTAAAACTATTTTTAGATTATCTGATGTGTGTTTAAGACTGAAATGTGAATGAATTTCTATAAAAGTTTATTTCTGTTTCAGCCTACTGTTTAGTGTTCATGAATAGTTAGTAAATTTGCATGTTCAAAAATATAAAAAATATATAAAAAAAAGAAGATTTATTTTTAGAAATTAACTCCTGCTCTACAAAACTTTTTCTATTTATGCTTAATCATTTATGTTATATTCATATTGAAGCATGTGTAGAATTAGAAGTTAGTTTTTCCTTACTACATCATTATTATACTTAGATTGATTCTCATTTATTTCTTTCTCTCATGCTTTAGAAAATTTCATAATTCATATTTATACTAAAACTAAAGTTTGGGGGAAGGGAAAACATTTATCAAATTTAAATATTATTTGTCCTTTAAGATCTAATATTTTCTTTAAAATTATATTAACATAACATAAGGAATGAAAAATCTGTTTAAGATTACCTAAATTTTTGAATTTATAAATAATTTAGTAAACTTAACTAAAATTTCAAAAACTTTGATTAATTTTAGGAATATAATTATTTAACTTAAAGAATAATAAGATCAAAATTTTTCTATTTATAGTAAAGAGAATTGTATTTTTGAAATAATAATAAATCAATATTATTGCTTGAAAAAGAAAAGATTGAAATAAGATTTGAAAAATAATAAATTGTTAATGTCATATTCATTAAGTAAGAATGTATAAGTTTTTGAAATTAAGTTAAGGATAGTGAAGTTCAAAATCATTAACAGACTATCCAAAAATAGTAATCCTCACTGAAAAAAAAGGGGGATTGAAAAACAATCCAAAAAAAAAGAAAGTGAGGAGATGCTTGAGGAAATGCCAAATCAAAAATTGGCTTCACTTGAATTATCTTATAGTAAAAAAACTGATTACATTTTTAACTTAATTTCTATGTACATATATTTTTACTAGAAAAGTATTTCATGAAAATCTTTTTCTTGTAAATATTCTATGTGACCTTGATATGATAAACTACAATTATTCTTGAAATAAATGAAAATTTGGAAGTCTTATGATTTGGTAGTTAAATATTCTTAAATTCTTAAAATTAAACATAATTAGTGAAATTTGGTTATGATTTGCTAAAGCATTTATAAAACCAAAAATTATAAAGATTCTTAAATATTTTAACTTCATTCCAAATGTTATCTATTTTATGCAATTAAAAAGGTTACTTGAGGACAAGTAACATTTAAGTTTGGGGGAATTTGATCTACCTAAAAAAATACCCATTTTTATGTCTTATTTATGATTCAATTCTTAAGGATATTATGCTTTAATGAAAGGTATTTTCATGTTTTGGATGTAGATTATTTAAAAAGAGTCTAAGAAAGAAAAAGAAGGAAAAAAGAGCAAAAAGGAGAAAAAATGGAGCTTATGGAGCAAAATTTTGGAAATATTGGCCTGGCGTCTAGGCGCCAGAATCCGGCGCCTAAGTGCTAGTTCGATACAAACGATATCAAGTTCTTTAAAATGACTTTGGGCAGTTATTTTGATAGTGTTAAGCGGTTATTGGAGCTTCTAGAAGACTGGAAGTTACTCCTAATATATAGGACATGTGATACAATGTATTTGGACACAAGGGAACGGTCTGGATCATGAAGAGGTGCGGCCCAAAGTGAAAAGGTGCGAAGGAACTGGTCAAGGAGTCCGGTACCTAAGCGCCAAATCCTGGCACCTAGGCGCGACGGTTACCTTATAGAAGATACATTGAATTTAGATGAATTTTGAAGAGGTGCCTTAAGAAACCCCTCATCAAATTCAGAGCTCTATAAATAGGAGCCCATTCTATAGAGAAAATCACACCAAACCCCCCTCCCCTCTTAGTACACATACCCATTTTAGTATCTTCTCTCTCATCTCTAGTTTTATTTAGTCTCTTCTATACTTAGGGTGCCACTTTATTTTGTATCTAGTGAGTTTATTTTGAGTGCTTATTGTGTGTTATTGCTGTTGGAGTCTTTCATCATTGCTTTGGTGTCAAAAGAAGTCAGCGGATCACTTGAAGGAACACTTCATATAAGTATTTGTACTTTGGTTCAAAATTTTTTAAATATGTTTTGTTGTGTTATTTCAATGTGTTATGAGTAGTTAGTTATCTTTCTTCTTTCAACTATGAAAAGATTAAAAATTAATTAATTTTTTAGGAGAATTAAATATAAAATATTTTAAAATATTGTGATGATATTAATACCTGATCTTAGTTTACTTTTTAAATTGGTTATTTAATTTGTTAAAACTTGTTGAAGAATTTTGAGACCTATCTGGAGATAAATTCATAACTAGTAGATATCACATGAATCCTTAGGTAATCGTAGGCTATACGCGGATTGTTTAAGGTGAAGTGCAAATAAATATGAAGATAATATTTATTGGGCGTAAAATTAATTAGTTTTTAGAGTGACAGACTAAATTCTAATATTTTGGTTTACAGAAAGGTAACGAGTCACTGGCAGTGTCGACCATAGCTACCCTTAGACATCTAGTAGTGTGAGACTAGACTAACCCATTCTACTAATAAAACATCATAAGCCTATCTATAGATTAGTCAATGTTCTTTGCACCTAGACCAAAAGGTAAAGAATAGGAATGCTTCTATTTGGCACAATACCATAGGCTTAATTCCCTACAAAAGATAATTATTCTATAATTCTTGGATTAGTTGAAAAAGGAGAAAGTCGTTTTTATACTTGCATTGAATTTTACTTACTGCTTACTTTACTTTACTGCTTATTGCTTACTTTCTTTTAGTAAAAATTTTTAGTTAATTAAATTTGAATATATATAAAAAATAGTATATATAAATTGCATTTAAAAATTTCAAAATATTACTTATATTTCTTACTTTTTATAAAATTCTTTATCCCTGTGGGATAAATAACCAAGACTCCACTAGAACCCTGTATTACTTAAACGATATGTATACTTGCGTTTAAAAGTGTGACTTTTACAATAACAAAATCTAAATATAAAATTATAAAAGTAAACCTCGCGCGTCAAGTTTTTGAAGCCATTTGCTGGAAATTAAATATTCTAAAAAGTGGAATAAAATTCTTGTATTTTAAAGCATATACAAAGTCGCATCGCATCACAAACCCAAATTCAAATTACAAAGTAAAGCAAAGTAAATACTAAACACACCAAATAGAATTAAACGAAGAAAACTAAACACACATCAAACATAAGCAGAATCTAATAATCACTCCACATCGGTCTCAAAACTATCTTCCTCTCTAATATCTCCAATAGATTGCTGATGCACGAACAAATTGTAGAAGGGAAGAAATGGGAATTCATCAAATGAATCCTCAGCAATCACAGTGTTCTTCTTCATCAGATTAATCAAGCCCATCTCAATCTGACCAGTGCGATCAAATTGTTCCTTCATCATCCAATCTACATGATCAAATAAATCAAAAATATTATTGATTGCATTCATAACATTCTGTGCCTCTTTTTCCAACTGTTTGATTCTCTTCAGTATCATTTTGGAACTTTCAGGAAAATAAGGCTGAATCAGTTGTGAAGTCTGAGTTAGTTTATCAATAAGTAGATTCATATCATCTTCATCTCCTACTGTTTGGTAGTCATAAAGATTAATTGGATCAATAGGCCTCTAGGGAAGAAGAACCTTTTCCCAACTCTCATATGGAACTTGTGATTGACTACACAACAGAAATATGGTGGATGGGTGTCCAAGTCCATATTTAAATCCATGCACAATTAATCCTAAAACTGATTTCATAATTATATTACCAATATCAATCGACCTTCCAGTTTGAATACATAAATTCAAAATGACACTTTCCTTGGTTACCTTGCTAATCTTTAAAGTTGGAAATAACTTTGCTGAAATAAAGTAATGCCACTACTTTGACACCGGATTTAAAGATGCAGAAGGGAAACTAATATATCCATTTTCTCTAACTTCCCAATCTTCATTCTCATCCATCAAATAATGATACACATAATTCATATTATCACTTGTGGAATTAAAATTGGAATAGTGGAAAATAGGTACATTCTCAATCATAAAAAGATCATTAATTCTCACAGGAGTGAATTGCACAAACCTACATCGCACAAAGACAAATCCTTAGTTGATCCCATGAATATTTACGCAAAATTCCTTCTTAACCGGAACGACTACGGTAGCGGTAGTGTAACAAAGCACTTCCCAACATGTTTCCTTATTTATCTCTTCAATTCTTGTAGTAGGATTATCCAAACCTCGATTTATAAAGCCTCATTCCTTGATAATCCTCCTCTTCATCATCACTTTGTTGAACAATCGCTGTGCCTCGAAACTTATAAACTTCCTTAGGTTAAAAATGCGAGATCGAGGGGTTTCTATGGAGTAGGAATCCATGGGATGCGAATTAGGAATGGTAGTTTTTGTTTTTCTGGAGTGTGGAAGTTTAAAATGGTGTTTTGGGAGTTATAAGGACGAAGACCAGCTCAAAACTGCCAAAAAGTGCATTGTGAAACTCTAAAAACCGTCAACAGGTTTTGGGCGCCGACGACGCTAGATAAGGCATTGTGGCGCTCAAACCTGAAATTCAACAATACTCTCTGTAATTGGGCGTCGGTGACGCCAGTTATCAAAAATCTCACCAAACTTCGTTTGGGCCAAAATATTTCAATATCTCAAATCGATCCAATATTTATCCATTTTAAAAGTATTTAGGAGCAATTAGGATTCAAAAATAACTATATAAAAAGCCCAACAAAAACAAACAAGCAAACACACCACAAAGATACATATGGGTTGCCTCCCATAAAGCGCTTGGTTTAACGTTGTCAGCTCGACAAACCATTCAGTTAATCAAGATGATTCAGCATTAAAACCTCTTTGAAGTCGGGTTGAAACCCGTCAAAGTAAGGCCTTAATCGATGCCCATTAACTTTGAAAATCTTTCCAGTATCAAAATCCTTAATATCAACAGCTCCAAAAGAATGAACTTTTACAACTGTAAAAGGTCCTAACCATCTAGACTTGAGCTTTCCAGGAAATAACTTTAATCTTGGGCTGTATAACAAAACTTTATGTCCATATTCCAATTTCCTTTTCAATATCTTTCGATCATGCCACAGTTTCATTTTCTGTTTATAGATCTTATCATTGTGATAAGATGAGTTTCTAATCTCTTCCAATTCATTCAATTTCATAAATTTCTTCTCTCTAGCATTTTTCAAATTAAAAGTCAACTCTTTTATCGCCCAATATGCTTTATGCTCCAATTCAACCGGTAAATGGCAAGTCTTACCAAACACTAGTATATAAAGAGACATTCCTATAGGGGTCTTAAAAGAAGTCCTATAAGCCCATAATGCAGTATCCAATAGAGCAGACAAATCTAATTTATGATTATCCATAGTTTTCTCCAAAATTCTTTTAATTTCATGATTAGAAACTTTTGCTAAATGATGTGCAAAACTTTACACTCATTGTATATGCAAGAACTTATGAATTTATATTTAAATAATTTCATAAAATCTCGATTTTAAACCTAAGTATACATATCATTTCAAGTAATATAGGGCTCTATTGGAGTCCTGGTTATCGATCCCACAGGGAAGATTTAATTAAGATTAATTAAAGGAATTTAACAGATTTTCAAATTAAAAGTATTTATATTTTTATTTCTTTTCAAAGATCAAATTTTAAGTTTAATGAAATTTCTACTAAATGTAAGTAAGCAGCAATAAAGTAAAGGTTAATGCAAGTATAAATAAAACAACTTTCTTCTTTTCAACTAATCCAAGATTTTTCAGAATAATTATCATTCGTGGAGAACTTAGATTATGGTATTGCGCCAAATAGAAGCATTCATATTCTTTACCTTAGCTAGATAGTTTAAAGAACATTGGCTAATCTATAGATCAGTTCAGGATGTATTATTAGTAGAATAGGTTAATCTAGGCTCACACTTCTAGATGTCCAAGGGTGGCTATGGTCGCCCTACTAGTGACCCGTTCTCTTTCTATAAACCAAATTATTAGAATTTAATCTGTCACTCTAAAAACTAATTAATTCTATGCCCAATAAATAATACCTCCATATTTATTTGCACTTCACCTTGAATAACTCGCTCAAGGCTTTTGATTACCCAAGGATTGTTGACCCCATTTTTTATGAGGTCTTTTCTCTTCTCTCTCCTTAGTACTTAGGATCTAGCCTTAGGCTTTCCCTTTGACTATCTTAGAGGACTAGACATGGGACCCACCACTTAGAAATTTAAACACCTCTTAAACTCCCTGTAAACCCCATAAGTTTGATTGTAAAGCCCCAAGTCACTTGGAGGGTTAAAATCAAATGTGGAGGTTTAAAAGATGAGTTCCTTATAGGACTCTTTAGCCTTAAGACTACCCTGGGTGGCCTGGTCTGGTGAGGGTTGACCTGCACACATTAAACTTTCACACACATTCCAAATCCTAAAACCATTCATGCCTAGTTTGACTTCCTGACTTATGTAGGTAATTCATATGGATGGACCTTAACCCCTAGGCCCTTGGCTAAGAGGGTTAGGAACAACATAGTGAATGCCTCAAATGATTCCTCTCATGACTCTTATGGGCTTGATATGACTTCATGGCTTAACCAAAGTGCTTTCATTCTACTTAAACTAGATCAAAGTTCATTTTTCCAAAATTTCAATTTTTGACCCCCGGGGCCCACACCCGTTAAACCTACCAAATACCCTTGAAGCTATCCAAAATTTGAAAAATTACCTAAATTACCCAAAATTCCTCAAAACCAATCCTAAACATTTCCCCCCACTCAAATTGATCATCCCTAGCTAACTATACCAAAAATTCCAAAATGCCCCCCAATACCCTCCAAAAATCCAAAATACCCTTCTTACCAAAAATTCCATAAATTCCAAAAATTCCCATCAAATTCCAAAAAATCCCAAATATTCCCAATTTTATTTTTTTCAACTGTACCATAGGCTAATTTTGTCAATTTAACCCACTTTTACCAAAACCCCCAATTTGACCAATTGTTAACCCAAGTGGACCCAATGTCCCACTAAACCAACCCAATTGACCTTAATTTTGGTCCAATTCAATTATAAACTTCAATTAAATATCCCCAATGTCAATTTAGACCAAATCCAACCCCAATTTAATTGACATTTGGATCCAATTTCAATTTGAAGCCTAAAGCCCAATTTTGGCCCATGACCTAAACCTAGCCCAAACAAACCAATTCAACTCCAATTAACCCCAAATCTTTTCTTAAACCACCCTAATATCCCCACACACAAAACACTAACAAGATTTGGCCCAAATTGGAACCTAAACTCCACCCAAGATTAACCCAAAGTCAAAATCCCCATTTTTGGCCTAAACCCAAACCTAACCCAAATGGGCCAAAATCCCAAAATTAAAGCCCAACCAAAGTTGAAAATTCTTTGTGACACTCCCATGAACATTTCTCAACATTAATTTTCCATCAAATCCAACCTTAACTCAACCTTGGCCCAAGTTAGCCCAATTTGACCCACTTTGGCCCCTTTACCAAAATGCCCAAATTAAACCCATTTCAACTCCAAATGACACCAAACCTTATCCAAATCACTCATGATACATCCCTAAAATAAACCCAATATTTATTTGACAAGATATTTTACAAAACTTTCATCCAAAAGTCCATTTTAAAATCTAAAAACCCACTTTCTTAAACCTTTTTAAAAGCCCACTTCCAACAAATGTAAAAGCCCAAATTTCATTCCGAAGCCCACATGAAACTTTCCCTCATTATTCCCTATGATTTAACTCACCCCTAAGTTTCAAAATCATCATTAAACCATTCCATATCAAGCTTCATCCAAATTTCCACCAAAATGCCAAAATTCATAAAATCCCTTTTCCCAAGCCAAATGAAGCCATGGAGCCATGCATAAGACATATGCAAGCCATGGGAGTCACTTTACACCTCACCATGTCATTTATGGCAAATGGAGGGGGCCTCTTTCTTAATCCTTCATTAAGCCTTTTAACCATACTCATGTCACACTCTAAACCAAGCTTAGCCACCTCACCATGGAAAGAGACCTCACCACACTCTCTTGGCTAACCCAAATGATTCCTCTCAGCCCAAAGTCAAGCCTTGGGGAGGTGCACCTAGCCTAAACCATACCTTGGACCAAAATGAGCCCAAAATACACTCTCCCCCATTCCACTTAAATCAAACCTCTTTACACATGGCAACAGCCAATTGAGTTCACAAACATCAAGCCCTGACCTCCCTGACCCCGATGGTGATCTAACCCTGCCGGCCAGCCACCACAGTCGCTGGAATACACCATGGCTGAAAGGTATAAATTGATTCAAAAATTCAATTCCCCCATGCTGAGTTGTCCCAACCTAAATGGCCACCATAGCTGTTCTTCTCTTGCATAGAGCAGCTGATCCCAAGCATCAAACCCCCTTGGGGAGCCCTCCAGCCATGTCTATTTAAACCTCACACCCTCTCGGACAAACAAGGTGATGAACCAGACCTAAACAAAACTCTACCAAAATTGCTCCAGAACCTTCTCCTCACTTAGAGCAATTGATCTCCACTGCTCTCCAGCCCTAAACCCCATTGATTGAGCTCAATTTTCGAGCTCAATTCTCAGCCCAGAACCAGGAAATCTCTAAAACCACCACCAAATCTAAATTAAACTCACCCACACCTGCACAGGACTAAGAGAAGGAGTTCCCCAGTGAAAGCCTCCTCTCCAGGCAACCCATTTGCTCCAGCCTCTAAGCTTTGAAATCGACTGTGGACACTTTCATACCTAGACAATTCCTTAGAGCCAGAGACTTCATCTGTAGCTTCCTTGTTTGCAATCTAAGGTGACACAACTCTCTTATTGAAGCTACACTTCTCAGAGCTAAGGTATGGATCATTCCTTCCTTCCGAGCTTCCAGTGATTCTTCATTTTGTTTTACTTAACTTCGTAGCATGTAAACCATATGGATGTGTTCATCTCTTCAAGACAAATCCATAGAGCATAAGAACACGAAAATCTGTTGAGAAATGAGAGAGTCTTAGGGTTTTAGTGTGGATGGTCACGGGTGCACAGCAGTTGTAGACGATGACCAGGCGCCGTCCGATCGAGCATGTATCGAGTGAACGGTTCAGATTGCGCCGGACCAGAGAATGTTACATGAACTGCGGCCCCTGGAGCGCTGAGTCAGATGGCGGCGGTGAATGGGAGCGCGACGCGTGGGTTTTCGGAGCTGCCGAGGTTGATGCTGCGCCCCGTGGATAAGTAGAAAAATATGGAATTTTTGATTTATTTAAATACCTAGAACATAGAAAATCCATATCTTTGTGTAGAAAAATCATAAAAATAAACTAAAAATATCCTCTTGCTCAGTGAAGAGAGGAGAATAATGTGGAAAAGAAATCAAATTATTTTGATGAGTATTTTATTTTTAATTAATTATTTACTTATTTTAGTATTTTATTTCTTCATTTGCATAGACAATTCACCATGGCATGAGACCATAGGGCTTTTGAGGCCTCTGATCTTAAGAACATTCCCTGAAATTTTCAAGGTCAGAGGCTATCTCTATAGAAAGTTATGTATTTTTCAAGTTTAGATCACTGTTTTTGGTATTTTAATTCCAATAATTAGCATGTTGTTCAATAAATTCCAAAAAACTTTGAGGAAGTTTATTTGGACCAAAGGACCCTAGGATAATTATATCTTGGGTTAATTCATTAAGAATAACCCTAATTGGCCTAATTACTCAAAACTAAACTTTAATTATTTAGGGTTAACCACACATTAAAATAACTTGAAAATAATTCTCCACTGATCTTTGGGATCAGAGGGACCTCACATAAAAATTTGAAGTCAGTTGGAAATGTTTAGCCCCACTAAATGGATTAATTAAGCCATATGATCAAAACTAAACTTTAAAAATTCATAACTTCAAAAATA
Organism: Papilionanthe hookeriana x Papilionanthe teres; assembly: GCA_022702705.1. Classification (NCBI taxonomy): domain Eukaryota; kingdom Viridiplantae; phylum Streptophyta; class Magnoliopsida; order Asparagales; family Orchidaceae; genus Papilionanthe; species Papilionanthe hookeriana x Papilionanthe teres. Next base: position 56,299,810 of record CM040435.1, read on the forward strand.
CATTTCAAAAATTCACCAAATTGGTTTTGTAGGCTCTCTGATATCAAAGGAGTCTACAAAAATTAAAATTGGAATTTTCTAAAATTTTTCATTTTTAATGGTATTTTAATATTTAAATAATTAAAAATTAATAAAAATCACAAAAATCATAAAAATCATAAAAATGTCACATTTTGACTCATAATCACTTAGGAACAAATCAAATATTTTATCCAAGTCCCTAAGTTAAGATATTGAATTTTAAATGCTTAAAACAATTTTTAATATTAAAAATGTATTTTCCAACCTTTTCACTAAATTAATTCCAATAAATCAAAGAAAATTCAAAAAATTATAAAATTTATTTCTCTAAACTCCTTGAGGTTAGAGAGATTTAAAAAAAATATATAATCTATTTTTCAACTTTAATTTTATTTTATAATGAATTAATACTCTAAAACTCAAAATAAATATAATAAATAAAATATAATTTAAAAAATCACCAAAATTGGTCCAAGTGGTCTTCTAGTCATTAAGAACATCCCATAATTTTCTTAAGGATAGAAACCTTTCCTTGGTCATGTTGTTGAATTTCCATGAAAAATTCCTATTTTTCACTAAAAATAATTATATAAATAAATTAAATGCAGAAAAATCACATTTTCTCCTCTAATGTCTTAATTGACATATGAGTGAAGTTAAATGAAAATTTCAAATTCATTTGAACTCAATTTAATGAGTTATGAAATTAATAAGCCTAAAAGGGCATAAAGGTAATTAAAGAATTTAAACCCCTTTATTAAAATTTTAGGTTTAATTAAAATGGAGGGTAAAATATTTAATTCTATCTTTCTTGGATGATTGAAACTTTGGGAAATTAAAAGGGTAGGAAACCATTAATCACTTTTAATAAACTAAAAAAATGAAACTTTAATTATTTAAACAATTTAAACTTTGAAAGATTAATGAAAATTTGAATCATTAAAAATAGGGATATAACTAGAGAGGATATTAATTCTTTAATAAAAAAATCCCTAAATAAATCACTTCAATAATATTTAACTCTTAATTAAGATTCAAATGATAATCCAAACTAAGTAAATTAAAAATTAAGAAAATAACCCTTAAATTAAAGGAAAGCTCAAAATACTAAGTGGTTTAACAATAAAATCAAATTAAGTAAAAAATTAAATTAAAATTAAAATTAAATTAAATTAAAATTTTAACAATTAAATTAAACTAAATTTAAAATATTAAAATTAAATTAAATAAAATTAAGTTAAATTCAATTAAATTAAATTTAAATTATTTTAAATTAACATCATTCGATAATAAAAGTAAAACAAGTTTAAAATATTAAAATCACTTAAAGTATAAAAATTTAAACCAAAAATAATTTGAACACTATTCTAAACTTAAAAATATTAATTAAAACCTCATAATTAAACTAAATCACTTTAAACCATTAACTCAAACTTCGATTAAGAATGGTTAAATTCTTTAACAAACCAACTTGCCCCTAAAAGGCTTTAACTATTATAACTCTTAAACGGAGTATTAAGTGAGATGTCACTTTACTTATAGGATAATCAAACATCCTAGATCACTGAGCAAGAAGGAAAATCTAAACTGGATTCTGGATGATTAATTCATCTGTGCAAGTAAATTTACTTGGACTCAAAATAATCTCGGAAATGTTGAAAAGATGTCAGGACTCGTCCTAAGCACTTCCTCAATATGATGAGATGTTTTAAAAGAACAATTGAATTTAATTATTCTTTGATGAAGAAAATCATCCATAAACAAAACACAAGAACCTAGATATCATAGGAGATGACTAGTTATAGGATTAGGACTTTGGTAGATAACCAAAACCTTCCCTTAGCTTTACCTAGGTACTTGTTGAAATATTTAAATGCCTTAATATATGTTTTAAGTGTAGCTTGGGATGACGAGAAGACCCTCCAGGTATGCTTTTATTTTATTGCAATTTACTTTATTGCAAATTACTTACAAGCACCGTACTTTACTTTTCTTGCATGTTAAACAAGATTGTTGCATGAAAACCAAAACCTTTAGGATAGTCCCCAAAACTGAAACCCAAAACTAAATTAAATGTCACTACAAGATAAAATTCACTGCCACAATATTGCAAAATATAAAATAACTCAAAATTTAATCACAAACATAACAACAAAACTACAATTGCAACTAAATTAAAACGTCTCGTTGAATGATCGAGAATACCTTGGATGATGTAACCCACGTGTTGCTAACGGGATTTCCACGATCTAAATGAAAGTGTGGAACTAATTCGGTTGAGTTTAGTAAATTCATACTGGACTAAGTGAATTCGATGAAAATAATCGGTGCTGGGATGACGGAACCAGTGGGATCTTAATCGGTTCGTTTAAACAATTTTAAGATTTGTTTTAATTAAAATATTAAAAATATTTGGACTTTAAGATTTCTAAACCAAAACACTTCTCTCATCTCCTGATTTTCACCTTCTAAAACTAAACCTCTGCAACAACAAGGAGCTTGGAGCATGGTGGGCAGCACGGCTATCGTCATCAGCAAAACTCGGGTCTACTTCAGCAAAACTTTTCTTAGAATTAAATAACCAAGCCATAGGATTTTGAGGTAGTTTGCCTAGTGCAACATAAATCCTCAACTCTTCGTTAGGTATTTGCATGATCATCTCATGTAAATTAAGCCCTAACCGATCTTAGGACTCCGAGGTAGTCGTTCGGTACGACACAAACCCTTACATCTTCGAGGCTATTTGTATGTTTATGTCATACAAATATAAGTCCTAATTAACTAAAATCGGAAGGATTTTAACATTAAATAATTCTCTCAAATTGAAGCCAAACGATAGGATAGCTGGGAAGTCACCGAAGTTCACTTCGGGTCCGTGACATCCCCTACTTCTTTTCTTTTGATTCCCTAAATAACTGTTCCAAATTTGAGCTATTCACTATTGAAATTTCCAAAATTCAATCCTTTAAAAATCTTAAACTTTGAAATTCTTGAGAACAAAACCACTGATCATTATTGAAAGTTTTCTTAAAAGATTTCCTGTCATTTAAGATGTAATTAATTATAGGGACTTGCCCTTATAGGGAACTTTATGAACCCAGGTAATATAAACCCTGCTTAATTTCTTTGTATTAAGCGAGGGAACTCGTCGACTTATAAAATTGGTTCGCAGACCAAACAGATGTCACAAATCTTCTAGTTTATTTAATCGAGCCCCATCATTATGCAGTGTGTCTATTCCTCGGGATAGATACACGGTTTGTGATGCGGTGCTCATTTATATAAACTATTTGGGATGTGAGATCAGTTTGATTTCATATCTTAAAATTTTCAAACTTAAAGTTATTTTCAAAATCAAATACTACTTTCTAAATTATATATATAAATTAAATTTAAAATTTAAAATTTAAAATTCACCAACAACTTCTGTAGGCGACCACTTTTTAAAATTAAACTTACAACCTAAAAATATGCCGACAAGGATTCATGTGATATTTATTAGTTAAGAACTCATCTCCAGATAGGTCTCAGAATTCTTCAACAGGTTTTAACAATTCAAATGACCAGTTTAAAAAGTAAATTAAGATCAAGTATTAATATCATCACAATTTTTATAAAATTTAAGTTTAAGTTCTCCAACGAAAATAAATTATTTTTATTATCTTTTCATGGTTGAAAGAAGAAAGAAAACTAACTAATCAGAACACATTGAATTCACACAACAAAACATATTTATAAAACTTTGAACCAAGTTACAAATACTTATCTGGAATGTTTCTTCAAGTGATCTGCTGACTCTACTAACTCCAATGCAAAATAAAATACTTCAACAGCAACAACACTTATAAAATCACACTTACTACTAACTGAATTGAGTAGTAACACTCAAAATAACTAAAATAAACTCACTAATTACATAAGAAGGTGGCTCAATAAAATTATTTTCAAGCGTGAGAGAACTCTAGGGTGCTTGGGGGCCCTTTTCTCTGTAGAAATGACTCCTATTTATAGAGCTTCGAAAATGACCAAGGGTTGCTTAAGGCACCTCTTCAAAATTCGTCCAAAAACAATGTATCTTCTAGAAAGTAACTGTGACGCCTAGGTGCCGGGATCTGTGGATCAAATTCCCCCAAACTTAAACGTTAATTGTCCTCAAGCAACCCTTTTAATTACATGAAATATATAACATCTGGAATGAAGTTTAAATGTTTAAGATTTCTAGTAATTTTTTTGTTTTATAAATGCTTTAGCAAATCTTTAACCAAATTTCACTAATTAAGTTTAATTTTAAGAATTTAAAAAATATTTAACTACCAAATTATAAGACTTTCAATTTTTCATTTATTTCAAGAACAATTGTAATTTATCATATTAAGGTCACATAGAATATTGACAAGAAAATGACTTTCATGAAAAACTTTTCTAGTAAAGATGCATATACATAAAAATTAAGTTAAAAATGTAATTAGTTTTCTACCTATAAGATAATTCAAGTGAAGCCAATTTTTTATTAGGCTTTCCTCAAGCTTCTCCTCACTTTTTTTTTGCTCTTTTCTTCTACTTTTTCTTTTTTTCTTTTCTCTTTTTTTTAAGGATATTTTTTAATCCTCCTTTTTTTTATAATTTGTGAGGATTACTATATCTGGATAGCCTTGTTAATGATTTTGAACTTCACTATCCTTAACTTATATTTAAAAACTTAAACATTTTTACATAATAAATATGACATAAGTATTTTTCAAAAATTATTTCAATCTTTTCTTTTTCAAGTAATAATCTTGATTCCTTAGTATTTCAAAAATACAATTCTCTTTACTATAAATAGAAAAAATTTTAATCTTATTATTCTTTAAGATAAATAATTCTATTCCTAAAATCAATCAAAATTATTGAAATTTTAGTTAAGTTTACTAAATTATTTATAAATTCAAAAATTTAAGTAATCTTAAATAGATTTTTTTCATTCCTTATGTTATGTTAATATTTTTAAAGAATATTTAAACTTCATTCCAGATGTTATTGTTTATACAAATAATATTTAATTTTCAAATAATTTTCCCTTCCCCAAAACATCAGTTTTGTTATAAACAATAATCATGAAATTTTCTAAAGTATGAGAGATAGAATAGCATATTTCTACGAGGAATTTTTCTAAGTATATGAAAAATAATCAAGAAAGGAAAATTTAATTTCTACACATACTTTTTATGAATATAAAAGAAAGGTATAAGCATATATAGAAAAATTTTAATAAGCAGGATCAATTTCTACAAAAATCATATATATATATATATATATATATTTATTTATTTAATTATTTATTTTATATTTGTTTATTAATAATTTTAAATAAAAATAACTAAACAAGTGTTCTGAAAACTACACTAACACAGAAATTAAACATCTCATAACTGAATTAAATTTTAGCAATCCAATAATTAATACATCAATGTGTCTCAGAACAATGCATCAAACTTAAAATCAAACAAATCATCACACACATACGAAACTAACGCAAAACATAAACAACACAGATACACAATCCTAAAAATCTAATCATCACGAGCAGTCTCCTCATCCTCATCGTCATCAAAGGAAAAGTCTACATTCTTGTTTTGGATATCAAATGGTGAGAATCTAGGGCAGGTCAGGAACTGAACAGAATGGTCACCCATCAGGAATCTAACAAGAGACTCAAAATACTCAGCATCATAATCACTCTTCCTTTGGGTGTACTCAAAAAGATTATCCAATTTCAAATTTATAGTATCGACTCTACACTGGGTCAAAAGTAACATACTCTGTTGCTCTATAAATTTCTCATGCATATTCTCCCAAAAACTAGATGGTGGCTCAGTAGCAAAAGTAGAAGGTCCAAAAGTAGAAGGTCTACTAGAAGTAGGTAATGAACTAGAGGGTGCGGTAGAACTTTTACCTCGGAGTCGATCATAAATACTCACACTTTCTCGTTCAATGGGCTTTGTAGACTTGAGCTTCTCCCCTGAAAGCTCAGCAAAAACTACAGCATTCTCGCACAAAGAATAAATCAAAGATGGAAATCTCAGTCCCACAAAAGTGCTAGAATGAGCAGTGGCTTCTATAGAATCATAAATAAATACTCCCAACATCAATCGGCTTCCTCTCTTATATGCAGTAGTTGAAGATAGCTCTATCCTTAGTAACCTCACTCAAATAGTTGGATGGAAGAAGACGAGTAGAAATAAAGTAATGCCATGCCTTAGAAACACCATTTAGCTTAGAAGATGAAAAATTTACCCATTTTTCATTCCTGATCTTCCAAGCTCCAGTACCATCAGTCAAGTACGCAATAATCATCTCAAAATCTCTCTCAGATGGAGATAATCTAGAGTAATTGCACTCAATGTTCGGTGCCAGGCCGTTGAAAATGTTGAGTCGCTCTAGAGTAAATCCTACTCCAACTCCTCTTACAAAAATCTCGTACTCTTCGGCATCCAAGAAATTTGCATAAAACTCCCTGATGACAGGGATAACAGCAACAGCAGTGAAATAACAGAATCGTTGTCAGTTGACTGTAATGATCGTATCTTCAATCCTTCCACCAGAATTGTAAGAACTTCTCTCCGAGATAAACTTCCTTGTTGTAACAAAATCATTGTATCGAAAATGTACCGTGAAAGTGGCAAACTTACTACGATCAAAATTTTTTTGTTCTTTTCCTCGATTAGATTTAGGTGCCATCTAAACATGAAATAAAAGCACAAAATAAATTTAGAGGATCAAAGTAAATGAACTAATTTAAGCTTTTCAAACTTTAAAGAGCTTAAAAATTCATGGATTTAACTTTAAAAATCAAAATTTTTTCTCAAAATTTTGGTTCTCTTCAAAGAGAGCAAAATCCATGGTGAAATTTGAAAATAAATGGTTTAAAAGGTAGATCTGACCTCGAGATGAAGAAATCGAGTGATTCCAAGCTTAAAAACTAAACAATCCGGCCTCAAAATGGATCCCTAAAGTTGATTTTCACGAAAATGGGAAGAAGAAGGGAGCTAAGGCATCAAAAATGGCATCGGTGGGTTTAAAAACCCGATTTTCGGGTGCAGGCCGAACAGGTGCTTAGGCGCCGAGTTCTGGCGCCTAGGCGCCAGACTCGCCTTTCCAAAAATTCATTTTAAATATTATAATTTTCACCACAACTTAACAAATTTGACTTTGAAATACTCACATGAGAGTATTACTCCAATTTCTAACTTCCAAGCATTTCCACAATCAATTAAAATGATAAATTAGATCCATGTTTCAAACACAAGATATAACCAAACTCTTCAATTCCATTTCATATTTTTCATTCCAAATTTAATAAATTCCAGAAAAAGACTAAAACAAGGTTCATCATTCTATAAACAACACAAACAACACTATTTCAAAGCAAATTCTTAATCCAACAACACACATTAAAAAATTAAGCAAATACACAAACCAAATCTTTGACTCACTAAAACTTCACTCAATCACACCTAGAACACATAAAAGATCTATTCAACACTGAACTTTAATTTTCATCCCTCTCGCAATGAAGTTCGCTAGGCCCGCATGGATAGAAAACCAACGCCCTTAAAAATTCCAAAGCCATCTTCTCATCAATCCACTTGTTCTTCTCATACATTGCTACTTTAGCATCTTGATAGGCCACCATATGATCGAGCTGAAGTTTCTTTTTCCATTTTAAGTGCTCGAATTAGTGGTACATCTCATGGAGACGATTTCCAACACTTAGAAGTTCCGCCTCAATCTTTTCTAAATGAATAAATAACCTCTCCATACTAACTGCAATAAAACCATTAAAATAAGGTTGAGGATCTTTGGAAGACTTGTCTCTTATCTCATTTCCATGATTTCCTCTCTCCATTGCTTCCAAACCTCTCTCTTCTCTTCCAAAATGAATTGTTTTGGTCGAAAATAGGGTTGCTTAGAGATTAGGGACAAAGATAGGGCAATTTATAATGAGATTTCATGTGAAAACTGAAGATTTTAGTTTTTACATGAACAGTAATTGGGGCTCTTAAGCACCAAAATCTGGCGCCAAGGCGGCGGCATATCGATACACATTAGTGTTGACCTCATTTTTGATGAGGTCTTCTCTTCTTCTTTTTAGTGCTTAGGATCTAGCCTTAGGCTTTTCCTTTGACTATCTTAGAGGACTAGAATTGGGACCCACCTTTTAGAAACTCAAACCACTTCTAAACTCCCTTAAAACTCCACAAACTTGACTATAGACCCCTAATCACCTAGAGGGTTGAAATCAAATGTGGAAGTTTAAAGGATGAGTTCCTATAGGACTCTTTGGCCTTAGGACTGCCCTGCAGGTGGCACAGTGTCAGTGAAGGGGCTGACTTACACACACACTACACTTACACACTACACCTATACACTACAATTTCACACACTTCCTAAAACACACCCATACCCAACTTGACCTCCTGACTCATGTAGGTGATTCACATGGATGGTCCTTAACCCCTAAGCCCTTGGCTAAGAGGGTTAGGAACAACATAGTGAATGCCTCAAATGAGTCCCTTCATGGCTCATGTGGGCTTGATATGGCTTCATGGCTCAACCAAAATGATTTCATTCCACTTACATCCACCCAATCTTCGATTTCCCAAATTTTCAATTTTTGACCCCCGGGACCCTACACCCGCTTAGCCTACCCAAAACTCTTGAAATTACCCAAATTTTTGCAAAATTTCCAAATTACCAAAAATCCTCCAAAATCATTCCCAAACATTTCCACATCACCCAAATTGATCATCCATACCCAAAAATACCAAAAATTCCAAAAATACCTCCCAATACCCTCCAAATACCCAAAATACCCCTCTTGGCCAAAAAATCCAAAAATTCAAAAAATTCCCAGAAAATTCCTAAAAATCCCAAATATTCCCAATTTAATTTTGTCCAACTACACCATGGGCCAATTTTGTCAATTTACCCTACTTTTGTCAAAACCCCCAATTTGACCCATTTTAACCCTAAGCGAACCCAATGTCAAGCCAAACCTACCCGATTGACCCAAATTCTGGTCCAATTCAGTTCTAAACTTCAATACAACATTCCCAATACCAATCTAGACCAAATCCAAGTTCAATTTGATTGACATTTGGATCCAATTTCACTTTTGGCCTTAAAGCCCGATTTGGACCCATGACCCAAACTTAACCCAAATTCACCCAATTCAACTCCAATTAACCCCAAATCTTTTCTAAATCTTCCTTAACATTCCCACAAACAAAAAACTAACATGATTTGCCCAAAATTTAGACCCAAACCCCACTCAAATTCAACCCAAAGCTAAAAGGCCCATTTTTGACCTAAACCCAAACCTAACCCAAATGAGCCCAAACCCCAAAATTAAAGCCCAACCAAAGTCAAAACCTCTTTGAAACACTCCCATAAATATTTCTAAACATTAATTTTACATCAATTTCAACCCTAGCCCAACATTGGCCCAAGTTAGCCCAATTTGACCTACATAGGCCCACTTACCAAATAAATCCAAATTCAAACCAATTCAACCCCAAATCACACCAAATTGACTCCAAGCCCTTCATAGAACATCCCTAAACCAATTATAACACTTATTTGACAAGGTACTTCACAAAATCTTCACCCAAATGCCCATCCTAAAATCAAAAAGCCCATTCCCCTTAAACTTTCCTAAAAGCCCACTTCCTTCGAATTCAAAAGCCCAAATTCATCTAAAGCCCACATGGCACTTCCCCTCATCATCCATTTAATCAAAATTGCCCCTAAGTTTCAAAGTCATCAATTAAACAATTCTAAATCAAGCCCCATACAAATTCCCATCAAAATATCAAAATTTTCTTAAATCCCTTTTTATGAAATTGACCCAAGCTTTTCCCAAAACAAATGGAGCCAAGGGTGACCCATTCACAAGCCATATGGAGCCATGAAAGTTTGGCATGTGACCATGCCATTAATGGTTAAAGGAGGGGCTCCTTTCCTAATCTTTCATTAAGCTTTTTAACCTTATCCATGACACACTCTAAACCATGTTTAGCCACCTCATCATGGATAGAGACCACACCATTCTCTCTTGGGCTGACCCAGCCGATCCTCTCGGCCCAAAATCAGGCCATGGGGAGGTGCACCCAACCCAAACCAATGGGTTGACCAAATTGAAGCCAAAATGACCCCTTCTCCATTCCATTTTAATTCAAAGCCTTTACACATGTCAAACTCCGATTGACTTCACCAACTTCGAAGCCACGGACTCCACGACCACAGAAGGTGACCCATGCCTGCCGGCCAGCCGCCTGGATCGCCGGAAAACACCATGGCCGAGACCTTGGGAGGAGCCAAACTTTGGAATTCCACCTTGCTGAGCTGCCTCATGCCCAATGGCCACCATGGCTGTTCTTCCCATGACCAGAGCAGCTGATCCCAACCCTTGGCCATCCCTGGGAGGCTCTCCAGCCACCTCTATTTAAGCCCGACCCCCTCGCGGCCATGAGAGGAGAGTTGCACAAACCTTGCCGAAACTGCTGCCAAAATTGTTTCCAACCCTTCTCCACCCTTAGAGCAGTTGATCCCCGGTGTCGATTTGCCCTAATCCCCATGACAAAACCCGATTTCTCGAGCGAAATTCCACCCAAAACCAGGACACTTCTCCACGGTGAGCCAATCCCCAAATTGATTGGTTCTACACCTTCACCGGACCGAGGAAGGTGTCCACCGACAAAAGCCCCATCTCCGGGCCACCCGGTTGCTCCGGCCTCCAAGCTTTGTGATCGAGCTGTGGTCGAAATCCCACCTAGACAATTCACGAGACCGGGAGACTTCATGCCGGAGCTTGCGGGATCCGATCGAAGGTGCAACAACCCTCGGATCGAAGCCACACTTCTGCGAGCGAAGGTATGGCCTCATTCTTCTTCCCGAGCTTCGAACATTCTCCATTTCTATTGCGTAAATTTCATCCCACGATAAGCCGTATGGATGTGTTCATCTCTTCGAGACGAATCCATAGAGCATAAGAACATGAAAATCCATTGAGTATCGAGTGAGATATTAGGGATTTAGTGTGGACGGCTCTCGGGTGAGGACACTTGGGGACGATGAACGGATGCGCGTCCATTTAATACACGCGCGGACGGACGGCCGGGATCGCGTCGGATCGAGAAGACGGAACAATACGGCGGGCCCGGGAGCGCAGAGTCAGATGGCGGCGTCGAATGGGAGCGCGCCACGCGGCGTTTCGGAGCTGTCGAGGTTGACGCGGCGCCGCGTGGATAAATAGAAAATTAGGGATTTTTCTGATTTATTTAATTCCCTAAACTTCAAAAATTCATAACTTTGTGTAGAAAAATCAGAAAAATAAAATAAAAATACCCTCTTGCTCGAGTGAACGGAGGAGGATAATGTGGAAAAGAAATCATTTAATTTCATTAAGTATTTTATTTTTTATAATTTATTTACTCTCTGCATACTTTTAATTCTCCATGCATGTATACAATTCACCATGGCATGAGACCATAGGGCTTTTGAAGCCTCTCAATTTGGGAACATTCCCTGAATTTTCCAAAGTCAGAGGCCATTCCTATGAAGAGTTATTGATTTTTCAAATTCATGTTACTGTTTTGAGTATTTTAATTCCAATAAATAGCATGTTGTGAAATAAATTCTAGGAAAATTTGATGATGTTCCTTATGACCAGAGAACCCTAGCAAAAAAAGGTTTTGAGTTAGTTCATTTAAAACAACCCTAATTGGCTTAAACACTCAAAATAGGTCTCTAATTAATTAGAGCTAACCATACATTAAATTGACTTTAAATCAATTCTCCATTGACCTTTAGGATCAGAGGAACCTACCATAAAAATTTGAGGTCGATTGGACTTGGTTAGCCCCACTAATTGGGTTGATTAAGCCACTTAGTCATTTTAAACTTTAAAAATTCATAACTTTCAAAATACCTTTCAAAAATTCACCAAATTGGTTTTGGAGCCTCTCTGATATTAGGGGAATCTAAGAAAATTAAAATTTCAATTTTCTAAAAAAGTTGATTTTTAATATTATTTTAATATTTTTAATAATTAAAAAATAATAAAAATCACAAAAATAATAAAATTCACCAAAATGTCACATTTTGAATTTTAATCACTTAGGAACAAACCCCATATTTTTCTTAGGTCTATTTAGTGAGATATTGAATTTTAAAGCTCTAGGGTAATTTTAAAATTAAAAAAATGTATTTTCTAGCATTTTCACTAAAATAATTATAATAAATCATAGAAAAATCTGAAAATTGTAAAATTTACTTCTCTAATTTTCTTGATATCAGAGAGACTTTTGAAAAATATAAAATTCATTTTTCAACATTTATTTTATTTTTAAATTAATTAACACTCCAAAACTTAAAATAATTATAATAAAAATAATATAATTCAAAAAATCATCAAAATTGGTCCAAGTGGTCCTCTGGTCATTAGGAATGTTCCCTAATTTTCTTAAGAACAGAAACTTTCCCTTGGTCATGTTATTAAATTTTCCTTGAAAATCTCTATTTTCTACCAAAAATAATTATATAAATAAATTAAATACATAAAAATCACATTTTCTCCTCTAATGTCTTTATTGACATATGAGTGAAGTCACATGAAAATTTCAAGTTCATTTGAGTTCAATTTAGTGAGTTATGAAATTATTAAGCTTAAAGGGTAAAAATGGTAATTAAAAATCTTAATCCTTAATTAAAACTTTAGGTTTAATAAAAATTAACAAGTAAAATCTTTGATCCTAATTTGATTTGGATGATTGAAATTTAAATAATTAAAGGGTAGAAACCCATTAAGTAATTTAAAATAATTAAACTTTAATTAAATAATTGATTAAATTTTGAAGAATAATAAAATTGGAATTATTAAAATAGGGATATTATTAGGAAGAGATTTGTTCTTTAATTTAAAAATCCCTAAATTAATCATTTCATTAATATTTAATTCTTAATTAAAATGATAACTCAAATTCAAAACATTAAAAGGCTTAATCATTAAACTAAAATTAAATTATTAAACTCTTTTAAAAATTTCAATTAAAATTAAAAAATAAAATTAAATTAAAAATTAAATTAAATTAAGTAAATTAAATTGGATTAAGTTAAATCAAATTAAATTAAAATTAAAATTTGAATTAAATTAAAGATTAAATTAAATTAAATTAAATAAACAAATCAAATTAAATTGAATGAATAAATTAAATTAAATTAAATTAAATAAATAAAACCAAATTAAATTAAGTTAAACCAAATTAAAAATTAAATTAAATTAAATTAAATTAAAACTAAATCAAATTAAATTAATTTAATGTAACATCAAATCAAACTAAATTGAGTTAAATTGAATTAAATTAAATTAAAACTCAATTAAATTAAATTAAATTAAATTAAGTTGAATTAAATATAACATCACAAAAGACATAAAGAATTCAAAATAAATCTAAAATAATTTGAACACTATTCCAAATTTAAACCCATTAATGGAAATTAAACTAAATCACAAATTGTTTGAACACCAATTTACTCTCAAAAGCTTTAGTTATCATAACTCCTAAATAGAACATTAAATGAAATGTTACTTCACTCATAGGATATTCAAATGTCCTAGTTCACTGAGCAAGTTAACAAAACTTGAATCCCCGGACGATTAATTCATTTATATAATTAAATTCATTTGGACTTAAAACAATCCTAGAAATATTGAAAAGATGTTTAAGATTTGTCTTAAGCACTTTCTCGATATGATAGGATGTTTATAAGAACAATTGAACTTAATTGTTCTTTGATGAAGAAAATCGTCTTCAAACAAAAACACAAGGAACCTAGACGTCATAGGAAATGACTAGCTATAGGATTAGGAATTTGGTAGAAAACCATAACCCTTCCCTTAGCTTTACTAGGAACTTGCTTAAATATTCTAAATTGTGTTTTAAGTGCGGCTTGGGATGACGGGAAGACCCTCAGAGTACGCTTTTATTTTATTGCAATTTACTTTCTTGCAATTTACATTATTGCAATTTCATTAATCGCATCGCACTTACTTTTCTTGCATGATAAACAAGCTGTTGCATGAAAACCCACACCTTTAGGATAGTCCTAAAGCTGAAACCAAAACTAAGTTAAAAGTCATTGCAAGATAAAATTCACCGCCACAACATTTCAAAATATAAAACAACTCAAAATTTAATCACAAACAGAACACAAAACTACAATTACAATTAAATTAAAACGTCTGTTGGATGATCGGGAATACCTCGGATGATGTAACCTACGTGTTGCTAACGGGATTTCCCGCGGTCTAAATGAAAGTGTGGAACTCATTCGGTTGAGTTTAGCAAATTCATACGGATTAAGTGAATCCGATAAAAATAATGATGCGGAAGGATGGAGCCAGTGGGATCTTAACCGGTGTCGTTATAATCAATTTTAAGATTTGTTTAGACAAAAAAAAAACACTTGGAAATTAAGACTTCTCTAAACCAAAACACTTTTCTCATCCCCTGATTTATGACTTCTAAAACTAAACCTCTGCAACAACAAGGAGCTCGGAGCATGGTGGGCAGCACGGCCATCGTCGTCGGCAAAACTTGAATCTACATCAGCAAAACTTTCCTAGAATTAAATAACGAAGCCATAGGACTTCGAGGTAGTTTGCACAGTGCGACATAAATCCTCGACTCTTCGTTAGGCACTTGCATTGCAAATTAAGCCCTAACAGGTCTTAGGACTCCGAGGTAGTCGTCGGTACGATAATAAACCCTCGCATCTTCGAAATTTATTTGTTTGATTTTATCATACAAATATAAGCCCTAATTAATTAAAATTGGCGAGATCGAAAACATTTAAATAAATATTAGGACTTTCTTAAACTCCGAAGCAAACAATAGGATAGTCGGGAAATTACGAAGTTCGCTTCGAATACGTAATTTCTCCTACTTTTCTTCCTTTGAATTCTCGAAATAAAATGTTCCAAATTTGATCCATTCCCTATCGAAATTCCAAAATTCATTCCCTTGAAAACTTAAACTTTGAAATTCTTGAGAGTAGAATTATTGATTATTATCGAGAGTTTTCTTAGGTGATTCTCGTCACTTAAGATGTAATTAACTATAAGGGCTTGCCCTTATAGGGAATTTTAAAGAACCCGGAGTAATATAAACCCTGTTTAATGCTTTCATATTAAACAGGGGAATTTGTTGGCTTATAAAATTGGTTCGCATACCAAACGGATGTCACAAATCTTCTAGTTTATTTAATCGAGCCCCACCATCAAGCAGTGTGTCTATCCTTAGGGATAGATACATGGTTTGTGGTACGGTGCTCGTTTATATAATCTATTTGGGATGTGAGATCGGTTTGATTTCATATCTTAAAATCTTCAAATCTAAAAATTATTTTTAAAATCGAATACTACTTTTAAAATTATTTATTTAAATTAAATTAAAAATTCGCCGACAACTTACGTTAGGCGACCCTTTTCAAAATAAAACACACGACACGAAAATAAGTCGTACAGATTTACAGCGACTCCGTTGAGGACAATTCCTCTCTCCATTTTAGTCGAATAATTCGCTTTCAAAAATCGGTAGTGTATCCATGTCCCTAATGGATCGAACTACCCTTCTTTCCGTTGGGATACTATGTTTATTTCTACCTTGACACAAGTATAGCCAACATTCTCTCGGATTTAGGAACCATTGTTTAGACACCCCTAAACGAGAGAGGTTCCGAGATCCTTTACCTCATTTACGAGGTGGGGTGGACCCCGATAGGTGTTAGTTTAGGAATGATCCTTCGAGTCGAGAAGTCTTGCTTAAGACTCTCTTTTCCTTTCCAACTCCGAATCTGATTCCTTACCTTCTCTACACCTTTGAACATTCCGTTCTAAATAAACAAACCCTCTAATAAGTGATTCTTTTAACAAATGATTCCTTCTTATAAATACATGAACAAGAATGTGTTCGGACTCTTTTCAATTCCTTTCTTTTCGTCCTAAAGAAAAGAAGCATAACTTAGGACGGACTGACAAGAATCTACCTCTGCGAAATGGAAGCCTCGAAGCGATTTTCTCCTTCACCGATGGATTGGACTTCGGCATGCTATAAGGATGAGTTGCCCGACAATGGGATCATCCGATTTGGACAAGGGCTTGAAAACACGAATGTCGAGATCATCGATGTCTCCCTCTTTGCATCGACGAACAAGGTATCCGAAGGCGAGGAGCCGTCGCCGAGTTCGACCTTAGGTCGACCCAAGAGTTTCCTCCCTGCAAAGGATCCGGACTAAGAGGAATCTTGCTCGTCCACGGGAGGAGTCATTCTTACTACCCCCATTGGTCTAGTTGTTTACTACTACCCGGACTTACGCCGAATTAAAGGGAAAGAAATCCGGAATTATGGTAAACTCGTTACCGTGGAGGGTACGGATCTTCTGTGAGACCTACGTTTTCGAGATCGGGTCCGGCTCGAGGATTCCATCAGCGACGAGGACCCGAAGAAGAAACGAGTAGAAGGATCGCTAGAGAAGCGGAAGCTGCTTGAAATTGCTTTCTGGAGGAAATCCAGACTGCTCGAATATACACGCTGCCGGAATATACACCATTGCTCGAATACATACCACTTTTGGGAGGAAGCGGGTTCCATCCCCTCTCCGCCGCGGAGGACGAGGAAAATGTTCGCAAGATTCGTTGCCGCATTACCTCGGCCCGCATATTACAACGATAGCCGCAAGAAAAGGACTAGAACTACGCCGTTTGCTCGGCTGCGAACTTTGGTAGAAAAGTTAGCAAAGAAGGAAAAGCGCCCGTATCGGAGATTCTACGAAGGATAGGGCGGGTGCCGATCGAATCCCGTCTTGGGCCCGAGTAGAACCCGCCATCATGACGGAAAAGCCGAGTAAAAGAATGAAGGCTAGTCCGCCCGTCGTCGTCTCGGGATTACGGATTAGGGAGGATACCACCTTCCGGCATTTGGCCGACGGACCATGCGGTCCTAGACCTTCTGCTGCTAGAAGGATGGTATGGCGTCCCCTGCTTGGGCGATTGAGATTGAAACAACGGCCGAGAAAGAAAGTCTTGCCGGGGAGGCTGGAATGCGAAGAAAGTGCTTCTTGCGATAAAGGGGACTCGTGAAAAGGGGACCGGCGGCTATCGCACGACAACCGCAAAGACACACGAAAGCCCCGCTAGAAGATGCCATGGAAAAGTTGAGAACCGATATCCGAAGGTTGGCAAAAGAAAGAGAAGAAAAGTTCGGAGACGAGATTGATTCATCGGAATTCATGGACGACGAATACGCAGAAATCAACATGGTTGAGACACGAGCTTCATCAGCTTAGCAAGGGGCTCTTGTAGCCACGAGAAGAGAGGAGCCGGAGCGATGAGAAGGCGGCTTCGGGAAAAAGACGACACGATCGCTCGAATGGCGAAAAGGATGGAAGAGATGGGCGTAGCTGCGGCCACTCTCCGGAGTCGAAATACGACCACGAAGAGAGACACCCCGGAGGTCATTCACATTGTAGACGGAGGAAAGGAGATTACATCCGTCAATGGGGATGATCGGTCGAAAAAGGATACAACACAAAGTATGATCCACGAAAAGGATATCAAGAACTTGGTGGAACGGCGAGTGCGAGAAGCCTTAGCACGATCGAAGAGCGGGACATCCATTCGGACGGGTAGACCTTACCCGGAAGAATTCGACGTCGTCCGATACCGAAAGGCTTCGTACCACCTGCGTTCAAGACCTTCGACGGAGCCGGGAACCCCGACGGCATGTTGCACACTTTCGTGCCGGTTGTTGTAATGCCGGCGGGAGCGATGCATTACTCTTCCGACGGTTCGTCGGCGATCGTCGGGAATCGCCTTCGGCCGGTATGCGGGGATTACCAAATGGTTCGGTGAAGACGTTCTCGGAACTAGAGAACCTCTTCATCGAGCGATTCGCCGGAGCTCGGCACCACATCACTATAGGTGATTTAGTGGTAGAGAAACAAAAGCCGAATGAAACTTTGGTGGATTACATACTTCGATGGAGGAACTTAAGCATGAAGTGTGAACCACGGCTGCAAGAACAACATGCGATCGACATTTTACTTAAAAGCATTCACGGCCCGATAGCACTTCTCCTCAAAGGATTCACTATTAAGACTTTCGAGAAGTTGTTAAGCAAGGCCGGAAGCTTGCAAGAAGAGGCGAAGCAATTAAGTTTCGCCGACAAGACGGACAAGCAGAAGCCGGTGAAGACCTTCGAAAAGAAATCCGGGATCGTTGCGGCGGTTGACAAGGCGAGCAGCCGATGCAAATACCACCAGAACGGCCGCGAGCAACCACAACGGAGTTACCAGCAACCCCGGTCCGGCTATCGGTCGTCTCCGCGGTATGAACAATCGTCTCGTCCGCAACGTACATTAAGGGAACTTCGAGCGAGAGAATATCCATTCAAGAATGAAGCGATGCCGAAAATGTTCCGTAGTCGATGAAGACTCAGATTTCCGAGTGCCGCGAGCCTAAAAGACCGGAGGAAGTCAACAAGAAAGGTGATCCCAACTTTTGCCCCTACCACCGGATGCTTGGGCACAAGATAGAAGATTGCATTACCTTTAAAAGTTGGCTCAACGACAACCTTTGGAAAGGGAATATAACGATCCCGAAGGAGTACATGAAGGAATCCCAGAAAGGAGGTTCCGTCGATGTTATCTCAGTCGATCCCATCATTCGATAGATCCCTATACGACTCGACGATGGATGGACTACCGCTTGGACGAGGTCTTCGAAAAAGATTTTAGACGGCATCCGAGACCGCCTCGGTGCGAGCTTCAATTCGGAGTTCGAGACCTGTTAAGCCGGTACTTATCACTTGCGATAGAAGAACCACCTCGACGGGAGACGATTGAAGAGAAGAAGAAAATCGACGAAGAAGAGAGGACAGAGACTCCTAAGGCTAGGCTAGGGGCTGCTTATCCTAGGATAGTTGATTTCGATTCGGGGAGAAATCCCTCGAACCTCCGATTTTGTATGATTATCCGCTCACTTCGGTGGGATCATATAATGATAAGGGTGATGGCGTTGGCTACGTTTTGATTATTTCTAACGATTACGTAACTAGCGACAATCCGGACATCGATTTCGATACCAACGACAATTCTCGAATCATACACGATCTCGACGATCAAAATAACGAAGAAGACATCCATCGAGGAGGCTACGAAAGCTCGACAAGCAACGAATCTATCTGCGAGTTTCGAGGAGCTCCGGTCGCAATAGAGTTAGAGCCTTCGGACTCCGAAGCTAATACGGAAGAACTCGTCATTCCGATTCGGGAGGAGACACGGCGAACTCGACACTAGATTCGGAAGAAATTACGAAGTCGACTTAAGAAGTGGAAGAGTTCTACCTCCGAGAATGGGTCCAAAGGACAAAGGAAAGCGGTGGTTGTTCGAGAAGAACCAACCCGGCAGAAGAAATACCCGTTCGAGAAGAAGCCGAGACACATGGAAATAAAGTGGACTACAACGTGCTAGCCCATCTTAGGAAACTACCGGCCAAACTGAGCTGTCGGCATATTTTTAGGTTGTGTTTTATTTTGAAGAGGGGTCGCCTAACAGAAATCTGTCGGCGAATTTTTTATTTAATTAAAATAAATAATTTGAAAAGTAGTATTTGATTTTGAAAATAATTTCAAATTTGAAGGTTTTAAGATATGAGACTAAACCGATCTCACATCCCAAATAGTTTATATAAACGAGCACCACACCATGAGCCGTGTATCTATCCCTAAGGATAGACACACCGCTTGACTGGTGGGGCTCGATTAAATAAACTAGAAGATTTGTGACATCCGTTTGGTATGCGAACCAATTTTATAAGCCGACAAAATTCCCTCGCTTAATATGAAAACATTAAACAGGGGTTTATATTACACAGGTTCTTCAAAATTCCTCTATAAGGGCAAGCCCCTATATTTAATTACATCTTAAGTGACGGGAATCACCTAAGAAAACTCTCGATAATAATCGATAATTCGCTCTCGAGGATTTCAAAGTTTAAGTTTTCAAGGGATTGAATTTTGGAATTTGATAGGGAATGGATCCGAGTTTGGAACATTTTGTTTTGTGAATCCAAAGGAAGAAAAGTAGGAGAAACCACAGATTCGAAGTGAACTTCGGTAATTTCCCGACTATCCTATTGTGTGGCTTAAATTTAGGAAAATCCTAATATTTATTTAAATGTTTTGATTTAATTAATTAGGACTTATACTTATATGATAGAATCATACAAATAGCCTTGAAGATGTGAGGGTTTATGTCGTATCAGACGACTACCTCGGAATCCTAAGTTCGGTTAGGGCTTAATTTGCGAAGGCAAATGCCTAACAAAAGATTGAGGATTTATGTTGCATAAAGCAAACTACCTCGAAATCCTATGGCTTGGTTATTTAATTCTAGGAAAGTTTTTTTGAAGTAGACTCAGGTTTTGCTGATGACGATGGCCGTGCTGCCCACCATGCTCCGAGCTCCTTGTTATTGCAGAGGTTCAATTTTAGAAGTCATAAATCAGGGGATGAGAAAAGTGTTTTGGTTTAGAGAAAATCTTAATTTCCAAGTGTTTTCAATATTTTAATTAAAACAAATCTTAAAGTTGATTATAACGACACGGTTAAGATCCCGCGGTTCCATCCTTCGGCATCATTATTTTTATCGGATTCACTTAGTCCGGATGAATTTGCTAAACTCAATCGAATGAGTTCCACACTTTCATTTAAACCGTGGGAAATCCCGTTAGCAACACGTAGGTTACATCATCCGAGGTATTCCCGATCATCCAACGGGACGTTTTAATTTAGTTGCAATTGTAGTTTTGTGTTACGTTTGTGATTAAATTTTGAGTTGTTTTATATTTTGAAATGTTGTGGCGGTGGAATTTTATCTTGCAATGACTTTTAACTTAGTTTTGGTTTCAGTTTTAGGGTCTATCCTAAAGGTGTGGGTTTTCATGCAACAGTTGTTTATCATGCAAGAAAAGTAAGTGCAATGCGATTAAATAAATTGCGATAATGTAAATTGCAAGAAAGTAAATTGCAATAAAATAAAAGCGTACACGGAGGGTCTTCCCGTCATCCCAAGCTGCACTTAAAACACAATTAGAATATTTAAGCAAGTTCCTAGGTAGAGCTAAGGTAAGGGTTATGGTTTTCTACCAAATTCCTAATCCTATAGCTAGTCATTTCCTATGACGTCTAGGTCTTTGTGTTTTGGTTTGAAGACGATTTTCTTCATCAAAGAATAATTAAATTCAATTGTTCTTATAAATGTCCTATCATATTGAGGAAGGGCTTAAGAAGAATCTTAAACATCTTTTCAATATTTCTAGGATTGTTTTAAGTCCAAATGGGTTTGATTATACAAATGAATTAATCGTCCGAGAATTCAAGTTTTGTTGTTATCTTGCTCAGTGAACTAGGACATTTGAATATCCTATAAGTGAAGTAACATTTCATTTAATGTTCTGTTTAGGAGTTATGATAACTAAAACTTTCGAGGGTAAATTGGTATTCAAATGATTTGATTTAAGTTAATGGGTTTAAATTTGGAATAGTGTTCAAGTTATTTTAGATTTATTTTGAATTCTTTATGTCTTAGGTGATGTTATATTTAATTTAATTTAATTTTAATTTAATTTGATTTAATTTAATTTAATTTGATTTAATTTAATTTAATTTAATTTAATTCATTTAATTTGATTTAATTTAGTTTAATTTAATTTGATTTAATTTAAGTTATTTAATTTAATTTAATTTGTTTAATTAATTTAATTTAATTTTTAATTTAATTTAATTTAATTCAACTTTTTAATTTTAATTTAATTTAATTTAATTTAATTTAATTTAATTTACTTAATTTAATTTAATTTTTAATTTAATTTAATTTTTTTTAATTTTAATTGAAATTCTTAAAAGAGTTTAATAATTTAATTTTAGTTTAATGATTAAGTCTTTTAATATTTTAAATTTGAGTTATCATTTTAATTAAGAATTAAATATTAATGAGATAATTAATTTAGGGATTTTTAAATTAAAGAATAAATCTCTTCCTAATAATATCCCTATTTTAATAATTCCAATTTTATTATTCATCCAAATTTAATCCATTATTTAATTAAAGTTTAATCATTTTAAAATTGCTTAATGGGTTTCTACCCTTTAATTATTTAAATTTCAATCATCCAAATTAGATTAGGATCAAATATTTTACTTGTTAATTTTTTTATTAAACCTAAAAAATTTAATTAAGGATTAAAATTTTAATTACCACTTTACCCTTTAAGCTTAATAATTTCATAACTCACTAAATTGAACTCAAATGAACTTGAAATTATTATGTGACTTCACTCATGTGTAAATAAAGACATGAGAGGAGAAAATGTGATTTTTCTGTATTTAATTTATTTATATAATTATTTTTGGTGAAAAATAGAGATTTCCAAGGAAAATTTAATAACATGACCAAGGGAAAGTTTCTATCTTTAAGAAAATTAGGGAACATTCCTAATGACCATAGAAGCACTTGGACCAATTTTAGTGATTTTTTGAATTATATTATTTTTATTATAATTATTTTAAGTTTTGGAGTGTTAATTAATTTAAAAATAAAATAAATGTTGAAAAATGGGTTTTATAATTTTCAAAAATCTCTCTGATATCAAGGAAATCAGAGAAGCAAATTTTGCAATTTTCTGATTTTTCTATGATTTATTATAATTATTTTAGTGAAAATGCTAGAAAATACATTTTTTTAATTTTAAAATTACCTTAAAGCTTTAAAATTTAATATCTCACCAAATAGACCTAAGAAAAATGTGGGATTTGTTCCTATGTGATTAAAATTCAAAATGTAACATTTTGGTGAATTTTATTATTTTTGTGATTTTTATTATTTTTTAATTATTAAAAATATTAAAATATTATTAAAAATCAACTTTTTTAGAAAATTGAAATTTTAATTTTCTTAGGTTCCCCTGATATCAGAGAGGCTCTAAAACCAATTTGGTAAATTTTTGAAAGGTATTTTAAAAGTTATGAATTTTTAAAGTTTAAAATGACTAAGTGGCTTAATCAACCCAATTAGTGGGACTAACCAAGTCCAATTGACCTCAAACTTTTATGGTGGATTCCTCTGATCCTAAAGGTCAGTGGAGAATTGATTTCAAGTCAATTTGATGCATGGTTAACTCTAATTAATTAAAGACCTATTTTGGGTTTTTAAGCCAATTAGGGTTGTTTTAAATGAACTAAGTCAAAACCTATTTTTCTTAAGGTTCTCTCGGTCATAAGAAACATCACCAAATTTTCCTAGAATTTATTTCACAACATGCTATTTATTGGAATTAAAATACTCAAAACAGTAACCTGAATTTGAAAAATCAATAATTTTTCATAGGGATGGCCTCTGACTTTGGAAAATTCAGGGAATGTTCCCAAATTCAGAGGCTTCAAAAGCCTTATGGTCTCATGCCATGGTGAATTGTATGCATGCATGGAGAATTAAAATAATGCAGAGAGTAAATAAATTATAAAAAATAAAATACTTGATGAAATTAAATGATTTCTTTTCCACATTATTCTCCTCTGTTCACTGAGCAAGAGGGTATTTTTATTTTATTTTTCTGATTTTTCTACATAGAGATATGAATTTTTGAAGTTTAGGGAATTAAATAAATAGAAAAATACCCTAATTTTCTATTTATCCACGCGGCGCCGCGTCAACCTCGGCAGCTCCGAACGCACACGCGTCGCGCTCCCATTCGACGCCGCCACCTGAGTCAGCAGCTCGGGCCCCGCGGTTCTCGTACCGTCTCCTGGTCCGACGCCATCTGAGCCGTTCGTCCGCGCGTGTATTGAATGGATGGCATCCGTTCATCGTCCCCGAGCGTCCTCACCCGAGAGCCGTCCACACTAAATCCCTAAGATCTCACTCGATACTCAATGGATTTTTATGTTCTTATGCTCTATGGATTCCTCTTGAAGAGAAGAACACATCTATACGGTTAACATGCATTGAAACTAAGGCATTTGAAATGGAGAATCTCCAGAAGCTCGGGATGAAGAATTAGCTCATACCTTTGCTCGGAGAAGTGTGGCTTCAATCCGAGAGTTGTTGCACCTTCGATTGGATCCCAACAAGCTCCGGATGAAGTCTCCTGGTCTCGGTGAATTGTCCGGATGTGATTTCGACCAAGCCCGATCACAAAGCTTGGAGGCTGGAGCAACTGGGTGGCCTGGAGATGGGGCTTTTGCTGGTGGATACCTTCCCTTGGCCTAGTGAAGGTGTAGAACCAATCAATTTGGGAATTGGCTCACTGTGGAGAAGTGTCCTGGTTTTGGGTGGAATTTCAACTCTGAAATTGAGCTCACAGAGGAGAAATGGCAGGGGGATCTCACTGGGGATCAAGTGCTCTGTGTATGGGGAGGAGTCTGGAACAATTTTGGCAGAGTTTTGGCAAGGTTTGTGCTCAGCTCCTTTCATGGCCGAGAGGGGTGGAGTTTAAATAGGAGAGGGTGGAGGGCCTCCCAGGGAGAGTTAGGGCTTGGGATCAGCTGCTCTTGGCAAGAGAAGAACAGCTACAATGGCCATCGGGGATGGGGCGGCTCGGCAGGTGAGAATTTCAAAGTTGGCTCACATGTGAGCTCTCGGCCATGGTGTTTTCCGGCGGCCTGGTGGCCGGCCGGCCGAGCATGGGTCACCCTCGAGGTCAGGTGGGTCGTGGCTGGGGCTTGGTGCAAGCAATTGGCAATTGCCATGTGTAAAGGCTTTGATTCAAAGTAGAATGGGGCATGGCTAGTTTTGATTCTAAATGGGTCAATCAACCCATTTGGGCTTGGTGCACCCTTCAAGGTGGCTTTGGATGCTGTGGGGGATCAAAGGGATCAGCTGGTTTGGCATGGAGAAGTCTCCATCCAAATATATTTGGATTAAATTTAAGTTTAGGTGAAACATGATTAAGGCTAATGAGCTTTAGGGATTAAGGAAAGCCCCCTCTTCTTACCCAATATGGCATGGTGGAGTGTCCAAAGCTCTCATGGCTCACATGTGGCTCATGCATGGCTTCATGGCTCACCTTTGGCTTGGCAAAAAGTTTGGTCAATTTCATAAAAAAGGATTTTAAGGATTTTGGATAATTTGGTGGAAATTTGGATGAAGCTTCATTTAGAATTATTTGATCATTGGTTTAGGACTTAGGGATGATTTTAATTGAAAGTATGATGAGGGGAAATGTCATATGGGCTTTGGAAGAATTTTTGGGGTTTTGGATTTGGTGGAAGTGGGCTTTTAAAATGGTTTAAGGAATGGGCCTTTAAGTTTAAAAATGAATTTATGGATGGGAATTTTGTAAAGAGGTTGGGCCAAATGATTGTTGGGTTTAGCTCATGGATGTGTCATGAGTGACTTGAAGCAAATTGGGGGTGATTTGGATTTGAATTGGGTTGAATTTGGGCTCTTTTGGTGAATGGGCCAATATAGGTCAAAGTGGGCCAAGTTGGGCCAATGTTGGGCTAGGGTTGAAATTGATGTAGAATTAATGTTGAGAAATGTTTATGGGAGTGTTTCAAAGAGGTTTTGACTTTGGTTGGGCTTTGCTTTTGGGGTTTGAGCTCATTTGGGCTAGGTTTGGGTTTAGGTCAAAAATGGGCCTTTTAACCTTGGGTTGAGTTTGAGTGGGGTTTGGGTCTAAATTTTGGGCAAATCATGTTAGTATTTTGTTTGTGGGAATGTTAAGGAAGGTTTAGAAAAGATTTGGGGTTAATTGGAATTGAATTGGGTGAGTTTGGGTTAGGTTTGGGTCATGGGTCCAAATTGGGCTTTAAGGCCAAAAGTGAGATTGGATCCAAATTTCAATCAAATTGGGCTTGGATTTAGTCTAGATTGGTATTTGGGATATTTATTTGAAGTTTAGAATTGAATTGGACCAAAATTTGGGTCAATTGGGTGCACTTAGGGTTAAAATGGGTCAAATTGGGGGTTTTGACAAAAGTAGGGTAAATTGACAAAATTGGCCCATGGTGTAGTTGGACAAAATGAAATTGGGAATATTTGGGATTTTCTGGAATTTTCTGGGAATTTTCTGAATTTTTAGATTTTTAGGCCAAGAGGGGTATTTTGGGTATTTGGAGGGTATTGGGAGGTTTTCTTGGAATTTTTGGTATTTTTGGGTATGGATGATCAGTTTAAGTGATGTGGAAATGTTTGGGATTGATTTTGGAGAATTTTGGGTAATTTGGAAATTTTTGAGAAATTTGGGTAATTTTAAGGGTTTTGGGTAGGTTTAGTAGGTGTAGGGTCCCGGGGGTCAAAAATTGAAAATTTGGGAAATTGAATATTGGGTGAAATTTGAGTGGAGTGAAATCATTTTGGTTGAGCCATGAAGCCATATCAAGCCCACATGAGCCATGAAGGGACTCATTTGAGGCATTCACTATGTTGTTCCTAACCCTCTTAGCCAAGGTTTAGGGGTTAAGGACCATCCATGTGAATCACCCACATGAGTCGAGAGGTCAAGTTGGGTATGGGTCCGTTTTTAGGAGGTATGTGGAAGTGTAGTGTGTAGGTGTAGTGTATAAGTGTGGTGTGTGTAAGTCAGCCCCTTCACTGGACCAGTGCCACCTGGGCGATCCTAAGGCCAAAGAGTCCTATAGGAACTCATCCTTTAAACTTCCACATTTAATTTCAACCCTCTAGGTGATTAGGGGTCTACGGTCAAGTTTGTGGAGTTTGCGGGGAGTTAAGAAGTGGTTTGAATTTCTAAAAGGTGGGTCCCAATTCTAGTTCTCTAAGATAGTCAAAGGAAAAGCCTAAGGCTAGATCCTAAGTACTAAAGAGAAGAAGAGAAGACCTCATCAAAAATGAGGTCAACATGAGCATTTACGATGCTCTCATCTTATCAAAGGAGATGAGAGAAGCTCTGATCAAGGCCTTACTTGATCCGGAAATTTGCTTAGCTCAAATGGCCGGAGATTCCTTAGATGAGGTTTGCTCGTTAAAAGAACAGCGAGGCGTTACCTTCACGGACAATGACCTACTTACTTGGGACGCGAGATCACAACCGACCGTTGTACATTTCGGTTACAATTGGGAAGTTTACGCTCTCCGAGTATTGGTGGATCCGGGAGCATCAATCAATATAATGAGTCTTCGAACACTAGCATATTTGGAAATTGATGCTCGCGAGCTCGAGCGTACAAAATGTTATTAAGAGGATTCAACCGTAAAGGAGAAAGAGCCCTCGGGTCAATAACGCTATCGATGAAGACCGGTGACTTAGCAAAGACAACCGCAAAATTTCACATAATTGATTCAGAGACATCGTTCAACGCTCTGCTGGGCTGACCGTGGATACATGAAAACAGGATGGTACCATCATCACTGCATCAGTGCATCAAATACTACGATGGAGGGGAACAGTGGATCAAAGGCGACTTACAACCATTCTCAGTAAATGAAATTGGAATCCATGAAGATGCAGCTTATTATGCACCACTGAAGAAAACGATCTTCTCCAGAGATACCGTAACAAATGAAGCAAAGAAAGTTCAGGACGACGAAGAACCTGAAGTTCTAGTCCAACGATCACTCACCACTCCCTTACGGCGAGATGGTGAAGGTTTCTCCACAACTCGCATCCGAGGTCGATGCCGGGGACGAGGTCGTGGTAGAGACGCTAGGACGGTTGGACGAGAGGAAACCAGCCATCAATGTTGATTGGGAAGATAGTTCCGAAGAAGAAAAAGAAATCAAACAAGAAGCAACGACAATAAGTCGAAGAAGCCGTAATTCAAGATCTCTCTTGAAGATGAGAAGAACGAAGAATACAAATCAATGTATGAAAAGATTAACCACTACGTACATACTATGACCCTAACCCCGATTCATTCTAACAAGATCGAGGGTATGGTGGTCAAAGAGGTACGTAACGACGGTGCAAGGCCAACCAAATTCTACCGTGATGCTTCTTCCTCCAAAACTGAAAATAATGTACAATTCGAAGATGTCACTTCATCAGAATTAATGGAATTACCTTTTGAGTGGTACTCTCCCTGTGTTCAAAATTTAATTCAGCGTGGTTTCTTACCTCGACAATGGACAAAAGGCCAATCACAACATTTTGAAAAATTATGGAATAATTCCGGTCATCCACCCAATTCAAAGTATGGAATCGGATTCGGCACAGTAGGATCAGTCGACGATACTGAATTTTGTTTGGTTGTCACTTGCGAATCCAATGAAAGCTTCATGGAAACTACAGACGAACTCGAAGATGTACAAATTGGAGACGCTCCACCAGAATTCGAAGAAGAAATCAAATCTACAATAGATGAGTTAACGGAAGTTAACTTAGGTACTAGCGAAGAGCCTAGACCTACCTTTGTTAGTTTTTTACTCAATAAAGAAGACTCCGAAGAAATAATCAAATTATTAATGGAATTTAAAGACTGTTTTGCTTGGAACTATGACGAGATGCCAGGATTAGCTCCGGAGGTTGCAGATCCATAAGCTAGGAGTGGATCCTGCCTCGTCCCGGCCGGATAAGGTCCCGAAGAATGCGTCTAGAAATTGAACAACAAGTCATAGCCGAAGTTAAAAAGCTAATAGACGCTAAAATTGTCCGTGAAGAACAATACCCGACTTGGCTAGCCAATGTAGTGCCGATCGAAAGAACAATGGTCGGATCGAATTTGTGTGGATTTCGGAGATTTAAACAAGGCATGTCCAAAAGATGAATTCCCTCTACCGATCCCGAATTAATGATCGACATTGCTTCAACACATGAAATATTCTCGTTCATGGATGGATCTTCAGGATACAACCGGATAAAAATGGCTCCGGAAGATGAAAAGCTTACGGCATTCGAACGCCGATCGGAATATTTTGCTACACGGTGATGCCATTCGGACCGAAGAACGCAGGAGCAACCTACCGAGAGCAATGACAAGAATTTTTGATGATCTCATCCACAATCAAGTCGAATGCTACGTGGACGATGTGGTCATCAAAAGCAAAGTAAAGGAAAACCACTCGTATGATTCGAGAATTGTTTTCGAACGATTAAGATAATTTAACCTTAAGATGAATCCCTTAAAATGCGCCTTCGGCGTCACCTCCAGAAATTCTTAGGATTCGTTGTCCGACATCGTGGAATTGAAATCGACCCGAGAAGATTAAAGCTATCTTAGAAATGCCGCCTCCCAAAACCTTAAAACAACTACGATCTTTTCAAGGGAAGCTGGCATATCTTCGACGCTTTATCTCAAACTCGTCGGGTAGGTGTCGGCCTTTCTCGGCACAAGTTAAAAAGGACGCCAAATTTATTTGGGAAGAGAAATGCCGAAGGCCTTCGAGGACATTAAACAATATTTAATGACACCTCCCGTCTTAGCAGCCCCGGCCTCGGGTAGACCGTCGATACTTTACACCGCGGCTTTAGACGACTCTCTCGGAGCCCTGTTAGCCTGGGTCAATGATGAGGGTAAAGAAAATGCTCTTTACTACTTAAGCCGTCGTTTACTTCCGACGGAAGTAAGGTATCCCGCAATTGAAAAGCATTGTTTAGCCCTGATCTTCGCCGCTCAAAAGCTCAGGCACTACATGCTTTCTCATAAGGTCAACCTAATCTCGAAGTTTAATCCATTGCAATACTTGATGACTCGTCCAACACTTTCCGACAGACTTTCCAGATGGTCAATGATATTATTGCAGTTCGATATAACTTTCGTGCCTCTGCGTGCCGTGAAGGGACAAGTCTTAGCGGACTTTCTCGCAAAGACACCCTTTGTCGGCGGAATCTCCTCTCAATGACGATTTGCCGGATGAACAAATAATGAATCTAGAAGACCCCGATGATCGACGTTGGGAATTATATTTCGACGGAGCATCTTCGAGCACACAAAGACGAAGAATCGCAAGTGATAGTGCCCGTAAGGCAGGAATCGGGCTAATCTTTATAACGCCGGAGCGGGGGATGTTAAGATACTCCTACCACTTGACGGAACCGTGTACAAACAACGAAGCGGAATACGAAGCCCTCATAACGGGACCGGAATTAACTATTCAAATGGGGATAACGGACATCAACATCTACGGGGATTCGCAGTTAATTATTCAACGGATCGCCGGACAATACGAATTTTAAAGCCAAGACTCGAACAATACTTCCGGTATGCCATACAGATTGTTGGAACAGATTCCAAATGTAACGATCTACAAAATTCCCGAAAAGAAAATGCTTTAAGCAGATGCTTTAGCCCGTCTCGCAAAAGAATTTGCTTGTTTTCAAGATGAATCGAGTGGAAGTGTCGGCTCACGTGACGCCGGGTCCTATCACAGCTCGACATAGACACAATACACAAATCGAAAAAGAAAAAGAATCAATTACGAGCAGTGACGTGAAAACACGTAAGATTGGCGACGACCATCGATAAACTACTCGCAAGCGGAAAAGCTACCAGACGATAGGTCGCTAGCCCATCAGATCAAGAAAAGAACTCTGTCTTACGCATTAATAAACAACACATTGTACAGAAGGTCTTTTGATCAAATGTGGCTAAGGTGCCTAAGCGGGTCCGAGGCCCGTGAAATTGTTAAGGAAGTGCATTCAGGACTATGTGGCGCTCACCAGTCGGGTCCGAAGATGAAAATGAAAATTAAAAAACTAGGGTACTACTGGCCCTCGATGATGACCGACTGCATGAAAATCGCCAAGAGCTGTCACCAATGCCAAGTGCACGGAGTGGTTCTACACCAACCTCCAAATGTGCTACATCCGACAATCGCGTCATGGCCATTTGAATGTTGGGGCACAGATATAGTGGGTCCAATAGAACCACCATCTTCAAAAGGACATCGCTTCATTCTTGCGGCTACGGATTACTTTTCCAAGTGGGCAGAGCGAGCTCCACTTAGAGAAGTGAAAGCACACCACGTGCTACAATTTTTCAAGAACCAAGTTGTCTACCGTTTCGGAGTGCCGCGCAGATCATCTCGGATAATGGGTCGACATTCGAAGCACGCAAATCAACAATTTTGTCGGGAGACACGGAATCGACTGGCGATACTCAACAATTTACTACCCAAGAGCAAACGGCCTCGCTGAGGCTTTTAATAAAACTCTCGTTCAAATCTTAAAGAAAACTTTGGACGATAATAAGAGGAATTGGCACGAGAAGTTGTTAGAAGCCTTATGGGCCTACCGGACGACCATCGAACTCCTACTCGAAGCTACACCTTACGCTCCGGTGTATGGGTCCGAGGCAAGTGTTACCTTTAGAGGTTCAGCTTCCTTCACTCGGAATTGCAGTTGCAAACAAGATCACGACGAAGAAAACGCCAAATTACGACTAGAAGAATTAGAAAGCCCGGAAGGGAAAAGACTTGCAGCGCGAGCAGAATTTAGAACTATACCAAGCTAAGATGGTTCAAGCCCATGACAAACCGGGTCCGCCCAAGAACCTTCAAAGTTGGTGACTTAGTTCTCGTTCTCAAGAGACCTATCCTCGCACACCGCAAGATAGGAGGAAAATTTGAACCCACTTGGGAAGGGCCGTTTGTGGTTGAAGCAAGTATACTCGGGAGGTTCCTACCGGCTAGTGAATTGCCAGGGAGAACGACATATGCTTCCGATCAACGGACGATACTTGAAAAAGTATTACGCTACTCGATATTTTGAAGGAATGAATTCTTCATCCCTAAGAAACACGGGCGAAGTAATTACTTATGATCGAGTCCGAACCCAAAAATAATAAAAAGTGCTAAAATAAATAAAATCGTGATAATAAAGTTTTCCTTGTTTTCTTTTCCAAATCAAAATCTCTTTCCTGATCTTATCCCGCTTCATTCCTGTTAAATTTTAAAATATAAGAGTAATAAAAAAAATGTCTTTAATAAACATTTTCTTAATGTTCTTGTTCTTAGTACAGCCCCTGATCCTTTTCCTTGTCTTTTCGCAGGGAAATGTCGAACGTGCGGTTGGTCCCGAACTTTAAGAATGGCGTAAGCCTTGTACTCGATGAAAAGAGGGTGAAAGATGGAGCGATAATCGAGATTGACTCGGATTTTGCACCGACGAGCCTACAATACGAGGAAAGTGACCGGGTCCCGGCTGACCGAGAAGAACTCGCCCGGCGTACAATGATGAAAATGGGTGGCCCAAGCCACCAATCCAGCAGCAAGAAAAGAAAGGCAAACACTGAAGAAGATAATAAAATGAAGTCTGTAGTCGCTACAGCAGAGGGCAGGCTTTTCATCGCCGCGCCCACAGACATTCAAGAAGTTCGAAGAGCTACTCTCACAGCAACGCAATGAAGAAATAAGAATCGCCGTATCCGTAAGATGTTAACCAAACTAGCTGCGGACCAGCGCGACGAGACAGTTACTACTGCCAGTACGTACACATCAAGGACACCGGTTCACCAGGAACCTGAAGAAAGGAGGCCGACTCCTAGGATAACGAGAAGGACCGTGGAAATCTCCGGAAGATCGAAGAAAGAAGGCTACCACGCCACCGGATAGAACCACCGCAACGCATGACCTTGTTGCGAAGCAACCCCGGGGATGTCCCGACAAGCATCATCCCCGAGGAGCCGAGGTATGCGTGGAGAACGTGAAGGGATTGAACCGTATATCCCACAATATGTCACTGAGCCTCGCCATCTGCAGATCATTCCGAATACGAGCCGGAGAGAATGCGAAATGTTGAAAAGAAAACCTTTGAATACTTCGAGAGAATTAGAGGCGAAGAATCAACATACTAGAGGGCCTCGAGCTACATACGGACGTATTCTCGTAGTATGAACAACAACAAATCATGGATTGTATCCGGGATTTGAAAAGAATGGGCCGAGCGAGGCCGCCTAAGGGAAAATACCTACTCGAACCCCGGAGATGGATGCCGGGGAAGGGAAGAATCACAATACAATGCGGGTGCCTGCTACAACTTTGCTCGAAGACACGAAGGGAAACCCACCGGAATACTCCGTCATGGGCAAGTGGATCCGATGCCATTAGTCATCAAGAGAATGGTAAAGAGATTGATAACATGGAGGGTACCGCGCGCAGTTGCATACCCAATAGTTGCATTATCAACATCTACAAACGAGGTGACCGCATACCCCCACATATAGATCACCACGACTTTGTCGGACCCTTCCGCACGGTCTCTTTCCCGAACGAGTGTAACATCATGTTCGGATTCGACCTCCGGATAACGAGCCCGGGTGAGTTCCGAGGGCCGGTGAAGATACCTTTACCGGTAGGTTCCGTCATGATACCGAAGGGCAACAGAGCGGATATCACTAAGCATTGCATACCGGGAGTACCGAGTGAAGCGGATCTCGGCTGCTTTCGGAGAATGGACGACGTGAAGACACCTTACCATTTCCGACCGGACCCGAGCTAGAGAGCCTCCGGCCTTACGAGTCGTGAGTTACATGGGAGATATCACACCTCCAACGTACATCCAGTCGGCATCCTTGCCAAGGATGGCTTGGAAGGTGATGTTATTAACCATGTACCCCACTATTCAGACATGGATTTTTGACAGATGCTTCTTTTGATGGATCAACAAAGATCATATATAGTCCGTCTTGAGTCTACATAGATTGTATGAAATATATGCCAGATCAAGTAGTACGATGTATCTTCAACATGATTGGAATGAAAGTGACCATGTCACATTTTTTTGGCCTTCACCTCTTTTGTGCAAATTGATTGGGAAACGCCATTAAAGTTAAATGAACTTCGAACAAAGAACAGAAAAGAAATAAAAAGAGAATAAAAGAAAACTTTCTAAAAAAAAAAATCTAAAAATGACGAACACCAAATTCACATGAACATTAAATAAACGATAGAATAAAATTTGAATCATTAAAAGATAAACAAAATCAACATAAATTTTAAATCAAATCTTAAATCAAAATTTCAACCGAGTTCAAACTCATCCTTCCAAATTTCAAATTCAATCTTTCCAGATTTCAAATCTCAATCAAATTCAAATTCAATTTCTTCCAAATCTCAAATCAAATTCTCAATCAAATTTCAAATTCAATCCTTCCAAATTTCAAATCAAATCTAAATCAGATTTCAAATTCAAAATTTTTGGGTCGAGGATTTTACATCCAAGACTCGCACTCGCTTTAGGATTCTTTCCCTATTGCACTGAAATACATCAAATTCAAATTTTTGGGTCGAGGATTTTACATCCAAGACTGCACTGCTTTAGGATTCTTTATCTATTGCACTGTAATACATCAAATTCAAATTTTTGGGTCGAGGATTTTACATCCAAGACTGCACTGCTTTAGGATTCTTTCCCTATTGCACTGAAATACATCAAATTCAAAATACATCAAATTCAAATTTTTGGGTCGAGGATTTTACATCCAAGACTGCACTGCTTTAGGATTCTTTCCCTGTTGCACTGAAATACATCAAATTCAAATTTTTGGGTCGAGGATTTTACATCCAAGACCGCACCGCTTTAGGATTCTTTCCCTATCGCACCTGAAATACATCAAATTCAAATTTTTTGGGTCGAGGATTTTACATCCAAGACCGCACTCGCTTTAGGATTCTTTCCCTATCGCACTGAAATACATCAAATTCAAACTTTTGGGTCGAGGATTTTACATCCAAGACCGCACCGCTTTAGGATTCTTTCCCTATCGCACTCGAAATACATCAAATTCAAACTTTTGGGTCGAGGATTTTACATCCAAGATCGCACCGTTTTAGGATTCTTTCCCTATTGCACTCGAAATACATCAAATTCAAACTTTTGGGTCGAGGATTTTACATCCAAGATCGCATTCGCTTTAGGATTCTTTCCCTATTGCACCGAAATACATCAAATTCAAATTTTGGGTCGATGATTTTACATCCAAGACCGCATCTGCTTTAGGATTCTTTCCCTATTGCACCGAAATACATCAAATTCAAACTTTTGGGTCGAGGATTTTACATCCAAGACCGCACTCGCTTTAGGATTCTTTCCCTATTGTACCGAAATACATCAAAATCAAACTTTTTGGGTCGAGAATTTTTACATCCAAGATCGCATCGCTTAGGATTCTTTCCCTATCGCACCGAAATACATCAAATTCAAATTTTTGGGTCGAGGATTTTACATCCAAGACCGCACTCGCTTTAGGATTCTTTCCCTATCGCACCGAAATACATCAAATTCAAATTTTTGGGTCGAGGATTTTACATCCAAGATCGCATCGCTTTAGGATTCTTTCCCTATCGTACCGAAATACATCAAATTCAAATTTTTCGGGTCGAGGATTTTACATCCAAGACCGCATCGCTTTAGGATTCTTTCCCTATCGCACCGAAATACATCAAATTCAAACTTTTGGGTCGAGGATTTTACATCCAAGACCGCATCGCTTTAGGATTCTTTCCCTATCGCACTGAAATACATCAAATTCAAACTTTTGGGTCGAGGATTTTACATCCAAGATCGCACTGCTTTAGGATTCTTTCCTATTGCACTCGAAATACATCAAATTCAAATTTTTGGGTCGATGATTTTACATCCAAGACCGCATCGCTTTAGGATTCTTTCCCTATCGCACTCGAAATACATCAAATTCAAACTTTTGGGTCGAGGATTTTACATCCAAGATCGTACTCGCTTTAGGATTCTTTCCCTATTGTACCGAAATACATCAAAATCAAACTTTTTGGGTCGAGAATTTTTACATCCAAGACCGCATCGCTTTAGGATTCTTTCCCTACAAGCAATGAAATACATCAAAATCAAACTCTTGAGGTTAAGGATTTTACATCCAATACCGCATTGCTCTGAGATCTCTCCTCATTGCAATGATTCAATTTAAGCAATTCAATTTTCTTTCGAGGTTGAAGATGTTACATCTAAAACCTCAGAATTTCAATTTTCATTTCAAATCAAATCCCTCAAATTAATTTTTACAAAACTTCAATCTAAATTAAAACTCCAAACTAAAATCTAAGTTCACACGTCAAACTTAAACCGAAACAAAATAAAATCTAAATCGAAATTCTCCCAGGTCATGTGATTCGGAATTCACCTCCTTTACTTTTCCCCAGCGAGAGTTCATGTATCTCCAGTTTTGGGAACATACCCGATACTCCCCAGCGGAAATTCTTTTGCTTTGTCCTAAGTTTGTCACTTGGACGTTTGTGTTGGTTTTGTTGATCGCTTCGGTCAACACTAATACGCGCGGTGTGCTCCGTCAGCTCACCACACCATATGGGGGTCCATTTGTTGACCTCATTTTTGATGAGGTCTTCTCTTCTTCTTTTTAGTGCTTAGGATCTAGCCTTAGGCTTTTCCTTTGACTATCTTAGAGGACTAGAATCGGGACCCACCTTTTAGAAACTCAAACCACTTCTAAACTCCCTTCAAACTCCACAAACTTGACTATAGACCCCTAATCACCTAGAGGGTTGAAATCAAATGTGGAAGTTTAAAGGATGAGTTCCTATAGGACTCTTTGGCCTTAGGACCGCCACAGGTGGCCCTGGTCGCAGTGAAGGGGCCGACTTACACACACACTACACTTACACACTACACCTATACACTACACTTTCACACACTTCCTAAAACACACCCATACCCAACTTGACCTCCTGACTCATGTAGGTGATTCACATGGATGGTCCTTAACCCCTAAGCCCTTGGCTAAGAGGGTTAGGAACAACATAGTGAATGCCTCAAATGAGTCCCTTCATGGCTCATGTGGGCTTGATATGGCTTCATGGCTCAACCAAAATGATTTCATTCCACTTACATCCACCCAATCTTCAATTTCCCAAATTTTCAATTTTTGACCCCGGGACCCTACACCCGCTTAGCCTACCCAAAACTCTTGAAATTACCCAAATTTTTGCAAAATTTCCAAATTACCCAAATTTTTGCAAAATTTCCAAATTACCCAAAATCCTCCAAAATCATTCCCAAACATTTCCACATCACCCAAATTGATCATCCATACCCAAAAATACCAAAAATTCTAAAAATACCTCCCAATACCCTCCAAATACCCAAAATACCCCTCTTGGCCAAAAAATCCAAAAATTCAGAAAATTCCCAGAACATTCCAGAAAATCCAAAATATTCCCAATTTCATTCTGTCCAACTACACCATGGGCCAATTTTGTCAATTTACCCTACTTTTGTCAAAACCCCCAATTTGACCCATTTTAACCCTAAGCGGACCCAATGTCAAACCAAACCTACCCAATTGACCCAAATTCTGGTCCAATTCAGTTCTAAACTTCAATTCAACATTCCCAATACCAATCTAGACCAAATCCAAGTTCAATTTGATTGACATTTGGATCCAATTTCACTTTTGGCCTTAAAGCCCAATTTGGACCCATGACCCAAACTTAACCCAAATTCACCCAATTCAACTCCAATTAACCCCAAATCTTTTCTAAAACTTCCTTAACATTCCCACAAACAAAACACTAACATGATTTGCCCAAAATTTAGACCCAAACCACACTCAAATTCAACCCAAAGCTAAAAGGCCCATTTTTGACCTAAACCCAAACCTAACCCAAATGAGCCCAAACCCCAAAATCAAAGCCCAACCAAAGTCAAAACCTCTTTGAAACACTCCCATAAATATTTCTCAACATTAATTTTACATCAATTTCAACCCTAGCCCAACATTGGCCCAAGTTAGCCCAATTTGACCTACATAGGCCCACTTACCAAATAAATCCAAATTCAAACCAATTCAACCCCAAATCACACCAAATTGACTCCAAGCCTTTCATAGAACATCCCTAAACCAATTATAACACTTATTTGACAAGGTCCTTCATAAAATCTTCACCCAAATGCCCATCCTAAAATCAAAAAGCCCATTCCCCTTAAACTTTCCTAAAAAGCCCACTTCCTTCAAATTCAAAAGCCCAAATTCATCTAAAGCCCACATGGCACTTCCCCTCATCATCCATTTAATCAAAATTTCCCCTAAGTTTCAAAGTCATCAATTAAACAATTCCAAATCAAGCCCCATACAAATTCCCATCAAAATATCAAAATTTTCTTAAATCCCTTTTTATGAAATTGACCCAAGCTTTTCCCAAGCCAAATGGAGCCAAGGGTGACCCATTCAAAAGCCATATGGAGCCATGAAAGTTTGGCATGTGACCATGCCATTAATGGTTAAAGGAGGGGCTCCTTTCCTAATCTTTCATTAAGCTTTTTTAACCTTATCCATGACACACTCTAAACCATGTTTAGCCACCTCATCATGGATAGAGACCACACCATTCTCTCTTGGTCGACCCAACTGATCCTCTCAGCCCAAAATCAGGCCATGGGGAGGTGCACCCAACC
The DNA here is from genome assembly GCA_022702705.1 of Papilionanthe hookeriana x Papilionanthe teres. Lineage (NCBI taxonomy): Eukaryota > Viridiplantae > Streptophyta > Magnoliopsida > Asparagales > Orchidaceae > Papilionanthe > Papilionanthe hookeriana x Papilionanthe teres. Next base: position 56,338,268 of record CM040435.1, read on the forward strand.
CAAACCAATGGGTTGACCAAATTGAAGCCAAAATGACCCCTTCTCCATTCCATTTTAATTTAAAGCCTTTACACATGTCAAACTCCAATTGACTTCACCAACTTCAAGCCCTGGACTCCCTGACCCTGAAGGTGACCCATGCCTGCCGGCCAGCCGCCTAGATCGCCGGAAAACACCATGGCCGAGACCTAGGGAGGAGCCAAACTTTGGAATTCCACCTTCGTTGAGCTGCCCCATGCCCAATGGCCACCATGGTCGTTCTTCCCATGACCAGAGCAGCCGATCCCAACCCTTGGCCATCCCACGGGAGGCTCTCCAGGCCACCTCTATTTAAACCCGACCCCCTCACGACCATGAGAGGAGAGTTGCACAAACCTTGCCGAAACTCGCCAAAATTGTTTCAAACCCTTCTCCACCCTTAGAGCGGTTGATCCCCAGTGTCAATTTGCCCTAATCCCCACTGACAAAACCCAATTTCTCAACTGAAACTCCACCCAAAACCAGGACACTTCTCCACAGTGAGCCAATCCCCAAATTGATTGGTTCTACACCTTCACCAGACCAAGGGATGGTGTCCACCAGCAAAAGCCCCATCTCCAGGCCACCCAGTTGCTCCAGCATCCAAGCTTTGTGATCGGCTATGGTCGAAATCCCACCTAGACAATTCACTGGACCAGGAGACTTCATCCGGAGCTTGCTAGGATCCAATCGAAGGTGCAACAACCCTCGGATCGAAGCCACACTTCTCCGAGCAAAGGTATGAGCCTCACTCTTCTTCCCGAGCTTCCGAACATTCTCCATTTCAAATGCTTAAATTTCATGCCACGATAAACCGTATGGACGTGTTCGTCTCTTCAAGACGAATCCATAGAGCATAAGAACATGAAAATCCATTGAGTATCGAGTGAGATATTAGGGATTTAGTGTGGACGGCTCTCGGGTGAGGACACTTGGGGACGATGAACGGATGTCGTCCATTTAATACACGCGCGGACGGACGGCCAGGATCGCGTCGGATCAGAAGACGGAACGATACGGCGGGCCCGGGAGCGCTGAGTCAGATGGCGGCGTCGAATGGGAGCGCGCCACGCGGCGTTTCGGAGCTGCCGAGGTTGACGCGGCGCCGCGTGGATAAATAGAAAATTAGGGATTTTTTCTGATTTATTTAATTCCCTAAACTTCAAAAATTCATAACTTTGTGTAGAAAAATCAGAAAAATAAAATAAAAATACCCTCTTGCTCAGTGAACAGAGGAGAATAATGTGGAAAAGAAATCATTTAATTTCATTAAGTATTTTATTTTTAATAATTTATTTACTCTCTGCATACTTTTAATTCTCCATGCATGTATACAATTAACCATGGCATGAGACCATAGGGCTTTTGAAGCCTCCGAATTTGGGAACATTCCCTGAATTTTCCAAAGTCGAGGCCATCCCTATGAAGAGTTATTGATTTTTCAAATTCATGTTACTCGTTTTGAGTATTTTAATTCCAATAAATAGCATGTTGTGAAATAAATTCTAGGAAAATTTGATGACATTCCTTATGACCAGAGAACCCTAGGAAAAATAGGTTTTGAGTTAGTTCATTTTAACAACCCTAATTGGCTTAAACACTCAAAATAGGTCTCTAATTAATTAGAGCTAGCCATACATTAAATTGACTTCAAATCAATTCTCCATTGACCTTTAGGATCAGAGGAACCTACCATAAAAATTTGAGGTCAATTGGACTAACCTGGACTTGGTTAGCCCCACTAATTGGGTTGATTAAGCCACTTAGTCATTTTAAACTTTAAAAATTCATAACTTTCAAAATATCTTTCAAAAATTCATCAAATTGGTTTTGGAGCCTCTCTGATATTAGGGGAATCTAAGAAACATAAAATTCTAATTTTCTAAAAAAGTTAATTTTTAATATTATTTTAATATTTTTAATAATTAAAAAATAATAAAAATCACAAAAATAATAAAATTCACCAAAATGTCACATTTTGAATTTTAATCACTTAGGAACAAACCCCATATTTTTCTTAGGTCTATTTAGTGAGATATTGAATTTTAAAGCTCTAGGGTAATTTTAAAATTTAAAAAATGTATTTTCTAGCATTTTCACTAAAATAATTATAATAAATCATAGAAAAATCAGAAAATTGTAAAATTTGCTTCTCTGATTTCCTTTATATCAAAGAGATTTTTGAAAAATATAAAATTCATTTTTCAACATTTATTTTATTTTTAAATTAATTAACACTCCAAAACTTAAAATAATTATAATAAAAATAATATAATTCAAAAAATCATCAAAATTGGTCCAAGTGGTCCTCTGGTCATTAGGAATGTCCCCTAATTTTCTTAAGGACAGAAACTTTCCCTTGGTCATGTTATTAAATTTTCCTCGAAAATCTCTATTTTCTACCAAAAATAATTATATAAATACATTAAATACAGAAAAATCACATTTTCTCCTCTCATGTCTTTATTGACATATGAGTGAAGTCACATGAAAATTTCAAGTTCATTTGAGTTCCATTTAGTGAGTTATGAAATTATTAAGCTTAAAGGGTAAAAATGGTAATTAAAAATCTTAATCCTTAATTAAAACTTTAGGTTTAATAAAAATTAACAAGTAAAATCTTTGATCCTAATTTGATTTGGATGATTGAAATTTAAATAATTAAAGGGTAGAAACCCATTAAGCAATTTAAAATAATTAAACTTTAATTAAATAATTGATTAAATTTGGAAGAATAATAAAATTGGAATTATTAAAATAGGGATATTATTAGGAAGAGATTTGTTCTTTAATTTAAAAATCCCTAAATTAATCATTTCATTAATATTTAATTCTTAATTAAAATGATAACTCAAATTCAAAACATTAAAAGACTTAATCATTAAACTAAAATTAAATTATTAAACTCTTTTAAAAATTTCAATTAAAATTAAAAAATAAAATTAAATTAAAAATTAAATTAAATTAAGTAAATTAAATTGGATTAAGTTAAATTAAATTAAATTAAAATTAAAAGTTGAATTAAATTAAAGATTAAATTAAATTAAATTAAATAAACAAATCAAATTAAATTGAATGAATAAATTAAATTAAATTAAATTAAATAAATAAAACCAAATTAAATTAAGTTAAAACTAAATTAAAAAATTAAATTAAATTAAATTAAATTAAATTAAATCAAATTAAATTAAAACTAAATCAAATCAAATTAATTTAATGTAACATCAAATCAAACTAAATTGAGTTAAATTGAATTAAATTAAATTAAAACTCAATTAAATTAAATTAAATTAAATTAAGTTGAATTAAATATAACATCACCAAAGACATAAAGAATTCAAAATAAATCTAAAATAATTTGAACATTATTCCAAATTTAAACCCATTAATGGAAATTAAACTAAATCACAAATCATTTGAACACCAATTTACTCTCAAAAGCTTTAGTTATCATAACTCCTAAATAGAACATTAAATGAAATGTTACTTCACTTATAGGATATTCAAATGTCCTAGTTCATCGAGCAAGTTAACAAAACTTGAATCCTGGACGATTAATTCATTTATATAATTAAATTCATTTGGACTTAAAACAATCCTAGAAATATTGAAAAGATGTTTAAGATTATGTCTTAAGCACTTCCTCGATATGATATGACGTTTATAAGAACAATTGAACTTAATTGTTCTTTGATGAAGAAAATCGTCTTCAAACAAAAACACAAGGAACCTAGACGTCATAGGAAATGACTAGCTATAGGATTAGGAATTTGGTAGAAATCCAAAACCCTTCCCTTAGCTTTACCTAGGAACTTGCTTAAATATTCTAAATTGTGCATTAAGTGCAGCTTGGGATGACGGGAAGACCCTCCAGGTACGCTTTTATTTTATTGCAATTTACTTTCTTGCAATTTACATTATTGCAATTTCATTAATCGCATCACACTTACTTTTCTTGCATGATAAACAACTGTTGCATGAAAACCCACACCTTTAGGATAGTCCCTAAAACTAAAACCAAAACTAAGTTAAAAGTCATTGCAAGATAAAATTCACCGCCACAACATTTCAAAATATAAAACAACTCAAAATTTAATCACAAACAGAACACAAAACTACAATTACAATTAAATTAAAACGTCCTGTTGGATGATCGGGAATACCTCGGATGATGTAACCTACGTGTTGCTAACGGGATTTCCCACGGTATAAATGAAAGTGTGGAACTCATTCAGTTGAGTTTAGCAAATTCATATGGACTAAGTGAATCCGATAAAAATAATGATGCCGGAAGGATGGAACCAGTGGGATCTTAACCGGTGTCGTTATAATCAATTTTAAGATTTGTTTTAGATTAAAACAAAAAACACTTGGAAATTAAGACTTCTCTAAACCAAAACACTTTTCTCATCCCACGATTTATGACTTCTAAAACTAAACCTCTGCAACAACAAGGAGCTCGGAGCATGGTGGGCGACACGGCCATCGTCGTCGGCAAAACTTGAATCTACATCAACAAAACTTTCCTAGAATTAAATAACAAAGCCATAGGACTTCGGGGTAGTTTGCCTAGTGCAACATAAATCCTCAACTCTTCGTTAGGCACTTGCATTGCAAATTAAGCCCTAACCGGTCTTAGGATTCCTAGGTAGTCGTCCGGTACGACAATAAACCCTCACATCTTCGAGGCTATTTGTTTGATTTTATCACACAAATATAAGCCCTAATTAATTAAAATTGGCAAGATCAAAACATTTAAATAAATATTAGGACTTTCTTAAACTCAAGCCAAACAATAGGATAGTCGGGAAATTACCGAAGTTCGCTTCGAATCTGTAATTTCTCCTACTTTTCTTCCTTTGAATTCTCAAAATAAAATGTTCCAAATTTGATCCATTCCCTATCGAAATTCCAAAATTCAATCCCTTGAAAACTTAAAATTTGAAATTCTTGAGAGCAGAATTATTGATTATTATCGAGAGTTTTCTTAGGTGATTCTCGTCACTTAAGATGTAATTAACTATAGGGGCTTGCCCTTATAGAGAATTTTAAAGAACCTGAGTAATACAAACCCTGTTTAATGCTTTCATATTAAAGCGGGAATTTGTCGGCTTATAAAATTGGTTCGCGGACCAAACGGATGTCACAAATCTTCTAGTTTATTTAATCGAGCCCCACCATCGAGCGGTGTGTCTATCCTTAGGGATAGATACACGGTTTGTGGTACGGTGCTCGTTTATATAAACTATTTGGGATGTGAGATCGGTTTGATTTCATATCTTAAAATCTTCAAATCTAAAAATTATTTTTAAAATCAAATACTACTTTTCAAATTATTTATTTAAATTAAATTAAAAATTCGCCGACAACTTCTGTTAGGCGACCACTTTTCAAAATAAAACACACAACCTGAAAATAAGCTGTACAATTAGTTATGCTGGCTCTTAGGCACCAATTTTGGGCGCCTAGGCGTCGGAACCATGTTCGATTCTGTTTCACCTATCATCAATTTTATAAAGTTTCGGTCTAAAAATAGGTTTATTAAAAGAGTGTGATCAACACACAAACATCGATAAAGATAAATTCAAATCACACGCAATCACAATGATAATATATGGGTTTCCTACCACAAATTACTTGGTTTAACGTCGTCAGCCCGACCTAATCAGTTGTATTAATCGGGTAGACTTAGTTCGTAAGCCTCCTTGTAATTAGGTTTCATTTTTCCCATATAAGGCTTCAGTCTTAATCCGTTAACTTTAAATTTTTTTCTAGTTTTGGGATCTTTAATATCCACAGCTCCATAAGGGTATATTTTCTCAATTATAATGGTCTCATCCATTTAGATCTTAATTTTCTAGGAAAAAGTTTTGAACGAACATTAAATAATAATACTTCTTGTCCAGGCTCAAATATTTTCCTTTAAATTTTTTATCATGATATTTCTTCATTCTTTCCTTATAAATCTTTGCATTTTCATAAGACTCATTTCTTATATCTTCCATTTCATTCATTTGTAATAATCGTTTCTCTTCTGCAGCATTCAAATCATAATTGAACTCCTTTATCGCCCAATAAGTTTTATGTTCTAGTTCAACAAGTAAGTGACAAAGTTTACCAAAAATTAACCGATAAGGTGACATTCTGATAGGTGCATTATAAGCTGTTCTATAAGCCCATAATGTAGAATAAAGTTTATCAACCCATTCAGTTTTTTTAGGATTAACAACCTTTTCTAATATTCTTTTAATTTCTTTATTTGATACTTCAGCCATTCCACTTGTTTGTAGGTGATAAACAGTTGATTTTCTATGTTTAGTTTTGAATTTTTCTAGGAATGATTGAATTCTTACATTTTTATAATGACTTCCCCCATCTGTGATAATTACCCTTGGCATTCCAAATATCATAAAAATCATCTTCTTTAAAAATTTTGAAACACTTTTGGAATCACAGTTAGGTAAGGCTACAACATCAATCCACTTTCTAACATAATCGACTGCTAATAAAATATAAATCTTTCTAGGTGATGGTACAAAAGGTCCTATAAAGTCTAAACCCCATACATCAAAAAATTCAATTTCTAATATATAGCTTAGAGGCATTTCATCTTTTCTGAATATATTCCCCATTCTTTGACATCGATCATAAGTTTTCACATAATGTCCAACATCTTTGAATAATGCAGGCCAATAAAATCGAGAATTTAAAATTTAAATGCAGTTTTATCCACTCTAAAGTGTCCTCCAAATTCAGAATCGTGACATTTTTGAATAATTGCAAAAGTTTCTTCGTAAGGTACACTTCTTCGAATCACAGAATCTCGTTCTATTTAAAACAAATGAGGATCTTCCCAAATATATGATTTAGAATCATTCTTGAATTTCTTAATATATTTGTTATTCAATTCATATGGTGAAATCGTACTAAACAAATAGTTAACTATATCTGCATACCAAGGCGTTTGTAATCCTTGAAAAACATATAACTGTTCATTAGCGAATTTCTCATTTATGTTTTCTTCAGAAATCTTCTCACGATTTTTTTATTCTTGATAAATGATCAGCAATTTGGTTGTCAGTTCCTATTTTGTCCACTATTTGAAAATCAAATTCTTGTATAAGTAAAACCCATCTGATCAATCTAGGTTTAGCATCCTTTTTAGACATTAAATACTTAATATCAGAATGATCAGTATGTACGATACATTTTGTTCCAAGAAGATAAGGTCTAAATTTATCAAAGGCATATACTATTGCTAAAAGCTCTTTCTCAGTAGTAGTGTAATTTATTTGAGTTTCATTTAGAGTTTTGCTAGCATAATATATAACTTTGAAAGTTTTCTCATATTTTTGTCCCAATACAACCCCAATTGCATAATCACTTGCATCACACATTAATTCAAAATATTTATTCCAATCAGGTGCAACAATGACAGGTGCAGTGATTAGTTTTTCTTTTAAAATATTGAACGCATTCAGACAATCTTCATTAAATTCAAACTTAGCTTCTTTTTCTAATAAATGACAAAGAGGTTTAGCAATCTTAGAAAAATCCTTTAAATATCTTCTGTAAAATCCAGCATGACCCAGAAAACTTCTCACATCAGTAACAGTAGTAGGTGGTTGAAGTTTAGCAATAATTTTCACTTTTGTCTGATCAACTTCCATTCCTTTTTGTGAAATTTTATATCCAAGTACAATTCCTTCTGTGAATATAAATTGACATTTTTCCCAGTTTAGAACCATATTTGTTTCTTCACATCTTTTCAGAACTTTCGTTATATTTTCCAAGAAAGACTCAAAAGAAGTTCCAAATACTGAGAAATCGTCCATAAATACTTCAATTCCTTTATCAAATAAATCACAGAATACTGACATTATACATCTCTGAAAAGTTGTAGGTGCATTACATAAACTGAAAAGCATTCTTCTAAAAGCAAATGTTCCATAAGGACTTGTAAATATTTTTTTTTCTTGGTCCTCAGGAGCAACAGGTAATTGATGATAACCAGGATATCCATCCACAAAACGGAAATATGAGTGTCATCCAGCATCTGATCGAAGAAAGATAAAGGAAAATGATCCTTTCTAGTGGCATAGTTTAATTTTAGATAATCAATGCAAATTCGCCATCGAGTAACTTGTCTTGTAGGAATTAATTCATTTTTATCATTAACAATGACAGTTACTCCTCCTTTCTTCGGAACACAATGAATAGGACTTACCCATTGACTATCCGAAATAGGATAAATAATTTCTGCTTCTAACCATTTTAAAATCTCTTTTTTAACAACATCTTTCATAATTGGGTTTAACCTTCTTTGAGATTCAATAGAGGGTTTACAATTTTCTTCCTTTAAAATCCTATGCATACAGATTGAAGGGCTTATTCCTTTTATATCTACAATAGTCCAACCAAAAGCTTTCTTATAGTTCTTCAGAACTCCTATTAATTGTCTTCTTGATCTTTACTTAGTTCTGAAGATATAATCACAGGTAAAGTTAATGAATTTCCAAGAAATGCATACACTAAATGTGCAGGTAATATTTTTAATTCCAATTCAGGGGCTTTTTCAACTGAGGGTAAAAGTATATCTTTTTTAGTTGTCTAAAATATCCCAATTATCATGAATATAATGAGTTTCTTCAAATAAATTTTCTTCATTCACTTCTTCAATTTTTTCAGTTAATGACTCATTATATATTATAGATTCACCATTTTTTTCTTCAGAAATGACCTTACATTTTTCTTGATAATGCTTTTCAATTATATAATCAAAAATATCCATCTGATAGCATTTTTCTTTTTTAGGATACCTCATTAATTTCAGAACATTAAATGTTATCTCTTGATCATTAAATCTCATTGTTAATTATCTTTTTTGCACATCAATCATAGCACGTCTGGTAGCTAGAAAAGGTCTCCCTAAAATAATAGGTATTTCTTTATCTTCTTCCATATCCAGTACAATGAATCCACAGGGAAGATAAATTTATCCACCTTAACAAGAACATCCTCTATAACTCCTTTAGGATAAGTGATTGATCGATCAGCTAACTGAAGGGTTACAGTGGTGGGAGAAATATCTCCTAAATCTAACCTTCGAAAGATAGAAAATGTCATGAGATTAATGCTTGTTCCTAAATCACATAAGGCTTTTCCACAAAATTTTTCTCCAATAGCATATGGTATAGTGAAACTTCTAGGATCTTTAAGCTTCTCAGGTAATTTCTTTTGAATTATTACACTATATTCTTCACTTAATGCAACTGTTTCATAAGTTTCAAATTTCCTTTTCTTACTTAAAATATCCTTCATAAATTTTACATAGCTTGGCCTTTGTTCCAAAGCTTCAGCAAAAGGAATGTTGATGGTAAGTTTCTTAAAAATTTCAAAGAACATAGAAAATTGATGGTCAGGCTTTTGTTGTTTTAGTCTTTGAGGAAAAGGTGGTGGTGGTCTTTCAACTTCCACTTTAATAGGAATTAAAATCTGATATTTACTTGGAGAAAGAGTTTCTTTGGGTTTTTCAATCTCTTCAACTTCTCTCTCTTTTTTAATTTCATTCTGAATCTTCTCTTTTAATTCCATTCCACTTCTAAGTTGTACAGCTTTTTCTTGTTCATTGTCTTTTCCAGTTTCTTTAGGATTAATTTTGACGTTGCTAAGCAGTGTTCCTTGATACCTGTAATTAATAAAATTAGCAATTTGACCCATCTGATTATCAATATTTAGAATAATAGTATTTTGACTTTGTAGCTGATTACCTAGTTGCAAAATCAATTCTTCTACAAATAACTTTTTCTGCTAATAATTAAAACCAGGAGGATAAGTTGTTCTAAAGTTTGAATTTCCTTGATTGTTCCAATTCCCGATTGGATTACCTTAATTATTACTCCATTGTTGATGTCCATTATTCCAATTAAAATTAGGGTGATTTTTGCAACCTGGATTATAATAATTTGAATAAGGGTTATTAGTTTTACTAGCAATAGCTTGCAAAGTTTCCATTGTTTGAGAATCATCAGTATTTGCAGAATTATCACTACTTACATGTGATAAGCTAAAAGCAAAATTATCCAATTTCTTAGATATCGCAGCCACTTGTGAAGCTAAAATAAAAAAGGCTTCATTATCTTGAATACTTGCCACTCTTTTAGGATTAATCCTTTCAGAAGGCCATTGAAAATTATTATTAGCCATTTCTTCAATTAAAGTATAAGCTTCATCATATGTCTTAGCCATTAAAGAACCACCACCAGCAGCATCTATAATAGATCTAAGTGATCCAATAAGTCCGTTATAAAATGTTTGAATAATTAACCAATCTAGTAAAGCATGATGAGGACATTTTCTTAATAGTTCTTTAAATCTTTCACATGCTTCATAAATTGTCTCTCCATCAAATTGCATAAGTGAAATAATATCATTTCTTAATTTAGCTATTTTAGAAGGAGGAAAATATTTAGTAAGGAATTTTTGTGCCATATTTGCCCAAGTTTTAATAGAACCAGTTGCTAATGAGTTAAGCCACATCTTTGCTTTATCTTCTAAGGAAAAAGGAAATATTCTAAGCCTAATAGCATCATCAGAAACATTATTATATTTGAAGGTAGCACAAAGTTCTAAGAAAATAGCAAGGTGTAAGTTTGGATCCTCATTTTGTGTTCCTCAAATTGATTATTTTGAACCATTTGAATAATAGAAGGTTTAAAATCAAAAGAATTAGCATCTACAACAGGCATTTGAATACTAATATGAAGTTCATCAGCTGTAGGGATTGCATAATCCCTTAATGGTTTGAAAATATTTTGTTCATTAATTTCTAATGGATTTTGATAATTATTATGTAAGTTAGCCATTTCCTGATATTTTTGAATTCGTTTTCCTTTTCTAATTCTTCTAACAGTTCTTTCTAATTCAGAATCAAAAGGTAATAATCCTTCAGATCCAGAACTACACATAAAAATAAAATAAAATCTTTTTGTTTTTATATATTTTTTTTATTATTCTCTTTTTTTAATATTTTTTAAAGAAATAAAAGTGTATATATATTTTAATTTGAAAAATCTTAAAATTGTCTTTTCACTTTCTTCCTTCCTTTCTTTCTTAATTTCTTTAGATCTCCGGTAACGGTGCCAAAAACTTGAACCGCACGACTTTACACTTTCTGTATATGCAAGAACAGATGAATTTATATTTAGTCTTGATTTTAAACGCAATTATACGTATCGTTTCAAGTAATACAGGGCTCTATTGGAGTCCTGGTTATCGATCCCACAGGTAAGACTTAATTAATATTAATTAAATGAATTTAATAGATTTTCAAATTAAATGTATTTATATTTGTATTTCTTTTCAAAGATCAAATTTTAAGTTTAATGAAATTTCTACTAAATGTAAGTAAGCAACAATAAAGTAAAGGTTAATGTAAGTATAAATAAAATAACTTTCTCCTTTTCTAATAATTCAAGATTTTTCAGAATAATTATCATTTGTGGAGAACTTAGATTATGGTATTGCGCCAAATAGAAGTATTCTTATTCTTTACCTTTGCTCGATAGTATAAAGAACATTGGCTAATCTATAGATCGGTTCAGGATGTATTATTAGTAGAATGGGTTAATCTAGGCTCACACTTTTAGATGTTCAAGGGTGGTTATGGTCGGCCCTACTAGTGACCCGTTCCCTTTCTATAAATCAAATAATTATAATTTAGTCTGTCACTCTAAAAACTAATTAATTCTACACCTAATAAACAATATCTCCCTATTTATTTACACTTCATCTTGAATAACACGCTCAAGGCCTTCGATTACCCAAGGATTCATATAATATCTACTAGTTAAGAACTCATCTCCTAATATGTCTCAGAATTCTTCAACAGGTTTTAACAATTCAAATGGCCAGTTTAAAAAGTAAATTAAGATCAGGTATTAATATCATCAAAATTTTTATATAATTTAAGTTTAAGTTCTCCAACAAATCTAAATTATCTTTATTATATTTTCATGGTTGAAAGGAGAAAGAAAACTAACTACTCAGAACACATTTAATTCACACAACAAAACGTATTTATAAAACTTTGAACCAAGTTACAAATATTTATATGGAATGTTCCTTCATGTGATCTACTGACTCCTACTGACTCCAATGCAAAATGAAAGACTTCAATAGCAAAAACACTTATAAACTCACACTTACTACTCAAGGAATTGAGTAGTAACACTTAAAATAACTAAAATAAACTCTCTAATTTCTTAAGAAGGTGGCTCCCTATAATTATTTTCAAGCGTGAGAGAACTCTATGGTGCTTAGGGGCCTTTTTTCTGTAGAAATGACTCCTATTTATAGAACTTCGAAAATGACCAGGGGTTGCTTAAGGCACCTCTTCAAAATTTGTCCAAATAGAATGTATCTTCTAGAAAGTAACTGTGGTGCCTAGGCGCCGGGATCTGGCGCCTAGGCGCCAGATTCCATGACCAATTCTTCACACCTCTTCACTTTGGATTGCACCTCTTCGAGATTAAAACTATTTTCTTGTGTCTAGATGTGTTGTATCACAAGTCATATGTATTAGGAGTAACTTCCAGTCTTCTAGAAGGTCTGATAACTGCTTAACACCGTCAAAATAACTGCCCAAAGTTGTCAAAAATATTATCTGCTTCACTATCGAACTGGCGCTTAGGAGCCAGATTTTGGCGCCTAGGCGCCAAACCTATAATGTTGGTAACTTTGCTTTTAAGCTCTATTTTGCTCCTCTTTGCTCTTTTTTCCTTCTTAAACTCTTTTTTTATCACCTACATCCAAAAACATAAAGATGCCTTTCAGTAAAGCATAATATCCTTAAAAATTGAATCATAAATAAGGCATAAAAATAGGTACTTTTAGGTGGATCACTAAACCACTATTCTGGGGATGATAAGTAGTAGTGATTCTATGAATAATATTATACTTCTCAATAAATATCTTAATTTGTTTATTCCTGAAATGGGTTCCCCCATCAGTTATAATCACTCACGGCATTCCATATCTTGTAAATAAATTATTCTTTAAAAATTTTGAAACACTCCGAGCATAACATCTTGGTAAAGCAATAGCTTCAATCCATTTCCAAACATATTCAACTGTAACTAGTATATATAAATTCCCAAATGAAGGAGTAAATGGTCCCTTAAAATCTAATCCCCATACATCAAAAATTTCAACTTCCAAATTATAATTTAGAGGCATTTCATTTCTTCTAGAGATATTACCTACTCTTTGACATCGATCACATGATTTAATATATTTATATACATCCTTAAAAAGAGTAGGCCAATAAAATCCAGATTGTAATATCTTAAAAGTGGTTTTATCAACACCAAAATGACCTCCAAATTCAGAATCATGACATCATTGAATAATTAAATTCATTTCTTCTTGTGGCACAAATCTCCTAATAATCAGATCCTTACACTGTTTATATAGATAGGCTCATCCCAAAAATAAAATTTTGCATCATATTTAAACTTTTTTTGTTGTTGCCTTATTAAATCAAGTGTTACAATTTCACTCACAATATAATTCACAATATCAGCATACCAAGGCAAATTTCTTCCCATAATAGTATAAAGTTGCTCATCAGGGAAAGTTTCTGTAACTTCCTTCTCAAATTCAGATAATTTATCACTCTAATCTTGACAAATGATCAGCTATTTGGTTATCAGATCCCTTCCTATCAACTATCATAAAATTAAATTCTTGTAGAAGAAGTATCCATTGAATTAGTCTAGGTTTCACATCCTTCTTTTGCATTAAATATTTGATAACCAAATGGTCTGTATGCACAATACTTTTAGCTCCAATTAAATAAGATCTCGACTTTACAAAAGCAAATACTATAGCTAATAACTTTCTTTTAGTAGTGGTATAATTAATTTAAGCTTCATTAAGAGTTTTACTAGCATAGTAAATGACTTTGAAAACTTTATCATGCCTTTGCCCCAATGCTACTCCGATCACATAATCACTAGCATCACACATTAGTTCAAATGGTTTCTCCCAATCTGGTGAAACAATTATAAGTGCCGTGATTAATTTTTCTTTCAGTAATTCGAAAGCACTCAAACATTCATCATTAAAATCAAATTTTTTATCATTTTCTAGAAGTTGGCACAAAGGTTTAGTAATTTTAGAAAAATATTTAATATATCACCTGTAAAATCCAACTGTCCTAAGAAACTTCTCACCTCTCTCACGGTAGTGGGTGGTGGCAATCTTTCAATCACTCTAATTTTAGCAGGGTCAACCTCCATACTGCATTCAAAAATTTTATGCCCAAGCATAATTCCTCCTGCAACCATAAATTGACATTTCTCCCAATTCAAAACTAAATTTGTTTTCACGCAAAGCTCCAAAACTTTTACTAAATTTTCCAGGAAAATTTCAAATAAAGTACCGAATACAAAGAAATACTCCATGAAAACTTCTATTCCATTATCTATCATACTACTGAAGATAGACATCATACATCTCTGGAATGTTGAAAGTGCATTACACAGTCCAAAAGGCATTCTTCGAAAAGCAAGGGTTCCATAAGGGCTAGTAAATGTTGTCTTTTCTTGATCCTCAGGAGGAATAGGTATTTAATGGTAACCAGTATATCCATCCAAAAAATAGTAGTACTTGTGTCCAGTAAGTCTATCCAGCATTTGATCGAGAAGAGTAAGAGGAAAGTGATCCTTTCGGGTGGCGGCAGTTAATTTCATATAGTCAATACAAATTCGTCATCCATTAATTTGACTTATGGTTATAATTCATTACATTCATTCACTTCAACAGTCACTCCTCCCTTTTTCAGTACACAATATATTGGACTCACCCAAGCACTATCCGAAATAGGATAAATAATTCCAGCATCCAGCCATTTTAAAATCTCCTTCTTAACTACTTGTTTCATTATTGGATTCAATCTCCTCTGCGAATAAACTCTCGGTTTATGTTCTTCAGTTAATAAAATTTTGTGCATACAAATCGAAGGACTGATTCCTTTAATATCTGTTAAAGTCCATCCAAAAGCTTTCTTGTATCTTTTTAAAATTTCCAACAACTTCTATTCTTGATAATCGCTTAACTCCGGAGATACAATAACTGGCAGGGAAGATGATTATCCTAAAAAAAATACTTCAAATGATTAGGGAGAATTTTCATCTCATGTTCAGGAGGTTTTATTATAGATGGAATTAAGCTTTTATTTCCACCTTCCATAGTGTCTAATACTTCAAATCTCTCCTGAACATACTTCAAATCTTCATTCTTCTTACTATCTGAATTTTCTTCATTTTCAATTTCTTTTTCAAACATATTTTCATACTCAACTTATTTTTCAAATATATTTTCAAAATGATCATTTCTTTAATATTCACAGACCTCCATCCTAAAACATTCACTATCTTTTTCCATTGAGGGATACTTCATAGATTTCAAAATATTAAAGGTCACCTCTTGATCATTAACTCTCATAGTTAATTCTCCTTTTTGAACATCAATCACTGCTCTTCCAGTAGTAAGGAATGGTCTTCCTAAAATGATGGGAATTTCTTTATCTTCCTCCATATCAAGTATAATAAACTCCACAGGAAAGATAAATTTATCCACTTTCACTAACACATCTTCCACTACTCCTTTTGGGTAAGTCATGGAACGATCGGCCAACTGAAGAATCACAGATGTAGGAGAAATTTCTCCTACTCCTAACCTTTTAAAAATTGATGAAGGCATAAGATTAATACTAGGTCCCATATCACATAAGGCTCTTCCAAAAAAATTTTCACCTATTGCACACGAGATAGTGAAACTACCAAGATCTTTAAGTTTTTCCGAAAGCTTCTTCTGAATAATTGTACTGAACTTTCCACTAAGTGCAACAGTCTCATGATCTGTAAACTTTCTTTTCTTTTTTAGAATATCCTTCATAAACTTGGCATAGTCAGGCATCTGTTCTAATGCTTCAACAAAAGGAATATTTATCGTTAATTTCTTAAGGATCTCCAAAAATTTTCCAAATCTGTTATCCCTGTTTTGTTGCTTCAATCTTTAAGGAAATGGAGGTGGTAGTTTTTCAACGGTAATCTTCATTGGTTTAAGAGGATATTCCAAGTCTAGATAAATCTTGTTTGAACTTTTTTCAATATTCACTTTCTCCTTTTCTATTTCAACTTCTTTTTGCACTCTTGTCTCCAATTCTTTTCCACTCCTTAATTGAATAGCCTTAAGTTGTTCCTTGTTTTGATCTTTTAGATTGATCTCAACATTGCTTGGAAGCGTTCCAGCGGGTCTATTTTTAAGTGCAGTGAAAATATGCCCCAATTGATTTTTAATATTTTTCATCGCAACACCTTGAGCTTGTAATTGATTTCCCATATTCAGAATCATTTCTTCAGTAAACAACTTCTTATCCTTAAATGGCGGGTTACTATTGAATTCAGGAGGATAAGATGGTCTAAAATTGGTATTTCCATTGTTCGAATTTTTAACTGGATTTATAGAACTGTTCCCCCAATGTCGGTTAACATTTGCATTGCTATTATTCTAGTTATAAGTTGGGTGATTCTTCCAATCAGGATTATAATAATTTGACTAAGGATTGTTAGGTCTATTAATAACATTCAAACTCTCATAAGGTGTTTGAGATTTTGTTATTTGTTCAAATGAATTTTCCTCTAACACTTGAGGAGGTTGAGAATAATTTATTCCATACTGATCTATTTTCTTAAAAAGGGCTTCAATTTGAGAAACTATCATAGTCATCATATCTGAATCATGAACACTAGCTACTCTTTTAGGATTTACCCGTTCAAAGGGCCATTGAAAATTATTAGTAGCCATTTCTTCAATTAATGCGTATGCTTCATCAAAAGGTTTTGACATTAACGATCCATCAGCAGCAGCATCTATGATTGATCTCAATGATTCCACTAATCCATTATAAAATGTTTTTATTATTAACCAATCTAGAAAAGCATGATTTGGGGACTTCCTAAGAAGATCTTTAAATCTCTCCCAAGCTTCATATATTGATTCCCCTTCAAACTGACCAAAAGATGTAATATCATTTCCTAGCTTAGCAGTCTTTGATGGAGGGAAATATTTTTGATAGAAATTTTTGAGACAATTCTCCCCAAGTTCTAATAGATCTAGGTGCTAACAAATTTAAGCACACCTTAGTTTTATCCCTTAATGAAAAAGGAAGAAGTCTAAGTCTGACAACATCACTCGACACTCTGTCATATTTAAAAGTATCACACAGTTCTAGAAAATTAGTGATTGTTGACCTCATTTTTGATGAGGTCTTCTCTTCTTCTCTTTAGTACTTAGGATCTAGCCTTAGGCTTTTCCTTTGACTATCTTAGAGGACTAGAATTGGGACCCACCTTTTAGAAATTCAAACCACTTCTTAACTCCCCGCAAACTCCACAAACTTGACCGTAGACCCCTAATCACCTAGCAGGGTCGAAATCGGATGTGGAAGTTTAAAGGATGAGTTCCTATAGACTCTTCGGCCTTAGGACCGCCCACAGGTGGCCCGGTCCGGTGAAGGGGCTGGCTTACACATACACTACACCTATACACTACACTTCCACATACCTCCTAAAACCACACCCATACTTAACTCGACCTCCCGACTCATGTGGGTGATTCACATGGATGGTCCTTAACCCCTAAGCCCTTGGCTAAGAGGGTTAGGAACAACATAGTGAATGCCTCAAATGAGTCCCTTCATGGCTTATGTGGGCTTGACATGGCTTCATGGCTCAACCAAAATTACTTCTTTCCACTTACATCCACCCAATCTCCAATTTCCCAAATTTTCAATTTTTGACCCCCGGGACCCTACACCCGCTTAGCCTACCCAAAACCCCCGAAATTACCCAAATTTCTCAAAATTTCCAAATTATCCAAAATTCTCCAAAATCATTCCCAAACATTTCAACATCACTTAAATTGATCATCCATACCCAAAATACCAAAAATTCCAAGAAAACCTCCCAATACCCTCCAAATACCCAAAATACCCCTCTTGGCCAAAAAATCCAAAAATTCAGAAAACTCCCAGAAAATTTCAGAAAATCCCAAATATTCCCAATTTCATTTTGTCCAACTACACCATGGGCCAATTTTGTCAATTTACCCTACTTTTGTCAAAACCCCCAATTCGACCCATTTTAACCCTAAGTGAACCCAATGTCAAACCAAACCTACCCAATTGACCCCAATTTTGTTCCAATTCAATTCTAAACTTCAATTCAATATCCCAAATACCAATCTATACCAAATCCAAGCCCAATTTGATTGACATTTGGATCCAATCTCACTTTTGGCCTTAAAGCCCAATTTTGACCCATGACCCAAACCTAACCCAAATTCACCCCATTCAACTCCAATTAACCCCAAACCTTTTCTAAATCTTCCTTAACATTCCCACAAACAAAACACCAACATGATTTGCCCAAAATTTAGACCCAAACCCCACTCAAATTCAACCCAAAGCTAAAAGGCCCATTTTCGACCTAAACCCAAACCTAACCCAAATGAGCCCAAACCCCAAAATCAAAGCCCAACCAAAGCCAAAACCTCTTTGAAACACTCCCATAGACATTTCTCAACATTGATTTTATATCAATTTCAACCCTAGCCCAACATTAGCCCAAGTTAGCCCAATTTGACCTACATAGGCCCACTTACCAAATAAATCCAAATTCAAACCAATTCAACTCCAAATCACACCAAATTGATTCCAAGCCCTTCATAGAACACCCCTAAACCAATTATGACATTTATTTGACAAAGTTCTTCACAAAATCTTTACCCAAATGCCCATCCTAAAATCAAAAAGCCCATTTCCCTTAAACTTTCCTAAAGGCCCACTTCACCACATCCAAAGGCCCAAAATTTACCCTAAAGCCCACATGACATCTCCATTTTTCATCCACTTAATTAAAGCCATTACCTAAGTCCTAAATTCACCATCAAATTATTCCAAATCAAGTTTCATACAAATTTCCATCAAATTACCAAAAATTCTTAAAACCCATTTTCATGAAATTGACCAAACCTTTTCCCAAGCCAAAGGTGAGCCATTCACAAGCCATATGAAGCCATGAAAATTTGGCATGTGACCATGCCATTAATGGCAAAAGGAGGAGGTCCTTTAACCATCTCCTAAAAGTCATTAGCCTTAAGCATGTTTCCTCTAACCAAGATTTAATCCAAATATTCTTGGATAAGGACATCACCACCTTCGACCAGCTAGCTCTAACCGATCTTCTCGACCCAAGACCAGCCATGGGAGGTGAACCCAACCCAAACCAATGGGTTGACCAATTTCAAGCCAAAGTGGCCTCTCCCCCATTCCATTTTAATCCAAACACTTTACACATGTCCAAGCCCAATCGACTTCACCATTGCCAAGCCCCGACCTCCCCGGTCAAGATGGTGACCCATGCCTGCCGGCCAGCCGCCTGGATCGCCGGAAAACACCACACCCGAGAGCTCACATGTGAGCCAACTTTGAAATTCCACCTTGCTGAGCTGCCCCATGCCCAATGGCCACCATGGCTGTTCTTCCCATGACTAGAGCAGCTGATCCCAACCCTTGGCCATCGCTGGGAGGCTCTCCAGCCACCTCTATTTAAACCCGACCCCCTCACGGCCATGAGAGGAGAGTTGCACAAACCTTGCCGAAACTCTGCCAAAATTGTTCCAAACCCTTCTCCACCCTTAGAGCGGTTGAGCCCCAGGTGTCAATTTGCCCTAATCCCCACTCGATAAAATCCAATTTCCCAACCGAAATTCCACCCAAAACCGGGACACTTCTCCACAGTGAGCCAATTCCCAAATTGATTGGTTCTACACCTTCACCAGACCAAGGGAAGGTGTCCACCAGCAAAAGCCCCATCTCCAGGACACCCAGTTGCTCCAACCTCCAAGCTTTGTGATCGGGCTTGGTCGAAATCACATCTAGACAATTCACTGGACCGGGAGACTTCATCCGGAGCTTGCGGGATCCAATCGAAGGTGCAACAACTCTCAGATCGAAGCCACACTTCTCTGAGTAAAGGTATGAGCTAATTCTTCATCCCGAGCTTCTGGAGATTCTCCACTTCAAATTCCATAGTTTCAATGCATGATAACCGTATAGATGTGTTCGTCTCTTCAAGACGAATCCATAGAGCATAAGAACATGAAAATCCATTGAGTATCGAGTGAGATCTTAGGGATTTAGTGTGGACGGCTCTCCGTGAGGACGCTCGGGGACGATGAACGGATGCCGTCCATTCAATACACGCGCGGACGAACGGCTCAGATGGCGTCGGACCAGGAGACGGTACGAGAACCGCGGGGCCCGGACTGCTGACTCAGGTGGCGGCGTCGAATGGGAGCGCGACACGCGGCGTTTCGGAGATGCCGAGGATGAGTTGGCGCCGCGTGGATAAATAGAAAATTAGGGTATTTTTTGATTTATTTAATTCCCTAAACTTCAAAAATTCATAACTCCGTGTAGAAAAATCAGAAAAATAAAATAAAAATACCCTCTTGCTCGGTGAACAGAGGAGAATAATGTGGAAAAGAAATCATTTAATTTCATCAAGTATTTTATTTTT
Organism: Papilionanthe hookeriana x Papilionanthe teres; assembly: GCA_022702705.1. Classification (NCBI taxonomy): domain Eukaryota; kingdom Viridiplantae; phylum Streptophyta; class Magnoliopsida; order Asparagales; family Orchidaceae; genus Papilionanthe; species Papilionanthe hookeriana x Papilionanthe teres. The sequence continues at coordinate 56,358,934 of CM040435.1, forward strand.
TATAATTTATTTACTCTCTGCATACTTTTAATTCTCCATGCATGTATACAATTCACCATGGCATGAGACCATAGGGCTTTTGAAGCCTCTGAATTTGGGAACATTCCCCGAATTTTCCAAAGTCAGAGGCCATCCCTATAAAAAGTTATTGATTTTTCAAATTCATGTTGTTGTTTTGAGTATTTTAATTCCAATAAATAGCATGTTGTGAAATAAATTCTAGGAAAATTTGGTGATGTTTCTTATGACCAGAGAACCCTAGGAAAAATAGGTTTTGACTTAGTTCATTTAAAACAACCCTAATTGGCTTAAACACCCAAAATAGGTCTCTAATTAATTAGAGTTAACCATGCATAAAATTAACTTGAAATCAATTCTCCACTGACCTTTAGGATCAGAGGAATCCACCATAAAAGTTTGAGGTCAATTGGACTTGGTTAGCTCCACTAATTGGGTTGATTAAGCCACTTAGCCATTTTAAACTTTAAAAATTCATAACTTTTAAAATACCTTTCAAAAATTCACTAAATTGGTTTTGGAGCCTCTCTGATATCAGGGGAACCTAAGAAAATTAAAATTTCAATTTTCTAAAAAAGTTGATTTTTAATAATATTTTAATACTTTTAATAATTAAAAAATAATAAAAATCACAAAAATAATAAAATTCACCAAAATGTCACATTTTGAATTTTAATCACATAGGAACAAATCCCACATTTTTCTTAGGTCTATTTAGTGAGATATTAAATTTTAAAGCTTTAAGGTAATTTTAAAATTAAAAAAATGTATTTTCTAGCATTTTCACTAAAATAATTATGATAAATCATAGAAAAATCAGAAAATTGCAAAATTTGCTTCTCTGATTTCCTTGATATCAGAGAGATTTTTGAAAAATATAAAATTCATTTTTCAACATTTATTTTATTTTTAAATTAATTAACACTCCAAAACTTAAAATAATTATAATAAAAATAATATAATTCAAAAAATCACCAAAATTGGTCCAAGTGATCCTCTAGTCATTAGAAATGTCCCCTAATTTTCTTAAGGACAGAAACTTTCCCTTGGTCATGTTATTAAATTTTCCTTGAAAATCTCTATTTTCTACCAAAAATAATTATATAAATAAATTAAATTCAGAAAAATCACATTTTCTCCTCTCATGTCTTTATTGAGATATGAGTGAAGTCACATAAAAATTTCAAGTTCATTTGAGTTTAATTTAGTGAGTTATGAAATTATTAAGCTTAAAGGGTAAAATGGTAATTAAAATTTTAACCCTTAACTAAAACTTTAGGTTTAATAAAAAATTAACAAGTAAAATATTTGATCCTAATCTGATTTGGATGATTGAAATTTAAATGATTAAAGGGTAGAAACCCATTAAGCAATTTTAAAATGATTAAACTTTAATTAAATAATTGATTAAATTTGGAAGAATAATAAAATTGGAATTATTAAAAATAGGGATATTATTAGGAAGAGATTTATTCTTTAATTTAAAAATCCCTAAATTAATTATCTCATTAATATTCAATTCTTAATTAAAATGATAACTCAAATTTAAAATATTAAAAGACTTAATCATTAAACTAAAATTAAATTATTAAACTCTTTTAAAAAAAATTTCAATTAAAATTAAAAATAAAATTAAATTAAAATTAAATTAAATTAAATAAATTAAATTAAATTAAATTAAATTAAATTAAGATTAAAAAATTAAATTAAATTAATAATTAAATTAAATTAAATTAAATCAAATTAAATTAAAATAAATAAAACCAAATTAAATCAAATTAAATTAAATTAAATTAAATTAAATTAAATTAAATTAAATTAAATTAAATCAAACTAAATCAAATTAAATTAAATTAAATTAAATTAAATTAATTAAATTAAATTAAAATTAAATCAAATCAAATTAATTAAACATCAAATCAAATTAAATTGAACTATATTGAATTAAATTAAATTAAAACTCAATTAAATTAAATTAAGTTGAATTAAATATAACATCACTAAAGACATAAAGAATTCAAAATAAATCTAAAATAACTTGAACACTATTCCAAATTTAAACACATTAACTTAAATCAAATCATTTGAATACCAATTTACCCTTGAAAGTTTTAGTTATTATAACTCCTAAACAGTAACATTAAATGAAATGTTACTTCACTCATAGGATATTCAAATGTCCTAGTTCAACCGAGCAAGTTAACAAAACTTGAATTCCGGACGATTAATTCATTTGTATAATTAAATTCATTTGGACTTAAAACAATCCTAGAAATATTGAAAAGATGTTTAAGATTATTCTTAAGCACTTCCTCGATATGATAGAACATTTATAAGAACAATTGGACTTAATTATTCTTTGATGAAGAAAATCGTCCTCAAACCAAAACACAAAGAACCTAGACGTCATAAGAGATGACTAGCTATAGGATTAGGAATTTGGTAGAAAACCATAACCCTTACCTTAGCTTTACCTAGGAACTTGCTTAAATATTCTAATTGTGTTTTAAGTGCATCTTGGGATGACGGGAAGACCCTCCAGGTAAGCTTTTATTTTATTGCAATCTACTTTATTGCAATTTACTTTCTTGCAATTTCATTAATCGCATCGCACTTACTTTTCTTGCATGATAAACAACTGTTGCATGAAAACTCACACCTTTAGGATAGACCCTAAAACTGAAACCAAAACTAAGTTAAAAGTCATTGCAAGATAAAATTCACCGCCACAACATTTCAAAATATAAAACAACTCAAAATTTAATCACAAACTGAACACAAAACTACAATTACAACTAAATTAAAACGTCCTGTTGGATGATCGGGAATACCTCGGATGATGTAACATACGTGTTGCTAACGGGATTTCCCACGGTCTAAATGAAAGTGTGGAACTCATTCAGTTGAGTTTAGCAAATTCATCTGGACTAAGTGAATCCGATAAAAATAATGATGCCGGAAGGATGGAACCGTGGGATCTTAACCAGTGTCGTTATAATCAACTTTAAGATTTGTTTTAATTAAAACGTAAAAAACACTTGGAAATTAAGATTTTCTCTAAACCAAAACACTTTTCTCATCCCCCGATTTATAATTTCTAAAACTAAACCTCTGCAACAACAAGGAGCTCGGAGCATGGTGGGCGGTACGGCCATCGTCATCGATGAAACTCGAGTCTACTTCAGCAAAACTTTCCTAGAACTAAATAACCAAGCCGTAGGACTTCGAGGTAATTTGCCTAGTGCAACATAAATCCTCAACCCTTCGTTAGGCATTTGCATTGCAAATTAAGCCCTAACCGGTCTTAGGATTCCGAGGTAGTCGTTGGGTACGACATAAACCCTCACATCTTTAAGGCTATTTGTATGATTCTATCATATAAATATAAGTCCTAATTAACTAAAATTGGCAAAATAAAAACATTTAAATAAATATTAGGACTTCCCTAAATCCAAGCCAAACAATAGGATAGTCGAGAAATTACCGAAGTTCACTTCAAATCTGCGATTTCTCCTACTTTTCTTCCTTTGGATTCACAAAACAAAATGTTCCAAACTTGATCCATTCCCTATTGAAATTCCAAAATTTCAATCCCTTGAAAATCTTAAACTTTGAAATCCTTGAGAGCAGAATTATTGATTATTATCGAGAGTTTTCTTAGGTGATTCCCATCACTTAAGATGTAATTAACTATAGGGGCTTGCCCTTATAGGGAATTTTAATGAACCCAGGTAATATAAACCCTGTTTAATGTTTCCATATTAAGCGAGGGAATTTTGTCGGCTTATAAAATTGGTTCGCAGACCAAACGGATGTCACAAATCTTCTAGTTTATTTAATCGAGCCCCACCGTCAAGCAGTGTGTCTATCCTTAGGGATAGATACACGGTTTGTGGTGCGGTGCACGTTTATATAAACTATTTGGGATGTGAGATCGGTTTAATCTCATATCTTAAAACCTTCAAATTTAAAATTATTTTCAAAATCAAATACTACTTTTCAAAATTATTTATTTAAATTAAATTAAAAAATTCGCCGCACAATTTCAGTAGGCGACCCCGTTTCAAAATAAAACACAACCTAAAAAATAATGCCGACAAGATTTCTGGCGACTCCGCTGGGGAAAATTCCTCTCTCCATTATAATCAGATAATTCTGCTTTCAAAAATCGGTAGTGCATCCATATCCTTAGTGGATCAAACTACCCTTCTTTCCGTTGGAATACTATGTTCATTTCTATCTTGAATGAGTATAGCCAACATTCTCTCGGATTTAGGAGCCACTGTTTAGACACCCCTAAACAGAGAGGTTCCGAGATCCTTTTACCTCATTTTGAGGTGGGGTGGACCCCCAATAGGTGTTAGTTTAGGAGTAATCCTTCGAGTCGAGAAGTCTTGCTTAAGACTTTCTTTTCCTTTCCAACTCTGAATCGGATTCCTTACCTTCTCTACACCTTTGAACATTCCGTTCTAAATAAACAAACCCTCCAATAAGTGATTCTTTTAACAAATGATTCCTTCTTATAAATACATGAACAAGAATGAGTTCGGACTCTTTTCAATTCCTTTCTTTTCGTCCTAAAGAAAAGAAGCATAACTTGGGACCGACAACCGAATCTACCCTGCGAAATGGAAGCCCCGAAACCGATTTTCTCCTTCACCAACGGACTGGACTTCGCCGTCTATAAGGATGAAGCTGCCCGACAATGGGATCATCCGATTTGGACGAGGATTTGAAAACACGAACGTCAAGGTCACCGACGTCTCCCTCTTTGCACCGACGAACAAGGTATACGAAGCCGAGGAACCGTCGCTCGAGTTCGACCTTAGGTCGACCCAAGAGTTTCCTCCCTGCAAAGGATCCCGACTAGGAGGAGTACCGCCGTCCGCAGGATGACCGTTCTTACTACCCCCACTCGGTCTTGTTGTTTCGCACCTACCCCGACTTACGCCAAATCAAAGGGGAAAGAAATCCGGAACTCGTGATAAACCTGTTACCGTGGAGGGTACGAATCTTCTCGTAAGACCTTCGTTTTCGAAATCGGGTCCAGTTCAAAGATTCCATCACTAACAAGGACCCAAAGAAGAAACAGAAGTAGAAGGATCGCCAGAGAAGCCAGAGCTGCTGAGATTGCTTTCCTGGAGGAAATTCCAAAGCTGCCAGAATATATACCGCTACCAGAATATACACCGCCGCGAATATACACCGCCGCTCGACTACATACCACTTTTGGGAGGAAGCATGTTCCATCCCCTCTCCGCCGCAGAGGATGAGGAGAATGTTCGCAAGATTGCTGCCACATTACCTCAGCCCGCATACTACAACGATAGCCGCAAGAAAAGAACTACAACTACGTCGTTTGCTCGACTGCAAACTTTGGTAGAAAAGTTAGCAAGGAAGGAAAAGCCGCCCCGTATCGGAGATTCTACGAAGGATAGGGCGGGTGCCGATCAAATCCCGTCTTGGGCCCCGAGTAGAGCCCCCCGTCATGACAGAAAAGCCATGCAAGAGAATGAAGGCTAGTCCGCCTGTCGTAGTCTCAGGATTGCAGATTAGGGAGGATACCACCTTCCAGCATTTGGCCGACCGACCATCTGGTCCTAGACCTTCTGCTGCTAGAAGGATGGTATGGCGTCCCACTGCGGGGCGAGTTGAGATTGAAACGACGGCCGAGAAAGAAAGTCTCGCCGGAGAGGCTGGAATGCGAAGAAAGTGCTACTTTGCGATAAAGGGGACTCGTGAAAAAGGGACCCGGCAGCTATCGCACGACAACCGCAAAGACACACAGAAAGCCCCGCTGGAAGATGCCATGGAAAAGTTGAGAACCGATATCCGACGGTTGGCAAAAGAAAGAGAAGAAAAGTTCGGAGATGAGATCGATTCATCGGAGTTCATGGACGACGAATATGCGAGAAATCAATATGGTTGAGACACGAGCTTCATCGGCTTCGCAAGGTGCTCCACGCAGCCGCGAAGAGAGGAGCCGGAGCCGATGAGAAGACAGCTTCAGGAAAAGGACGACACGATCGCTTAAATGGCGAAAATGATGGAAGAGATGGCCGTAGCTCTGGCCACTCTCCAGAGTCAAGTACAACCACATAGAGAGACACCCCCAGAGGTCATTCACATTGTAGACGGAGGAAAGGAGATTACATCCGTCAATGGGGATGACCAGTGAAAAAGGATACAACACAAAGTATGATCCCCGAAAAGGATATCAAGAGCTTGGTGGAACGAGCAGGTGCGAGAAGCCTTAGCACAATCGAAGAACGGGACATCCATTCGGACCGGTAGACCTTACCCGAAGAATTCGACGCCGTCCAATACCCGAAAGGCTTCGTACCACCTCTGTTCGAGACCTTCGACGGAACCGGGAACCCCAGACAAGGCATGTTGCACACTTTCGTGCCAGTTGTTGCAATGCCGGCGGGAGCGATGCGTTACTCTTCCGACAGTTCGTCAGCAGTCTGTCAGGAATCGCCTTCGACTGGTATGCAGAATTACCTAATGGCTCGGTGAAGACATTCTCAGAGCTAGAAAGCCTCTTCATCAAGCGATTTGCCGGAGCTCAGCACCACATCACTATAGGTGATTTAGTGGTAGAGAAACAAAGGCCAAATGAAACTTTGGTGGATTATATACTTCGATGGAGAAACTTGAGCATGAAGTGTGAACCACAACTGCAAGAACAACATGCAGTCGGCATCTTGCTTAAAAGCATTCACGGCTCGATAGCACTTCTCCTCAAAGGATTCACTATTAAGACTTTCGAGAAGTTGTTAAGCAAGGCCGGAAGCTTGCAAGAAGAGGCGAAGCAATTAAGTTTTGCCGACAAGACGGACAAGCGAAGCAGGTGAAGACCTTCGAAAAGAAATCCGGGATCATTGCGGCGAGTTGATAAAGGCAAGCAACCAATGCAAATACCACCGGAACAGACTGCAAGCAACCACAACAGAATTACCAAGCAACCCGGTCCGGCTATCAGTCATCTCCGCAGTATGAACAACCGCCTCGTCCGCAACCTACATTAAGGGAGCTTCTGAGCAGGGAATATCCGTTCAAAAATGAAGCAGTACCGAAAATGTTCCGTAGCCTAATGAAGACTCCAGATTTCCAGCTGCCAGAGCCTAAAAGACCAGAGGAAGTCAACAAGAACGGTGATCCCAACTTTTGCCCCTACCATCGGATGCTTGGGCACAAGATAGAAGATTGCATAACCTTTAAAAGTTGGCTCAACGACAACCTTCGGAAAGGAAATATAACAATCCCAAAGGAGTACATGAAGGAACCGCAGAAAGGAGGTTCCGTCAATGTTATCTCAACCGATCCCGTCATTCCGATAGATCCCTATGCAACTGACGATGGATGGACTACCGCCTGGACGAGGTCTTCGAAGAAGATTTTAGACGACATCCGAATCGCTTCGGTGCGAGCTTCGATTCGGAGTTCGAGACACGTTAAGCCGAGTACTATCACTTGCGATAGAGGAACCACCTCGACAGGAGACGATCGAAGAAAAGAAGAAAATTGACGAAGAAGAGGGGACCGAGACTCCTAAGGCTAGACTAGGGGCTGCTTATCCTAGGATAGTTGTTTCCGATTCGGGGGAGAAATCCCTCGAACCTCTGATTTTGTATGATTATCTGCTCACTTCGGTGGGATCATATAATGATAAGGGTGATGGCGTTGGCTACGTTTTGACTGTTTCTAATGATTACGTAACTAGCGACAATCCGGACATCGACTTCGATACCAACAACAATTCTCAAATCATACACGATCTCGACGAGCAAAATAACGAAGAAGACATCCATCAAGGAGGCTACGAGAGTTCAACGAAGCAACGGATCTATGCGTGAGTTTCGAGGAGCTCCGGTCACGATAGAGTTAGAACCTTCGGATTCGAAGATAATCCGAAAGAGCTCGTCATTCCGATTCGGGAGGAGACACGGCGAACTCGACACTAGATTCGAAGAAATTACGAAGTCAACTTAAGAAGTGGAAAAGTTCTACCTCCAAGAATGGGTCCGAAAGGACGAAGGAAAGCGGTGGTTGTTCGAGAAGAACCAACCCCGGCAGAAGAAATACCCATTCGAGAAGAAGCCGAGACGCATGAGAACAAAGTGGACTACAATGTGCTAGCCCATCTTAGGAAACTACCGGCCAAGGCGAGCATTTACGATGCTCTCATCTTATCAAAGGAGATGAGAGAAGCTCGATTAAGGCCTTACTTGATCCGGAAATTTGCTTAGCTCGAATGGCCGGGAGATTCCTTAGATGAGGTTAGCTCGTTAAAGGAACGACGAGGTGTTACCTTCACGGACAATGACCTACTACTTGGGACGACGGATCACAACCGACCGTTGTACATTTCGGTTACAATTGGGAAGTTTATGCTCTCCGCAGTATTGGTGGATCCAGGAGCATCAATCAATATAATGAGTCTTCGAACACTAGCATACTTGGAAATTGATGCTAGCGAGCTCGAATCAGACAAAATGTTATTAAGAGGATTCAACCAGAAGGGAGAAAGAGCCCTCGGGTCAATAACGCTACTGATGAAGACCGGTGACTTAGCAAAGACAACCGCAAAATTTCACATAATCGATTCAGAAACGTCGTTCAACGCTCTACTGGGCCGACCATGGATACATGAAAACAGGATGGTACCATCATCCCTGCATCAGTGCATCAAGTATTACGATGGAGGGGAACAGTGCATCAAAGGCGACTTACAACCATTCTCCGTACATGAGATTGGAATCCATGAAGATGCAGCTTATTATGCACCGCCAAAGAAAACGATCTTCTCCGGAGATACCGTAACAAATGAAGTAAAGAAAGTTCGAGACGGCGAAGAACTTGAAGTTCTAGTCCAACGATCACTCACCACTCCCTTCCGGCGAGATGGTGAAGGTTTCTCCACAACTCGCATCCGAGGTCGAGGCGGGGACGAGGTCGTGGCAGAGACGTTAGGACGATTGGACAAAGGAAACCAACCATCAATGTTGATTGGGAAGACAGTTCTGAAGAAGAAAAAGAAATCAAACAAGAAGCAGCGACAATAAGTCGGAAGAAGCCGCAATTCAAGATCTCTCTCGAAGATGAAAAGAATGAAGAATACAAATCAATGTACGAGAAGATTAACCACTACGTACATACTATGACCCTAACCCCGATTCATTCTAACAAGATCGAGGGTATGGTGGTCAAAGAGGTACGTAACGACGGTGCAAAGCCAATCAAATTCTACCGTGGTGTTTCTTCCTCCAAAACTGAAAATCATGTACAATTCGAAGATGTCACTTCATCAGAATTAATGGAATTACCTTTTGAGTGGTACTCTCCCTGTGTTCAAAATTTAATTCAACGTGGTTTATTACCTCGACAATGAACAAAAGGCCAATCACAATATTTTGAAAAATTATGGAATAACTCCGGTCGTCCTCCCAATTCAAAGTATGGTCTCGGATTCGGCACAGTAGGGTCAGTTGACGATACTGGATTTTGCTTGGTTGTCACTTGCGAGTCCAATGAAAACTGCATGGAAACTACAGACGAACTCGAAGATTTACAAATTGGAGATGCTCCACCAGAATTCGAAGAAGAAATCAAATCTACAATAGATGAGTTAATGGAAGTTAATTTAGGTACTAGCGAAGAGCCTAGACCTACCTTTGTTAGCTCCTTACTCAATAAAGAAGACTCCGAAGAAATAATCAAATTATTAATGGAATTTAAAGACTGCTTTGCTTGGAACTACGATGAAATGCCAGGATTGGCTCCAGAGGTTGCAGTTCATAAGCTAGGAATGGATCCTACTTCTGTCCCGGTCGGACAAGGTCCCGGAAGAATGCGTCTAGAAATCGAACAACAAGTCATAGCCGAAGTTAAAAAGCTAATAGACGCTAAATTTGTCCGTGAAGAACAATACCCGACTTGGCTAGCCAATGTGGTGCCGATCGAGAAGAAGAATGGTCAAATCGGAATTTGTGTAGACTTCGAGAGATTTAAACAAGGCATGTCCGAAGGATGAATTCCCTCTACCGATCCCGAATTAATGATCGACATTGCTTCAACACATGAAATATTCTCGTTCATGGATGGATCTTCAGGATACAACCAGATAAAAATGGCTCCAGAAGATGAAAAGCTTACAGCATTCAAAACGCCGATCGGAGTATTTTGCTATACAATAATGCCATTCGGACTGAAGAACGCAGGAGCAACCTACCAAAGAGCAATGACAAGAATTTTTGATGATCTTATCCATAATCAAGTCGAATGCTACGTGGACGATGTGGTCATCAAAAGCAAAGTAAAGGAAAACCACATGTATGATTTGAGAATTGTTTTCGAACGATTAAGACAATTTAACCTTAAGATGAATCCCTTAAAATGCGCCTTCGGCGTCACCTCCGGGAAATTCTTAGGATTCGTTGTCCGACATCGTGGAATTGAAATCAATCCGGAAAAGATTAAAGCTATCTTAGAAATGCCGCCTCCCAAAACCTTAAAACAACTACGATCTTTTCAAGGGAAGTCGGCATATCTTCGACGCTTTATTTCAAACCTGTCGAGTAGGTGTCGGCCTTTCTCGGCACTAGTTAAAAAGGACGCCAAATTTATTTGGGAAGAGAAATGCCGAAGGCCTTCGAAGACATTAAACAATATTTAATGACACCTCCTGTCTTAGCAGCCCTGATCTCGGGTAGACCGCTGATACTTTACACCGCGGCTTTAGACGACTCTCTCGGAGCCCTGTTAGCCCGTGTCGATGATGAGGGTAAAGAAAATGCTCTTTACTACTTAAGCCGTCGGTTACTTCCGACGGAAGTAAGGTATCCCACAATTGAAAAGCATTGTTTAGCCCCGATCTTCGCCGCTCAAAAGCTCGGGCACTACATGCTTTCTCATAAGGTCAACTCGATCTCGAAGTTTAATCCATTGCAATACTTGATGACTCGTCCAACACTTTCCGACGGACTTGCCGGATGGTCAATGATATTATTGCAATTCGATATAACTTTCGTGCCTCTGCGTGCCGTGAAGGGACAAGTCTTAGCAGACTTCCTCGCAGCGCACCCTTTGCCGGCAGAATCTCCTCTCAATGATGATTTGCCAGATGAACAAATAATGAACCTAGAAGACCTTGATGATCGACGTTGGGAATTATATTTCGACGGAGCATCTTCAACACACAAAGACGAAGAATCGCAAGTGATAGTGCCGGTAAGGCAGGAATCGGGCTAATCTTTATAACACCGGAGCGGGGGATGTTAAGATACTCCTACCACTTTACGGAACCGTGTACAAACAATGAAGCGGAATACGAAGCCCTCATAACAGAATCTGGAATTAGCTATTCGAATGGGGATAACGGACATCAATATCTACGGGGATTCGCAGTTAATCATTCAACGGATCGCAGGACAATACGGAATTTTAAAGCCAAGACTCGAACAATACTTCCGAGTATGTCATACGAATTGTTGGAACGATTCCAAATGTGACAATCTACAAAATTCCCGAGAAAGAAAATGCTTTAGCGAGATGCTTTAGCCCGTCTCGCAAAAGAATTCGCTCGTTTGCAAGATGAATCGATGGAAGTGTCGGTTCACGGACGCCGGGTCCTATCACGGCTCGACATGGACACAATACACAAATCGAAAAAGAAAAAGAATCGATTGCGGCGGTGACGGAAAACACAGAAGATTGGCGGCGGCCATTGATGAACTACACCGCAAACGGGAAAGCTACCGGACGATAGGTCGCTAGCCCATCGGATCAAGAAAAGAACTGCGTCTTACGCATTAATAAACAACACATTGTACGAAGGTCTTTTGATCAAATGTGGCTAAGGTGCTTAAGCGGGTCCGAGGCCCGTGAAATCGTTAAAGAGGTGCATTCAGGACTCTGTGGCGCTCCCCAGTCGGGTCCAAAGATGAAAATGAAAATTAAAAGACTAGGGTACTATTGGCCCTCGATGATGACCGACTGCATGAAAATCGTCGAAGAGCCGTCATCAATGCCGAGTGCACGGAGTGGTTCTACACCAACCTCCAAATGTGCTGCACCCGACAATTGCGTTGTGGCCATTTGAATGTTGGGGCACGGATATAGTGGGTCCGATAGAACCACCATCTTCAAAAGGACATCGTTTCATTCTTGCGGCTACGGATTACTTTTCCAAGTGGCGAGAGGCGGTTCCACTTAGAGAAGTGAAAGCACATCACGTGCTACGGTTTTTCAAGAACCAAGTTGTCTACCGTTTCGGAGTGCCGCGCGAGATCATCTCGGACAATGGGTCGGCATTCGAAGCACACAAATCAACAATTTTGTCGGGAGACACGGAATCGGCGGCGATACTCGACAATTTACTACCCAAGAACAAACGGTCTCGCCGAGGCTTTTAATAAAACTCTCGTTCAAATCTTAAAGAAAACCTTGGACGATAATAAGAGAAATTGGCACGAGAAATTGTTAGAAGCCTTATGGGCCTACCGGACAACCTTCGAACTCCTACTCGAAGCTACACCTTACGCTGCGGTGTATGGGTCCGAGGCGAGTGTTACCTTTAGAGGTTCGACTTCCTTCACTCGGAATTGCGAGTTGCAAACAAGATCACGATAGAAGAGAACGCCAAATTACGACTCGAAGAATTAGAAGGCTTGGAAGGGAAAAGACTTGCGTACGCAACGAATTTAGAACTATACCAAGCTAAGATGGTTCACGCCCATGACAAGCCGGTCCGCCCGAGAACCTTGAAAGTTGGTGACTTAGTTCTCGTTCTCAAGAGACTATTCTTGCACACCACAAGATAGGAGGAAAATTTGAACCCACTTGGGAAGGACCGTTTGTGGTTGAAATAGTATACTCGGGAGGTTCCTACCGGCTAGTGAATTGCCAGGGAGAACGACATATGCTTCCGATCAACGGACGATACTTGAAAAAGTATTACGCTACCTGATGTTTCGAAGGAATGAATTCTTCATCCCTAAGAAACACGGGCGAAGTAATTACTTATAATTGGGTCCGAACCCAAAAATAATAAAATGTGTTAAAATAAATAAAGTCATGATAATATGTTTTCCTTGTTTTCTTTTCCAAATCAAAATCTCTTCCCTGATCTTATCCTACTTCATTCCTGTTAAATTTGAAAATAAAATATATATATAAAAAAAATGTATCTTTAATAAACATTTTCTTAATGTTCTTGTTCTTAGTACAGCCCCTGATCCTTTTCCTTGTCTTTTCGCAGGGAAATGTCGAACGGGCGGTTGGTCCTGAACTTTAAGAATGGCGTAAGCCTTGCACTCGATGAAAAGAGGGTGAAAGATGGAGCGATAATCGAGATTGACTCGGATTTCGCACCGGCAGGCCTACAGTACGAGGAAAGTGACTGGGTCCCAGTTAACCGAGAAGAATTACCCGGGCGAGACGGTGATGAAAGTGGGTGGCCCAAGCCACCAATCCAACAACAAGAAAAGAAAAGCAAACACCGAAGAAGATAAGAAAATGAAGTCCGTAGTCGCTACGGCGGAGGGCGAGCTTGTCGCCGCCGCGCCCACGAGAGATTCATGAAGTTCGAAGGGCTACTCTCGCGGCCACGCAACGAAGAAATAAAAATCGCCGTATCCGTAAGATGTTAACAAAACTAGGCGTGGACCGGCGCGACGAGACGATTGCTAATGCCGGTACATACACTTCGAGGACACCGGTTCACCGGGAACCCGAAGAAAGGAGGCCGGTTCCTAGGATAACGTAAAGAATCGGGAAATCTCCGGAAGATCGGAAGAAAGAAGGCTAGCACGCCACCGAATAGAACCACCAATAATGCATGACCTTGTTGCGAAGCAACCCCGGGGATGTCCCGACGAGCATCATCCCCGAGGAGCCGAGGTATGCGGGGAGAACGTGAAGGGATTGTACCATATATCCCACAATATGTCACAAGGCCTCGCCATCTGCAGATCATTCCGGAATACGAGCTGGAGAGGATGCAAAATGTTGAAAAGAAAACCTTTGAATACTTCGAGATAATTAAAGGTAGAAGAATCAATATACTAGAGGGCCTCGAGCTACATACCGACGTATTCTCCGAGTATGAACAACGACAAATCGTGGATTGCATCCGGGATTTGAAAAGAATGGGCCGAGCAGGGCCGCCTAAGGGAAAATACCTACTCGAACCCCGGAGATGGATGCCGGGGAAGGGAAGAATCACAATACAATGCGGATGCTGCTACAACTTTGCTGAAGACAGGAAGGGAAACCCACCGGGAATACTCCGTCATGGGCAAGTGGATCCGATGCCATTAGTCATCAAGAGAATGGTAAAGAGATTGATAACATGAAGGGTATAGCCAGCAGATTGCATACCCAATAGCTGCATTATCAACATCTACAAACGAGGGTGACTGCATACCCCCACATATAGATCACCACGACTTCGTCGGACCTTTCGCACGAGTCTCTTTCCTGAACGAGTGTAACATCATGTTCGGATCTGACCTCCAGATAGCAGGCCCGGGTGAGTTCTGAGGGCCAGTAAAGATACCTTTACCGGTAGGTTCCGTCATGATACTTAAGGGCAACAGAGTAGATATCGCTAAGCATTGCATACCAGGAGTGCCAGTGAAGCGGATCTCAGTTACTTTCAGGAGAATGGACGACAGCAAGACACCTTACCATTTCCAACCAGACCCAGAGCTAGAGAACCTCCGGCCTTACGAGCTGTGAGTTATATGGGAGATATCACACCTCCAACGTACATCCAGCCGACATCCTTGCCAAGGATGGCTTGGAAGGTGATGTTATTAACCATGTACCCCACTATTCAGACATGGATTTTTGACATATGCTTCTTTGGATGGACCAACAAAGATCATACATAGTCCGTTTTGAGTCTACATGGATTGTATGAAATGTATTCCAGATCGAGTTGTATGATGTATTTTCAACATGATTGGAATGAAAGTGACCATGTCACATTTTTGGCCTTCACCTCTTTTGTGAAAATTGATTGGGAAACGCCATTAAAGTTAAATGAAACTTCGAACAAAGAACAGAAAAGAAACAAAAAAAAGGGATAAAAGAAAACTTTCTTTAAAAATCTTAAAAAAATGACGAACACCAAATTCACGTGAACATTAAATGAACGATAAAATAAAATTTGAATCATTAAAAGATAAACGAAATCAACATGAATGATAAATCAAATCACAAAGCAAATTCTCAATCAAATTTAAAATTCAATCTTTCCAAAATCCAAATCAAATTTCAATCTTTTCAAATCACAAATCAAATTCTCAATCAAATTCCAAATCCAATC
Organism: Papilionanthe hookeriana x Papilionanthe teres; assembly: GCA_022702705.1. Classification (NCBI taxonomy): domain Eukaryota; kingdom Viridiplantae; phylum Streptophyta; class Magnoliopsida; order Asparagales; family Orchidaceae; genus Papilionanthe; species Papilionanthe hookeriana x Papilionanthe teres. The sequence goes on from CM040435.1 coordinate 56,374,286, forward strand.
CCGATCAAGTTTCAAATTTGATCTTCCAAATTTCAAATCAAATCCTAAATCAAATTTCAATCGAGTTCAAACTCATCCTTCCATACATCAAATTCAAACTTTTGGGTCGAGGATTTTACATCCAAGACTGCACTGCTTTAGGATTCTTTCCTATTGCACTGAAGTACATCAAATTCAACCCTTTGGGTCGAGGATTTTATATCCAAGACCGCACTCGCTTAGGATTCTTTCCTATTGCACTGAAGTACATCAAATTCAACCTTTTGGGTCGAGGATTTTACATCCAAGACCGCATCGCTTAGGATTCTTTCCTACGGCACTCGAAATACATCAAATTCAACCTTTTGGGTCGAGGATTTTACATCCAAGACCGCATCGCTTTAGGATTCTTTCCTATTGCACTCGAAGTACATCAAATTCAACCTTTTGGGTCGAGGATTTTACATCCAAGATCGCACTCGCTTTAGGATTCTTTCCTATTGCACTTCGAAGTACATCAAATTTAACCTTTTGGGTCGAGGATTTTACATCCAAGATCGCACTCGCTTTAGGATTCTTTCCTATTGCACTCGAAGTACATCGAATTCAACCTTTTGGGTCGAGGATTTTACATCCAAGACTGCACTCGCTTTAGGATTCTTTCCTATTGCACTTGAAGTACATCAAATTCAACCTTTTGGGTCGAGGATTTTACATCCAAGACCGCATCGCTTTAGGATTCTTTGCCTATTGCACTGAAGTACATCAAATTCAACCTTTCGGGTCGAGGATTTTATATCCAAGACTGCACTGCTTTAGGATTCTTTCCTATTGCACTGAAGTACATCAAATTCAACCTTTTGGGGCGAGGATTTTACATCCAAGACTGCACTGCTTTAGGATTCTTTTCCTATTGCACTGAAATACATCAAATTCAAACTTTTGGGTCGAGGATTTTACATCCAAGACCGCATCGCTTTAGGATTCTTTCCTATTGCACTCGAAATACATCAAATTCAAACTTTTGGGTCGAGAATTTTACATCCAAGACTACACTGCTTTAGGATTCTTTTCCTATCGCACTCGAAATACATCAAATTCAAACTTTTGGGTCGAGGATTTTACATCCAAGACTGCACTCGCTTTAGGATTTTTCCTATTGCATCGAAATACATCAAATTCAAACTTTTGGGTCGAGGATTTTTACATCCAAGATCGCACTTGCTTTAGGATTCTTTTCCTATTGCACTCGAAGTACATCAAATTCAAACTTTTGGGTCGAGGATTTTAATATCCAAGACTCGTATCGCTTTAGGATTCTTTTCCTATCGCACCGAAATACATCAAAATTCAAACTTTTGGGTCGAGGATTTTAATATCCAAGACCTGCATCGCTTTAGGATTCTTTTCCTATTGCACTTCGAAATACATCAAAATTCAAACTTTTGGGTCGAGGATTTACATCCGAGACTGCATTGCTTTAGGATTCTTTCCCTATTGCGATGAAATACATCAAAATCAAACTCTTGAAGTTAAGGATTTTACATCTAACACCGCATTGCTCTGAGATCTCTCCTCATTGCAATGATTCAATCTGATCAATTCAATTTTCTTTCGAGGCTGAAGATGTTACATCTAAAACCTCAGAATTCCAATTTTCATTTCAAATCAAATCCCTTTAAATTAATCTTGACAAACTTCAATTTAAATTGAAATTCCAAACTAAAATCTAAACTCACACATCAAAACTTAAATCGAAACAAAATAAAATCTAAATCGAAATTCCCCCAGGTCATGTGATTTAGGATTCACCTCCTTTTCCTTTCCCCAGCGAGAGTTCAGGAATCTCCAGTTTCAGAGATATACTTGCTACTCCCCAGCGAAAACTCCTCTATTTCATCCTAAGTTTGTCACTTGGATGTTTGTGTTGGTTTTGTTGATCGCTTCGGTCAACCCCAATACGCGCGGTGTGCTCCGTCAGCTCACCACACCTATTGGGGGTCCATTTGTTGACCTCATTTTTGATGAGGTCTTCTCTTCTTCTCTTTAGTACTTAGGATCTAGCCTTAGGCTTTTCCTTTCGACTATCTTAGAGGACTAGAATTGGGACCCACCTTTTAGAAATTCAAACCACTTCTTAACTCCCTGCAAACTCCACAAACTTGATCGTAGACCCCTAATCACCTAGAGGGTTGAAATCAGATGTGGAAGTTTAAAGGATGAGTTCCTATAGGACTCTTTGGCCTTAGGACTGCCCTGGGTGGCCTGGTCTGGTGAAGGGGCTGGCTTACACATACACTACACCTATACACTACACTTCCACATACCTCCTAAAACCACACCCATACTTAACTTGACCTCCTGACTCATGTGGGTGATTCACATGGATGGTCCTTAACCCCTAAGCCCTTGGCTAAGAGGGTTAGGAACAACATAGTGAATGCCTCAAATGAGTCCCTTCATGGCTCATGTGGGCTTGACATGGCTTCATGGCTCAACCAAAATAACTTCTTTCCACTTACATCCACCCAATCTCCAATTTCCCAAATTTTCAATTTTTGACCCCCGGGACCCTACACCCGCTTAGCCTACCCAAAACCCCCGAAATTACCCAAATTTCTCAAAATTTCCAAATTATCCACAATTCTCCAAAATCATTCCCAAACATTTCCACATCACTTAAATTGATCATCCATACCCAAAAATACCAAAAATTCCAAGAAAACCTCCCAATACCCTCCAAATACCCAAAATACCCCTCTTGGCCAAAAAATCCAAAAATTCAGAAAACTCCCAGAAAATTCCAAAAAATCCCAAATATTCCCAATTTCATTTTGTCCAACTACACCATGGGCCAATTTTTTCAATTTACCCTACTTTTGTCAAAACCCCCAATTTGACCCATTTTAACCCTAAGTGAACCCAATGTCAAACAAAACCTACACAATTGACCCCAATTTTGTTCCAATTCAATTATAAACTTCAATTCAATATCCCAAATACCAATCTAGACCAAATCCAATCCCAATTTGATTGACATTTGGATCCAATCTCACTTTTGGCCTTAAAGCCCAATTTTGACCCATGACCCAAACCTAACCCAAATTCACCCCATTCAACTCCAATTAACCCCAAACCTTTTCTAAATCTTCCTTAACATTCCCACAAACAAAACACCAACATGATTTGCCCAAAATTTAGACCCAAATCCCACTCAAATTCAACCCAAAGCTAAAAGGCCCATTTTCGACCTAAACCCAAACCTAACCCAAATGAGCCCAAACCCCAAAATCAAAGCCCAACCAAAGCCAAAACCTCTTTGAAACACTCCCATAGACATTTCTCAACATTGATTTTATATCAATTTCAACCCTAGCCCAACATTAGCCCAAGTTAGCCCAATTTGACCTACATAGGCCCACTTACCAAATAAATCCAAATTCAAACCAATTCAACTCCAAATCACACCAAATTGATTCCAAGCCCTTCATAGAACACCCCTAAACCAATTATGACATTTATTTGACAAAGTTCTTCACAAAATCTTTACCCAAATGCCCATCCTAAAATCAAAAAGCCCATTTCCCTTAAACTTTCCTAAAGGCCCACTTCACCACATCTAAAGGCCCAAAATTTACCCTAAAGCCCACATGACATCTCCATTTGTCATCCACTTAATTAAAGCCATTACCTAAGTCCTAAATTCACCATCAAATTATTCCAAATCAAGTTTCATACAAATTTCCATCAAATTACCAAAAATTCTTAAAACCCATTTTCATGAAATTGACCAAACCTTTTCCCAAGCCAAAGGTGAGCCATTCACAAGCCATATGAAGCCATGAAAATTTGGCATGTGACCATGCCATTAATGGCAAAAGGAGGAGGTCCTTTAACCATCTCCTAAAAGTCATTAGCCTTAAGCATGTTTCCCCTTAACCAAGATTTAATCCAAATATTCTTGGATAAGGACATCACCACCTCTCGACCGACTAACCTAACCGATCTTCTCGACCAAGACCAGCCATGGGGAGGTGAACCCAACCCAAACCAATGGGTTGACCAATTTCAAGCCAAAGTGGCCTCTCCCCCATTCCATTTTAATCCAAACACTTTACACATGTCCAAGCCCAATTGACTTCACCATTGCCAAGCCCTGACCTCCCTGGTCAAGATGGTGACCCATGCTCGCCGGCCACCGCCCGGATCGCCGGAAAACACCACACCCGAGAGCTCACATGTGAGCCAACTTTGAAATTCCACCTTGCCGAGCCGCCCCATGCCCAATGGCCACCATGGTCGTTCTTCCCATGACCAGAGCAGCTGATCCCAACCCTCGCCATCCCCGGGAGGCTCTCCAGCCACCTCTATTTAAACCCGACCCCCTCACGGCCATGAGAGGAGAGTTGCACAAACCTTGCCGAAACTCGCCAAAATTGTTCCAAACCCTTCTCCACCCTGTAGAGCAGTTGAGCCCCGGTGTCAATTTGCCCTAATCCCCACTCGATAAAATCCAATTTCCCAACCGAAATTCCACCCAAAACCAGGACACTTCTCCACAGGTGAGCCAATTCCCAAATTGATTGGTTCTACACCATCACCGGACCGAGGGAAGGTGTCCACCGACAAAAGCCCCATCTCCAGAGCCACCCGATTGCTCCAGCCTCCAAGCTTTGTGATCGGGCTTGGTCGAAATCACATCTGAGACAATTCACTGCGACCGGGAGACTTCATCCGGAGCTTCGTCGGGATCCAATCGAAGGTGCAACAACTCTCAGATCGAAGCCACACTTCTCTGAGCAAAGGTATGAGCTAATTCTTCATCCCGAGCTTCTGGAGATTCTCCACTTCAAATGCCTTAGTTTCAATGCATGATAACCGTATAGATGTGTTCGTCTCTTCAAGACGAATCCATAGAGCATAAGAACATGAAAATCCATTGAGTATCGAGTGAGATCTTAGGGATTTAATGTGGACGGCTCTCGGGTGAGGACGCTCGGGGACGATGAACGGATGCCGTCCATTCGCACACGCGCGGACGAACGGCTCGGATGGCGTCGGACCGAGAGACGGCACGAGAACCGCGGGGCCGGGACTGCCGACTCGGGTGGCGGCGTCGAATGGGAGCGCGACACGCGGCGTTTCGGAGATGCCGAGGATGAGTTGGCGCCGCGTGGATAAATAGAAAATTAGGGTATTTTTTGATTTATTTAATTCCCTAAACTTCAAAAATTCATAACTCGTGTAGAAAAATCAGAAAAATAAAATAAAAATACCCTCTTGCTCGGTGAATAGAGGAGAATAATGTGGAAAAGAAATCATTTAATTTCATCAAGTATTTTATTTTTTATAATTTATTTACTCTCTGCATACTTTTAATTCTCCATGCATGTATACAATTCACCATGGCATGAGACCAAAGGGCTTTTGAAGCCTCTGAATTTGGGAACATTCCCCGAATTTTCCAAAGTCAGAGGCCATCCCTATAAAAAGTTATTGATTTTTCAAATTCATGTTGCTGTTTTGAGTATTTTAATTCCAATAAATAGCATGTTGTGAAATAAATTCTAGGAAAATTTGGTGATGTTTCTTATGACCAGAGAACCCTAGGAAAAATAGGTTTTGACTTAGTTCATTTAAAATAACACTAATTGGCTTAAACACCCAAAATAGGTCTCTAATTAATTAGAGTTAACCTTGCATCAAATTGACTTGAAATCAATTCTCCACTGACCTTTAGGATCAGAGGAATCCACCATAAAAGTTTGAGGTCAATTGGACTTGGTTAGCCCCACTAATTGGGTTGATTAAGCCACTTAGCCATTTTAAACTTTAAAAATTCATAACTTTTAAAATACCTTTCAAAAATTCACTAAATTGGTTTTGGAGCCTCTCTGATATCAGGGGAACCTAAGAAAATTAAACTTTCAATTTTCCAAAAAGTTGATTTTTAATAATATTTTAATATTTTTAATAATTAAAAAATAATAAAAATCACAAAAATAATAAAATTCACCAAAATGTCACATTTTGAATTTTAATCACATAGGAACAAATCCCACATTTTTCTTAGGTCTATTTAGTGAGATATTAAATTTTAAAGCTTTAAGGTAATTTTAAAATTAAAAAAATGTATTTTCTAGCATTTTCACTAAAATAATTATGATAAATCATAGAAAAATCAGAAAATTGCAAAATTTGCTTCTCTGATTTCCTTGATATCAGAGAGATTTTTAAAAATATAAAATTCATTTTTCAACATTTATTTTATTTTTAAATTAATTAACACTCCAAAACTTAAAATAATTATAATAAAAATAATATAATTCAAAAAATCACCAAAATTGGTCCAAGTGATCCTCTAATCATTAGGAATGTATCCTAATTTTCTTAAGGATAGAAACTTTCCCTTGGTCATGTTATTAAATTTTTCTTGAAAATCTCTACTTTCTACCAAAAATAATTATATAAATAAATTAAATACAGAAAAATCACATTTTCTCCTCTCATGTCTTTATTGACATATGAGTGAAGTCACATAAAAATTTCAAGTTTATTTGAGTTTAATTTAGTGAGTTATGAAATTATTAAGCTTAAAGGGTAAAATGGTATTTAAAATTTTAACCCTTAACTAAAACTTTAGGTTTAATAAAAAAATTAACAAGTAAAATATTTGATCCTAATCTGATTTGGATGATTGAAATTTAAATGATTAAAGGGTAGAAACCCATTAAGCAATTTTAAAATGATTAAACTTTAATTAAATAATTGATTAAATTTGGAAGAATAATAAAATTGGAATTATTAAAAATAGGGATATTATTAGGAAGAGATTTATTCTTTAATTTAAAAATCCCTAAATTAATTATCTCATTAATATTCAATTCTTAATTAAAATGATAACTCAAATTTAAAATATTAAAAGACTTAATCATTAAACTAAAATTAAATTATTAAACTCTTTTAAAAAAAAATTTCAATTAAAATTAAAAATAAAATAAAATTAAAATTAAATTAAATTAAATAAATTAAATTAAATTAAATTAAATTAAATTAAGATTAAAAAATTAAATTAAATTAATAATTAAATTAAATTAAATTAAATCAAATTAAATTAAAATAAATAAAACCAAATTAAATCAAATTAAATTAAATTAAATTAAATTAAATTAAATTAAATTAAATCAAACTAAATCAAATTAAATTAAATTAAATTAAATTAATTAAATTAAATTAAAATTAAATCAAATCAAATTAATTAAACATCAAATCAAATTAAATTGAACTATATTGAATTAAATTAAATTAAAACTCAATTAAATTAAATTAAGTTGAATTAAATATAACATCACTAAAGACATAAAGAATTCAAAATAAATCTAAAATAACTTGAACACTATTCCAAATTTAAACACATTAACTTAAATCAAATCATTTGAATACCAATTTACCCATGAAAGTTTTAGTTATTATAACTCCTAAACAGAACATTAAATGAAATTTTACTTCACTCATAGGATATTCAAATGTCCTAGTTCACTGAGCAAGTTAACAAAACTTGAATTCCCGGACGATTAATTCATTTGTATAATTAAATTCATTTGGACTTAAAACAATCCTAGAAATATTGAAAAGATGTTTAAGATTATTCTTAAGCACTTCCTCAATATGATAGGACATTTATAAGAACAATTGGACTTAATTATTCTTTGATGAAGAAAATCGTCCTCAAACTAAAACACAAAGAACCTAGACGTCATAGGAGATGACTAGCTATAGGATTAGGAATTTGGTAGAAAACCATAACCCTTACCTTAGCTTTACCTAGGAACTTGCTTAAATATTCTAATTGTGTTTTAAGTGCAGCTTGGGATGACGGGAAGACCCTCCAGGTACGCTTTTATTTTATTGTAATCTACTTTATTGCAATTTACTTTCTTGCAATTTCATTAATCGCATCGCACTTACTTTTCTTGCATGATAAACAACTGTTGCATGAAAACTCACACCTTTAGGATAGACCCTAAAACTGAAACCAAAACTAAGTTAAAAGTCATTGCAAGATAAAATTCACCGCCACAACATTTCAAAATATAAAACAACTCAAAATTTAATCACAAACAGAACATAAAACTACAATTACAACTAAATTAAATAGTCCTGTTTGATGATCGGGAATACCTCGGATGATGTAACCTACGTGTTGCTAACGGGATTTCCCATGGTCTAAATGAAAGTGTGGAACTCATTCAGTTGAGTTTAGCAAATTCATCTGGACTAAGTGAATCCGATAAAAATAATGATGCCGGAAGGATGGAACCGCGGGATCTTAACCGGTGTCGTTATAATCAACTTTAAGATTTGTTTTAATTAAAACGTAAAAAACACTTGGAAATTAAGATTTTCTCTAAACCAAAACACTTTTCTCATCCCCCGATTTATAATTTCTAAAACTAAACCTCTGCAACAACAAGGAGCTCGGAGCATGGTGGGCAGCACGGCCATCGTCATCAGCAAAACCTGAGTCTACTTCAGCAAAACTTTCCTAGAACTAAATAACCAAGCCGTAGGACTTCGAGGTAATTTGCCTAGTGCAACATAAATCCTCAACCCTTCGTTAGGCATTTGCATTGCAAATTAAGCCCTAACCGGTCTTAGGATTCCGAGGTAGTCGTTGGGTACGACATAAACCCTCACATCTTCAAGGCTATTTGTATGATTCTATCATATAAATATAAGTCCTAATTAACTAAAATTGGCAAAATCAAAACATTTAAATAAATATTAGGACTTCCCTAAATCCAAGCCAAACAATAGGATAGTCGGGAAATTACCGAAGTTCACTTCAAATCTGTGATTTCTCCTACTTTTCTTCCTTTGGATTCACAAAACAAAATGTTCCAAACTTGATCCATTCCCTATTGAAATTCCAAAATTTCAATCCCTTGAAAATCTTAAACTTTGAAATCCTTGAGAGCAGAATTATTGATTATTATCGAGAGTTTTCTTAGGTGATTCCCATCACTTAAGATGTAATTAACTATAGGGGCTTGCCCTTATAGGGAATTTTAAAGAACCCAGGTAATATAAACCCCGTTTAATGTTTCCATATTAAGCAGGGAATTTTGTCGGCTTATAAAATTGGTTCGCAGACCAAACGGATGTCACAAATCTTCTAGTTTATTTAATCGAGCCCCACTCGTTGACGGTGTATCTATCCTTAGGGATAGATACACGGTTTGTGGTGCGGTGCTCGTTTATATAAACTATTTGGGATGTGAGATCGGTTTAATCTCATATCTTAAAACCTTCAAATTTAAAATTATTTTCAAAATCAAATACTACTTTTCAAAATTATTTATTTAAATTAAATTAAAAAATTCGCCGCACAATTTCAGTAGGCGACCCCATTTCAAAATAAAACACAACCTAAAAAATAATGCCGACAGTGATATGTAAATTTGGATCCTCATTAAGTGTTCTACCAAATTGATTATTTTGTACTATTTGGATAATAGCAGGTTTAAGTTCAAATGAATTAGCAGCAACATCAGGATTTTAAATAGTTATATGAATTTCATCTGTTGTTGGGTTAGCATAATCTCTTAAAGGTCGTGGAAAATTTCCAATCATTTCTCTGATTATCTTGATTATTCGCCATTTTACAAGGATTTTCAGTTTGTTTTTGTTGTTTTCTAATTTTTGTAACAGTAAGCTCTAGCTCCGAATCGTAAGGTACTAAACCTATAGATCCACTATGACGCATATAAAATCACACAAATACTTTAAAAAGTAAACAAAAACACACAATTACACACTACAAAGTAAAGGTTTTCAGTTAATATATTATCAGTAGATACCGTTTATATTTCCTTCCTTCCATCCCCAGCAACGGCGCCAAAAACTTGACTGCACAGACTTTAATATTGCAAGAACTTATGAACTCAAATTTATATATATTTATAATGATTTTGTAAAGTCCAAACATTCAACACAAGTACACGTATCGTATCAAGTAATACAGGGCTCTAATGGAGTCTTGGTTATCGATCCCACAGGGAAGGCAAGAATCTTACAATAGATAATGTAATACTGAATTCCAATACTCAAATTGCAATTAAAGTTTAACGTTTACTTCTACTACCAAGATGCAGAAAACAGTAACAATTAAGCAAACTATAATTACTTCTAATATCTTTAAAATAGAATTAACTAACAAACACACACTAATATATATATATTTGAAAGGTTTTGATATATAAGAAAAATAGCTTTCTTCTTACAACGAGTATATGATGTGTGGATGATATGGAATGATTATCTAAGGTATTGTCAAAAATAGGAGCACAAATGTTTCTTTACCCTCAAAAGAGTACTGATCTACCTAAAAAATACTCATTTTTATGCCTTATTTATGATTCAATTCTTAAGAATATTATGCTTTAATGAAAGCTATTTTCATATTTATGGATTTAGATGATTAAAAAAAGTCTAAGAAAGAAAAAGAAGGAAAAAGGATCAAAAAGGAGAAAAATGGAGCTTATTAAGCAAAATTTTGGAATTATTGGCCTGGCGCCTAGGCGCCAGAGTCCGGCACTGTTGACCTCATTTTTGATGAGGTCTTCTCTTCTCTCTTTAGTACTTAGGATCTAGCCTTAGGCTTTTCCTTTGACTATCTTAGAGGACTAGAATTGGGACCCACCACTTAGAAACTCAAACCACTTCTTAACTCCCTGCAAACTCCACAAACTTGATTGTAGACCCCTAATCACCTAGAGGATTGAAATCAAATGTGGAAGTTTAAAGGATGAGTTCCTATAGGACTCTTTGGCCTTTGGACTGCCCTGGGTGGCCTGGTCTGGTAAGGGCTGACTTACACATACACTATATTTATACACTACACTTTCACACACCTCTTAAAACACACCTGTACCCAACTTGATCTCCTGACTCATGAAGGCGATCCACATGGATGGTCCTTAACCCCTAAAACCTTGGCTAAGAGGGTTAGGAACAACATAGTGGATGCCTCAAATGAGTCCCCTCATGGCTCATGTGGGCTTGATATGGCTTCATGACTCAACCAAAATGATTTCATTCCACTTACATTCACCCAATCTTCAATTTTCCAAATTTTCAATTTTTGACCTCCGAGACCCTGACCACCTAACTTACCCAAAATCCTTGAAATTACCCAAATTTTTCAAAATTTCCAAATCACCCAAAATTCCCCAAAATTAACCTTGAACATTCCCACATTACTCAAATTGATCACCCATACCCAAAATTACCAAAAATTCCAAAAATACCTCCCAATACCCTCCAAATACCCAAAATACCCCTCTTGACCCAAAAATCCAAAAATTCAAAAAATTCCCAAAAAATTCTAGAAACTCCCAAATATTCCCAATTGCATTTTGTTCAACTACACCATGGGCCAATTTTGTCAATTTACCCTACTTTTGTCAAAACCCACAATTTGACCCATTTTAACCCTAAGTGAACCCAATGTCAAACCAAACCTACCCAATTGACCCAAATTCTGGTCCAATTCAATTCTAAACTTCAATTCAACATTCCCAACACCAATCTAGACCAAATCCAAGTCCAATTTGACTGACATTTGGATCCAATTTCACTTTTGGCCTTAAAGCCCAATTTGGACTCATGACCCAAACCTAACCCAAACTCCCCCAATTCAATTCCAATTAACCCCAAATCTTTTCTAAACCTCCCTTAACATCCCTACAAACAAAACATTAACATGATTTGAACAAAATTTAGAACCAAACCCCACTCAAATTCAACCCAAAGCTAAAAGGCCCAATTTTGACCTAAACCCAAACCTAACCCAAATAAGCCCAAACCTCAAAATCAAAACCCAACCAAAGCCAAAACCTCTTTGAAACACTCCCATAAACATTTCTCAACATTTATTTTACATCAATTTCAACCCTAGCCCAACATTGGCCCAAGTTAACCCAATTTGACCTATATTGGCCCATTCACCAAGGAAGCCCAAATTCAACCCAATTCAAACCCAAATCACTCCCAACTTGCTTCAAATCACTCATGACACATCCATGAACTAAACAAAACATTTGTTTGGCCCAATCCTTCACAAATTCCCATCCATAAATTTATTTTTAAACCAAAAGCCCACTTTCTTAAACCTTCCTAAAAGCCCAAATTCCATGCTAAAGCCCATATGACAAATTCTTCTCATCATACCCTTAATTAAAATCATCCCTAAGTTCAAATCAATCATCAAATGATTCCAAATCAAGCCATGTGCCAAATCCCATCAAATCACTCCTAAATTACCAAAATTCCTAAAAACCTCTTTCATGAAAGTCGACTTAGCTTTTTCCAAGCCAAAGGTGAGCCATGAAGCCATGCATGAGCCACATGGGAGCCATGAGAGCCATGGAATCTACTTTCCACCTCACCATACCCAAGATGGCAAGAGGAGGAGGCCCTTTCCATATTCTCTTAAGGGGGATTAGCCACTTCCATGACTCCACTAAACCATGCTTAAACTTTATCAGTACTTGGATGGTGACCCTTCCCCACTAATTAAGCCGACCTAAACCACTTTATCTTCAGATCCAAACTAGCCATGGGAAGGTGCACCTAGCCCAATCCATGCATTTGACCAATTTGAGCCAAAATATACCCTTACCCCATTCTACTTTGATTCAAACACTTTACACATGTCCAAGCCCAATTGCCTTCACCAACTTCAAGCCCTGGACCTCCTGACCTTGAGGGTGACCCATGCCTGCCGGCCAGCCACCTGGGCCGCAGGAAAACACCATGGACGAGACATGGGAAGGAGCCAAGCATTGAAATTCCACCTTGCCGAGTTGCCCCATGCCCAGTGGCCATTACAGCTGTTCTCCCCTTGACCTAAGCAGCTGATCCCAACCCTCGGCCATCCCCGCGAGGCTCTCCAGCCACCTCTATTTAAACCCGACCCCCTCACGGCCATGGAGGAGAGTTGCACAAACCATGCCGAAACTCTGCCAAAATTGTTCCAAACCCTACTCCATACTTAGAGCAGTTTATCCCCAGTGTCAATTTGCCCTAATCCCCACCAACAGAACCCAATTTCCCAACTGAAATTTCATCCAAAAACCAGGACACTTTGCCACAGTGAGCCAATCTTCAAATTGACTGGCCCTACACCTTTACTAGACCAAGAGGAGAAGTTTCCCACCGAAAGCCCCATCTCCAGGCCACCCAGCTTGTTCCGGACTCAAGCTTTGTGATCGGGCTTGGTCGAAATCATACCTAGGCGATTCACCGGACCGGGAGACTTCATCTCGGAGCTTGCCGGGATCCAATCGAAGGTGACACAACCCTCGGATTGAAGCCACACTTCTCCGAGCAAAGGTATGAGCTAATTCTTCATCCCGAGCTTCGGAGATTCTCCATTTCAAATGCTTTAATTTCAATACATGATCACCGTATAGATGTATTCGTCTCTTCAAGACGAATCCATAGAAGCATAAGAACACGAAAATCCATTGAGAAATGAGTGAGTTCTTAGGATTTTAGTGTGGACGGCTCTCGGGTGAGAACGCTTGGGGACGATGAACGGATGCCGTTCATTCCATACACGAGCGGACGGACAGCCAGGATCGCGCCGGATGAGGAGAAGGAACAATACAGCGGGCCCCGGGAGCGCTGAGTTGGATGGCGGCGTCGAATGGCAGCGCGACACGCGGCATTTCGGAGCTGCCGAGGTTGACGCGGTGCCGCGTGGATAAATAGAAAATTAGGGTATTTTCTTATTTATTTAATTCCCTAAAACTTCAAAAATCCATAACTTTGTGTAGAAAAATCAGAAAAATAAAATAAAAATACCCCCTTGCTCAGTGAACAGAGGAGAATAATGTGAAAAAGAAATCATTTAATTTCATTAAGTATTTTATTTTTAATGATTTATTTACCCTCTGCATTGTTTTAATTCTCCATGCATATAGGAAATTCACCATAAGCATGAGACCATAGGGCTTTTAAGCCTCCGAATTTGGGAACATTCCCCGAATTTTCCAAAGTCGAGGCCATCCCTATGAGAAGTTATTGATTTTTCAAATTCATGTTACTGTTTTGAGTATTTTAAATCTAATAATTAGCATGTTGTGAAATAAATTCTAGGAAAATTTGGTGATGTTTCTTATGACCAGAGGACCCTAGGAAAAATAAGTTTTGAATTAGTTCATTTAAAATAACCCTAATTGGCTTAAACACCCAAAATAGGTCCCAAATTAATTAGAGTTAACCATATATCAAATTGACTTGAAATCAATTCTCCACTGACCTTTAGGATCGGAGGAACCCACCATAAAAATTTGAAGTCAATTGGACTTGGTTAGCCCTACTAAATGGGTTGGTTAAGCCATTTAGTCAATTTGAACTTTAAAAATTCATAACTTTCAAAATGCTTTTCAAAAATTCACCAAATTAGTTTTGGAGCCTCTCTGATATCAGGGGAATTTAAGAAAATTAAAATTTTAATTCTCTAAAAAATTTAATTTTTTGCATTATTTTAATATTCTAATAATTTAAAAAATAAAAAAATCACAAAAATAATAAAATTCACCAAAATGTCACATTTTGAATTCTAATCACTTAGGAACAAACCCCATATTTTTCTTAGGTCTATTTGGTGAGATATTAAATTTTAAAGCCCTAAGGTAATTTTAAAATTAAAAAAATATATTTTTAGCATTTCCACTAAAATAATTCTAATAAATCAAAGAAAAATCAAAAAATTGTAAAAATTGATTCTCTGATTTCCTTGATATTAGAGAGATTTTTGAAAAATATAAAATTTATTTTTTAACCTTTATTTTATTTTTAAATTAATTAATACTCCAAAACTTAAAATAATCATAATAAAAATAATATATTTCAAAAAATCACCAAAATTGGTCCAAGTAGTCCTCTGGTCATTAGGAATGTCTCATAATTTTCTTAAGGACAGAAACTTTCCCTTGGTCATATTATTAAATTTTCCTTGGAAATCTCTATTTTCTACCAAAAATAATTACATAAATAAATTAAATACAGAAAAATCACATTTTCTCCACTCATGTCTTTATTGGCATATGAATGAAGTCACATAAAAATTTCAAGTTCATTTAAGCTCAATTTAGTGAGTTATGAAATTATTAAGCTTGAAGGGCAAAGTGGTAATTAAAATTTTAACCCATAATTAAAACTTTAGGTTTAATAAAATTAAAAAGTAAAATATTTGATTTTAATCTGATTTGGATGATTGAAATTTAAATAATTAAAGGGTAGAAACCTATTAAACATTTTAAAAATAATTAAAATAAACCTAATTAAATAATTGATTAAATTTGGAAGAATAATAAAGTTGGAATTATTAAATAGGGATATTATTAAGAAGAGATTTGTTCTTTAATCTAAGGGTCCTTAAATTAATCATCTCAATAATATTTAATCAACAATTAAAATGATAATTCAAATTTAAGTTTTAAAATGTTAAAGGACTTAATCATTAAAATTAAATTAAAGTTAAATTATTAAACTCTTTTTAAATTTTCAATTAAATTAAAATTAAAAATAAAATTAAATTAAAGATTAAATTAAATTAATTCAAACAAATTAAATTAATTTAAATTAAATTAAATTGAACAAATTAAATTAAATTGAATTAAATTTAATTAAATTTAATTAAAATTAAATTAAATTAATTAAATTAAATTAAATTAAAACATATTAAATTAAATTAAATCAAATTAAATTAAATTAAATTAATTCAAATTAAAATTAAATTAAATTAAATTAAATCAAATCAAATTAAATTAAATTAAATTAAATCATATCAAATCAAACTAAAATTAAATTAAATTAAATTAGATAATGGAATCAAGTTAAAATTAAAACAAATTAAATTAAAATTAAAATTAAAATTAAACCAAATTAAATTAAATTAAATTAAAGATAAATTAAATTAAAAATAACATCACCTAAGACATAAAGAAATTCAAAAATAAGTATAAAGCAATTTGAACACTATTCCAAATTTAAACCCGTTAACTGAAATTAAATTAAATCACAAACCATTCAACACCAATTCGCCCTCGAAAACTTTTATCGTCATAACTCCTAAACGTAATGTTAAATGAAGTGTTACTTCACTTATAGGATATTCAAATGTCCTAGTTCATCGAGCAAGATAACAACAAAACTCGAAATTCTCGGACGATTAATTCATTTGTATAATTAAATTCGTTTGACTTAAAACAATCTCTAAGCAATATTGAAAAGATGTTTAAGATTCTTCTTAAGCACTTCCTCAATATGATAGGATGTTTATAAGAACAACTGAACTTAATTGTTCTTTGATGAAGAAAATCATCCTCAAACCAAAACACAAGAACCTAGACGTCATAGGAAATGACTAGCTATAGGATTAGGAATTTGGTAGAAAACCATAACCCTTCCCTTAGTTTTACCTAGGAATTTGCTTAAATATTCTAAATTGTGTTTAAGTGCAGCTTGGGATGACTGGGAAGACCCTCCGTGTATGCTTTTATTTTATCGCAATTTACTTTTCTTGCAATTTACTTTATCGCAAATGCACTTTACTTTTCTTGCATGATAAACAACCGTTGCATGAAAATCTACACCTCTAGGGTAGCCCCTAAAACCGAAACCAAAACTAAATTAAAAGTCATCGCAAGATAAAATTCACCGCCACAACATTTCAAAATATAAAACAACTCAAAATTTAATCACAAACGAACACAAAACTACAATTATAACTAAATTAAAATGTCTTGTTGGATGATCGGGAATACCTCTGATGATGTAACCTACGTGTTACTAACAGGATTTCCCACGGTCTAAATGAAAGTGTGGAACTCATTCAACTGAGTTTAGCAAATTCATCTGGACTAAGTGAATCCGATAAAAATAACGATGCCGGAAGGATGGAACCGTGGGATCTTAACCGGTGTTGTTATAATCAACTTTAAGATTTGTTTTAAATAAAACATAAAAAATACTTGGAAATTAAGATTTTCTCTAAACCAGAACACTTCTCTCATCTCCTGATTTATGACTTCTAAAACTAAACCCCGCAACAACAAGGAGCTCGGAGCATGGTGGGCAGACACGACCATCGTCATCAGCAAAACTCGGATCTACCTCGGCAAAACTTTCTTAGAGTTAAATAACCAAACCATAGGACTTCGAGTTAGTTTGCCTAGTGCAACATAAATCCTCAACCTCTTCGTTAGGCATTTGCATGATCATGACATGTAAATTAAGCCCTAACCGGTCTTTGGACTCTGAGGTAGTCGTTCGGTACGACATAAACCCTCATATCTTCAAGGCTATTTGTATGATTGTCTCATACGAATATAAGTCCAAATTAATTAAAATTGGCAAGATCAAAACATTAAATAAACATTAGGGCTTTCCTAAATTCAAGCCAAATAATAGGATAGTCGGGAAATTACCGAAGTTCGCTTCGAATCTGTAATTTCTCCTACCTTTCTTCCTTTGAATTCTCAAAACAAAACATTCCAAACTTGATCCATTCCCTATTGAAATTCCAAAATTCAATCCTTTTGAAAACTTAAACTTTGAAATTCTTGAGAGCAAAATTACTGATTATTATCGAGAGTTTTCTTAGGTGATTCCTGTCACTTAAGATGTAATTAACTATAGTGGGCTTGCCCTTATAGGGAATTTTAAGAACCTGAGTAATATAAACCCCGTTTAATGCTTTCATATTAAGCGGTGGAATTTGCCTGGCTTATAAAATTGGTTCGCAGACCAAACGGATATCACAAATCTTCTAGTTTATTTAATCGAGCTCCACCATCAAGCAGTGTATCTATCCTTAGGGATAGATACACGGTTTGTGTTGCGGTGCTCGTTTATATAAACTATTTGGGACGTGAAATCAGTTTGATTTCATATCTTAAAATTTTCAAACTTAAAATTATTTTCAAAATCAAATGCTACTTTCTAAATTATATATATATATTTAAATTAAATTTAAAATATAAAATTCGCCGACAATTTCTGTTAGGCGACCCCCTTTTCAAAATAAAATACACCAACCTAAAAATATGCCGACAGGCACCTAAGCGCTAGTTTGATACAGACACTGTTAAGTTTTTTTGATGGCGTTAGGCAGTTATTTTGACGGTGTTAAGAAGTTATTGGAGCTTCTAGAAGACTGGAAGTTACTCCTAATATATAGGACATGTGATACAATGCATTTGGGCATAAGGAAACGGTCTGGATCGTGAAGAGGTGTGACCCAAAGTGAAAAGGTGCGAAAGACCTGGTCACGGAGTCCGGTGCTTAGGCGCCAGATCCCGGTGCCTAAGCGCGACTGTGACCTTCTAGAAGATACATTGAATTTGGATAAATTTTGAAGAGGTGCCTTAAGCAACCTCTGGTCAAATTCAAAGCTTTATAAATAGGAGCTCATTCTATAGAGAAAATCACACCAAACCCCCCCCCTCTTAGTACACATACACATTTTAGCATCTTCTCTCTCATCTCTAGTTTTATTTAGTCTCTTCCATACATAGGGTGCCACTTTATTTTGTATCTAGTGAATTTATTTTGAGTGTTTATTGTGTGTTATTGCTGTTTGAGTCTTTCATCATTACTTTGGAGTCAGTAGAAGTCAGCGGATCTCTTGAAGGAACACTTCAGATAAGTATTTGTATTTTGGTTCAAAGTTTTATAAATATGTTTTATTCTGTTATTTCAATGAGTTCTGAGCAGTTAGTTATCTTTCTCCTTTCAACTATGAAAAGATTATAAATTAAATAAATTTTGTAGGAGAATTAAATATAAAATGTTTTAAAACATTATGATGATATTAATACCTGATCTTAGTTTACTTTTTAAATTGGCCATTTAATTTGTTAAAACCTGTTGAAGAATTTCGAGACCTATCCGGAGATAAATTCTTAACTAGTTGATATCACATGAATCCTTAGGCAATCGTAAGCTATACGCGGATTGTTTAAGGTGAAGTGCAAATAAATAGGAAGATATTATTTATTGGGCGTAAAATTAATTAGTTTTTAGAGTGAGAGACTAAATTCTAATAATTTGGTTTATAGAAAGGTAACGGGTCACTGGTAGGGCCGACCATAGCCACCTTTGGACATCTAGTAGTGTGAGCCTAGATTAACCAATTCAACTAATAAAACATCCTAACCCTAACTATAGATTAGTCAATGTTCTTTGCACCTGGACCAAAGGGTAAAGAATAGGAATTCTTCTATTTGGCACAATACCATAATCTTAATACCCTTTAAAAGATAATTAATCTATAATTCCTGGATTAGTTGAAAAAGGAGAAAGTCATTTTTATATTTGCATTGAATTTTAATTACTGCTTACTTTACTTTCCTGATTATTGCTTACTTTCTTTTAGCAAAAAGTATTAGTTAATTAAATTTAAATATATATATAAAAAAAACGAGTATACATAAATTTCTTTCGAAAATTTTAACATATTACTTATATCTCTTACTTTTTATTTCACTATCCCAGTAGGATCGATAACCAGGACTCCACTAGAGCCCTGTATTACTTGAACGATACGTATACTTGCTTTTAAAATTGTGACTTTTAAAATAATAAAATCTAAATATAAAATTATAATAGTAAATCTCGCACATCAAGTTTTTGAAGCCATTTGCTGGAAATTAAATATTCTAAAAAGTGGTATCAAATTCTTGTATTTTAAAGCATATTTAAAGTCGCATCGCACCAAGTTTTTGGCGCACGTTGCCGGGGATAGGATAAAATAAAAAGTAAAAGGATAGAATTTAATAAAAAGTAAAAAAACAAAAAAAAGTCTTAAAACAAGAAAAAAATATTTTCTTTAAATTTTTATGTGTAGTTCTAGATCTGATGGATTACTACCTTTTGATTCTCAATTAGAAAGAACAAGTAAAATAATTAAAATGGAAAAAAATAACAAAACATCAAAAAATGGCTAACTTACATAACAATAATTAAAATCCAATCGAAATTAATGAACAACATAATTATAAACCATTAAGGGAATATGCAAACCCTATAGCTGATGAAATTCATGTTAGTATTCAAATTTCTGCAGTAGATGCTAATTCTTTTGAGCTTAAACCTTTTATTATTCATATGGTTCAAAATAATCAATTTGGAGGAACACCTAATGAGGATCCAAATTTACACATTCTAGTTTTTAAGAACTTTGTGCTCGCCTTTAAATATAATAATGTTTCTGATGATGCTATTAGGCTTAGACTCTTTCCTTTTTTCTTAAAACATAAATCAATGATGTGGCATAATTCATTAGCAACTTATTCTATTAAAACATGGGCAGATATGGTACAAAAATTCCTTGCTAAATATTTTCCTCCTTCTAAAACTGTTAAATTGAGAAATGACATTACTTCATTTACGCAATTTGATGGAGAAATAATTTATGAAGCTTGGGAAAGATTTAAGGAACTATTAAGAAAATTTCCTCATCATGCTTTACCAGATTGGTTAATTATTCAAACATTTTATAATGGACTTATTGGATCACTTAGATCTATTATTGATGTCGTTTCTGGTGGTTCTTTAATGGCTAAGACATTTGAAGAAGCCTACACCTTAATTGAAAAAATGGCTAATAATAATTTTCAATGGCCTTCTGAAAGGGTTAATCCAAAAAGAATGGCCAGTATTCATGATAATGACGCCTTTTCTATTTTAGCTACACAAGTGGCTGTGATATCTAAGAAATTAGATAATTCTACTATTAATATATCACATGTAAGTAATGATAATTCTACAAATTATGATGATTCTCAAACAATGGAAACTTTGCAAGCTATAGCTAGTAAAACTAACAACCCTTACTCTAATTATTATAATTCTGGTTGGAAAAATCATCCAAATTTTAATTGGAGTAATGGACATCAAGTTAATCCAAATTGGAACAATCAAGGAAATTCAAAATATAGACCAACTTATCCTCCTGGTTATAACAATCAGCAGAAAAAGTTATCTGTAGAAGAATTGATCTTGCAACTAAGCAATCAGCTACAAAGTCAAAACCCTGCTATTAGTAATATTGAGAATCAGATGGGTCAAATCATTAATTTCATTAATTACAGACCTCAAGGAAAACTGCCCAGCAATGTCGAAATTAATCCTAAAGGATCTGGAATAGAACATGAACAAGCAAAAGCTGTACAACTCTGAAGTGGAAAGGAACTAAAAGAGAGAACACGGAATGAGATCGAAAAAGAGAAAGAAGTCGAAAAGATCGAAAAACTTAAAGATACCCTTTCTCTAAGTAAAGATCGACCGTTGTACCTATTGAAGTGGGAGTTGAAAGACCACCACCACCTTTTCCTCAAAGACTTAAACATCAGAAGCTTGACCATTAATTTTCTAAGTTCTCTGAAATTTTTAAGAAACTTATCATCAACAGTCCTTTTGCTGAAGCTTTGGATCAAATGCCAAGCTATGGAAAATTTATGAAGGATATTTTAAGCAAGAAGAGAAAATTTGAAGTTAATGAAACTGTTGAAATAAGTGAAGAATGTAGTGCAATAATTCAGAAGAAATTACCATAAAAACTTAAAGATCCTGAAAGTTTCACTATACCATGTGCTATTAGAGAAAAATTTTGTGGAAAAGCCTTCTATGATTTAGGAGCTAGTATTAATCTCATGCTATTTTTAGTCTTTTGAAGGTTAGATTTAGGAGAGATTTCTCCTACCACTGTAACTCTTCAGTTTGCTAATCGATTGATCACTTATCCTAAAGGAGTTATAGAGGATGTTCTTGTTAAGGTAGATAAATTTATCTTCCCTGTGGATTTCATTATTCTAGATATGGAAGAAGATAAATAAATACCTATCATTTTAGGGAGACCTTTTCTAGCTACCGGTCGAGCTATGATTGATGTGCAAAAAGGAGAATTAACGATGAGAGTTAATGATCAAGAGATAACATTCAATGTTATGAAATCAATGAGGTATCCTGAAAAAGAAAAATGCTATCAAATGGATATTTTTTATTATATGATTGAAAAGCATTACCAAAAAAAATGTAAGGTCATTTCTGATGATAAAGATAAAGAATCTATGTTATATGATGAGTCATTAAATGAAGAAAATTTATCTGAAGAAGCTCATTATATTCATGAAAATTGAGAAATTTTAGACACAACTAAAAATGATATACTTTTACCCTCAATTAAAAAAACCCCTGAACTGGAATTAAAGATGTTACCTGCACATTTGAAGTATGCATTTCTTGGAGATTCATTAACTTTACCTGCAATTATATCTTTAGAATTAAGCAAAGATCAAGAAGGAAAATTAATAGGAGTTCTAAAGAATTATAAGAAAGCTTTTGGTTGGGCTATTGCAGATATAAAAGGAATAAGCCCTTCAATCTGTATGCATAGGCTTTTAATGGAAGAAAATTGTAAACCCACTATTGAACCCGAAAGAGGATTAAATCCAAATATGAAAGAGGTTGTTAAGAAATAGATTTTGAAATGGTTAGATGCTGGAATTATATATCCTATTTCGGATAGCCAATGGGTAAGTCCTATTCATTGTGTTCTGAAGAAAGGAGGAGTAACTGTCATTTTTAATGAAAAAAATAAATTAATCCCAACAAGACAAGTTACTGGATGGCGAATTTGCAGTGACTATTGAAAATTAAACAACGCCACTAGAAAGGATCATTTTCCTTTACCTTTCTTTGATCAAATGCTGGATAAACTAGTTGGACACTCATATTTCTGTTTTTTGGATGGATATTTTGGTTATCATCAATTACCCGTTGCTCCTGAGGATCAAGAAAAGACAACATTTACAAGTCCTTATGGAACATTTGCCTTTAGAAGAATGCCCTTTGGTTTATGCAATACACCTGCAACTTTTAAAAGATGTGTGATGTCAATATTCTTTGATTTGATTAATAAAGAAATTGATGTATTTATGGACGATTTTTCAGTTTTTAGAACTTCTTTTGAATCTTGCTTGGAAAATATAACGAAAGTTTTAAAGGGATGTAAAGAAACAAATTTAGTTCTAAACTGGGAAAAATGTCAATTTATGGTCACAGAAGGCATTGTAGTTGGACATAAAGTTTCACATATAGGGATGGAAGTTCATCAAGCAAAAGTGAAAATTATTGTTGAACTGTAACCACCTACTACTGTTACTGATGTAAGAAGTTTTCTGGGTCATGTTGGATTTTATAGGAGATATATAAAGGATTTTTCTAAAATTGCTAAACCTCTTTACCATTTATTGGAAAAAGAAGCTTAATTTGAATTTAATGAAGATCGTCTGAATGCGTTCAATATTTTGAAAGAAAAGTTAATCACTGCACCTGTCATTGTTGCACCTGATTGGAATAAACCTCTTGAATTAATGTGTGATGCAAGTGATTATGCAATCGGAGCTGTATTAGGACAAAAGTATGAGAAGATTTTCAAATTTATATACTATGCTAGCAAAAGTCTTAATGAAACTGCAGTAAGTTATACTACTACTGAAGAAGAGCTTTTAGCAATAGTATATGCCTTTGATAAATTTAGACCATATCTTCTTGGAATAAAATGTATTTTGCATGCTGGTCATTCTGATATTAAGTATTTAATATCTAAAATGGATGCTAAACCTAGATTGATCAGATGGGTTTTACTTTTACCAGAATTTGATTTTGAAATTGTGAATAGAAGAGGGACCGACAACCAAATTGCTGATCATTTATCAAGAATAAAAAATAATAATGAGAAGATTTATGAAGAAAATATAAATGAGAAATTCCTAGATGAGCAATTATATGTCATTCAAGGATTACAAATGCCATGGTATGCAGATATAGTTAACTACTTGGTTAGCAATATTTTACCATATGGGATGAATAATAAATACATTAAGAATTTTAAGAATGATTGTAAATCATATATTTGGGAAGATCCTCATATATTTAAAATAGGAAAATATTCTGTGATTCGAAGATGTGTACCTTATGAAGAAACTTTTGCAATTATTCAAAAATGTCACGATTCTGAATTTGAGGATACTTTGGAGTAGACAAAACTGCATTTAAAATTTTAAATTATGGATTTTATTGGCCTACTTTATTTAAAGATGTTGGACATTATTTGAAAACTTGTGATCGATGTCAAAGAATAGGAAATACATCCAGAAAAGATGAAATGCCTCTAAAATTTATATTAGAAATTGAAATTTTTGATGTATGGGGTTTAGACTTTATGGGACCTATCGTACCATCATCTGGAAATATTTATATTTTATTAGCGAATGATCGTGTTTCGCAGTGGATCAAAGTTGTAGCTTTACCTAACTCGTGATTCCAAAAGTGTTTCAAAATTTTTAAAGAAAATGATTTTTACAAGATTTGGAATGCCTAGAATAATTATCACGGATGGGTGATGTCATTTCGTAAATATAAGAATTCAATCATTACTGGAGAAAATCGAATTAAGCATAGAATTTCAACTGCTTATCATCCTCAAACAAGTGGAATGGCTGAAGTGCCAAATAAAGAAATTAAAAGAATATTAGAAAAGATTGTTAATCCTAAAAGAACTAACTGGGTTGATAGACTTGATTCTACATTATGCGCTTATAGAACAACTTATAAGACACTTATTGGAATATCACCTTATCTGTTAATTTATGGTAAACATTGTCACTTACCTGTTGAACTGGAGCATAAAGCTTTTTAGGCGATAAAAGAGTTCAATTATAATTTGAATACTGCAGGAGAAAAACTATTATTACAACTGAATGAAATGGAAGAGATAAGAAACGAGTCTTATGAAAATGCAAGAATTTATAAGGAAAGAATGAAGAAATTGCATGAATAAATGATTTCAATGAAAATATTCGAGCCTGTACAAGAAGTATTATTATTTAATGCTCGTTTAAAACTTTTCCTTGGAAAATTAAAATCTAAATGGATGGGACCATTTATAATTGAGAAAGTAACCCGACTGCAAGTAACGTAGTATATATGCTTCCAAAAGATGGCCAAAGCTTGACCCAATTTATAATAAGCGGCTAGTGTATAAATCAAAATATTGTAAATTTAAGAAATTACTTTACACACTAGGGGTACTACACAAGTATACGTATCGTTTCAAGTAATATAGGATTTTCTATTATAACCCAAGTATCAATCCCACGGGGAAGAATTATAGAAATAAATTTCATAAATATTATATTTTAAAAATATCTTTTTATCCTTTAAATTAACTATAAATTACTGTTAATTTACTAGATGCAATTAAAGAAAACAATACTAAAAGAATGATTTATGAAAACTATATAAAATAACAACTTTCTTTCCTTCAATTAATCCAAGATTTTTAAGATAATTTAATATTCGTTGGAGAATCTGATTTACAGTATTATGCCAAATAGAAGCATTCCTACTCTTTACCCTTTCGATCCAAGCGCAAAGAACATCAGGCTAACTTACATATCAGGTCCGGATGTATTGTTAGTAGTAATGGGTTAATCTAGACTCTCACTTCTAGATGTCCAAGGGTGGCTATGGTCGGCCCTACTAGTGACCCATTCGTGATTTATAAATCAAATTATAAAAATTTAGCCTGTCACTCTAAAAACTTAACAATTCTACGCCCTTTAAATCTTATCTTCCTATTTATTTGTACTTCACCTTGAATAGCCCGCACATGGCCTTCGACTACCCAAGGATTCATGTGACATTTACAAGTTAAGAGTTCTTCTCCTTCAAGGTTTCAAAACTCTTCAACAGGTTTTAACAATTTAAATGGCCATTTTAAAAAATTAAGTAAGATCATGTATTAATGTCATCACAATGTTTTTGAAAATATTTTGAATTTTAATTCTCCATCGAATCTTTATATTATCTTATCTATCTCTTCATGATTGAAGGAAGAAAGTAAACTAACTAGTCAGAACACATTGAAAATAGACTGCAAAACATAATAAATAAACTTTGAATTAAATAAAAATATACTTATCTCAAATATTCCTTCTACAGATCTTCTGACTCCTGACTCCACACTGTAATGAACTCCAGATGCTACAACTCAAAAGTAAACTCACTAAACTAGACAAAAGTGGCCCTAAATTTCTCTCTCTAATTCTCTAGATTCTCTCTCTCTAATTAAATTTCTCTCTCTAAGGAGACTAGAGGAGGTGGGACGAATGAGGGGCGATTTTTTTTGAAGGAGTGAACTCCTATTTATAGGCTCCAAGGGTTTCCTTAAGGCACCTCTTCAAAACATGTCCCAATTCAATGAATCTTCTAGAAGGTCGGTCTGGCGCGTAGGCGCCGGAATCTGGCACCTAGGCGCCGGACACCTCGTCCAGTTCTTCGCACCTCTTCGCTTTGGCTCGCACCTATTCGTGTTTAAAACTGTTTTAGAGCGTCCAAATGCAATGTATCACATGTCCTATTATCAAGGAACAACTGCCAGTCTTCTAGAATGTCCAATAATTGCTCACTCCGTCAAAATAACCGTCCAAAAGTCGTCAAAAACTCGACGGTTCGTATCGAGTCCGGCGCTTATGCGCCGCTTCCGGCGCCTAGCGTCGCTTCGGCGCCAGGCGTCGGCTTCGAGCCTAGGCGCCAGGCCATATTTTTTTCTTCTTTTTGTATTTTGATCTATTTTTGGTTCCTTTTGCTCCTTTTCCTTTTCTAGACCTTTTTACATCACCTACATCCAAAAACACAAAAATATCTTTCATTAAAGCATAATATCCTTAGAAATTGATAAAAATCAAGGCATAAAAATATGTATTTTTCTTCATGGATCAAAATCCCCCGAACTTAAATGTTACTTGTCCTCAAGTAACTCTTTTTACTATATAAAATATAACCTTTGGAATAAAAGATAAATATTTAAGATTCCATATAATTTTTGATTTTATAAAGTCTTTAGTAAATTATTAACCTAATTTCACTAACTAGGTTTAATTTTAAGTATTTAAAGAATATTCAACTACTAAATCATAAGATTTCAAACTTTTCATTCATTTTGAAAATAATAGAAGCTTATTATATTAAGATCTCATAGATTATTTACAAGAAAAAGATTTTCTTGAAAAATCATTTTTAAATGAATATTCATGTATAAAAATTAAGTAAGATATGTAACTAGTTTTCTTCCTATAAGATAATTCAAGTGAAGTCAATTTTTGATTAGGCATTTCCTCAAGCTTCTCCTCTTTTTTTTTTTTTTTTTTTTAGAGAGGATTACTATATCTAGATAGCCTGTTAATGGTTTTGAACTTCACTATCCTTAACTTATATTTTTAAAACTTATACATTTTCACTTAATTATTATAACATAAATAAAAATTCAAAAAGATTTCCAATCTTTTCTTTTTCAAGTGATAATTTCTGATTACTTAATATTTCTAAATTCTATCATTTCTATCATGAATAGAAAAATTCTTTTATCTTATTCTTCCTTAAGTTAAATAATTATATTCTTAAAATCAATCAAAGTTAGTAAAACTTTAGTTAATTTCACTAAATTGTTTATAATTTCAAAAATAAAAGTGATCTAGAATAAATTCTTCATTCCTTAAGTGATGTTAAAAAGTTTTTATTTTTAAGAAAATATTAGCTCTTTAAGAACAAATAAAATTTAAATTTGAATGTATTTTCCTTCCCCCAAACTTAAGTTATGGTACACTATGAAAGTTTTGAAAGTATGAGAGAAAGAAAATCATAAAAATTTTATAAGTATGTAAAAACAATCTTAAAAAGAAAAATTAACTTTCTAAACATGCTTTTATGAATAATTAAGATAAAATTGAAGCATGTATAAAAAAGTAAGCAGTCTAATTTTTTATTATACTAAATTTGAAACAAAATTAAAGCAGAGCAAAATTACTAAGTACTAAACAGTAGACTAAAACAAACATATAAATTAACTCTAACATCAGTCTCAAGACAATATACTAAAAATGTTTTAACCACAGAATCCATCCATACAAGTACATAAACTAAACAATAAACATCAAACATAAAACTACAAACAATCCAAACAAAACAAACTAACAACAGAGTAGCATTACATAAAGATCTCTCTACTACTAATCACTAGCTGTCGCCTCATCTTCATCATCATCACCAAAGGAAAACTCAACGTCCTTAGGATCAATAAATGGTTTAAAGCTAGGAAAAGTAGGAAACTCACATCATGTTCACCCTTCGAAACCCGACTAGGGCTTCATCATACTCCGCATCGTAACTACTCTTCTTCCGGGTATAGTCGGAAAGATGATCCAGCTTTCTTAACAATAGTATCTATCCCGCAGGTGAGGCCGAAACAACTCCCGCTGCTCGCTCTAAAAACGGATCATGCATGGACTCCCGTAAACTAGATGGTGGCTCACCGAAGTAGAGGGGAGAGAAGTAGAAGGTCTACCCGGAGTATATGCGAAGTAGAAGGAGCTGGCCGATCTCTTACCTCGAAGACGATCATAGATACTAACACTCTCCTGCCCAATTGGCTTGGTAGTCTTTAAATTCTCCTCAGAAATATCACTACTGACTCCATCATTAATACATAATGAATAAATCAAAGAAGGAAATCCCAATCCAACAGAAGTGCTGGATCTTGCAATAGAATCCAGAGATTCAAAAATAAGACTGCCAACGTCTATAGGTTTCCTCTCCTGAATGCAGTAATTCAAGATCGCTCGATCTTTAGTTACTTCACTCAGATGATTGGAAGATAACAATCTCACATAAATGAAATAGTGCCATGCTTTTGAAATACCATTCAGCTTGGAAGATTTGAAATTTACCCTTTTGTCGTTCCTGATCTTCCAAGATCCAAGATCGTCGACCAAATAGGCAATAATCATATCCAAATCACCCTCAGATGGTGATAATCCAGAATAATAGCACTCAATCATCGGTGGCAGGCCATAGAATATGTTGATTCTTTCTGGAGTAAATCCTACTCCGATTCCTCTAACAAAGACTTCAGAATCTTCAGCATACAAAAAATTTGCATAAAATTCTCGAACAACCGGGATAACAGCAATAGCAGTGAAGTAACAAAATTGTTGACAGTTGTGCGCAACGATAGTGTTTTCCATCATCTCCCCAGGATGATAAAAACTTCGTTCCGAGATGAACTTTCTCGACGACGCAAGTTCGTGGAAGCGAAAATGCGCAGCCGCAGTTGGAAATTTGCTGCTATCAAAATTTTCTCGTCCCTTCCCGCGCTTAGATTTTGGAGCCATCTAAACGTGAAAGAAAACAAGAAGTAATTTAAGAATCAAAGATTTAAACTCTTTTTAAGTTTATAAAACTTAAAATAAGTTTAAAAATCCAAAGAAATCACTACAAATCAAAATTATTTTTTTCAAAATTTCGGTTCTTAGCAAAAAATAGGAAAATCTATGGTGAAAATTGAAAATAAATTGTTTAAAGTGTAGATCTGACCTTGAGACGATGAAATCGAGTGGTTTTGCGCTCAAATCCTTAATGTATTGCCCTCAAAATGGATCCAAAGGGTGTATTTTCGCAAAAATGGGGAAGAAGATCAAGCTTAGGCATCAAAAATGGCTTTTGGGGGTTTTAATGGTAATTTTCAGGTAACAGGCCGAACTGGCGCTTAAGTGCCAAATTCTGGCGCCTAGGCGCCAGACTCACCTTTCACAAAAAAATTATTTTTAAATTTAATTTTCCACCAAAATTCATAAATTCAACTTCCAATTACTCATATTAGAGTAGGGCTTCGATTTCTAACTTCCAAAACATTTTCCAAAAATTTTAAAAATTAAATATTAAATCCACCAATCAAACACTAAGTTTACCTCAAACTCACTAAATTCCATTCATAATCTTTAATGTTGACTCAATACATTCCAGATAAGTATTATACTTGATTCATGTTCCTTATACAAACTCAAACACAACAATTTCTAAGCAAAAACAACACACATTGAACATGAAAGCAAATACACAAACAATCACAATCGATTCTCTAAATTGATACAATGACTTAATAAACCATATAATAACTAACCCATTACCAGAATATTCAATCTTCACAAGGGAAATTGTGAATACTTCTTGGAAAGAACACTAAGGCTCTTGGGAAATCCGTAGCTGTCTTTTCGTCAATCCACTTGTTCTTCGCATACATTTCAACTTGAGCATCTTGATAAGCTGCAAAATGATCAAATTGAAGTTTTATCTGCCATTCTAGATGTTCAATCTGATGAAACATCTCATGAAGGTGATCTCCAATGCTTTTAAAATCCACTTCAAACTTATCCAAACGACTAGAGAGTTTTTCTAAACTTACAGCGATGAAACCATTGAAGTAGGGTTGAGGATCCTTAGAAACCTTGTCTCTAACTTCTTCTCCATGATTTTGCCTTCCATTTCTTCAAAATTCTCTCAAATCTTTCTAGAGTGAAGTGCAAGGGACGTAATTCTGATTGCTTTGATGGTTAGGGAAGAGAATAGGTTGATTTATAAGGGAAAATTGTGTGAAAAACTAAAAATTTTGGTTTTTGCACGTCCCAGTAACCGTGGCGCTTAGGAGCCGAATCTGGTGCCTAGGCTCCGGACCTATTGATGCATAGCTGATTCTGGCGCTTAGGCACCGATTTCTGGCGCCTAGGCGCCGGAACTATGTTCAACTCCGTTTCACCTAATCGTCAAATTTCAAAATTGTGTTCTCCAAGATAGGTATACTATACTGGTAAGAGTAATTTAGACTCAATAACTCACATTGTTAGCAATCATAATGATGGTTAGCTTAATCTCCTTTTTACTCATATTCAAAATAGAGTGATCCAATTTTTAAATTTACATACTTTAAAATAATTTTCAGCCTAAGTCAATAAAGACTTATAAGCATCAAATTTTTCTAAAGTAATATAAAATTAATCAAGATCAAGGCATAACCTTACATTGAAACACAAAAAACACTCAAAACAAAAGAAAAATATGGGTTGCCTCCCACAAAGCGCTTGGTTTAACGTTGTCAGCCCGACTTAAGTAAATCTTTAATCAGGTTGACTCAATTTATATGCCTCTTTATAAATCTTTTTAATGTCTCCCAAATAAGGCTTCAGTCTTAATCCATTTACTTTAAAATTTTTTCTTGTTTTGGGATCTTTAATATCCACAGCTCCATAATGGTATACTTTCTCAACTATATAGGGTCCAATCCATTTAGATCTTAATTTTCCAGGAAAAAATTTTAAACGAGAATTAAACAGTAATACTTCTTGTCCGTGTTCAAAAAATTTTCCGAAATTTTCTTGTCATGTAACATCTTCTTTTTCTCTTTATAAATCCTCTTATTTTCATATGCTTCATTTCTTATTTCTTCCATCTCATTTAATTGCAACAATCTCTTTTCTCCTGCTTTATTCAAATTAAAATTAAACTACTTTATCGCCCAATAAGCTTTATGCTCAAGTTCTACAGGTAAGTGACAATGTTTACCATAAATTAACCGGTATGGTGACATTCCGATAGGTGTCTTATAAGCTGTTCTATAAGCCCATAATGCAGAATCAAGTCTATCAACCCAATCAGTTCTTTTAGGATTAACGGTCTTCTCTAGAATTCTTTTAATTTCTCTATTTGGTAACATTTTTAATTCCTATTCAGGGGCTTTTTCAATTGACGGTAAAAGTATATCATTTTGAGTTATGTCTAAAGTTTCCCAATTAACTTTATAAAATAAGTCTCTTCTTCTTCCACAACTTCATCTTCATCAGTTAAAAATTCAAATTTTTCTTCAGAAATGACTTTACATTTTTCTTGATAATATTTTTCAATTAAATAATCAATTATATCCATTCGATAACATTTCTCTCTATCGTGGTATTTCATTGATTTAAGAACATCGAATTTGATTTCTTGATCATTAACTCTCATGGTTAGTTCTCCTTTTTGCACATCAATCATAGCTCGTCCGGTAGCTAGAAAAGGTCTCCCTAAAATAATAGGTATCTCTTTATCTTCTTCCATATCAAGTACTATGAAATCTACATGGAAGATAAATTTATCCACTTTAACAAGTACATCCTCTATAACTCCTTTAGGATAAGTGATAGATCTATCAGCTAACTGAAGGGTTACAGTGGTGGGAGTAATATCTCCTAAACTTAATCTTTAAAAGATAGAAAATGGCATGAGATTAATACTTGCTCCTAAATCACATAAAGCTTTTCCACAAAATTTTTCTCCAATTGCACGTGGTATAGTGAAACTTCCGAATCTTTAAGCTTTTCAGTAATTTCTTTTGAATTATCGCACCGCATTCTTCACTTAGTGCAACATGATTCAAAAGCTTCAAATTTCCGTTTCTTGCTTAAAATATCCTTCATAAATTTTGCATAAGTTGGCATTTGTTCCAAAGCTTCAGCAAAAGGTATATTAATAGTAAGTTTCTTAAAAATTTCAAAGAACTTAGAAAATTGATGATCAAGTTTCTGCTGTTTAAGTCTTTGAGGAAAAGGTGGTGGTGGTTTTCAACTTCCACATTAACATGTATAACAATCTGATCTTGACTAGGAGAGAGAGTTTTTTTAGGTTTTTCAATCTCTTCAACCTCAATCTCTTTTTCAATCTTATTCTGCATTCTTTCTTTTAATTCCTTTCCACTTCTAAGTTGCACAACTTTAGCTTGTTCATGTTCATTTCCAGTTTCCTTTGGATTAATTTCAACATTATTAGGAAGTGTTCCTACATATCTGTTATTAATTAAAGTAGCAATTTGCCCCATTTGATTTTCAATATTACGAATAGCAGTATTTTGATTTTGTAATTGATTATTCATTTGTAATAT
Source organism: Papilionanthe hookeriana x Papilionanthe teres (assembly GCA_022702705.1). Taxonomy (NCBI): domain Eukaryota; kingdom Viridiplantae; phylum Streptophyta; class Magnoliopsida; order Asparagales; family Orchidaceae; genus Papilionanthe; species Papilionanthe hookeriana x Papilionanthe teres. The sequence continues at coordinate 56,407,149 of CM040435.1, forward strand.
CAATTCCTCTATTGATAACTTTTTCGGTTGATTATTAAATCCAGGATGTTTAAAATTTAGATTAACTTGATTATTCCAATTTCCAGTGGGATGAGATTGATTATTACCCTATTGTTGTTGTGAATTATTCCAGTTAAAATTAGGATGATTTTTCCACCCAGGATTATAATAATTTGAATAAGGATTATTTTTACTTGCAATAGCTTGTAAAGTTTCAATAGTTTGAGAATCTTTAATATTAGCAGAATTATTTTGTGAAATATTAATTGCAAAACTATCTAATTTCTTAGACATTGCTGCTACTTCAGAAGCTAAAATAGAAAAGGCTTCATTATCGTGAATACTTGCCATCTTTTTAGGATTAATCCTTTCGGAAGGCCATTGAAAATTGTTATTAGCCATTTCTTCAATTAAAGTGTAAGCTTCTTCAAATGATTTGGACATTAAAGAACCTCCAGCAACATCATCAATAATTGATTTTAAAGATCCAATTAATCCATTATAAAATGTTTGAATAATTAACCAATCAGGTAAAGCATGATGAGGACATTTTCTTAATAGTTCTTTAAATCTTTCCCAAGTTTCATATATTGTCTCCCCGTCAAATTGACTAAACAAAGTAATATCATTTCTTAATTTAGCAAGCTTTAGAAGGAGGAAAATATTTAGCAAGGAATTTTTGTGTCATTTCAGCCCATGTTTTAATAGAACCAGTCGCTAATGAGTTTAACCACATCCTTGTTTTATCTCTTAAAGAAAAAAGGAAAGAGTCTAAGTCTAATAGCATCATCAGAAACATTGTTATATTTAAAGGTAGCACAAAGTTCTAAAAAACTAACAAGATGTAAATTTTGATCCTCATTTGGTGTTCCACCAAATTGATTGTTTTGCATCATTTGAATAATAGATGGTTTAAGTTCAAAAGAATTAGCATCTACAGTTGGTATTTGAAAACTACTACGAAGTTTATCAACTGTAGGGTTAGCATAATCCCTTAATGGTTTATAAACATTTTGATCATTAAGTTCAATTGGATTCTGTAAAGTAGCCATTTCTTGAAATTTTTGAATTTGTTTTCCCTTCTTAATTTTTCTAATTGTTCTTTCTAATTCAGAATCTAAAGGTATTAATCCTTCAGAACTAAATCTTCGCATAAAACAAGGAATAAAATACAATTTTTTTTATATTTTACATTTTTAATAATAATTTTTTTAGAAATTTATAACTATTTTATTTCTATCCCCGGCAACAGCGCCAAAAACTTGACCCGACCACAAGTAACACAGTATATATGCTTCCAAAAGATGGCCAAAGCTTGACCAAATTTATAATAAGCGGCTAGTGTATAAATCAAAATACTGTACATTTAAGAAATTACTTTACACACTAGGGGTACTACGCAAGTATACGTATTGTTTCAAGTAATATAGGGTTTTCTATTATAACCTAAGAATTGATCCCACGGGGAAGAATTATAGAAATAAATTTTATAAATATTTTATTTTAAAAATATCTTTTTATCCTTTAAATTAACTTTAAATTACTAATAATTTACTAGATGCAATTAAAGAAAACAATACTAAGAGAATGATTTATGAAAACTATATAAAATAACAACTTTCTTTCCTTCAATTAATCCAAGATTTTTAAGATAATTTAATATTCGTTGAAGAATCTGATTTACGGTATTGTGCCAAATAGAAACATTCCTATTCTTTACCCTTTGATCCAGGCGCAAAGAACATTGGCTAACTTACAGATCAAGTCCGGATGTATTGTTAGTAGTAATGGGTTAATCTAGACTCTCACTTCTAGATGTCCAAGCGTGGCTATGGTCGGCCCTACTAGTGACCCATTCCTGATTTATAAATCAAATTATAAGAATTTAGCCTGTCACTCTAAAAACTTATCAATTCTACGCCCTTTAAATCTTATCTTCCTATTTATTTGCACTTCACCTTGAATAGCCCGCACATGGCCTTCGACTACCCAAAGATTTATGTGGCATTTACAAGTTAAGAGTTCTTCTCCATCAAGGTTTCAAAACTCTTCAATAGGTTTTAACAATTTAAATGGTCATTTTAAAAAGTAAAGTAAGATAAGGTATTAATGTCATCACAATGTTTATGAAAATATTTTGAATTTTAATTCTCCATTGAATCTTTATATTATCTTATCTATCTCTTCATGATTGAAGGAAGAAAGTAAACTAACTACTCAAAACACATTGCAAATAAACTGCAAAACATAATAAATAAACTTTGAATCAAATAAAAATATACTTATCTCAAATATTCCTTCTACATATCTTTTGACTCCTGACTCCACAGTGTAATGAACTCCAGATGCTATAACTCGAAAGTAAACTCACTAAACTAATCAAAAGTGGCCCTAAATTTCTCTCTCTAATTCTCTAGATTCTCTCTCTCTAATGAGATTTCTCTCTCTAAGGAGACTAGAGGAGGTGGGATGAATGAGGGGTGATTTTTTTGAAGAAGTGGACTCCTATTTATAGGCTCCAAGGGTTGCCTTGAGGCACCTCTTCAAAACATGTCCAAATTCAATGAATCTTCTAGAAGGTCGGTCAGGAGCCTAGACACCGGAATCTGGCGCCTAGGCGCCGGACATCGCATCCAGTTCTTCGCACCTCTTCGCTTTGGCTCTCACCTCTTCGCATTTAAAACCGTTTTGGAGAATCCAAATGCAATGTATCACTTGTCCTATTATCAAGGAACAATTGTCAGTCTTCTAGAATGTCCAAGAACTGCTCACTCCGTCAAAATAACTATCCAAAAGTAGACAAAAACTTGATAGTTTTTGTATCGAGTTTGGCGCTTAGGCGCCAGTTTCTGGCACCTAGGCGCCAGGCCATATTTTTTTCTTCTTTTTGTATTTTGCTCCATTTTTGCTCCCTTTTGCTCCTTTTTCTTTTCTAGACCTTTTTACATCACCTACATCCAAAAACACAAAAATACCTTTCATTAAAGCATAATATCCTTAGAAATTGATAAAAATCAAGGCATAAAAATATGTATTTTTCTTCATGGATCAGAAAGTATACCCTTATGGATCTATGGATATTAAAGATCCCAAAACTGGAAAAGTATTTAAAGTTAACAGATTAAGACTGAAGCCTTATATGGGAGAAATGAAATTAAATTATAAAGAGGCTTATGAACTGAGTCTACCCAATTAATTCTATTAATTAGGTTGGGCTGACGACGTTAAACCAAGCGCTTTGTGGGAGGCAACCCATATTTATTAGTTTGAGTTTAATTATTGCTGTAAGGTTATGCCTTGGTCTTGATTGAATTTGTATATAACTTCTATGAATAGAAGGCTAATGAGTCTGTATTGGCTTAAGCTAAACATTTTCTTGAAGTATATAGAAATTGGACTTGGACCACTCCATGTCAAATGTGAGTAAAAAGGAGATCAAGTTAACCTTCGTTTGTGATTGTTTGTGATTTAATTTTTTTCTAATTGTGTTTGTGTGTTGATCATACTCGTTTGTTAGACCTATTTTTAAGATCGAAACTTTGTAAATTTTGACGATAGGCGAATCGGAGTCGATCGAGGTTCAAGTGCCTAGGAGCCAAAAGTTGGCGCCTAAGCGTCGCGGTTACAGATCGTGCAAAAACCAAAATTCTTCAGTTTTTTCACATGAAATCTCTTTATATATAGCCTATTTTCATCCCCAATCCCATAGAAACACTAATTTTGACCAGAGCAATTCGTTTTTGAGGAGTTAGGAAGGATTTGGAGGTAATGAATAGAGGAAATCATGGAAATGAGGTAATAGACAAATCTCTTAAAGATCCTCAGCCTTATTTTAATGGTTTTATTGTTGTTAGTATGGAGGAAATGTTTAGTTGAATGGATAAGATTGAAGCGAAATTTCAAAGTATTGGTAATCGTCTCCATGAGATGTACCACCAATATGAACAATTAGAATGGAAAACCAAACTTCAATCTGATCATATGGCTGTCTATCATGACGCTCAAGTATAAATTTACGCTAAGAACAAGTGGATTGATGAAAATATGGCTTTGGAATTTCCAAGGGTGTTGGTGTTCTATCCCTTCGGTCCTAGCAAACTTCATTACAAAAGAGATGGAAATTGAAGATCAGCGTTAAATAGATTCTATATGTGTTTTAGGTGTGATCGAGTCTTTTGTTAGTGTGTTGAATATCTCATTTGTGTATTTGGTTAAATTGTTCAATGTGTGTTGTTGGATTTGAATGTTTGCTTTGAATATGTTGTTGTTTGTGTTATTTATAAAACGATGAATCTTGATACAAGTTTTGTACTGAAAATTATTGAATTTGTAATGGATATTAGGATTTATAATTGAAGAATTTGGATACATTTATGTGGATCTATACTATCATTTTAAATTGATTGTGAAAATATTTGGAGGATATAAAATGGATTAATAATCTCATAAGAGTAATTAGGATTCAAATTTGATAAGATTTGGTGGAAAATATTTAATTTAAATCGAATGTTTAGAAAGGCGAGTCTAGTACCTAGGCACCAGAATTCGGCGCTTAGGGGCTAGTTAGGCGTAACCCGAAAACTCATCTTCTTAAACTCCCCAGGCCATTTTTGACTCCTAAGCTTCCTTCTCCACAGCTTTTCACGAAAATACCACCTAGAGATCCCATTTAGAGCCGTAATTTCAAGTTTTTGGGCTTGAAATCACCGAATTTCTTCATCTCCAGGTCAGATCTACATTGTAAACTCTTTTTTTTTTCACCATGGATTTTACTGTCATTTATAAAAACTGAAATTTTCAGAAAAATTTTGATTTTTTTTATGGTTAAATCGATGAATTTTTATGCTTTTTCAAATTTGAAAAGCTTAAATTAGTTTATTCTCCTACATCATTTGAATTTATTTCACGTTTTTCTTTCACATTTAGATGGCACCCAAATCTAAGCGAGGAAAGGAACGAAAAAATTTTGATCGTAGCAAGTTTGTCACTACTGCTGGACACTTCTGATATAATAATTTTGCTATGACTCGGAAGTTTATCTTGGAGCAAAGTTTTTATAATCTTAGAGGAAGAATTGAGGAAACAATCGTTGCACTCAACTTGCAATGATTTTGTTATTTCACTAATGTTGTCGTTATCCCGGTGGTTAGATAATTTTATGCTAATTTCATGGATGCGGAAGAATACTAGATTTTCATTCGAGGAGTTGAAGTAGGATTCACTCCTGAACGCATCAACATTTTCTATGGCCTGCAGCAAAACAAAAAAAAGTCTTAAAACAAGACAAAAATATTTTCTTTAAATTTTTATGTGTAGTTCTAGATCTGATGGATTACTACCTTTTGATTCTCAATTAGAAAGAACAAGTAAAATAATTAAAATGGAAAAAAATAACAAAACATCAAAAAATGGCTAACTTACATAACAATAATCAAAATCCAATCGAAATTAATGAACAACATAATTATAAACCATTAAGGGAATATGCAAACCCTATAGCTGATGAAATTCATGTTAGTATTCAAATTTCAGCAGTAGATGCTAATTCTTTTGAGCTTAAACCTTTTATTATTCAAATGGTTCAAAATAATCAATTTGGAGGAACACCTAATGAGGATCCAAATTTACACATTCTAGTTTTTAAGAACTTTGTGCTGCCTTTAAATATAATAATGTTTCTGATGATGCTATTAGGCTTAGACTCTTTCCTTTTTTCTTAAAACATAAAGCAATGATGTGGCATAATTCATTAGCAACTTATTCTATTAAAACATGGGCAGATATGGTACAAGAATTCCTTGTTAAATATTTTCCTCCTTCTAAAACTGTTAAATTGAGAAATGACATTACTTCATTTACGCAATTTGATGGAGAAATAATTTATGAAGCTTGGGAAAGATTTAAGGAACTATTAAGAAAATTTCCTCATCATGCTTTACCAGATTGGTTAATTATTCAAATATTTTATAATGAACTTATTGGATCACTTAGATCTATTATTGATGTCGTTGCTGGTGGTTCTTTAATGGCTAAGACATTTGAAGAAGCCTACACCTTAATTGAAAAAATGGCTAATAATAATTTTCAATGGCCTTCTGAAAGGGTTAATCCAAAAAGAATGGCCAGTACTCATGATAATGACGCCTTTTCTATTTTAGCTACACAAGTGGCTGTGATATCTATGAAATTAGATAATTCTACTATTAATATATCACATGTAAGTAATGATAATTCTACAAATTATGATGATTCTCAAACAATGGAAACTTTGCAAGCTATAGCTAGTAAAACTAACAACCCTTACTCTAATTATTATAATTCTGGTTGGAAAAATCAACCAAATTTTAATTGGAGTAATGGACATCAAGTTAATCCAAATTGGAACAATCAAGGAAATTCAAACTATAGACCAACTTATCCTCCTCGTTATAACAATCAGTAGAAAAAGTTGTCTGTAGAAGAATTGATCTTGCAACTAAGCAATCAGCTACAAAGTCAAAACCCTGCTATTCGTAATATTGATAATCAGATGGGTCAAATCATTAATTTCATTAATTACAGACCTCAAGGAAAACTGCCCAGCAATGTCGAAATTAATCCTAAAGGATCTGGAATAGAACATGAACAAGCAAAAGCTGTACAACTCTGAAGTGGAAAGGAACTAAAAGAGAAAACACGGAATGAGATTGAAAAAGAGAAAGAAGTTGAAAAGATTGAAAAACCTAAAGATACCCTTTCTCTATGTAATGATCAGACTGTTGTACCTATTGAAGTGGGAGTTGAAAGACCACCACCACCTTTTCCTCAAAGACTTAAACATCAGAAGCTTGACCATTAATTTTCTAAGTTCTCTGAAATTTTTAAGAAACTTACCATCAACATTCCTTTTGCTGAAAATTTGGATCAAATGCCAAGCTATGCAAAATTTATGAAGGATATTTTAAGCAAGAAGAGAAAATTTGAAGTTAATGAAACTATTGCAATAAGTGAAGAATGTAGTGCAATAGTTCAGAAGAAAATACCTTAAAAACATAAAGATCCTGAAAGTTTCACTATACCATGTGCTATTGGAGAAAAATTTTGTGGAAAAGCCTTCTATGATTTAGGAGCTAGTATTAATCTCATGCTATTTTCAGTCTTTTGAAGGTTAGATTTAGGAGAGATTTCTCCTACCACTGTAACTCTTCAGTTAGCTAATCGATCGATCACTTATCCTAAAGGAGTTATAGAGGATGGTCTTGTTAAGGTAGATAAATTTATCTTCCCTGTGTATTTCATTGTTCTAGATATGGAAGAAGATAAAGAAATACATATCATTTTAGGGAGTCCTTTTCTAGCTACCGGTCGAGCTATGATTGATGTGCAAAAAGGAGAATTAACGATGAGAGTTAATGATCAAGAGATAACATTCAATGTTATGAAATCAATGCGGTATCCTGAAAAAGAAAAATGATATCAAATGGATTTTTTTTATTATATGATTGAAAAGCATTACCAAGAAAAATGTAAGGTCATTTCTGATGATAAAGATAAAGAATCTATGTTATATGATGAGTCATTAAATGAAGAAAATTTATCTGAAGAAGCTCATCATATTCATGAAAATTGAGAAATTTTAGACACAACTAAAAATGATATACTTTTACCCTCAATTAAAAAAACCCCTGAACTGGAATTAAATATGTTACCTGCACATTTGAAGTATGCATTTCTTGGAGATTCATTAACTTTATCTGCAATTATATATTCAGAATTAAGCAAAGATCAAGAAGGAAAATTAATAGGAGTTCTAAAGAATTATAAGAAAGCTTTTGGTTGGGCTATTGCAAATATAAAAGGAATAAGCCCTTCAATCTGTATGCATAGGCTTTTAATGGAAGAAAATTGTAAACCCACTATTGAACCCGAAAGAAGATTAAATCCAAATATGAAAGAGGTTGTTAAGAAAGAGATTTTGAAATGGTTAGATGCTGGAATTATATATCATATTTCGGATAGCCAATGGGTAAGTCCTATTCATTGTGTTCCGAAAAAAGGAGTAACTGTCATTTTAATGAAAAAAATAAATTAATCCCAACAAGACAAGTTACTGGATGGCGAATTTGCAGTGACTACTGAAAATTAAACAACGCCACTAGAAAGGATCATTTTCCTTTACATTTCTTTGATCAAATGCTGGATAAACTAGTTGGACACTCATATTTCTGTTTTTTGGATGGATATTTTGGTTATTATCAATTACCCATTGCTCCTGAGGATCAAGAAAAGACAACATTTACAAGTCCTTATGGAACATTTTCCTTTAGAAGAATGCCCTTTGGTTTATGCAATGCACTTGCAACTTTTAAAAGATGTGTGATGTCAATATTCTGTGATTTGATTAATAAAGAAATTGAAGTATTTATGGACGATTTTTCAGTTTTTCGAACTTCTTTTGAATCTTGCTTGGAAAAAATAACGAAAGTTTTAAAGGGATGTAAAGAAACAAATTTAGTTCTAAAATGGGAAAAATGTCAATTTATGGTCACAGAAGACATTGTACTCGGACATAAAGTTTCACATATAGGGATGGAGGTTCATCAAGCAAAAGTGAAAATTATTGTTGAACTGTAACCACCTACTATCATTATCGATGTAAGAAGTTTTCTGGGTCATGTTGGATTTTATATGAGATATATAAAGGATTTTTCTAAAATTGCTAAACCTCTTTACCATTTATTGGATAAAGAAGCTAAATTTGAATTTAATGAAGATCGTCTGAATGCGTTCAATATTTTGAAAGAAAAGTTAATCACTGCACCTGTCATTGTTGCACATGATTGGAATAAACCTCTTGAATTAATGTGTGATGCAAGTGATTATGCAATCGGAGCTGTATTAGGACAAAAGTATGAGAAGATTTTTGAATTTATATACTATGCTTGCAAAACTCTTAATGAAACTCAAGTAAATTATACTACTACTGAAGAAGAGCTTTTAGCAATAATATATGCCTTTGATAAATTTAGACCATATCTTCTTGGAACAAAATGTATTTTGCATGCTGGTCATTCTGATATTAAGTATTTAATATCTAAAACGGATGCTAAACCTAGATTGATCAGATGGGTTTTACTTTTACCAGAATTTGATTTTGAAATTGTGAATAGAAGAGGGACTGACAACCAAATTGCTGATCATTTATCAAGAATAAAAAATAATAATGAGAAGATTTATGAAGAAAATATAAATGAGAAATTCCTGGATGAGCAATTATATGTGATTCAAGGATTACAAATGCCTTGTTATGCAGATATAGTTAACTACTCGGTTAGCAATATTTTACCATATGGGATGAATAATAAATACATTAAGAAATTTAAGAATGATTGTAAATCATATATTTGGGAAGATCCTCATATATTTAAAATAGGAAAATATTATGTGATTCAAAGATGTGTACCTTATGAAGAAACTTTTGCAATTATTCAAAAATGTCACGATTCTGAATTTGAGGACACTTTGGAGTAGACAAAACTGCATTTAAAATTTTAAATTATGGATTTTATTGGCCTACTTTATTTAAAGATGTTGGACATTATTTGAAAACTTGTGATCGATGTCAAAGAATAGGAAATACATCCAGAAAAGATGAAATGCCTCTAAACTTTATATTAGAAATTGAAATTTTTGATGTATGGGGTTTAGACTTTATGGGACCTTTCGTACCATCATCTGGAAATATTTATATTTTATTAGCAGTTGATTGTGTTTCAAAGTGGATCAAAGTTGTAGCTTTATCCAATTGTGATTCCAAAAGTGTTTCAAAATTTTTAAAGAAAATGATTTTTACAAGATTTGGAATGCCTAGAATAATTATCACAGATGGGGGATGTCATTTTAGAAATATAAGAATTCAATCATTGCTGGAGAAAATCAGAATTAAGCATAGAATTTCAACTGCTTATCATCCTCAAACAAGTGGAATGGGTGAAGTGCCAAATAGAGAAATTAAAAGAATATTAGAAAAGATTGTTAATCCTAAAAGAACTGACTGGGTTGATAGACTTGATTCTACATTATGCGCTTATAGAACAACTTATAAGACACTTATTGGAATATCACCTTATCTGTTAATTTATGGTAAACATTGTCACTTACCTGTTGAACTGGAGCATAAAGCTTATTAGGCGATAAAAGAGTTCAATTATAATTTGAATACTGTAGGAGAAAAACTATTATTACAACTGAATGAAATGGAATCTATAAGAAACGAGTCTTATGAAAATGCAAGAATTTATAAGGAAAGAATGAATAAATTGCATGAATAAATGATTTCAATGAAAATATTCGAGCCTGTACAAGAAGTATTATTATTTAATGCTCGTTTAAAACTTTTCCTTGGAAAATTAAAATCTAAATGGATGGGACCATTTATAATAGAGAAAGTAACCCGACCGCAAGTAACACAGTATATATGCTTCCAAAAGATGGCCAAAGCTTGACCCAATTTATAATAAGCGGCTAGTTTATAAATCAAAATATTGTAAATTTAAGAAATTACTTTACACACTAGGGGTACTACGCAAGTATACGTATCGTTTCAAGTAATATAGGATTTTCTATTATAACCCAGGTATCAATCCCACGGGGAAGAATTATAGAAATAAATTTCATAAATATTATATTTTAAAAATATCTTTTTATCCTTTAAATTAACTATAAATTACTGTTAATTTACTAGATGCAATTAAAGAAAACAATACTAAAAGAATGAATTATGAAAACTATATAAAATAACAACTTTCTTTCCTTCAATTAATCCAAGATTTTTAAGATAATTTAATATTCGCTGGAGAATCTGATATACAGTATTGTGCCAAATAGAAGCATTCCTACTCTTTACCCTTTGATCCAGGCGCAAAGAACATTGGCTAACTTACATATCAGGTCCGGATGTATTGTTAGTAGTAATGGGTTAATCTAGACTCTCACTTCTAGATGTCCAAGGGTGGCTATGGTCGGCCCTACTAGTGACCCATTCGTGATTTATAAATCAAATTATAAAAATTTAGCCTGTCACTCTAAAAACTTATCAATTCTACGCCCTTTAAATCTTATCTTCCTATTTATTTTCACTTCACCTTGAATAGCCCGCACATGGCCTTCGACTACCCAAGGATTCATGTGACATTTACAAGTTAAGAGTTCTTCTACTTCAAGGTTTCAAAACTCTTCAACAGGTTTTAACAATTTAAATGGCCATTTTAAAAAGTTAAGTAAGATCAGGTATTAATGTCATCACAATGTTTTTGAAAATATTTTGAATTTTAATTCTCCATCGAATCTTTATATTATCTTATCTATCTCTTCATGATTGAAGGAAGAAAGTAAACTAACTTGTCAGAACACATTGAAAATAGACTGTAAAACATAATAAATAAACTTTGAATCAAATAAAAATATACTTATCTCAAATATTCCTTCTACAGATCTTCTGACTCCTGACTCCACACTGTAATGAACTCCCGATGCTACAACTCAAAAGTAAACTCACTAAACTAGACAAAAGTGGCCCTAAATTTCTCTCTCTAATTCTCTAGATTCTCTCTCTCTAATGAGATTTCTCTCTCTAAGGAGACTAGAGGAGGTGGGACGAATGAGGGGCGATTTTTTCTAAAGGAGTGGACTCCTATTTATAGGCTCCAAGGGTTGCCTTAAGGCACCTCTTCAAAACATGTCCAAATTCAATGAATCTTCTACAAGGTCGGTCAGGCGCGTAGGCGCCGGAATCTGGCGCCTAGGCGCCGGACACCGCGTCCAGTTCTTCGCACCTCTTCGCTTTGGCTCGCACCTATTCGCGTTTAAAACTATTTTAGAGCGTCCAAATGCAATGTATCACATGTCCTATTATCAAGGAACAACTGTCAGTCTTCTAGAATGTCCAATAACTGCTCACTCCGTCAAAATAACCGTCCAAAAGTCGTCAAAAACTTGACAGTTTCTGTATCGAGTCTGGCGCTTATGCGCCAGTTTCTGGCGCCTAGGCGCCAGGCCATATTTTTTTCTTCTTTTTGTATTTTGATCTATTTTTTGTTCCTTTTGCTCCTTTTCCTTTTCTAGACCTTTTTACATCACCTACATCCAAAAACACAAAAATACCTTTCATTAAAGCATAATATCCTTAGAAATTGATAAAAATCAAGGCATAAAAATATGTATTTTTCTTCATGGATCAAAATCCCCCGAACTTAAATGTTACTTGTCCTCGAAGTAACTCTTTTTACTATATAAAATATAACCTTTGGAATAAAAGATAAATATTTAAGATTGCTTATAATTTTTGATTTTATAAAGTCTTTAGTAAATTATTAACCTAATTTCACTAACTAGGTTTAATTTTAAGAATTTAAAGAATATTCAACTACTAAATCATAAGATTTCAAACTTTTCATTCATTTTGAAAATAATAGAAGCTTATTATATTAAGATCTCATAGATTATTTACAAGAAAAAGATTTTCTTGAAAAATCATTTTTAAATGAATATTCATGTATAAAAATTAAGTAAGATATGTAACTAGTTTTCTTCTTATAAGATAATTCAAGTGAAGTCAATTTTTGATTAGGCATTTCCTCAAGCTTCTCCTCTTTTCTTTTCTTTTTTTTTAGAGAGGATTACTATATCTAGATAGCCTGTTAATGGTTTTGAACTTCACTATCCTTAACTTATATTTTTAAAACTTATACATTTTCACTTAATTATGATAACATAAATAAAAATTCAAAAAGATTTCCAATCTTTTCTTTTTCAAGTGATAATTTCTGATTACTTAATATTTCTAAATTCTATCATTTCTATCATGAATAGAAAAATTCTTTTATCTTATTCTTCCTTAAGTTAAATAATTATATTCTTAAAATCAATCAAAGTTAGTAAAACTTTAGTTAATTTCACTAAATTGTTTATAATTTCAAAAATAAAAGTGATCTCGAATAAATTCTTCATTCCTTAAGTGATGTTAAAAAGTTTTTATTTTTAAGAAAATATTAGCTCTTTAAGAACAAATAAAATTTAAATTTGAATGTATTTTCCTTCCCCCAAACTTAAGTTATGGTACACTATGAAAGTTTTGAAAGTATGAGAGAAAGAAAATCATAAAAATTTTATAAGTATGTAAAAACAATCTTAAAAAGAAAAATTAACTTTCTAAACATGCTTTTATGAATAATTAAGATAAAATTGAAGCATGTATAAAAAAGTAAGCAGGCTAATTTTTTATTATACTAAATTTGAAACAAAATTAAAGCAGAGCAAAATTACTAAGTACTAAACAGTAGACTAAAACAAACATATAAATTAACTCTAACATCAGTCTAAAGACAATATACTAAAAATGTTTTAACCACAGAATCCATCCATACAAGTACATAAACTAAACAACAAACATCAAACATAAAACTACAAACAATCCAAACAAAACAAACTAACAACAGAGTAGCATTACATAAAGATCTCTCTATTACTAATCACTAGCTGTCGCCTCATCTTCATCATCATCACCAAAGGAAAACTCAACGTCCTTAGGATCAATAAATGGTTTAAAGCTAGGAAAAGTAGGGAAACTCACATCATGTTCACCCTTCAGAAACCTGACTAGGGCTTCATCATACTCCGAATCGTAACTACTCTTCTTCTGGGTATAGTCAGAAAGATGATCCAGTTTCTTATCAATAGTATCTATCCTGCAGTGAGTCTGAAACAACTCCTGCTGCTGCTCTAAAAACTGATCATGCATGGACTCCCAGAAACTAGATGGTGGCTCAGCTGAAGTAGAGGGGCGAGAAGTAGAAGGTCTACCTGGAGTATATGCAGAAGTAGAAGGAGCGGTCGATCTCTTACCTCGAAGACGATCATAGATACTAACACTCTCCTGCCCAATTGGCTTGGTAGTCTTTAACTTCTCCTCAGAAATATCACTACTGACTCCATCATTAATACATAATGAATAAAACAAAGAAGGAAATCCCAATCCAACAGAAGTGCTGGATCTTGCAATAAAATCCAGAGATTCAAAAATAATACTGCCAACGTCTATAGGTTTCCTCTCCTGAATGCAGTAATTCAAGATCGCTCGATCTTTAGTTACTTCACTCAGATGATTGGAAGGTAACAATCTCGCAGAAATGAAATAGTGCCATGCTTTTGAAATACCATTCAGCTTGGAAGATTTGAAATTTACCCTTTTGCAGTTCCTGATCTTCCAAGATCCAGTACTGTTAGTCAAATAGGCAATAATCATATCCAAATCACCCTCATATGGTGATAATCCAGAATAATAGCACTCAATCGACGGTGGCAGGCCATAGAATATGTTGATTCTTTCTGGAGTAAATCCTACTCTGATTCCTCTAACAAAGACTTCGGAATCTTCGACATCCGGAAAATTTGCATAAAATTCTCGAACAACCGGGATAACGACAATAGCGAGTGAAGTAACAAAATTGTTGCAGGTTGTGCGCAACGATAGTGTTTCGATCATCTCCCCAGGGATGATAAAAACTTCGTTCCGAGATGAACTTTCTCGACGACGCAAGTTCGTGGAAGCGAAAATGCGCGACCACTGAGTTGGAAATTTGTCGCTATCAAAATTTTCTCGTCCCTTCCCGCGCTTAGATTTTGGAGCCATCTAAACGTGAAAGAAAACAAGAAGTAATTTAAGAATCAAAGATTTAAACTCTTTTTAAGTTTATAAAACTTAAAATAAGATTAAAAATCCAAAGAAATCACTAAAAATAAAAATTATTTTTTTCAAAATTTTGGTTCTTAGCAAAAACTAGGAAAATCTATGGTGAAAATTGAAAATAAATTGTTTAAAGTGTAGATCTGACCTTGAGACGATGAAATCGAGTGGTTTCACGCTCAAATCCTTAAAGTATTGACCTCAAAATGGATCCAAAGGGTGTATTTTCGCAAAAATGGAGAAGAAGATCAAGCTTAGGCGTCAAAAATGGCTTTTGGGGGTTTAAATGGTAATTTTCAGGTAACAGGCCGAACTGGCGCTTACGTGCCAAATTCTGGCGCCTAGGCGCCAGACTCGCCTTTCACAAAAAAATATTTTTAAATTTAATTTTCCACCAAAATTCATAAATTCAACTTCCAATTACTCATATTAGAGTAGGGCTTCAGTTTCTAACTTCCAAAACATTTTCCAAAAATTTTAAAAATTAAATATTAAATCCACCAATCAAACACTAAGTTTACCTCAAACTCACTAAATTCCATTCATAATCTTTAATGTTGACTCAATACATTCCAGATAAGTATTATACTTGATTCAAGTTCCTTATACAAACTCAAACACAACAATTTCTAAGAAAAAACAACACACATTAAACATGAAAGCAAATACACAAACAATCACAATCGATTCTCTAAATCGATACAATGACTTAACAAACCATATAATAACTAACCCATTACCAGAATATTCAATCTTCACAAGGGAAATTGTGAATACTACTTGGAAAGAACACTAACGCTCTTGGGAAATCCGTAGCTGTTTTTTCGTCAATCCACTTGTTCTTCACATACATTTCAACTTGAGCATCTTTATAAGCCGCAAAATGATCAAATTGAAGTTTCATCTGCCATTCTAGATGTTCAATCTGATGAAACATCTCATGAAGGTGATCTCCAATGCTTTTAAAATCCACTTCAAACTTATCCAAACGACTAGAGATTTTTTTCTAAACTTACAGCGATGAAACCATTGAAGTAGGGTTGAGGATCCTTAGAAACCTTGTCTCTAACTTCTTCTCCATGATTTTGCCTTCCATTTCTTCAAAATTCTCTCAAATCTTTCAAGAGTGAAGTGCAAGGGACGTAATTCTGATTGCTTTGATGGTTAGGGAAGAGAATAGGTTGATTTATAAGGGAAAATCGTGTGAAAAACTAAAAATTTTGATTTTTGCACGTCCCAGTAACCGTGGCGCTTAGGCGCTTAATCTGGCGCCTAGGCTCCGGACCTATTGATGCATAGCTGATTCTGGAGCTTAGGCACTGATTTCTGGCGCCTAGGCGCCGGAACTATGTTCAACTCCGTTTCACCTAATCGTCAAATTTCAAAATTTTGTTCTCCAAGATAGGTATACTATACTAGTAAGAGTAATTTAGACTCAATAACTCACGTCGTAAGCAATCATAATGATGGTTAGCTTAATCTCCTTTTTACTCATATTCAAAATAGAGTGATCCAATTTTTAAATTTACATACTTTAAAATAATTTTCAGCCTAAGTCAATAAAGACTTATAAGCATCAAATTTTTCTAAAGTAATATAAAATTAATCAAGATCGAGGCATAACCTTACATTAAAACACAAAAACACTCAAAACAAAAGAAAAATATGGGTTGCCTCCCACAAAGCGCTTGGTTTAACGTCTTCGACTCGACTTAAGTAAATCTTTAATCGAGTTGACTCAATTTATATGCCTCTTTATAAATCTTTTTAATGTCTCCCAAATAAGGCTTCAGTCTTAATCCTTTTACTTTAAAAATTTTTCTTGTTTTGGGATCTTTAATATCCACAGCTCCATAATGGTATACTTTCTCAACTATATAGGGTCCAATCCATTTAGATCTTAATTTTCCAGGAAAAAGTTTTAAACGAGAATTAAACAGTAATACTTCTTGTCCAGGTTCAAAAAATTTTCCAGAAATTTTCTTGTCATGTAACATCTTCTTTTTCTCTTTATAAATCCTCTTATTTTCATATGCTTCATTTCTTATTTCTTCCATCTCATTTAATTGCAACAATCTCTTTTCTCCTGCTTTATTCAAATTAAAATTAAACTACTTTATCGCCCAATAAGCTTTATGCTCAAGTTCTACAGGTAAGTGACAATTTTTACCATAAATTAACCGGTAAGGTGACATTCCGATAGGTGTCTTATAAGCTGTTCTATAAGCCCATAAAGCAGAATCAAGTTTATCAACCCAATCAGTTCTTTTAGGATTAACGGTCTTCTCTAGAATTCTTTTAATTTCTCTATTTGGTAACATTTTTAATTCCTATTCAAGGGCTTTTTCAATTGATGGTAAAAGTATATCATTCTGAGTTATGTCTAAAGTTTCCCAATTATCTTTTATAAAATAAGTCTCTTCTTCTTCCACAACTTCATCTTCATCAGTTAAAAATTCAAAATTTTCTTCAGAAATGACTTTACATTTTTCTTGATAATATTTTTCAATTAAATAATCAATTATATCCATTCGATAACCTTTCTCTCTATCAGGGTATTTCATTGATTTAAGAACATTGAATTTGATTTCTTGATCATTAACTCTCATGGTTAGTTCTCCTTTTTGCACATCAATCATAGCTCGTCCGGTAGCTAGAAAAGGTCTCCCTAAAATAATAGGTATCTCTTTATCTTCTTCCATATCGAAGTCTTATGAAATCTACATGGAAGATAAATTTATCCACTTTAACAAGTACATCCTCTATAACTCCTTTAGGATAAGTGATAGATCTATCGACTAATCGAAGGGTTACTGTGGTGGGAGTAATATCTCCTAAACTTAATCTTTAAAAGATAGAAAATGGCATGAGATTAATACTTGCTCCTAAATCACATAAAGCTTTTCCACAAAATTTTTCTCCAATTGCACAGGGTATAGTGAAACTTCCAGGATCTTTAAGCTTTTCAGGTAATTTCTTTTGAATTATTGCACTGCATTCTTCACTTAGTGCAACAGATTCAAAAGCTTCAAATTTCCGTTTCTTGCTTAAAATATCCTTCATAAATTTTGCATAAGTTGGCATTTGTTCCAAAGCTTCAGCAAAAGGTATATTAATAGTAAGTTTCTTAAAAATTTCAAAGAACTTAGAAAATTGATGATCAAGTTTCTGCTGTTTAAGTCTTTGAGGAAAAGGTGGTGGTGGTTTTTCAACTTCGACATTAACATGTATAACAATCTGATCTTGACTAGGAGAGAGAGTTTTTTAGGTTTTTCGATCTCTTCGACCTCGATCTCTTTTTCGATCTCATTCTGCATTCTTTCTTTTAATTCCTTTCCACTTCTAAGTTGCACGGCCTTTAGCTTGTTCATATTCTTTTCCAGTTTCCTTTGGATTAATTTCAACATTACTAGGAAGTGTTCCTACATATCTGTTATTAATTAAAGTAGCAATTTGCCCCATTTGATTTTCAATATTACGAATAGCAGTATTTTGATTTTGTAATTGATTATTCATTTGTAATATCAATTCCTCTATTGATAACTTTTTCGGTTGATTATTAAATCCAGGAGGTTTAAAATTTGGATTAACTTAATTATTCTAATTTCCAGTGGGATGAGATTGATTATTACCCCATTGTTGTTGTGAATTATTCCGAGTTAAAATTAGGATGATTTTTCCACGCAGGATTATAATAATTTGAATAAGGATTATTTTTACTTGCAATAGCTTGTAAAGTTTCAATAGTTTGAGAATCTTTAATATTAGCGAGAATTATTTTGTGAAATATTAATTACAAAACTATCTAATTTCTTAGACATTCGTCTGCTACTTCTGAAGCTAAAATAGAAAAGGCTTCATTATCGTGAATACTTGCCATCTTTTTAGGATTAATCCTTTCGGAAGGCCATTGAAAATTGTTATTAGCCATTTCTTCAATTAAAGTGTAAGCTTCTTCAAATGATTTGGACATTAAAGAACCTTCAGCATCTGCATCAATAACTGATTTTAAAGATCCAATTAAACCATTATAAAATGTTTGAATAATTAACCAATCAGGTAAAGCATGATGAGGACATTTTCTTAATAGTTATTTAAATCTTTCCCAAGTTTCATATATTGTTTCCCCATCAAATTGACTAAACAAAGTAATATCATTTCTTAATTTAGCAGTTTTAGAAGGAGGAAAATATTTAACAAGGAATTTTTGTGTCATTTCAGCCCATGTTTTAATAGAACCGATCGCTAATGAGTTTAACCACATCTTTGCTTTATCTCTTAAAGAAAAAGGAAAGAGTCTAAGTCTAATAGCATCATCAGAAACATTGTTATATTTAAAGGTAGCACAAAGTTCTAAAAAACTAACAAGATGTAAATTTTGATCCTCATTTGGTGTTCCACCAAATTGATTGTTTTGCATCATTTGAATAATAGACGGTTTAAGTTCAAAAGAATTAGCATCTACAGTTGGTATTTGAATACTACTATGAAGTTTATCAACTGTAGGGTTAGCTTAATCCCTTAATGGTTTATAAACATTTTGATCATTAAGTTCGATTGGATTACGTAAAGTAGCCATTTCTTGAAATTTTTGAATTTGTTTTCCTTTCTTAATTTTTCTAATTGTTCTTTCTAATTCGGAATCTAAAGGTATTAATCCTTCAGAACCAAATCTTCGCATAAAACAAGGAATAAAATACAATTTTTTTATATTTTACATTTTTAATAATAATTTTTTTAGAAATTTATAACTATTTTATTTCTATCCCCAGCAACAGCACCAAAAACTTGTCCCGACCGCAAGTAACACAGTATATATGCTTCCAAAAGATGGCCAAAGCTTGACCCAATTTATAATAAGCGGCTAGTGTATAAATCAAAATATTGTACATTTAAGAAATTACTTTACACACTAGGGGTACTACGCAAGTATACGTATTGTTTCAAGTAATATAGAGTTTTCTATTATAACCTAAGTATTGATCCCACGGGGAAGAATTATAGAAATAAATTTTATAAATATTTTATTTTAAAAATATCTTTTTATCCTTTAAATTAACTTTAAATTACTATTAATTTACTAGATGCCATTAAAGAAAACAATACTAAGAGAATGATTTAAAATAACAACTTTCTTTCCTTCAATTAATCCAAGATTTTTAAGATAATTTAATATTAATTGAAGAATCTGATTTACGGTATTGTGCCAAATAGAAGCATTCATATTCTTTACCTTTGATCCAGGCACAAAGAACATTGGCTAACTTACAGATCAAGTCCGGATGTATTGTTAGTAGTAATGGGTTAATCTAGACTCTCACTTCTAGATGTCCAAGGGTGGCTATGGTCGGCCCTACTAGTGACCCATTCTTGATTTATAAATCAAATTATAAGAATTCAGCCTGTCACTCTAAAAACTTATCAATTCTACGCCCTTTAAATCTTATCTTCCTATTTATTTGCACTTCACCTTGAATAGCCCGCACATGGCCTTCGACTACCCAAGGATTTATGTGACATTTACAAGTTAAGAGTTCTTCTCCTTCAAGGTTTCAAAACTCTTCAACAGGTTTTAACAATTTAAATGGTCATTTTAAAAAGTAAAGTAAGATAAGGTATTAATGTCATCACAATGTTTATGAAAATATTTTGAATTTTAATTCTCCATTGAATCTTTATATTATCTTATCTATCTCTTCATGATTGAAGGAAGAAAGTAAACTAACTACTCAAAACACATTGAAAATAAACTGCAAAACATAATAAATAAACTTTGAATCAAATAAAAATATACTTATCTCAAATATTCCTTCATAGATCTTTTGACTCCTGACTCCACAGTGTAATGAACTCCAGATGTTATAACTCGAAAGTAAACTCACTAAACTAAACAAAAGTAGCCCTAAATTTCTCTCTCTAATTCTCTAGATTCTCTCTCTCTAATGAGATTTCTCTCTCTAAGGAGACTAGAGGAGGTGGGATGAATGAGGGGCGATTTTTTTGAAGAAGTGGACTCCTATTTATAGGCTACAAGGGTTGCCTTGAGGCACCTCTTCAAAACATGTCCAAATTCAATGAATCTTCTAGAAGGTCGGTCTGGAGCCTAGACGCTGGAATCAGGCGCCTAGGCGCCGGACACCGCATCCAGTTCTTCGCACCTCTTCGGTTTGGCTCACACCTCTTCGCGTTTAAAACCGTTTTGGAGAATCTAAATGCAATGTATCACATGTCCTATTATCAAGGAACAATTGTCAGTCTTCTAGAATGTCCAATAACTGCTCACTCCGTCAAAATAACTATCCAAAAGTCTACAAAAACTTGACAGTTTCTGTATCGAGTTTGGCGCTTAGGCGCCAGTTTCTGGCGCCTAGGCGCCAGGCCATATTTTTTTCTTCTTTTTGTATTTTGCTCCATTTTTTCTCCCTTTTGCTCCTTTTTCTTTTCTAGACCTTTTTACATCACCTACATCCAAAAACACAAAAATACCTTTCATTAAAGCATAATATCCTTAGAAATTGATAAAAATCAAGGCATAAAAATATGTATTTTTCTTCATGGATCAGAAAGTATACCCTTATGGATCTGTGGATATTAAAGATCCCAAAACTGGAAAAGTATTTAAAGTTAACAGATTAAGATTGAAGCCTTATATGGGAGAAATGAAATTAAATTACAAAGAGGCTTATGAGCTGAGTCTACCCGATTAATTCAATTAATTAGGTCGGGCTGACGACGTTAAACCAAGTGCTTTGTGGGAGGCAACCCATATTTATTAGTTTGAGTTTAATTATTGCTGTAAGGTTATGCCTTGGTCTTGATTGAATTTGTATATAACTTCTATAAATAGAAGGCTAATGAGTCTGTATTGGCTTAAGCTAAACATTTTCTTGAAGTATATAGAAATTGGACTTGGACCACTCCATGTCAAATGTGAGTAAAAAGGAGATCAAGTTAACCTTCGTTTGTGATTGTTTGTGATTTAAATTTTTTGTAATTGTGTTTGTGTGTTGATCATACTCGTTTGTTAGACCTATTTTTTACGATCGAAACTTTGTAAATTTTGACGATAGGCGAATCGGAGTCGATCGAGGTTCAAGTGCCTAGGAGCCAAAAGTTGGCGCCTAAGCGTCGCGGTTACAGATCGTGCAAAAACCAAAATTCTTTAGTTTTTTCACATGAAATCTCTTTATATATAGCCTATTTTCATCCCCAATCCCATAGAAACACTAATTTTGACCAGAGCAATTCGTTTTTGAGGAGTTAGGAAGGATTTGGAGGTAATGAATAGAGGAAATCATGGAAATGAGGTAATAGACAAATCTCTTAAAGATCCTCAGCCTTATTTTAATGGTTTTATTGTTGTTAGTCTGGAGAAAATGTTTAGTTGAATGGATAAGATTGAAGCGAAATTTCAAAGTATTGGTAATCGTCTCCATGAGATATACCACCAATATGAACACTTAGAATGGAAAACCAAACTTCAATCTGATCATATGGTTGTCTATCATGACGCTCAATTATAAATTTACGCGAAGAACAAGAGGATTGATGAAAATATGGCTTTGGAATTTCCAAGGGCGTTGATGTTCTATCCCTTCGGTCCTAGCAAACTTCATTGCAAAAGTGATGGAAATTGAAGATCGGTGTTAAATAGATTCTATATGTGTTTTAGGTGTGATCGAGTCTTGTGTTAGTGGGTTGAATATCTCATTTGTGTATTTGGTTAAATTGTTCAATGTGTGTTGTTGGATTTGAATGTTTGCTTTGAATATGTTGTTGTTTGTGTTATTTATAAAACGATGAACCTTGATACAAGTCTTGTACTATTATTGAATTTGTAATGGATATTAGGATTTAGAATTGAAGAATTTGGATATATTTATGTGGATCTATACTATCATTTTAAATTGATTGTGAAAATATTTGGAGGATATAAAATGGATTAATAATCTCATAAGAGTAATTAGGATTCAAATTTGATAAGATTTGGTGGAAAATATTTAATTTAAATCAAATTTTTGGAAAGGCGAGTCTAGTACCTAGGCACCAGAATTCGGCGCTTAGGGGCTGGTTAGGCCAGAACCCGAAAACTCATCTTCTTAAACCCCCCCATGCCATTTTTGACGCCTAAGTTTCCTTCTCCACAGTTTTTCACGAAAATACCACCTAGAGATCCCATTTAGAGCCGTAATTTCAAGTTTTTGGGCTTGAAATCACTGAATTTCTTCATCTCCAGGTCAGATCTACATTGTAAACTCTTTTTTTTCACCATGGATTTTACTGTCATTTATAAAAACTGAAATTTTCAGAAAATTTTTTATTTTTTTTATGGTTAAATCCATGAATTTTTATGCTTTTTCAAATTTGAAAAGCTTAAATTAGTTTATTTTCCTACATCCGTTGAATTTATTTCACGATTTTCTTTCACGTTTAGATGGCACCCAAATCTAAGCGAGGAAAGGAACGAAAAAATTTTGATCGTAGCAAGTTTGTCACTACTGCTGGACACTTCCGATATAATAATTTTGCTATGACTCGGAAGTTTATCTCGGAACGAAGTTTTTATAATCTTAGAGGAAGAATTGAGGAAACAATCGTTGCACTCAACTTGCAATGATTCTGTTATTTCACTACTGTTGTCGTTATCCCGGTGGTTAGATAATTTTATGCTAATTTCGTGGATGCGGAAGAATACGAGATTTTCGTTCGAGGAGTTGGAGTAGGATTCACTCCTGAACGCATCAACATTTTTTATGGCCTGCCGCAAAATATAGTGTTATTACTCTGGTTTTATCTCCATCTGAGGGAGATTTAGACATGATCATTGCCTACCTGACTGATAGTACTGGAGCCTAGAAGATTCAGAATGGAAAAAGGGTAAATTTTTCATCTTGTAAGCTTAATGGTGTTTCCAAGGCATGGCACTACTTTATTTCTGCTCGTTTCTTTCCATCTCATCATCTGAGTGAAGTTACCAGAGATAGAGCTATTCTAAGATACTGCATTCAAGAGAGGAAGTCTGTTGATGTAGGGAGCATTATTTATGATTTTGTAGAGGCTACTGCTCGTTCTAGCACATCTATTTGACTTGATTTTTCATCTCTGATCTATTCTCTGTGTCAAAGTGTTCGAGTAGTTGCTGAGTTTTCTGAGGAAAAGCTCAAGTCAACGAAGCCTATAGGAAGGGAAAGCGTCAGAATTTATGATCGACTGCAGGTAAGAGTTCTACTGCGCCTGTTGGTTCATTACCTACTTCAGGTAGAGCTTCTACTTCTAGACCATGTACTTCTGCTGAGTCATCATCTACTTTTTAGAAAACCATGCATGATCAGTTCATCGAGCAGCAGCATGAGTTATTATTAACTCACTGCAGAGTAGATACTATAGACAAGAAGATTGATCATCTTTCTGAGTATACACAAAGAAAGAGTGATTTTGATGCTGAGTATTTAGAGTCTTTAGTGAGATTTCTGAAGGGGGAGCATGATGTTTACTTCCCTGCTTATCCCAGATTTTCACCCTATGTTGATCCTAAGGATATGGAGTTCTCTTTTAGTGATGATGATGATGAAGCAACAGACAGTGATTAGTAGTTTGATTTATCTCTAGAGATTGTTGATTCTGTTTTTAGAGTATTTTCTTGTTTTTTTGTGTTGTTTATTGTGATGTTATTTGTGAACTTTTTATGTTAAAACTGTTTTTAGATTATTTGATGTATGTTTAAGACTAAGATGTGAATGAATTTCTATAAAAGTTTATTTCTGTTTCAGCCTACTGTTTAGTGTTCATGAATAGTTAGTAAATTTGCATGTTCTAAAATAAAAAAAAATTAATTTATTTTTAGAAATTAATTCATGCTCTGCAAAACTTTTCTATATATACTTAATCATTTCTGTTATATTCATATTGAAACATGTGTAGAAGTAGAAGTTAGTTTTTCCTTACTACATCATTATTGTACTTAGATTGATTTCTGTTTATTTCTTTCTCTCATACTTTAGAAAATTTCATAATTCATATTTATACTAAAGCTGAAGTTTGGGGGAAGGGAAAACATTTATCAAATTTAAACATTATTTTTCCTTAAAGAACTAATATTTTCTTTAAAAAAAATATATTAACATAACGTAAGGAATGAAAAATTTATTTAAGATTACCTAAATTTTTGAATTTATAAATAATTTAGTAAACTTAACTAAAATTTCAAAAATTTTGGTTGATTTTAAGAATAGAATTATTTAGCTTAAAGAATAATAAGATGAAAATTTTTCTATTTATAGTAAAGAGAATCGTATTTTTGAAATACTAAGGAATCAAGATTATTGCTTGAAAAAGAAAAGATTGAAATAAGTTTTGAAAAATAATAAATTATTAATGTCATATTTATTAAGTAAGAATGTATAAGTTTTTGAAAATAAGTTAAGGATAGTCAAGTTCAAAATCATTAACAGGCTATCCAAAAATAATAATCCTCACTTAAAAAAAAAGGATTGAAAAACAATCCAGAAAAAAAAAAGTGAGGAGAAGCTTGAAGAAATGCCTAATCAAAAATTGGTTTCACTTGAATTATCTTATAGTAAGAAAACTGATTACATTTTTAACTTAATTTCTATGTACATATATTTTTACTAGAAAATTATTTCATGAAAATCTTCTTCTTGTAAATATTCTATGTGACGTTGATATGATAAACTACAATAATTCCTGAAATAAATGAAAAATTGCATGTCTTATGATTTGGTAGTTAAATGTTCTTAAATTCTTAAAATTAAACTTAATTAGTGAAAATTGGTTAATGATTTGCTAAAGCATTTATAAAACAAGAAATTATAATGAATCTTAAATTTTTTAACTTCATTCCAAATGTTATTTATTTTATGTAATTAAAAGGATTACTTGAGGACAAGTAACGTTTAAGTTTGGGGGAATTTGATCTACCTAAAAAATACTCATTTTTTGTCTTATTTATGATTCAATTCTTAAGGATATTATGCTTTAATGAAAGGTATTTTCATGTTTTTGGATGTAGATGATTAAAAAAAGTCTAAGAAAGAAAAAGAAGGAAGAAGGAGCAAAAAAGAGCAAAAATGGAGCTTATGGAGCAAAATTTTGAAATTATTGGCCTGGCGCCTAAGCGCCAGTTCAATACAGACGTTGTTAAGTTTTTTTTATGACTTTGGGCAGTTATTTTGACGTTGTTAAGTGGTTATTGGAGCTTCTAGAAGACTGGAAGTTACTCATAATATATAGGAAATGTGATTCAATGTATTTGGACACAAGGAAAGGTCTGGATCACGAAGAGGTACGACCCAAAGTGAAGAGGTGCGAAAGACCTGTTCACGGAGTCCGGCGCCTAGGAGCCAGATCCCGGCGCTTAGGCGCGATGGTTACCTTCTAGAAGATACATTAAATTTGGACCAATTTTGAAGAGGTGTCGTAAGCAACCCCTTGTCAAATTCAGAGCTCTATAAATAGGAGCCCATTCTACAGAGAAAATTGCACCAAAACTCCCCCTCTTAGTACACATACCCATTTTAACATCTTCTCTCTCATCTCTAGTTTTATTTAGTCTCTTCCATACTTAGGGTGCCACTTTATTTTGTATCTAGTGAGTTTATTCTGACTGTTTATTGTGTGTTATTGTTGTTGGACTCTTTCATCATTGCTTTGGAGTCAGTAGAAGTCAGCGGATCTCTTGAAGGAACACTTCAGATAAGTATTTGTACTTTGGTTCAAAGTTTTATAAATATATTTCATTGTATTATTTCAATGATTTTTGAGTAGTTAGTTGTCTTTCTCCTTTCAACTATGAAAAGATTATAAATTAAATAAATTTTGTAGGAGAATTAAATATAAAATATTTTAAAATATTGTGATGATATTAATACCTGATCTTAGTTTACTTTTTAAATTGGTCATTTAATTTGTTACAACCTGTTGAAGAATTTTGAGACCTATCCGGAGATAAATTCTTAACTATTAGATATCACATGAATCCTTAAGCAATCGCAGGCTATAAGCAGATTGTTTAAAATGAAGTGCAAATAAATAGGAAGATATTATTTATTGGGCATAAAATTAATTACTTTTTAGAGTGATAGACTAAATTCTAATAATTTGTTTTATAGAAAGATAACGGGTCACTGGTAAGGCCGACCATAGCTACCCTTGGACATCTAGTAGTGTGAGCATAAATTTTCCCATTCTACTAATAAAACATTCTGAGCCTAACTATAGATTAATCAATGTTCTTTGCACCTGAACCAAAGGGTAAAGAATAAGAATTCTTCTATTTGGCACAATACCATAATCTTAATTCCCTACAAAAGATAATTAATCTATAGTTCATGGATTAGTTGAAAAAGGAGAAAGTCGTTTTATAATTGTATTGAATTTCAATTACTGCTTACTTTACTTTCCATCTTATAGCTTACTTTCTTTCAGTAAAAATTATTAGTTAATTAAATTTGAATATATATATAAAAAAAGAGTATATATAAATTGCTGTCGAAAATTTCAAAATATTACTTATATCTCTTAATTTTTATTTGACTATGTCGGCATATTTTTTAGGTTTTAAATTTAATTTAAGTATATATATATAATTTGGAAAGTAGCATTTTATTTTTGAAAATAACTTTAAGTTTGAAAATTTTAAGATATGAAATCAAACTGATCTCACTTCCCAAATAGTTTATATAAACGAGCACCGCACCACAAACCGTGTATCTATCCCGAGAAATAAATGCACTGCTTCATAATGGAGCTCCAATAAATAAACTAAAAGATTTGTGACATTCGTTTGGTCTGCGAACCAATTTTATAAGCCGACAAGTTCCCTTGGTTAATATAAATGAATTAAGCAGGGTTTATATTACCTGGGTTCTTAAAGTTCCCAATAAGGGCAAGCCCCTATAGTTAATTACATCTTAAATGACGGGAATCACTTAAGAAAACTCTCGATAATGATCAGTGGTTTTGCTTTCAAGAATTTCAAAGTTTAAGGTTTTCAAAGGATTGAATTTTAGAATTTCAATAAGGAATGGATCGAGTTTGGAACAGTTTATTTTAAGAGTCCAATAGAAGAGAAGTAGGAGAAGCTGAGGATCCAAGAAGAATCTTGGTAACTTCCCAAACTATCCTATTGTTTGGCTTCAATTTGGGAGTTCATTTAATGTTTCATCTTGCCTGTTTTAAATAATTAGGGCTCATATTTGTATGACACAATCATACAAATAGCCTCGAAGATGTGAGGGCTTATGTAGTACCAAACGACTACCTAGGAGTCCTAAGACCGATAGGGCTTAATTTGCATAAGACAATTATGAAAATGCCTAACAAAAAGTTGAGGATTTATGTTGCACTATGCAAACTACCTCAAAATCCTATGGCTAGTTATTTAATTTCTAAGAAAGGTTTAGCTGATGCAGATCCGAGTTTTGCTTACGACAATGGCCGTGCTTCCCACTATGCTCCAAGCTCCTTATTGTCGTTGTAGAGGTTTAGTTTTAGAAATCATAAATCAGGAGATGAGAGAAGTGTTTTGGTTTAGAAAAGTCTTAGAATCCAAATATTTTAGTGTTTTAATTAAAACAAATCTTAAATTTGATTAAACAGCACCGATTAAGATCCCACGGTTTCGTCATCCTGACACCGTTATTTTCATCAGATTCACTTAGTCCAGATGAATTTGCTAAACTCAATTGAATGAGTTCCACACTATCATTTAGACCGTGGGAAATCCCATTAGCAACACGTGGGTTACATCATACGAGGTATTACCAATCATCCAACGAGAGGTTTTAATTTAGTTAAAGTTGTAATTTTTGTTGTTCTGTTTGTGATTAAATTTTGAGTTGTCTTATATTTTGAAATGTTGTGGCGGTAAATTTTATCTTGTATGACTTTTAATTTAGTTTTGGGTTTCAGTTTTGTGGCTATCCTAAAGGTTTCAGTTTTCTTGCAACAATCTTATTTATCATGCAAGAAAGGTAAAACACAGTGCAGGTAAATAAATTGCAATAAGGTAAATTGCAATAAAGTAAAAGCTTATCTAGAGGGTCTTCTTGTCATTCCCAGCTGAGACTTTAGTCTTGCATTGTATATAGGTGTTTATAATTTTGCAGAAATTAAAGTATGCTAGAAAACAGGAAGAAGTAGGACTAACAAGCAGTAGCTACTCAATCCTATGATGTCTATGTTAAGATCCTGGTTGTCTACCAAGTCATATGATGTCTATGCAAATTTTTATGTTGTGTTTCAATGAACTTTGTTAATTTAATCGACGATGGTTTCGTTAAGCAGACATATTAAGTTTAATAGACCTCAGAGGTATCCAAACAGTCAAAGAAGGATGCAGGTCCATGCTTCCCTCTCATATCCTGAAGAAAAGTCTCGGGCTCATTTAGACTTATTATGTTGCTTAACAATTCACCCTACCTATACCCTTATTCTTAATGAACACAGTTGTTCGGGGTAGGTTAGGGCAGATGGGTTTAGGTGTAGTTTGGATTTGGATTGGTGGCAATTGGTAGTTTGATTTGGACTTACGGGAGTGCTATGAAAAGTTTGTGGTTTTTAATTGAGTTTAATTTTAGTTTGGGGATTGGAGGATTTGAATTTGGTTTGGTTTGTATTTGATTTGGGTTTGAACTAGGTTTGGTTTTGGTTTATGTTTTGGTTTGGGTTTGGTTTGATTTTGGTTTTGGTTTATGTTTTGGTTTGGGTTTTGTTTGATTTTGGTCTGATTTGAGTTTGGAATGTGGATTGGGAAGTTTGTGTGGACATCGGGTAAAATTTGAGTTACTCTATGCATTCACTAAGCATAAGGGTATTCTTATTATGTTGTGATTTCCTAGGGGTCTTTATAAAGGGAAAAATGAACCATGCCTCAGGAGGCCTATCCTAGGTTTGATTGTTATCGTGTTAGTATTGTATTGTGATAGGGATTGTTGTATGTTGTGATTGTTGTGTTGTGATATTTATATATTATCATTTTATTATGTTATTATTGTTTATGTTGTTATGTGTTATTATTCTTTGTTATTGTTTATTATTTATGTGTTATTATGTTATTTAAAATTATTATCTTTTATGTGTAATTAAACTTATTATTATCTTTATGGTTTATTTAATTTATTATTTATTATCTTATGTGATTTATTTACTTTATCATTATTTATTTAATTAATTGTTATTAGTTTGATTTAATTAATTGTTATTCATTTGTTTTATTTAATTAATTGTTATTTATTTATTTTATTTTATTAAGTGTTTATTTATTTATTTTATTTATTTAATTGTTATTTATTTAATTTATTTATTTCATTTTTACTTTAACTTAATATTTATTTATTTAAATTATTATCTTTAATTTTATTTTAATTTATTTTGTTATTTAATTAAATTTTAATTTAATTTAATTAATTATTATTTACAATTATTATTAATTTAATTTAATTTATTTATTTATTTTAATGTAACATATTATTGTTTAATTTAATAAAATTTAATTTAATTTGTTTTATTTTATTTTATTTAATTTAAATTACTATTTATTTACATTATTATTTAGTTTAATTTTATTTAATTTATTTAATTTATTTAGTTTAATTTAATTTATTATTTATTTACATTATCAATTTAATTTATTTAATTTGTTTATTTAATTTATTTAATTTAATTTTTATTTATATTATTATTTAATTTAATTTAATTTAATATTATTTGATTTGTTTAATTTATTTTAATTTATTATTTACATTATTATTTAATTTTAATTTAATATTCAGTTTTCATTAATTTATTTAACTTAATTTAATTTATTTAATTAATTTAATTTAATTTAAATTACTTATTTAGTTACATTATCATTTAATTTAATATAATTTTGATTTATTTAATTTATTTAATTTATTTATTTTATTTAATTTATTTAATTTATTTTAAATTATTATTTATTTAATTGTTTTTTGTTTACTTAATTAATTTTTATTTAATGTAATTTATTTAAATTAATTATTATTTAATTTAATTTATTTAATTTAATTATTATTTGATTTTAACTATTTAATTTTAATTTAATTCATTATTCATTTATATTATTTAAATTATTTTAAATTTATATATATATGTATTATTTATATTTATTATCCCTTATAAGTTATTTTATTTTAATTAATTATATGTACATTTTTATTACTTAAATATTATTGATTTATTATTATTAATTTATGTTATTAATTTACATTAAATATTAGTATCATTTTTATTATTATTTATTTATTTATAAGACTTTTCATTTTCTCTCTCTTAAATTATTCTTTTCTTTATTTAAAGTTATGATCATTTATATTAAGTTATTATTTTTTAAAATTATTATTTACATATATATGTTTACATTTTAAAAGGCCATTTTTATTTATTTACTTTATTTTCATTATTCATTTATGTTTATAGTTATTTAATTTATTATCTATTTTATCACACTATTCTTTTATTATTTACATTAATTTACATATATATATATATATATATATATATATATATATATATATATATATATATATATATATATATATATATGTTATTATTCATTTAGTTATTTATATTTTAGTAGTATTCATTTAAATTTAATATAGTATAGTTATATTCTTTTAAAGTTAGTGTAGTTATTTTCATTTAAAATTTAGTATGGTTATATTTTAAGTTTTAATGTTTTTAGGTATTTAAAATTTTAGTATAGTTATTTTATTGAAATTTAGTAAAGTTATTTTATTTATGTTTACAATTATTTTATCATTTATGTTTTTATATTGGTTATTTATTATTTATTTACTTTATTTAACATTAGCTTATAAATTATTTACATTTATATTACTTACATATATGTAATTTATGTAGTTATTTTATTTGTATGTTATATGTTATTTTGTTATTATATGTTATTAAAATAAAATTATTTTATTCCCTTTTATTTATTTTATCCTTATGTTTATTCCTCTTTTCATTTTCATTTCCTTTTGCTATATTTGTTTCTTTTAAATTTTAAAATTTATTTTTCAAATTAGTAAAAATTAGGTGGTAGATTTGTAAATAATTAAACTAGTAAAATTAAATAGCTAAATAACTTTGCATAAAAGAAGAATTCCTAAGCCTAAACATGGAAAAATTTTAAAAAAACTAAATAGCTTGCATGAAATATAACCTTAAGGCTCAGCATGGAAACATTTAAAAAAGCATACATGAAGATTTAAAGAAAAATTAAATGACTTGTATGTAAATTTAAAAATTTTTGTAAAGGAAGAGAAACATTAAACACCAAGCATGCTTGTAAGTATGAGGTCTTAGGTTAAGCATGAGAAGGATGAAGAAAATTTTTTATAAGCTTAAGTATTCACAAAAATAAAAGGGAGGGGGAAGAAACTCACCTTTCTTGCAGGAGGTGATGGAAGAACTTTTGAAAAGTCCCTTGTTGAAGCTCACGGCTAGGAGGAGTTGGGATTGGGTGTAGTGGATGAAGTGTGGCTTGGAAGAAGAAGAAAGAGAGGAGGGAGGCTCACGGCTAGGAGAAGGATTTGGGAGGTGAAGTGAGTGAAGTGAGTAAGTGTGTGTAAGAGAGTGTGTAAGTGAGATTATGGGGGGATTTATGGAGAGAGGCTCACAGCTAAGAGTGAATGGGGGGAGTGAGGATGAGGTGAGGTGAAGGTGAGGAGGAGGTGAGGTGGAGGTGTGGTGAAGGTGAGGAGAGTAGGGTGAGGTGGCGGGTAGGGTGAGGGAGAGGTGAAGGAGAGGTGAGAGAGTAAGGTGAAGGGAAGAAAAAAATATTTTTTGTTATTTGTTTTTCTTTTTTTTCTTTTTTTTTCTTTTTTTTTTGTCGTGAGATATGAGAGGGGGAGAATGTGGGTGTGTGTGTGAGTGAACTTTAATTTGGTGAATTTTGGATTTTTGGTCCATTTTAAGAACATTGGGCTAACTTGAGTTTAGATTGGGCTAGAGATTGAATGAAGCCCAAGTTCCTTGATCAATATTGTCCACATGATTGTAATGAAGATCTTTCATGAAGATACAAAGTGGTTTTGAGCTCATTTGGAGGTTCAATCTTGGCATGGATTGGATTTTTTATTATTTTGGACCATGTTGGGTTCGGGTCAAGTTATTTTGAGTTTGAGTGGGAATGGGGTTCAGATGTCTTCAACAATAATGTAGATTATGTTTTCTAGAAGAATTTTCATGAAGATATAAAATGGTTTTGACAAGGCTTAGAGGGTCAATTTGGTGTATTTAAAACATGTGTTTAGTTTGGGTCAAAATTGGGGTTTCTTTGGTCCAAAATGGATTTGGGTAAGACCTGAGCTCAAATTATGGGAAATTGTTGATCCAATTCAGTTTAAGGAGGTGTTATAAAGGGTTTGGAATTGAAATTTGGGAGGAATTGATTGACATTGGGTCACTTCAGGAGTTTTGGGTTATTTAGGCAAAACTGGGGATTTTGATTTCAAGTGGAATTAGATTCAACTCTAGGTCACATTGGACTAGATTAATATTGGGGATTTTTAATTTTGTTTTGGAATTGAATTTGATCAAAATTTAGGTCCATTGGGTCAAGATTAAGTTTGATTTAGGCACCTTTAGGTTAAATGGGCCAAGTTGGGATTTTGGATTGAAAGTGTATTCATTTGGCAAAATTGACCCATAGTGTAGTTGAACAAAATGAAATTTGGGATTTTTAGGATTTTTTGGAATTTTTTGGAGAATTTTTTGGAATTTTTGGATTTTTGGGCAAAAAGTGTATTTTGGGTATTTTGAGGGTATTGGGGGTATTTTTGGAAATTTTGGAATTTTTGGTCATGAATGGTCAATTTGAGTGGCAAGGAATATCTTGGAATGATTTTTGGGAGATTTTGGTGAATTTGGGTAATTTTGGAAATTTTGGGTATTTTGGGTAGTTTAGGGTTATTTAGGGGGCAAAGGGGCCAAAAATTGAAATTTTGGAAATTTGAAGGTGGCTTCAAGGTGAGCATGATGTAATGACCAAGGGTCACTTACATTTGGTCCTCTATGTTTTGGTCCCTAACACTTAGTCATAAACTTAGGGCTGGGCTATCCACATGAGTTTCCAAAGAGTTCAGGGTTGAAATTAGAATGTGCAGTGTGTGTATGTTGTGAATTTGAAGTGTATGAGTGGTGATCTCCAGACCTCCCTCAGGGCAAATCCTAAGGCCTGACCACCTATAGGAGACTTCCCCTATGATTCCTTATGCTTGCCTTTTTCCTACCAAAAGGTGGAGGTTAGGCCTTAAGCATATGAAAACCCCTTAGTGAAGCAAGAAGAGTTTTGAATTTCTATGTGGAGGGTTCCATGACTAGTCCTCTAATAAAGTCACCAGGAGAGTCCTATGGCTAGACCCTAGGCTATTCTAAAGGGAGACTAGACCTCAACCAAAAGTGAGGTCAACAAATGGACCCCCAATAGGAGTGGTGTGCTAGACAGGCACACCGCGCGTATTGGTGTTGACCGAAGAAGATCAACAAACCAACACAAAGTCGCCTAAGTAAAATACTTATGGAAGAACGTAGAATTAAGAGAGAGTTGGTTCCGCTGGGGAAACAAGAGGAGGAATTTTCAATTTAAGAGTTGCAACTTTAATTTTCAAATTTCAAATTTCAAATTTGGATTTGATTTACTTTGCTTTTCTTTCGACTTTAATTTCAATTTAATTTTGACTTCGGCTTTAATTTCAATTTCAATTTTGGTTTTATGCAGAGAAAAGAGTAGGGCAAGGCCCACCCGAATGCATTCATATGCTGAGAAGGAAGCAGGACTGAGCCTATTCCAAAATGCAGAGTGCTTCAATTTCAATTGCAATTTTAATTTTAATTTTGTGCTGCGAAAAGAATGGGGTGAAGGACTACGTCGAATGCAGAGAATATGCAGAGAGGGGAGTAGGGCAGAAGCCTATCCCAAATGCTAAGACTGTTTTAATTTCAATTTCAATTTCAATTTTGTGCTGAGAGAGTTGAATGTTGAGATTGCTGAGAAAAGAGTAGGACTGTGCTTATCCTAATGCGGAGAACTGCTGAGGAGTGAGTAGAGCGGAAGCTTATCCCGAGTGCTGAGAATATGCTAAGAAGGGAATAGGGAGAAAACCTATCCTGAATGCTGAGATTGCTGAGAATGCTGAGATTGCTGAGGATTGCTGAAGATTGCTGAGAAATGCTGAGATTGCTGAGAATTGCTGAGTGTTGAGAATTGCTAAGAATTGCTGAGAATTGCTGAGAATGCTGAGAATTGCTGAGAATGCTGAGAATTCTAAGAATTGCTGAGAATTACTGAGAATGCTGAGAATTGCTGAGAATGCTGAGAATTCTAAGAATTGCTGAGAATTGCTGAGAATGCTGAGAATTGCTGAGAATGCTGAGAATTGCTGAGAAACACTGAGAATTGCTGAGAATTCTGAGAATTGCTGAGATTGCTGAGAAACGCTGAGAATTGCTGAGAATGCTGAGAATATGTTGAGATTGCTGAGAATTGCTGGGATTTTACGGATGCATAGACCGTGAAGAATTTTGCTGAGATGTATTTATGTAGAGATTCAAAAAGATTTCATTGATATTTGGGAATGCAGAGGTTTATGAATGCAGAGACTGAACATGTTGCTGAGATTTATGAATGCAGAGATTGTGAAAACATATTGTAAAGTGCAGAGAATGTTTGTAGAAGTTCATGCAGTGCTTAATTTTATTGAAATGTCTGTGCAGAGATTTTTGAAAATTCACAAGGTGCAGATTTCTTTTGTTTTGTTTAAATGTTGACTTTTATTTTGTCTGATGCAGAGTTTTATTCAGTTGCATTTGTTTTAGGATTTGGATCCAGTTTAAGACAAGTGCGGCATCAGTGCTTCGTAGAACAAGACTCTGTCTTTGAAACGTTGCGATGTACAACACTTCTTGAGGTATTGTTCATCGACTAAGGACCAGTGCTAGAAAATAACTCACTCTTTAAGGTGCTATCAGAATCACATTCTTTCAAGTACCTATAAAGGTGTGTTATCTCTAAAGACGCCACAGCTGAAGTGGTTGTAATTTCTCAGCTTTGTTTGTAACAGTCATCATTTGATTTGTTGCAGATTCTGTGAAGGTTGTTTAAGTTGTCTTTGAGAAGTTGCTCTGATGTTCTTTGAATTGACATTGAAGTTGTAACTACTGGATACTGAAGGATAAAACTTCTGAGTTGAATTTCTGTTAATTGCCAACAATATGACCCTTTCTTTAATTCTTCCTTCCTAGGCCTAAGCAGACTTCAAAATTTATGTTCATGTGAGTCAAATATTTTTCACTGTTCAAAGATATTTCTGAGCCAATTAATGACCGACCAAAAGGCATGAAATCACTTGACTCTTTTCAAAGCATAATATCGGAGGAAACTTCTTAAGGTTGCCTTTCAAGGTTTATTAATCAGGGGAGTATTAAGACACCAATTTTTGATTATATGATTGCCTCAAGCTTCTTCTCAGGGAGCCTTTTTCTTTTATTTCCTATTTTCCTTTTCATTTCTTTTTTTTATCCATTTTTTTTCATTGAGGATTACTATATCTGGTGGAGCACGTGTTAAAGATTTTGAATGCCTGAATTGGGGCACCAATTTTTGATTTTGTGCTCACCTCAAGCTTCTCCTCCGATTTTTTTTTTTGGCTCCTTTTGTTTTCTGAGAATTACTGTATCAGGAAATGCATATTTCATTTAAAGATTTTGAATGTCGAAACTCCCCTAATTAATAATTCTGAAATGTTCCTTAACTTGAAACCTTGGATATTATAACTTTTTCGAAAGTCCGGACCCAGCCACATGGCGGGAAATTAAAATGCTCGTGATATCCCAAGTCAATTACTCGTATTTCAATCACACTGTTTCATTTTGAAATCCACTTAGGACCCAGTCCAAATTTTTTAAAGGGAAGGACCTAGCCATTAGGGCATTAACTTCATTCTTTCCTGAAGTCGAAGTCTTTGCAAAATATCCCCATTTGAGTTTTTTCCAAATATTGAGCAATTTTGGACAAAAATAAACTCATTTTTCTTTCATTCATTGCGATAGAAGAGATAGTATAGCTTAATACTGATTTTGCTGAGCAATAAAAGTAGTACCATAGTAATCAAGAAAAGTCTCGTCCATTGTCAATTACGTAGAATTCAATTGAAGCAAACAAATCACCGAAATCATATTGATAGAACCTCTTCAAGTTCTTTTCAAATATTCATCGGGGATTGTTACGCTTCCATTATTAAAATTCTTCTCCAACCATTCTTTGAAACTGATACAGCCTTCAATGGTGTGCACAAGAATTCTGTGATATGGGCAATAGTTGGGATGATTCTTCTTATTAACCTCCGCAGGCTTCTTTGCCTCAGGCAATCTGAACTCGGGCTTCTTAATCAAATTTTGGAACATCTGTGCCACTGCTTCATCATTGAAGGGATATAATTTGTTCAACAAATCGGTCATAGACCGACCTTGCCTTCCATCCATCCGGAGTGGCCTCTGCTGGGATGATTGTTGATTGTGTTGCTAATTGTAACGCTGATCGTACTGTTGGACATGTCAAATATACTGCGGTGGTTGTCCAACGTAGTGCTCTGGTGGCTGAACATACTGCTACTGAGGCGGCTGACTGAACTGAGGAAGCGACTGATTGTACTGCTGTGAAAACTGACCGTACTGAGGCGGCTGGTGCTGCTAACTGTAGTGAGGTAACTGCTCGGTCTGTATCGGCTGCTTTCCCTTGTCGTCTGCTGCCACTGTCTCTGATCTCCTTTTAGATATCTTTGCTAGCTCCACCCTGTCCTCTTTCTCGATGAATTCAGTTTGTTTGACCTCCTCTTGCAGGCTTGCGGCATTACTAAGTAGTTTCTCAAACGACTTGATGGTGAGTCCTTTAAACATGAAAGCTATCGGTCCATAAATGTTCTTGAGTAAGACCTCAATCGCATGTTGCTTCTGCAATTGAGGCTCGCACTTCATGCTTATGTTTCTCCACCGTAGAATGCACTCCACCAAAGTTTCATCTGGCTTCTGTTTCTCTTCCACAAGACTGCCTATAGTGTCATGGTGTTGAACCCCGGCAAAATGCTTGACAAAAAGATTCTCCATTTCTGTGAGAGTCTTCACTAAACCGTTCGATAAGTCTGAGTACCAGTCGAAGGTGATTCCTGAAAGGCTGCTCACAAACTGTCGGAGCAGTAGCGCATCACTACCCCCCGCATTGCAACAACTTGCTCGAAAGTGTGCAAAGTGCTGCCGAGGGTTTCCAGTCCCGTCAAAAGTCCTGAACAAAGGTGGTACAAAACCCTTGGGGTATTGGATGGTATCAAACTCCTCCGGGTAGGGCCTACCTTTTGGAATTGATGTCCCTCTTTGTGATTGATCTAGGGTTTCTCTCACCTGTTGTTCAACCATTCGCTTAAAGTGTTTTTCTGGCACCATATTCTGAGTTGAATCTTTCTTTGGCGGTTCATCTCGATTTGTAGAAGCAACCTCCCTTCTTTCATGGGTAATATGGACAATCTCTGGCTGGTTCATCTTCGAGGATGCCACTTGCTGTGAGTGCGACTGTCCTTGCATTATAGCCATAACAGTCATCATTTCTTTGATTTTCTTCTCGAGATGGCTGATATGTTCATCTCTTTGTTGGACGGCCCTCTGCCACTCATCCACGGTGTTCTCCTCACAAAGAGGAGTGTCACTCGCAGCTAACATGGCTTGGGTCTCAATGACGTTTATTTCGATGAATTCGCCTTCCGTGTAATCTGTTAAGTTGTAATCTTCATCTTCAAAGTCTTCTTTCTGACCATTAGACAGTTGTGCAATGTCAGCTCGAAGCTTTTCCACAGCGGACTCAATTGACTTTCCTTTGAGAACTTTATGGTCAATTGGAGGTTCTTGAGAAACATCACTTATTTTCTCGAGCAGCAGTGTCGTCGTGCAGAAGCTAATTGAATCACACTAAATCATATTTATAGAACCTTTTTCAGGTTCTTTTAAATACTCATTCGGGATCGTTTAGTTTCTGCTCCTGAAATTTTTCCCAAGCCAATCCTTGAAGCTGAAGCAGTTTTCTATGGTGTGACCGAGCAACCAGTGGTATGGACAGTACTGGGGATGATCTTTCTTGCCGACCTCCTCCGCTTCTTCGGCTCCGGTAGTCTAAATTCGGCCTCTTTATCAAGTAACGTAATATCCGTGACATCGACTCCTCTTTGAACCGGTATATCTTGTTTAATCGTTGATTCATTGTTGGACCCTATCTCCCACCTATCTGGTGTGGTCTCAACTGGAACGATTGTTCTTCAGACCGTTGCGACTGCTTAACTTTCAGAATTCCCTTATTGCGCTTCCATTCCTGTGTCTTTGCCATTTGTATGGACTTTGAATCAAACTCAATCTTGAATTTAGAAGACGGCAAAACACAAGCACCAACAGACTCTTCCTCATGTAGAATATCCTTTCCTTTAGTTAGCGGAGCGACTGGCACAGTGGTAGTGAATCCGACAGTAGGAGCAGAAATAGCCTTAGGAGACGTCCCAACTCTTGTAATGACAACAGAGTTCTTTTTAATACATTCCCTTTTTGGCATAGGAAGTTCCTCAACAGACTTCAAGTTGAACATTACAATAGGCTTAACGGACTTACTCATTTCAGGCTTCATCATTTCAATAGCCACATCCCAGAACTTGATTTCAACATCGTTGAACCCTTGTCCAAACTTGATGACTGCGCATTAGGCTGCTCATCCCTATTTACGGCGACCTCTACTTCGGAAGCGAAATAAAAGATCAACTTTCTCGAAGACATCTTTCCTGGTATTTAAAGAACTTCTGAAAGTCAGTAACGTCTGTGCCTTGTAGTTTCAACGGAAGTACTCAAGCTACCGCACTTGTACTGCAAACTGGGCAATTCTCTTATTTTGATTGGTATTTTCACCTTATTTTATTTTTGTTTTTTGGTTTATATATTTGTTAACATTATTTGTTTAATT
The DNA here is from genome assembly GCA_022702705.1 of Papilionanthe hookeriana x Papilionanthe teres. Classification (NCBI taxonomy): domain Eukaryota; kingdom Viridiplantae; phylum Streptophyta; class Magnoliopsida; order Asparagales; family Orchidaceae; genus Papilionanthe; species Papilionanthe hookeriana x Papilionanthe teres. The sequence continues at coordinate 56,446,904 of CM040435.1, forward strand.
TCAAAATTTGAGTGAAAGGTACGAAAGTAGAAGTTTGGTTTAATTTGCCGATAGCAAATCAAACCCGAGAGACACGGAGAAAAAGTGAAATTCGAGACCCGATCCTGGCCGAATTCACAACGCACATCGCCCAAGTGGAATCAATCCACCAACACACCTATCGGGGTCCGACCCCACCTCTTTAGAGAGGTAATAAAAGGAGGATTTCGGAACCTCTCTATTTAGGGGTGTCTAAATAGTGGCTCCAAAATCTAAGGAAAGTTGATCATACCTGTTCAAGATAGAAATGAACAAGATATGTCAATGGAAGAATGGTAGTTTGATCCACTAGGGGCATGGATTTACTACCGATTTATGAAAGCAAAAACGTCTGATCAAAATGGAGAGAGGAACTATCCCCAGCGGAGTCGTCAGAAGCTGTCGGCATATTTTTTAGGTTTTAAATTTAATTTAAGTATATATATATATAATTTGGAAAGTAGCATTTGATTTTTGAAAATAATGTTAAGTTTAAAAATTTTAAGATATGAAATCAAACTGATCTCACATCCCAAATAGTTTATATAAACGAGCACCGCACCACAAACCGTGTATCTATCCCGAGAAATAGATGCACTGCTTGATAATGGAGCTAGATTAAATAAATTAAAAGATTTGTGACATCCATTTGGTCTGTGAAACAATTTTATAAGCCGACAAGTTCCCCTACTTAATATAAATGAAATAAGCAAGGTTTATATTACCTGGCTTCTTAAAGTTCCCTATAAGGGCAAGCCCCTATAGTTAATTACATCTTAAATGAAGGGAATCACTTAAGAAAACTCTCGATAATGATCAGTGTTTTACTTTCAAGAATTTCAAAGTTTAAGGTTTTCAAAGGATTGAATTTTGGAATTTCAATACGGATTGGATCGAGTTTGGAACAGTTTATTTTAAGAGTCTAATAGAATAGAAGTAGGAGAAGCTGAGGATCCAAGAAGAAACTTGGTAACTTCCCAAACTATCATATTGTTTGGCTTTAATTTGGGAGTTCATTTAATGTTTCATCTTGCCTGTTTTAATTAATTAGGACTCATATTTGTATGACACAATCATACAAATAGCCTCGAAGATGTGAGGGCTTATGTCGTATCAAACGACTACCTCAGAGTCCTAAGGCCGGTTAGGGCTTAATTTACATAAGACAATTATGTAAATGCCTAACAAAAAGTTGAGGATTTATGTTGCACTTGGAAAACTACCTCGAAATCCTATGGCAAGTTGTTTAATTTCTACGAAAGGTTTAGCTGATGTAGATCCGAGTTTTGCTGACGACAATGGCCGTGCTGCCCACTATGCTCCAAGCTCCTTATTGTCGTTGCAGAGGTTTAGTTTTAGAAATCATAAATCAGGAGATGAGAGAAGTGTTTTGGTTTAGAAAAGTCTTCGAATCCAAATATTTTAGTGTTTTAACAAAAACAAATCTTAAAGTTGATTAAACAGAACCGATTAAGATCCCACGGTTCTGTCATCCCGGCACCGTTATTTTCATCGGATTCACTTAGTCCAGATGAATTTGCTAAACTCAACTGAATGAGTTCCACACTTTCATTTAGAACTTGGGAAATCTCGTTAGCAACACGTGGGTTACATCATCCGAGATATTCCTGATCATCCAACGAGACGTTTTAATTTAGTTAAAGTTGTAATTTTTGTTATTCTGTTTGTGATTAAATTTTGAGTTTTCTTATATTTTGAAATGTTGTGGCGGTAAATTTTATCTTGTATGACTTTTAATTTAGTTTTGGGTTTCAGTTTTGTGGCTATCCTAAAGGTTTCAGTTTTCATGCAACAATCTTATTTATCATGCAAGAAAAGTAAAACGCGGTGCAGGTAAATAAATTGCAATAAGGTAAATTGCAATAAAGTAAAAGCGTACCTGGAGGGTCTTCTCGTCATTCCCAGCCGAAACTTTAGTATTGCATTGTATATAGGTGTTAATAATTTTGCAGAAATTAAAGTATGCTAGAAAACAGGAAGAAGTAGGACTAACAAGCAGTAGCTACTCAATCTTATGATGTCTATCTTAAGATCCTGATTGTCTACCAAGTCCTATGATGTCTATGCGAATTTTTATGTTGTGTTTCAATGAACTTTGTTAATTTAATCGACGATGGTTTCATTAAGCAGACATATTAAGTTTAATAGACCTCAGAGGTATCCAAACAGTCAAAGAAGGATGTAGGTCCATGCTTCCCTCTCATATCCTGATGAAAAGTCTCGGGCTCATTTAGACTTATTATGTTACTTAACAATTCACCCTACCTATACCCTTATGCTTAATGAACACAGTTGTTCGGGGTAGGTTGGGGCAGATGGGTTTAGGTGTAGTTTGGATTTGGATTGGCGGCAATTGGTAGTTTGATTTGGACTTACGGAAGTGCTATGAAGAGTTTGTGGTTTTTAATTGAGTTTGATTTTAGTTTGGGGATTGGAGGATTTGAATTTGGTTTGGTTTGTATTTGGTTTGGGTTTGAACTAGGTTTGGTTTTGGTTTATGTTTTGGTTTGGGTTTGGCTTAATTTTTGTTTGATTTTGGTTTTGGTTTATGTTTTGGTTTGGGTTTGGTTTGATTTAGGTTTGATTTGAGTTTGGAATGTGGATTGGAAGTTTGTGTGGACATCGGGTAAAATTTGGGTTACTCCATGCATTCACTAAGCATAAGGGTATTCTTATTATGCTGTGATTTCCTAGGTGTCTTTAAAAAGGAAAAAATGAATCATGCCTCAGGAGGCCTATCCTAGGTTTGATTGTTATCGTGTTAGTATTGTATTGTGATCGGGATTGTTGTATGTTGTGATTGTTGTGTTGTATTATTTATATATTATCATTTTATTATGTTATTATTATTTATGTTGTTATGTGTTATTATTCTTTGTTATTGTTTATTATTTATGTGTTATTATGTTATTTAAAATTATTATCATTTATGTGTAATTAAACTTGTTATTATCTTTATGGTTTATTTAATTTATTATTTATTATCTTATGTGATTTATTTACTTTATCATTATTTATTTAATTAATTGTTATTAGTTTGATTTAATTAATTGTTATTCATTTGTTTTATTGAATTAATTGTTATTTTTTTATTTTATTTTATTAATTGTTTATTTATTTATTTTATTTATTTATTTGTTATTTATTTAATTTATTTATTTCATTTCTACTTTAACTTAATATTTATTTATTTAAATTACTATCTTTAATTTTATTTTAATTTATTTTGTTATTTAATTTAATTTTAATTTAATTTAATTAATTATTATTTACAATTATTATTAATTTAATTTTATTTATTTATTTAATTTAATGAAAAATATTATTGTTTAGTTGAATAAAATTTAATTTAATTTGTTTTATTTTATTTTATTTTATTTAAATTACTTTTTATTTACAATATTATTTAATTTAATTTTATTTAATTTATTTAATTTATTTAGTTTAATTTAATTTTTTATTTATTTACATATCAATATAATTTATTTAATTTGTTTATTTAATTTATTTAATTTGTTTATTTAATTTATTTAATTTAATTTTTTATTTATGTTATTATTTAATTTAATTTAATTTAATATGATTTGATTTGTATAATTTAATTTAATTTATTATTTACATTATCATTTAATTTTAAATTAATATTCAGTTTTCATTAATTTATTTAACTTAATTTAGTTTATTTAATTAAATTTAAATTACTTATTTATTTAAATTATCATTTAATTTAATATAATTTTTATTTATTTAATTTATTTAATTTATTTAATTTATTTAATTTATTTAATTTATTTAATTTATTTAATTTAATTTAATTTATTTAATTTAATTTAATTTATTATTTATTTAATTGTTTTTTGTTTACTTAATTAATTATTATTTAATGTAATTTATTTAATTTACATATTATTTAATTTAATTTATTTAATTTAATTATTATTTGATTTTAACTATTTAATTTTAATTTAATTGATTATTCATTTATATTATTTAAATTATTTTCAATTTATATATATATATGTATTATTTATTTTTATTATCCCTTTTAAGTTATTTTATTTTAATTAATTATATGTACATTTTTATTACTTAAATATTATTGATTTATTATTATTAATTTATGTTATTAATTTACATTAAATATTATTATCATTTTTATTATTATTTATTTATTTATAAGACTTTTTATTTTCTCTCTCTTAAATTATTATTTTCTTTATTTAAAGTTATGATCATTTATATTAAGTTATTATTTTTTAAAATTATTATTTACATATATATGTTTACATTTTAAAAGGGCATTTATATTTATTTACTTTATTTCCATTATTCATTTAGGTTTATAGTTATTTATTTTATTATCAATTTTATCACACTATTCTTTTATTATTTACATTAATTTACATATATATATATGTTATTATTCATTTAGTTATTTATATTTTAGTAGTATTCATTTAAATTTAATATAGTATAGTTATATTATTTTAAAGTTAGTGTAGTTATTTTCATTTAAAATTTAGTATGGTTATATTTTAAGTTTTAATGTTTTTAGGTATTTAAAATTTTAGTATATTTATTTTATTGAAATTTAGTAAAGTTATTTTAATTCAGTTTACAATTATTTTATCACTTATGTTTTTATATTGGTTATTTATTATTTATTTACTTTATTTAACATTAGCTTATATATTATTTACATCAATATTACTTACATATATGTAATTTATGTAGTTATTTTATTTGTATGTTATATGTTATTTTGTTATTATATGTTATTAAAAAAAAATTATTTCATTCCCTTTTATTTATTTTATCCTTATGTTTATTCCTCTTTTCATTTTCATTTCCTTTATGATATATTTGTTTCTTTTAAATTTTAAAATTTATTTTGCAAATTAGTAAAAATTAGGTGGTAGATTTGTAAATATTTAAACTAGTAAAATTAAATAGCTAAATAACTTTGCATAAAAGAAGAATTCCTAAGCCTAAACATGGAAAAATTTAAAAAAAAACTAAATAGCTTGCATGAAATATAACCTTAAGGCTAAGAATGTAAACATTTAAAAAAGCATACATGAAGATTTAAAGAAAAATTAAATGAATTGTATGTAAATTTAAAAATCTTTGTAAAGGAAGAGGAACATTAAACACCAAGCATGCATGTAAGTATGAGGTGTTAAGTTAAGCATGAGAAGGATGAAGACAAATTTTTATAAGCTTAAGTATTCACAAAAATAAAAGGGAGGGGGAAGAAACTCACCTTGCTTGGAGGAGGTGATGGAAGAACTATTGAAAAGTCCCTTGTTGAAGCTCACGGCTAGGAGGAGTTGGGATTGGGTGTAGTGGATGAAGTGTGGCTAGCTTGGAAGAAGAAGAAAGAGAGGAGGGAGGCTCACGGCTAGGAGAAGGATTTGGGAGCTGAAGTGAGTGAAGTGAGTAAGTTTGTGTAAGAGAGTGTGTAAGTGAGATTACGGGGGGATTTATGGAGAGAGGCTCACGGCTAAGAGTGAATGGGGGGAGTGAGGATGAGGTGAGGCGGAGGTTAGGAGGAGTTGAGGAGGAGGTGTGGTGAAGGTGAGGAGAGTAGGGTGAGGTGGCGTGTAGGGTGAGGGAGAGGTGAGGGAGAGGTGAGGGAGAGGTGAGGGAGTAAGGTGAAGGGAAGAAAAAAATATTTTTTGTTGTTTGTTCTTTTTTTTTCTTTTTTTTTTCTTTGTTTTTCTGTGAGATATGAGAGGGGGAGAATGAGGGTGTGTGTGTGAGTGAATTTTAATTTGGTGAATTTTGGATTTTTTTGTCCATTTTCAGAACATTGGGCTAACTTGAGTTTAGATTGGGCTAGAGCTTGAAGGAAGCCCAAGTTCCTTGATCAATATTGTCCACATGATTGTAATGAAGATCTTTCATGAAGACACAAAGTGGTTTTGAGCTCATTTGGAGGTTCAATTTTGGCGTGGATTGGATTTTTAATTATTTTGGACCATGTTAGGTTCAGGTCAAGTTATTTTGAGTTGGAGTGGGAATGGGGTTCAGATGTCTTCAATAATAATGTAGATATGGTTGTCTAGAAGAATTTGTATGAAGACATAAAATGGTTTTGACAAAGTTTAGAGGGTCAATTTGGTGGATTTAAAACATGTGTTCAACTTGGGTCAAAATTGGGGTTTCTTTGGTCCAAAATTGATTTGGGTAAGACCTAAGCTCAAATTAAGGGCAATTAATGATCCAATTCAGTTTAAGGAGGTGTTATAAAGATTGTAATTGAAATTTGCGAGGAATTGATTGACATTGGGTCACTTTAGGAGTTTTGGGTTATTTAGGCAAAATTGGGGATTTTTATTTCAAGTGGAATTAGATTCAACTGTGGGTCACATTGAACTTTAATTTGGTCTATATTGATATTGGGGATGTTTAATTTTGTTTTGAATTTAAATTTGATCAAAATTGAGGTCCATTGGGTCAAGATTTGGTTTGATTTAGGCACATTTAGGTTAAATGGGCCAAGTTGGGATTTTGGATTGAAAGTGTATTAATTTGACAAAATTGACCCATAGTGTAGTTAAACAAAATGAAATTGGGGATTTTTATGATTTTATAGAATTTTTTGAGAATTTTTTGTAATTTTTTTATTTTTGGGCAAAAAGGGTATTTTGGGTATTTTGAGGGTATTGGGGGGTATTTTTTGGAAATTTTTGAATTTTTGGTCATGAATGGTCAATTTGAGTGGCAAGTAATATCTTGGAATGATTTTTGGGGGATTTTGGTGAATTTGGGTAATTTTGGAAATTTTGGGTCTTTTGGGTAGTTCAGGGTTATTTAGGGGGCAAAGGGGGCCAAAAATTGAAATCTTGAAAATTTGAAGGTGGCTTCAAGGTGAGCATGATGTAATGACCAAGGGTCACTTACATTTGATCCTCTATGTGTTGTTCCCTACCACTTAGTCATAGACTTAGGGCTGGGCTATCCACATGAGTTTCCAAAGAGTTCAAGGTTGAAATTAGAATGTGCAATGTGTGTATGTTGTGAATGTGAAGTGTATGAGTGGTGATCTCCACACCTCCCTCAGGGCAAATCCTAAGGTCTGACCACCTATATGAGACTTCTCCTAGGATTCCTTATGCTTGCCTTTTCCTACAAAAAGGTGGAGGTTAGGCCTTAAGCATATGAAAACCCCCTAGTGAAGGAAGAAGAGTTTTGAATTTCTTTGGGGAGGGTTCCATGACTAGTCCTCTAAGAAAGTCACCAGGAAAGTCCTATGGCTAGACCCTAGGCTATTCTAAAGAGAGACTAGACCTCAACCAAAAGTGAGGTCAACACACTATCCCTGTGGGATCGATAACCAAGACTCCACTAGAGACTTGTATTACTTGAAAGATATGTATACTTACGTTTAAAGTTGTGAATTTTACAATAATAAAATCTAAATATAAAACTATAAAAGTAAACCTCGCACATCAAGTTTTTGAAGCCATTTGCTGATAATTAAATATTCTAAAAAGTGATATCAAATTCTTGTATTTTAAAGAATATTTAAAGTCGCATCGCATCAAGTACCCCCTCTTCCAAGCATGAAAAGAACATTTACATATCCTAAGTTTAGTCACTAAATCTAAGGCTAGGCTGGGAGGATACCAGCTGTCACTACGGAGCTTCCACTCACCCTTCATCTGAATGCTAACCTTTAAGTTTAGTTACTAATCTTAGGACCAAATTGGGGATCTCAGCATGTCACCCTGAAATCTCCAATTTAAAGTCCATCAAAACACATTTCCTTATTTATTTGCACTCAATTCCTATGAACTATGCAATTCATCTATGGACATGGATTCTTCATTATTTTTGTAGGACACTAAATAATTTCAGAGTTAATATTTAACAACATATTTTAACAATTTAATTGGCCAGATCGAAATGTAAATTAAGTTTTAAATGAAAAACCATTTCTTATATGCTTTAAAAACACTTCAAATCCACATCAACACATCATCACATCTCTATGCAAGAAGAAAGACAAAGGAGACTACTCAAAATTCATAGAGAAGACACAATAAAACATGGATTTTATATATAAAAGAAAAGTCATACAAACCACAAAAGAAAATACAACTTATCTCTTTCTCTTCCCCAATGCAATTCCCTTGAAGTTCCTTTGAATCATTTTCTCACTTCTTTGCAACACTCAATTCCCTCTTTAGAATGGAAATGAAGAAGCAATCTCTCACTTTACTCCTTCTCCTTCACTCCTTAGAGAAGAATCCATTCAAATTATCACTTCTACACTCTTCTCTTCTAAGCCCTAACACTCAACACACACTCTCCCCCACTAAAACTACACTAGAAACACAGTAGACCCTCTTTATTTTCGTCCAAAAATGATAATTTATAAGTTAGAAATGAAATCCCAAGAGTTTCCATAGGCATCCCTTCGAAACGTTGCTAAAACTCTTCAAATTTGAAATCCACCATCGTCTGAATATTTGCTCGAGCTCTCGAGAAAATGGCGCCGACAAGCACTCAAGCTGTTTTCCTCCTTTTTACTCCTTTTTGCTCTGAATTCATTCCTTTTCTCTTATTTTCACTCCAATCATCTAAAATCATCATACCTGCAACAAATCATGAAAAATACCTTTCTTTAAAGTGCAATATCACCAAAAATGGGTAAAATTATATAGCAACAATAGTATATATTTTTGGTGCATCACCCTCTCCTCCACGATTTACCCCATATGTCCCTACCTGTACCTGGAATGAAGGGGATGATAATGAGGAAGAATATGAGGATTAGGATTTATAGTTTTTGTTGTGTTGTGTTATGTTTTGTGATGTGTGTTAGACTTTTTATTCTATATGTATTATTTATTTACTATTTATGGTTGTTAAATGAACTATTCTGTTGTAATTGTGACTGATGTAATAGTTAATGAGCTACTTTAGTTTATTTTTATATTATTTGTGGATGTTGTTTGATTGTGTTATGTGATGTGAATGTTTATAGTTTTTTATTTTTGTAGTATTAAATGTGTTTAAAAAGAATGGAAGTGTATTTTACTTGTTGGCTTAGAACTTATTCCAGAAACTGTTTAGGAAGGTTTAAAACACTATTAAAATCCACTATTTAAATTTCATGCTTAACTTTTCAATTTACTACTATATATTTTAGTTATGGATTTCTGTTTAAGTATGTGTGAATTTGCTTTTATTTCCTCCACTACTTGAGAAATCTCTTGAATTTCTATAAAATGTGAAGTTAAAAATTTGATCAAGTTATTTTCATTCATGTTTTTAATTAGTATATCTGTATATTTAGGATATAAAAATAACTGCAAGCATGATACTTATAGTTTTCAATTCCTATCCATGTATAATTTTAAGTATGCTCAAATATTTTATCATAATAAAAACTTTAAATTTTTGGGGGGATGAAAAACAATTTTCAAACACTTAAAATTTTATTTATTCTCAAATGTGTTATAAATAAAATTTGGTTTTTGATTGTAAAATAATTATGTGAATGAAGTTATATTAGGGAAGTAAAATTTTGAATATAGAAATGAGTAAGAGAACTTAGTTAAAATTTATAGTAAGGATAAATATTTTAAAGTTAAAATTTTCTTAATGGAGATATGATGAATATTTTGTAACTATATTTAGTAAGAAATGTTGTATTTTTTGTAAAATAGAAGAATTAGACTTTTTTTTTAATACCTAAGTTTCTTTTATTAAAAATAATTTTCAAAACATTTATTTTATTTTTAAGTAAATGATATATATCCACCTTATACTTTAGGAAAGGAATGGTGGAATTCAAAATTGTTAAAGGCCTACCCAGATATAGTAATCATTGTCTTATAAAAAAAAGAACAAAATAAAAAATAATATGTTAAAAGGAAGGAGAAGCTTGAGGATTTAAGGGCCTAATCAAAAATTAGTTCCACACCAGATCTTTTTAGAGTAGAAGATTTGAGAAAATCTTGAAGCTTATGAATATAATATAGTTAGTATAATTATTTTTAATAAAGATTTTAAAGTAAAAAAATTAAAAAGCCTAAGCCCTATATTTTTGAATAATCTACAAGTATTTCTGAATAATATAGGAACTAATATTTTTCATTGACCTTTATTTAAGAGATTTCTAAACTTTAAATTTGTCTCATTTACTAAAATTGTTTCGAAAGTGGACTACTACATTTCTAGAACAAAATTTTAGAAACTCCTGAGAAACTCATCCACATAATCTACTTGTATAATTTTCATAATATTAAAGTGTCACTTAAGGACAAGTAAAATTTCAAGTTTGGGAGATTTTGATACACCTAAAATATATAGTATTTTTGTACACTTTTTTATACCTATTTTCAATGATATTGCACTATAATGGATGGTATTTTGTGTATTTTTTATTCAGGTATGATTAAATGGATAAATGTGATGAAAGTAGTGAAAAAGTATCAAAATTATAGCAAAAATGAAGAAAGGTGCAAAAATTGATCTGTGGCAACTAAGCGCCCAGATGGCGCTTACGCACTAGAGACCCGCGGCTATGTGTCAGATTTAGAGCTTACGCACCATAAGACTCGCAGCTAAGAACCGAAACCTCGCGCTTACTGATGCAGACTTTTTATATTGCAAGAACTTATGAACCCAAATTTATATATTTATAATGATTTTGTAAAGTTCAAACTTCAACGCAAGTATACGTATCGTATCAAGTAATACAGGGCTCTATTGTAGTCCTGGTTATCAATCCCACAAGGAAGGCACGTTTCTTACAATAAATAGTGTAATACTGAATCCAATACTCAAATCATAATTAAAGTCTAAGTTTACTTCTACTAACAAGATGCAGAAAACAATAACAATTAAGCAAACTACAATTACTTTTAATATCTTTAAAATAGAATTAACTAACACACACACACTAAGCTTGTATTTGAAAGGTTTTGATATATATGAAAAGTATCTTTCCTCTTGCAACGAGTATATGATGTGTGAATGATTTAGAATGATTATTTAGTGTATTGTTCCAAATAGGAGCATAAATGTTTCTTTACCCTCAAAAGAATACCCCCTCTTCCAGGTATGAAATGAACATTGACATATCCTAAGTTCAGTCACTAAATCTAAGGCTACACTGGGAGGATACCGGCTGTCACTATGGAGCTCCCACTCACCCTTCACCTGAAGGCTAACCTTCGACTTTAGTTACTAATCTTAGGACCAAATTAGGGATCTCAGTCTGTCACCCTGAAAACTCCAATTTGAAGTCCATCAAAACACATTTCCCTATTTATTTGCACTCAATTCCCATGAACTACGCAATTCATCCATGGACATTGAGTGGATTCTTCATTATTTTTTTAGGACACTAAATCCTTTCAGAGTTAATGTTCAACAACAGATTTAACAATTCAATTTGTCAGATCGAAAAGTAAATTAAGTTCAAAATGAAAAACCATCACAATTTCTTCAATACTTTAAAAGCACATCAAATCCACATCATCACATCATCACATCTCTATGCAATAAGAAAGACAAAGGAGACTACTCAGAATTCATAGAGAAGACACAATAAAACTTGGATTTTATTTATGAAATATAAGTCATACAAAACATAATAGCAAAAAACAACTTATCTCTTTCTCTTGCCCAAGCAAATCCCTTAAAGTTCCTTTGAATCATTTTATCTCTTCTTTGCAACACTCAATTCCCTCTTTAGAATAGAAAGGAAGAAGCAATCTCTCACTTTACTCCTTCTCCTTCAATCCTTAGAGAAGAATCCCTCTCAAATCCTCACTTCCAAACTCTTCTCTTCGAAACCCTAACACTCAACACACTCACTCACACTAGAACTCCCACTACCACCACCCTTGAACTTCCATTTTTTTGTCCAAAAATATGTTTGAAATGAAATCCCAAGAGTTTCCTTAAGCATCCCTTCAAAAATTTCCAAAACTCTTCAAATTTGAATTACACCGACATTGGACGTCGGCGGCACCCGATAGGGCGCCAGCGGAGCTCTATCGCCCGATTAATTGTGGAGCTCTCGGGATAATGGCACCGGCGACGCCCATTCTGGCGCAGGTGGTGCCAAAAGCTAGTTTTCTCCCTTATTCTCCTTTTCGCTCTGAATTCGCTTCTTTTTTCTTCTTTTTGCTCTAATCACCTAAAATCATCATACCTACAACAAATCATGAAAAATACCTTTCTTTAAAGTACAATATCGCCAAAAATAGGTAAAATTATATAGCAAAAATAGTATATATTTTTTGTGCATCAAAATCCCCCAAACTTAACTATTACTTGTCCTCAAGTAATCCTTTTACTAAAAAAAAAATATAACTCAAGCCAATGTACTTTTCATCTGTAGGACACTAAAATTTTTCATTCAAAGGAATATATGGTAAGATCTTTAGAAAGAAATTCAGTAACTCAGGTCAACACAACAGGTATAAGAATATTCAGCAATTAAGTCTAAGGGTTCTAGTCTTCTATTCATTTCAAGATAAACCATAATTTTTCACATTAAGAGTGTCTTGAAAGACTATGTGAAAGAGGAGTTCATGCAAACTTCATCAGACTGTAGGCCAATACTTTAAATATAAATTCAGAAATGAAATCAAGTTCTCCTTTTAGGGTGACTCAAGTGAAGCCAATTTTTTATTATGCATCTCCTCAAGCTTCTCCTCATTAATATTTTTCTTTCTTTTTCTTTTCTTTTTCTTCTTTCTTTCTTTCTTTTAGGGATTGTTTTTCATTCCATCTTCTCTTTGCTTTCCTTTTTCTCTTTTCTTTTTTTTAATGAGGATTACTATATCTGGATAGTCTTTAATAATTTTGAACTTCACTCTCCTCTTTCTAAAGTTCAAACTTGAAACACCTCCTTACTTTTAATTAGGTTTGAGCTTTAATATTCATCATAAAGTCAAAATCTCTTCTTAACATATAATACTTTAAGTCTCTTAACATTTCAAAAATAGAGTTTTCTTTACTTTAAATAGTTAACTATAGTCAAATCCTTTCATACCAAATATCTTACTCCTATAAAATTAACATTTATTACTAAAATCTTTCGTCCAATCCTTCTGTAATATTCAACTGAAATAAAAAGTTTTAATTATTTGAAGTGAGGTTCAACTGCTAGAAGTTATGCTAATAATTTTTTAAAATATAATAGTTGAGAACAAATAAGAGTTAATAATTTTCTACCCTCCCCCAAACTTAAATTTTTCAATAAATTTGAAACAGTAGAGTAAAAGAAACAAACCTTTTTGTGCTGGGATCTTGAAATCTTCAACAGCTATCTGGCATTAGTTAAAATTTACAGCTAGCAGAAATGAAACAGTTAGTAATAGTGATATAAAATTTTTAAACATTTTTAGAGGTAAAGAGATATTAACTTTAAACATCTAAACATCCAACAAAACACCATAACTACGAAACAAATGTTGACCTCAATTTTGGTTGAGGTCTAGTTTCTCTATAGATTGCATAGGTTCTAGCCATAGGACTTCCTAGTTACTTTTCTTAGAGGACTAGCAATGGAATCCTGCCCATAGAAATTCAAACTCTTCGTACTTCACTTGAATTTTCATGTGCTTAAGGCCAAACCTCTAACTTTTGGAGGAAGAGACCAAGCATAAGGAAGTCTAAGTTAAATCCCTATAAGTGACTAAGTCTCAGGATTAGCCCTCGGGAAGCCTATGTCACACACTGACATTCACAATTACACATTACATTCCACACTCACATCCTAAATCAAATACATTTCGCTTCGACCTTCGGACCCTTTGGAAACTCATGTGAGTAGTCTCACTAGCCTTAAGCATATTGCCAAAAGAGTTATGATCACCACATAGACGACCAAAGGAGGCTTTCCTTAGCATGTAACCCATTCAGAATGATTCCATACTTCATGGTCTCACAATACTTCACTATTCCAAAAATTTCAATTTTTACCCCGAAATTACCAAATAGCCCCTAAAAAGGGACCCAAAACCCAAAATTCTACATAGTCACTCTAGGTTCCCAAAAATTGTTCCAGAGTGTTCCCCTAGTTAAATGATGAAGTTTAACTGTAAACATACCATACTTTTGAGCTACCGGCGGACCCCTCGCAGCTTAAATAGTCTTTACTTAAACGACATTCCGGACCCCGCAAAGCCCTCTGCAGTGGTCAAAAACACTCCCGGACACTGCCGTTCAACTCCAAATTCAATTTTGAACCACTTTAGACCTTTAAATCACACTTTTGACAAAATTCCCAACCCAAAATTATCAAAATACCCTTGCTTAGCTCAAAATTCAAAAAATTCCAAAAATTCCCGAAAATTCCCAGAATCTTCAAAAAATTCCTAATTTCATTTTCTCCAACTACACCATAGCCCCAATTTGTCAATTTAAGCCAATTCGTCAAAAGCCCCAATTTTGACTTAAGCCCGACCTAGGTTCGGGTTTGACCCAATTTGACCCAATGTTAGTCAATTTCTTTCCGATTTGAATTTTTAACGCTTCGACACACCCCCCTAAACTAAATGTAACATTCTATCGCTACCAATTTGGACTTGAATTTCACCCAAATCAGATTTAATCGCAAAATCCCCAAATTTGACCTATTTTTGACTTGTTTCGACGACGAGGTTGCCCAAACGACCTCGGATTCGCAAATGGACAGTGTTGTTTCATCTGAAATGTTGAAAATAGTAGGAATCGATATAAAATTTTCTATATTTTGAAGCACGAGCAAACAGCATCAAATTCGACGTCCCCGGGTGAGTAAATAATTAATAAAATATATTTTCTTTGTCTCCTCCTTGACCTAGCCGACTGAACCCTCCTCCTCCTCCTCTCCAAATCGCGATTTCAGCCTGACCGAACCCTCCCCTTGCCTTGTGCGAATTTTCCATGGCTTCTCTCCTCCTCTCTTGCAAGAAGATGATGTGGCTCATCCTTCTCCATGCAATTTCTGTCATGGGAGAATCTCATGGCTTCAATCCCATCCATGGCAGCACTCCATCATATCCTACAGGCTTTGTCACTTCTCATCTGGATTTCTATTATCTCTATCACCTCCAAAATGGGTAGAAGGCTTCACCCTTTTTGGACTTTTGGGTATTAACCATGGGAATGTTTAGGGCTTCTTCTTCCTTCTCCCATGGTTATAAGATGGCCTTCTTTCCCCATTTTTTTTGCTTGGCCGAATTTTAGAGGAAGGAAGGAGGTGCTGCTATTTCATAGTTTGATCCAACATTAATTTAAAAATCTTGTTCTCCTTTATGCTTAGGCTAGGTCTCCTTCCTTATGCTTGTGATGTTTGGTTCAATCCCTATGGTATAAGCTTTCTTGCCTCATGGTTTTGCATATTTTCTTGGGGAAAGAATTTTTGATGGCAAAGATTTAATGTGGTTATTTACTTAGCAATTTTGAGATTGCTGGAATCATTTTTTTTGCATTTTTTTTGGTTGGCCAAAAATTTCAAGAGAGAGGAGGTGCTTCCCATTTTTCTCTTGATTCAAAGTCTAGGTAAAACTTTTGTTCATTCCATGCTTAGGCAAGGCCTTTTATCAATTTTACAATTTCTTTTGATTTGGCGGAATTACTTTAGCCACTAATGAGAAATTTTGCTCCATATGGTTTAGTTTTATGTTGCCTTTAGCTTGAGATCATGTGGCAATACTTAAATATCATGGCTAGGCTTGGAATTTTTCTTTCTCATCTTTTTCTCCATGGCAAAGTTTGGAAGTTCCTATTGGGCTTTAAAGACCTTCTTACATCACAAGTGGTTAGCTTTATGTTTGGGCATTGAAATTATTCCTACATGTTAGAATTTCAAATTCATGCTTATGGTGGAAAAATTCATTTACATGTTAGAGGCTAGAAATTCTACATATGTTGTAAGCCTCTCTTTACATATAAAAGGCTAGAAATTTTCTTGTGTTGGAAGTTACTTTCACATGCTTAAAGCTTAGGCTTCATGTTTGCTTTGCAAAGTTCTTTCACATATAGAGATTTAGGCTTTATATTGGGTTTGGAAGCCACTCTTGCATGGTAAAGTTTAAAGGTTATATTTGGCTTTCAAAGTCATTTTTCACATGCTTAAATATCAAGTTCTTGCTCACTTTCTACATGAAAAAAAATGAAATATATTTGGCATTTGGGCTTACTTTATACATGCTAAAATCTAAAACTTTAGCTTGCATCTTTAAGCCTTCTTCACATATAAAAGTTTGGAAACTTTGGCTTGCATCTTTAACCCTTTTTCACATGTAAAATTTGGAACTTGAAGCTTGCAATTTGAAGTCATTCTCACATGGCATAAGATTGGAAGTTGTCGATGATATGTTGCACCTCCTTTTTCTATGTTTCCTAGTTTTGTTTTTACTACATGATGCTTCGAAAGTTAGCTTTACTTTTTCTAAGCTTTAATACATGATCTTTTAAAGGAAAAAAAAATCGAGATGGCTTGGCTTGTACTTAAGATTTGGGATTGCGTTTTGGGGCCACTTTACATGTCAAACATTGAGGTTTAGGTTGGGCTTTCAAGCCACTTTTACATGGCTAAGAGTTAGAAGCTTTACATATTGGTTTTGGAATTACATTTACATATAAGAAAAATCTGAAATTTTTATGATTCGACATAAGCAAAAATCTGAAATTTTATGCTTCGACATAGGTAAAACCTGAATTTTTTATGCTTCATCAACGTTGAAATCAGAAATTCTTTAGATTTCTTTATGCAAAAAATCTGAAATTGTCCGGATTGTTTTATGTAAAATCTGAAATCATTTGCGCCGCTTTAGGTGAAAATCTGAAATCGTTCAGATCATTTTGTGCAAATCCGAAATTTGTTGGAGTTTGCTCTATGTGAAATTATTCATTTAAGAATCACTCATTGTTACATATGCTTATTCCACTTCCATTGCTACACTATTGTATACATGAAGGCCTCACATTTTTGTTGAAAGTACATAGAAAGGCGGGGAAATATTGGGAAAGGTTGGCATGAATATGTTGCCCTTATGCACCTTGTCGTGATTTGGTAAAATTTATTCAATTTTCGGATTTGAAATTAGCACATGCATAACATCAAAGTTTGGACATGTGTGCACTTGTTGTTCACTTATTTCAACAAGTATTTGGGTATACAACACCCAAGCTTTGTTTCCACACATTTTTAACCTCATCCCATGTATTTAGAGTGCTTTACATTGGTTGGAACACATTTGAAAAGAATGGGTGAAATATTTGCAATTTTCGGATTTGGCCATGCTCACACACAAAACACCCAAATTTCAAGCTATGAGAGCTTCTTGTTCACTTATTTCAACATATATTCACATGTATAGCATCAAGGTCATGTTTTCTTACATGTTTTACCCAATTTCATTTATTTGGAGTGCTTTGCGTTGGTTGGAATGCACATGAAATAATTTGGTAAAAATACTTGCAATTTTCGGATTTGTAAGTGGCCTTGCTTGAAACACTCATGAATAAGGTCATATATGTTGGTTTTTCACATGTTTCACTAGTCCTTCATATACATAACATATAGGCTTTGTTTTTACACGTTCTCCACCTCATCCCATGCATACAAAAGTGAGTTTACATCATGTGTGCACTTACCAAAGTGCAAAATCTTCACGAATCCCTTTCTTTGGAATTGATTCACATCATTCCTGCACATGCTCAATGACAAAATCTGCACTTATACATTAGTGTATAAGTGCTTTACATCATTCCCACGCTTTTTTTGAAATTAAAATTTGCACCTATATGTTATTTTAGAGAGAGTTTTGAGCATATGCTTGCTGCCCCATATGAAAAACTGCATTGGTAGCTATTTTGTGAGTGAATCTAAGACTTTTCTTTGCTGCTCTTGTGTTAAATTCGCATGGCAAAGCATCAAATGAGTTGCTTTTAAGTGAGAAGAAGAAAAAAGGAGAAGTGGCATTGTTTAGCACTTTAAAGAGAAGGGTTCTAGCATGTTTGGGAGCTTTAAATTTTATATGATTGGTGAGAAGTTCTTTCTTCTTTACATTCTTTTGGCTTGCTTATAATGCTTGGAATGGTGTCACATACATATTCTTCTTTCTTTACATTACCCTACTTGCATAAAATGCTTGGAATGGTGCTACATACATGTTGAATGTTGTGATTATCAAAAACTTGGGATTTGATGGAAATGTTGAATGTTGTTACATATATATATATATGATTGTCTACAGCTTGGATTGTAAATTACAGGTGTGAAAATCGATTTTTTTAGCTGTTATGCTGCCGAATTTTTTCTCTGATCAAATTTGGCTTTTTTCATTCCTTTTGGGCATGTTGTCTCCTTACTTTCCAAAGATTTTGGATTTGATTTCACATATCTCAACCCTTTTGCTCCTCATACTTTATAGTTATCCCCCGCACCATGATGGAGGGATTTGTTTTCATTTTCTACATTTCCTACACTACTTCAATACACTACACTACCTCACATGTTACACCACTTTGCCACATCATTACACCCTTCACATTTCTTCACATGACTTCACTACTTTAAATTGTTTCTTTACAACCACTACATGATAACCCTTGGCACCATGTTGCAGGGGTTTGACCCTTTTACTCTACATACTTTACATGATAACCTCTCGCACCATGTTGGAGGGGTTTAGCTCATTTTCTTCACACGTCTTACCGTTAGCTCTCTGTACCATGTTGGGAGAGACTTTAGCCGCTTTGACATGTGTTTTAACTTTCCTTTGACTTTGAGAGATAACCTGCCTCCTTTACAACATTTGTTAGGTGGATTGTCTTCACCTCTTTCTTTCCCTTGACCTCTTGTCCTTTGATTTTTACCTTGTTTCTTGGCTCAATTCACGTGCTTATGCAAGACACATAAGTGCGCACGTATAGCTTTTCATTATATGTGGGGTCATCAAACAAGGTTGTAAGTGCAATGGGGACGATGATAGAATTGCAATAGAGAACCGACCTGAGAGAATCACAGAATAATATCTCCTGACTCAAAGACTCTGGAGTGGGTAGAAAAAGGAAATTTCCGATACTATTCACCCGTCCTTGGGGTTTCTACTACTGACGGTTTAAAGGTGTTAGCAGTCCTAGTTTGATTGGGGTAGTCAACCTGTGGATCGAATTACTTTACAAAAAATACACATACATATTTTCAAAAAAAATAATAATAATACAAAATTACCTCAACCACAAAACAGCCTACTTACCTACAGCTTTTTACTTGCATGACATCAAAATTGAAATGAATGAAAAATTTGCAAAGGTCCACAGATGGCTACTCGAGTCGTGTTAGGGCTGCCTTCTGCAGAAAGTCGGTCTAGTAGTCAGTACCTAAGGTGGGACATACAACACAGCTTTGAGTTCTTTGCACCATCGCGTTTATGTGCCTTTTGGACTTATAGTCCTTTGTTTTCTGTGGCTTTTCCTACGTTGTTTTCTACATGTTTTCTTTACGGATTTGTTTTCCTGGATCTCCTACGAGACGTTAGCTCTTGCGAACTTTTAGTTTTTTTATGACTCCCTTTTGTTCTACTACACAGGTTTTTTTACACTTAGTCTTTTTTTCACACACTATGGCACACACACACACACTTATTTGTTAGGATTTCGTGCTCTACTTTTAGTACATGTGCTTGGTTTTCTTATTTTCCTTTTTGGTACACATATACCTACTTGGGACAGTTTCCTGTTTTACTTTTGACTACTTTACATTACTAAGCATATACCTGCTTGGGACAGTTTCCTGCTTTACTTTTCAGTACTTTACATTACTGCATATATAACTGTTTGGGATGAAATAAATTACTTCACAACATTTCAAAATATAAGACAACTCAAGATTTAATTACAAACAAAATAAAATCTCAACTTCAACTAAATTAAATCATCCCTTTGGATGAACGGGAGTTTCTTGGACGACGCAACCTACGTGTTGTTGATAAGGTCTCCCACGGTCTGAATGAAAGTACGGAATCCATTAAGTTGGATTTAGTAAATTCATTCGGACTAAGGGAATCCGATAAAATAATGTAACCGGAATGAGGGAGCCGTGGGGTCCTAATCGGTGGCGTTATAATCAACTTTAATATTTGTTTAAATAAAACACTAAGCCACCTCAATTTTTAACATTCTAAAACACACTACTTCTCTCACCCCCTACATTTGTCACCTCTAAAATTGAAACTTCTGCAACAACAACAAGAAGCTTGAGGCAACACACCGAGGGTAGCACGATCGAGGATGTGGAAGGACATGTTCAAGATAGCAAACAACGAGTCTACAACAGCAACCTTCTTTCCTTAGTAATAACAACAAGCCATAGGACTTCGAGGTATTTGCCCAGTGCAATATAAACCCTCACCTCATCTTTTAGGCCTTTGCACCTGGTGCACTATAAGCCTAACTCGTCTAGGTTTCCAAGGTTGTCATTCTGATACGACATAAATCCTCACATCTTCCAGGCTATTCACATGATCGACATCAAGTGAATGTAAGTCCTGCTTAATTAAAATTGGCAGGATGAAACATAAATTAAATCTTTCCCTAAATTGAGTCAAACAATAGGATATTTTGAGAAGTCACCAAGAATCTTCTCAAATTCGTGCCTTCTCCTAGTCCTTCCCCCTTTGGATTCCACAACAACTCTTTCTCAAGATTTGACACCACTCACCTATTGGATTCTGACTATCACATTTCGTTGAAGAAAATATTAGCCTTTTGAAGTCGTAAGAACATATTTTCTGATTTGTATCAAAAGTTTTCTTAGGTAATCCCAATTATCTAAGATGTAATTAACTATAGGAGCTTGCCCTTATAGGAAACTTTTCCGAACCCAGCATAATACAAACCCTATTTAATCCCTTGTATTAAATAGGGGAACTTGTTGGCAAATAAAACGGTTTCGCAGACCAGACGGATGTCATTTACTTCTTTAGTTTATTTGATCGAGCCTCATCCTCAAAATTTTATGTTTATCCTTCGGGATAGATACAAGGTTTGAGGTATAGTGCTCTTTCATTTGAACTTCAGAAAATATGAGATCAGTTTGACTTCATATTTTCCTAAACTAAATTTATAATTAAATTAAAACTGTTCTTCCAAAGCGAGCGACGGGAATTCGATTCCGGCGGCCGACAGCTTCTAGTGGGCAACCCCAACCAAAACTCAAATTAAAACTTTATACTTTTCACGCGCCGACAACAAACTATCACAGCACTACATAGTTCATTTAATAGTTACAACTTTTCATTACAACATAACAGTACACCAACAGGTTCACATCACATAGAAAATAAATAACTACTACACCACAAAAACAACACAACACATAACAAGAAAAACAGAAATAGAAACAGACAAACAACCTCTTTTCATCACCAGCATCATCAGCAGGGTCAGCAGGATCAGGTCTATACGGTGTATAGCTTGGGTAAGTAGAGAATATCACATCAGTCTCCCCCCTCATGAATCTGGCCTAGGCGTCATGATAGGCAATATCGAACTCAACTCTTCTTCTCATATAATCTTCATTCACATCACTTCTAACCTCAAACACATCCATCCTACCATGGAATCTATACATACTAGCACTCTGTACTCTCAGCTGCTCCATAATATCGGACAAATTAGGGGCTCAGACGTAGATGGGATGTCATAACTCGTAGTAGGAGTATCAGTACTCCTACTCTCATCTCGTGCTCCCACATGAGACTCATAAGTACGAATGATAGTCTTGGTAATGGGTCTCAGTGGTATAGCTACTTCATCAGAACTGTTGAACTCTACTCCAGACTATACACACAGGGCATGAACTAGGGCAGGATGTCCTAATCCTCCAGTGGTCTCTCCTCTAGCAATAGACTGAATGTTCTTGAAGACAATAGCTCCAATATCAATCTTCTTCATATTCTGAATACAATAGTTCAAAATTGCTCTATCCCTTGTAACTACACTGTGGTGATAAGAAGGTAACAGTCTTGCAAAGATGAAATAGTGTCAGACTTTAGATACAACATTCAACTTAGAAGCAAAGAAGTTAATCATCTGTTTTTGACTCACTTTCGATACCCCTGTTCCATCTGTCAAAAAAGCAATCACTTCCTTCATATTTGCCTCCTGGTATCAAAATTTTCATATTCACATACAAAAGGTTCCCAAGTATGATAAAATGCATTGATACACTGAGGGGTAAATTCAACCATTTTTCCTCTAACTAGCACATACTCTGTCTCAGTCCACGGTACATTTGCATAGAACTCTATAACAACACCTAAAACAGTATTCGCAGTAAAATAGCAAAATCTCTCCCATTTTTGCTTGGTAATTAACTGTTCAATTAATCCACCAGGATTGTCAAAAGCTCGATCCTGAATAACTTCTTATTGTAAAGGTAAGAATTAAAATGAGATTGCACTTTGACATTGACAAATCTTTCTTCATCATAATCAAATCTTCTCTTCCATTTACTTATCCTTGGAGCCATGTGAATTTCTAAAAATTGCAAGAAATTCTAATAAATTCCAAATCCACATTGTAACAAACTCCAAATACTATTCTAAACAAGTAAGAGCAAATTTCATTATAGGAAATCCCAAAATTTCTTCAAAAATCTCAAAATTCCAATCTAAGCAATGTGAGAGATTCCTATGGTGAAAATAAAAAATTTTTAATTCAAAGTGAAGCTCTTACTAAGAGAAGTGTAGATCCGGTCTCGAAAGGCCTTGAAATCGCTTTAAATCCAAGATCTAGCAAGCCCTAGGTCTTCAAAGTCACGAAAATGGAGGAGGTAAACGAAAGCAATGGAAAAAAATTGTGGGTCTCAGGGTCAAAATCGTGAAATAAATGGGTTTTAGCCTTTTTCTATATTCGGGCGCCGACGGAGCTCGATTTTTCAAAATTGGCCAAAGTCTCTGGGTTTGAGCGCCGATGGCGCCAGTGAAAAAATTTTTCTGGGTCTGAAAATTTTTTCGTAATTTCAATCGTTTCATCCCCCACAATGACATTTAATACTTCATTAAGCATCTATTTCATCACACAAGCAATAACAAACATAATTTTTACACAAACAACATAAAACATCACTTCTATATATAAAATCCACATTAAAACATAAACACTAATTTATTCATCAAATTAAATTAACAACTCTTAGATTTTTAGTGTTGCAAGTACGCTGCGATAAGCAAACACTAAAATTTAAGCACACACAACGGAATTAAGCATAGTAAATCCAAATCCAAACTACAAAGCAAAGCAAAGCAAATACTAAACACACCAAACAAAATTAAGCAAAGCAAAGCAAACACACATCAAACACAAGCAAAATCCAGTAGTCACTCCTCATCAGTCTCCGAACTATCTTGCTCTCTGATATCTCTAATAGATTGTTGATACATGAACAAATTATAGAAGGGACGAAATGGGAATTCATCAGATGAATCCTCAGCAATCACAGCATTCTTCTTCATCAGATTAATCAGGCCCATCTTAATCTGACCAGTGTGATCAAATTGTTCCTACATCCTCTAGTCTATATGATCAAATAAATCAGAAATATTATTAATGGCATTCAAAACATTCTGTACCTCTTTTTCCAACTGCTTGATTCTCTTTAGTATCACTCTGGAATTTTTAGGAAAATAAGGTTGAATGGGTTGTGAAGTCTGAGTTGGTTGATCAGGAAGCGGATCCATATCACCTTCATCTCCTACTGTTTGGTAGTCATAAAGATTAGTTGGATCAATAGACCTCCAAGGAAGAGGAACCTTTTCCCAACTCTCATAAGGAACTTGTGATTGACTACACAAGAGAAATATGGTGGACGGGTGTCCAAGCCTATATTTATATCCATGAACTATCAATCCCAAAACAGATTTCACAATTATATTTCCAATATCAATCAGCCTTCTAGTTTGAAAACAGAAATTCAAAATAACTCTTTCCTTGGTTTACTTATCTTCAAAGATGGAAATAACTTTGCCGAAATAAAATAATGTCACTGCTTTGACACCGGATTTAAAGATGCAGAAGGGAAACTAATATATCCATTGCCTCTTACTTCTCAATCATCATTTTCATCCGTCAAATAACGATAAACATCATTCATATTATCGCTTGTCACATTAAAATTGGAATAGTGTCAGATATGTACATTCTCAATCATAAAGAGATCATTAATTCTTGCAGGAGTGAATTGCACAAATCTACCTCGCACAAAGGCGAATCCTTGTTTGATCCCGTGAAGATTTGTATAGAATTCCTTCACAACCGGAACGACTAGAGCAGCGGTAGTGTAACATAGCACTTCCCAATGCCTTTTCTTAGTTATCTCATTAACTCTTGTAGTATGATTATCCATACCTCGATTAATAAAGCCTCTCTCCTTGATAATCCTCCTCTTCAACATCACCTTGTTAAATAATCAATGCGCCTCAAAACTGATAAACTTCCGTCGATTGAAAATGCGAGATCGAGGGGTTTCTATGGAGTAGGAATCCATGGGATGCGAATTGGGAAAGGAATTTTTCGTTTTTCTAGAGTTTGGAAGTTTAAAATGGAGTTTAGGGAGTTATAGGGAAGAATAACACGCTCAAAACAGCCAAAAATCGCATTTTGAAACTCCAAAAACCGTCAACAGGTTTTTGGTGCCAGCAGCGCTCAAACCTTGAAGTTTAACATATTCTCTGTAATTGGGCGCCGGCGGCGCCAGTGATCAAAAATTTCACCGAACTTCATTTGGCCAAAAATATTCTAATATTTCAATTAGATCCAATATTTATCAATTTTTAAAAGTATTAAGGAGCGATTAGGATTCCAAAATAACTATCTAAAAACACAAATAAAACAAACACAGAGCGATTGGTTTAACGTCGTCAACCCGACAAACCATTCAGTTAATCGAGATGTCTCATCATTAAAACCTCTTCGAAGTCAGGTTGAAACTCGTCAAAGTAAGGCTTTAATCGATGCCCATTAACCTTGAAAATCTTTCTAGTATTAGGATCCTCAAAATCAACAGCTCCAAAAGAATGAACTTTTACAACTGTAGAAGGTCCCAACCATATAGACTTGAGCTTTCCAGAAAATAATTTCAACCTTGTGTTATATAACAAAACTTTCTGTTCATATTCCAATTTCTTTTTCAGTATCTTCCAATCATGCCACAATTTCATTCTCTCTTTATAGATCCTATCATTGTGATAAGATCCATTACTAATTTCTTTCAATTCATTTAATTGCATAATCTCTTCTCTACAGCATTTTTCAAATTAAAATAAAACTCTTTTATCGCCCAATATGCTTTATACTCCAATTCAACCAGTAAATGGTAAATCTTACCAAACACTAGTCTGTAAGGAGACATTCCAATAGGGGTCTTAAAAGCAGTCCTATAAGCCCATAATGCAGTATCTAATCGAGCAGACCAATCTAGTTTGTGATTATCCACAGTTTTCTCTAAAATTCTTTTAATTTCACGATTAAACACTTCTGCTAAACCACTAGTCTGGGATGATAAGCAGTAGAGATTCTATGAATAATATTATATTTCTAAATCAATCCCTTAATTTGATTATTCCTGAAATGGGATCCACCATTAGTTATAATTACTCTCAGCATTCCATATCTCGCAAATATATTTTTCTTTAAAAATTTTGAAACACTCCGAGCATCACATTTAGGTAAAGCAATAGCTTCAATCCATTTCGAGACATAATCAATTGCAACCAGTATATATAAATTCCCAAATGAAGGAGTAAATGGTCCCATAAAATCTAATCCCCATACATTAAAAATTTCAACTTCCAAATTATAGTTTAGAGGCATTTCATTTCTTCTAGAGCTATTACCTACTCTCCGACATCAATGACATGATTTAATATATTTATATACATCCTTAAAAAGAGTAGGCCAATAAAATCTAGATTGTAAAATCTTAAAAACAGTTTTATCAACACTGAAATGACCTCCAAATTTAGAATCATGACATCATTGAATATTAAATTAGTTTCTTCCTGTGGCACACATCTATTAATCATCATATCCTTACACTATTTATATAGATATGGCTCATCCAAAAAATAAAGTTTTGCATCATATTTAAACTTCTTTTATTTTTGTCTTGTTAAATCAGGTGGTACAATATCACTCATGATATAATTCACAATATCAGCATACCAAGGCAAATTTCTTCCCATAATAGTATAAAGTTGTTCATCAGGGAAAGTTTCTATAACTTCCTTCTCAAATTCAGATAATTTATCATACTCTAATCTTGACAAATGATCAACTATTTGATTTTCATTTCCCTTCATATCAACTATAACAAAATTAAATTCTTGCAGAAGAAGTATCCATCTAATCAATATAGGTTTGGCATCCTTCTTTTGCATTAAATATTTGATAGTTGAATGGTCTGTATGCACAATACTTTTAGCTCCAATTAAATAAGGTCTAAATTTTTCAAAAGAAAATACTATAGCTAATAACTCTCTTTCAGTAGTGGTATAATTAATTTAAGCTTCATTAAGAGTTTTACTAGCATATTAAATGACTTTGAAAACTTTATCATGCCTCTGCCCCAACGCTACTCCGATCGCATAATCACTAGCATCACACATAAGTTCAAATGGTTTCTCCCAATCAAGTGAAACAATTATAGGTGCAGTGATTAATTTCTCTTTCAATAATTCAAAAGCACACAAACATTCATCATTAAAATCAAATTTTCTATCATTTTCTAGAAGTCGGCACAAAGGTTTAGTAATTTTAGAAAAATCTTTAATATATCGCTTGTAAAATCCAGCATGTCCTAAGAAACTCTTCACCTCTCTCACGGTAGTGGGGGTGGCAATCTCTCAATCACTCTAATTTTAGCAGGTTAACCTCCATACCATATTCAGAAATTTTATGCTCAAGCACAATGCCTCCTGTAACCATAAATTGACATTTCTCCCAATTTAGAACTAAATTTGTTTTCTCGCAAAGCTCTAAGACTTATTGCTAAATTTTCCAAACAAATTTTAAATGAAGTCCCAAATATAGAGAAATCATCCATGAAAATATCTATTCCATTATCTATCATACTTCTGAAAATAGATATCATACATCTATGAAACGTTGCAGGTGCATTACACAGTCGAAAAGACATTCTTCGAAAAGCAAAGGTTCCGTAAGGGCTAGTAAATGTTGTCTTTTCTTGATCCTCAGGAGCAATAGGTATTTGATGATAACCAGTATATCCATCCAGAAAGTAGTAGTACTACTGTCCAGCAAGTCTATCCAGCATTTGATCGAGAAAAGGAAGAGGAAAGTGATCTTTTCGAGTGGCGGCATTTAATTTCCTATAGTCAATACAAATTTGACATCCATTAATTTGTCTTATGGGTATAATTTCATTACATTCATTCACTTCTACAATCACTCCTCCTATTTTCAGTACACAATGTATTGGACTCACCCAAGCACTATCTGAAATATGATAAATAATTCCAGCATCCAGCCATTTTAAAATTTCCTTCTTAACTACTTCTTCCATTATTGGATTCATTCTCCTCTGTGGATCAACTCTCGGTTTATGTTCTTCATCTAATAAAATCCTGTGCAAACAAATCAAAGGACCGATTCCTTAAATATCCACTAAATTCCATCCAAAAGCCTTTTTATATCTTTTTAAATTTTCCAAAAATTTTTGTTCTTGATATTCGTTTAACTCCGAAGATAGAATAACTGGTAGGGTAGTTGATTCTCCTAAAAACATATACTTCAAATGATTAGGGAGAATTTTCATCTCAAGTTCAGGAGATTTTATTATAGATGGAATTAAGCTTTTATCTCCATCTTCCATAGTGACTAATACTTCAAATCTCTCCTGAACATACTCTGAATCTTCATTCTTCTTATTATCTGAATTTTCTTCATTTTGAATTCCTTCTTCAAAAATATTTTCTTACTCCGCTTCTTTTTTAAATATATTTTAAAAATGATCATTTCTCAAATATTCACAGACCTCCATCCTAAAACATTCATCATCTCTTTCCATTGAGGGATACTTCATAGATTTCAAAATATTAAAGGTCGCCTCTTGATCATTAACCCTCATAGTTAATTCTCCTTTTGAACATGAATCACTGCTCTCCCAGTAGCAAGGAATGGTCTTCCCAAAATGATTGAAATTTCTTTATCTTTCTCCATATCAAGTACAATAAAATCCACAGGAAAGGTAAATTTATCCACTTTCACTAACATATCTTCCACCACTTCTTTAGGGTAAGTAATGGAATGATCGGCGAACTGAAGAGTCACAGATGTAGGAGAAATGTCTCATATTCCCAACCTTTTGCAAGTTAATAAAGGCATAAGATTAAAACTAGCTCCCAGATCACATAAGGCTCTTCCGAAAAAATTTTCACCTATAGCACACAGGATAGTGAAACCACTAGGATCTTTAAGTTTTTCCGGAAGCTTCTTCTGAATAATTGCACTACACTCTCTACTAAGTGCAACAGTTTTATGATCTGTGAACTTTCTTTTCTTTTTAAGAATATCCTTCATAAGATTAGCATAGTCAGGCATCTATTCTAAAGTTTCAACAAAACGAATATTTATCGTTAATTTCTTAAGGATCTCCAAAAATTTTCAAAATATGTTATCCCTGTTTTGTGGTGGTTTTTCAACAGTTCTTCATTAGTTCAAGCGGATATTCCAAGTCTGGAAAAATCTTGTTTGAACCTTTTTCAATATCCACCTTTTCCTTCTCTATTTTAAATTCTTTTCGTACTCTCGTCTCCAATTCCTTTTCACTCCTTAATTGAATAGCCTTAAGTTGTTCCTTGTTTTGATCTTTTGGATTGATCTCAACATTACTTGGAAGCGTTCCAGAAGGTATATTATTAAGTGCACTGAAAATATGCCCCAATTGATTTTCAATATTTTTCATCGCAACACCTTGAGCTTGTAATTGATTTCTCATATTCAGAATCATTTCTTCAGTAGACAACTTCTTATTCTTAAATTGTGGGTTACTATTGAATCCAGGAGGATAAGAGGGTTTAAAATTAATATTTCTTTGATTGTTTGAATTTCCAACTGGATTTATAGAACTGTTCCCCCATTGCGGGTTAACATTGGCAATGTTATTATTCCAGTTGAAATTTGGGTGATTCTTCCAACCAGGATTACCATAATTCGAATAAGGATTGTTAGGTCTATTAATAGTATTCAAAGTCTCGTGAGGTTTTTAAGATTCTATTATATGTCCAAATGGATTTTCGTCTAACACTTGGGGTGGTTGAGAATAATTCATTCCATACTGATCTATTTTCTTAGAAAGGGTTGCAATTTGAGAAACTATCATATTCATCATATCTGAATCATGAACACTAGCTACTCTCTTAGGATTTACCCATTCAGAGGGCCATTGAAAATTATTAGTAGCCATTTCTTCTATTAATG
The DNA here is from genome assembly GCA_022702705.1 of Papilionanthe hookeriana x Papilionanthe teres. Taxonomy (NCBI): domain Eukaryota; kingdom Viridiplantae; phylum Streptophyta; class Magnoliopsida; order Asparagales; family Orchidaceae; genus Papilionanthe; species Papilionanthe hookeriana x Papilionanthe teres. The sequence goes on from CM040435.1 coordinate 56,476,412, forward strand.
TGTAAGCTTCATTAAAAGGTTTTGACATTAACAATCCACCAGCAGCAGCATCTATAATCGATCTCAATGATCTCACTAATCCATTATAAAATGTTTGAATTATTAATCAGTTTGGTAAAGAATGATGTGGGAACTTCCTAAGAAGATCTTTAAATCTTTCCCAAGCTTCATATATTAATTCCCCTTCAAACTGACCAAAATATGTGATATCATTTCTTCGCTTAGCAGTCTTTGATGGAGGGAAATATTTTGATAGAAACTTTTGAGAAAGTTCTCCCCAAGTTCTAATAAATCTAGGTGCTAACGAATTTAACCACGCCTTAGCTTTATCCCTTAATGAAAAAGGAAAAAGTCTATGTCTGATAGCATCACTCGACACTCCGTTATATTTAAAAGTAGCACACAGTTCTATAAAACTAGCGAGATTTAAATTTGAATCCTCATTAGGTGTTCCTCCAAATTGATTATTTTCCATCATTTGAATAATAGCAGGTTTAAGCTCAAATGAATTAGCAGCAACATTAGGATTTTGAATAGTCACATGAATTTCATCTGTTGTTGGGTTAGCATAATCTCTCAAAGGTCTTAGTAAATTTTCAATATCATTTCTCTGATTATCTTGATTATTCCCCATTTCGCAAGGATTCTTACTTAGTTTTTTTTTTGTTTTCTAATTTATCTAACAGTACGCTCTATCTCTGAATCGTAAGGTATTAAACCTATAGATCCACTACTACACATATAAAATCATACAAATACTCTAAAAAGTAAACAAACATACAATTACACACTACAAAGTAAAGGTTTTTAGTTACTATATTATCAATAGTTGTCGTTTACACCTTCCCTTGCAATAGCGCTAAAAACTTGATGCAGACTTTTTATATTGCAAGAACTTATGAACCCAAATTTATATATTTATAATGATTTTGTAAAGTCCAAACTTCAATGCAAGTAAATGTATCGTATCAAGAAATACAGAGCTCTAATAGAGTCCTAGTTATCGATCCCACGGGAAAGGCACGTTCCTTACAATAAATAACATAATACTGAAATCCAATACTCAAATCGTAGTTAAAGTTTAAGTTTACTTCTACTAAAAAGATGCAAAAAAATAGTAAGAATTAAGCAAATTACAATTACTTCTAATATCTTTAAAACTGTTCTAACTAACACACACACACTAAGCTTGTATTTGAAAGGTTTTTGATATATATGAAAAGTATCTTTCATCTTGCAACGAGTATATGATGTGTGAATGATGTAGAATGATAATTTATTATATTGTGCCAAATAAGAGCATAAATGTTTCTTTACCCTCAAAAGAGTACCCCCTCTTCCAAGCATGAAAAGAACATTGACATATCTGAACTTCAATCACTAAATTTAAGGCTAGGCTGGGAGGATACCGGCTGTTACTACGGAGCTCTCACTCACCCTTCACCTGAAGGCTAACCTTCGACTTTAGTTACTAATCTTAGGACCAAATTGGGGATCTTAGCATGTCACCTTGAAACCTACAATTTGAAGTCCATCAAAACACATTTCCCTATTTATTTGTACTCAATTCCCATGAACTATGCAATTCATCCATGGACATTGAATGGATTCTTCATTATTGTTGTAGGACACTAAATCCTTTCAGAGTTAATGTTCAATAATAGATTTTAATAATTCAATAGGCTAGATAGAGAAGTAAATTAAGTTCGAAATGAAAAACCATCACAATTTCTTCAATACTTTAAAAGCACTTCAAATCCACATCATCACATCTCTATGCAAGAAGAATGATAAAGGAGACTACTCAAAATTCATAGAGAAGACACAAAAAAACATGGATTTTATATATAAACAAAAAGTCATACAAACTATAAAAGCAAGTATAACTTATCTCTTTCTCTTCCCCAAGCAAATCCCTTGAAGTTCCTTTGAATCCTTTTCTCTCTTCTTTGCAACACTCAATTCACTCTTTAGATTAAAAAGGAAGAAGCAATCTCTAACTTTACTCCTTCTCCTTCACTCCATAGAGAAGAATCCCTCTCAAATCCTCACTTCTACACTCTTATCTTCCGAACCCTAACACTCAACACACTCACTCACACTACAACTCTCACTACAACCACCCTTGAACTTCTCTTTTTTCATCCAAAAACAGTTACTTATATGTTAGAAAGGAAATCTCAAAAGTTTCCTTAAGCATCCCTTCAAAAAGTCACCAAAACTCTACAAATTTGAATTGCACCGACATTGGGTGCCGGCAACGTCCAATCGCCAGATTAATTCTGGAGATCTGGGGAAAATGTCGCCGGCGGTGCCATAAGCTAGTTTTCTCAATTTTGCTCCTTTTCACTCTGAATTCATTCTGTTTTGCTTCTTTTCACTCCAATCACATAAAATCATCATACCTGCAACAAATCATGAAAAATATCTTTCTTTAAAGTGCAATATCACCAAAAATGGGTAAAATTATATAGTAAAAAAGTATATATTTTTGGTGCATCACTTACGTGCGGCAGTTACTAAAGCAAAGTTATTTAAATGTTGGCACCATTTTGAAGGGATGTTTTAGACACCTCTTGGTACAAACGAGGGCAACTCTCTATTGACGCTAAAATTAATTTAAATTACTCTTGAATGGATGCATCTTTTGGAGGATTCATTGAATCTGGACACATTTTAAAGAGATACAAAGGCACCTGTCAGAAAAAGTACAAAAAAGAAGACTTAACGATCAGAAAAAAGAAGTAATTTAGAGGGAGTAATTAGAGAGTAATTTAGAGTGTTTACTGTGTAGTGAGTTGTGGTTGTTGTAGAGTGTGTAGTTAGTGCAGGAGAGTACTTTCATTAACTTACCACTCCACTTCACCATTTCTACTTCAATATAGTTTGTAATAGGATTAGATTAGAGAATTGGAGTCCTCAGAGTTGAGCAGCAACCTCTAAAGAGTATTGTAAGGAAAAGCAAAGTTTTTCAAAGGAACATCAAGAGTTTGGTGGAGATGATTTACAGATAAATCTTTATCTTTTTTATTACATTGGTTTTTAATTAAGACTTCTTGTATTTTCACTATGTTTGCTACTTTTATACCAAGTTGTGATTGTCATTTCTCCATGCATTTTAAGTAGTTTTCTTTATCTTTTTCCTTAATATGATGAAGTAATAAAGTAATGGAAGTATGTAGTGTGAAGTATAGGATTTCAATGTAGGAAGAAGTTGTGATGATTTAAAACCTTTACACTTCATTTATTTCTTGATTTGGCTAATTAAGATGTTAAAATATGTTGTGAGAACATGTAAGAACCGGTATGGTATTGTCTCAGTCAATAATTGGAAAGAATCACATGAGATTATATGGGTGAGAATGTAATCCAATTGGTTGAGTGCAAATAAATAGGAAGATATACTTTGATGGGTGTAGAATTAGAGGACTTTAGAGTGATAGGCTAAAGCCCCCAATTCGATTTTTTGTTTTATGTTTTGATACGATGTTAGCCCCGAGGTGGAGGGAATTGAGGAAACTCTAGAGTGAGAGCTAGTATCTTTCCTGCCTAACCAGCTTCAAGATTTATAAAATAATAGATTAACATATGTTCTTTATAGCATCTCTGGTAAGGGCAAAGAAAATAATTGTTTCTATTTGGCACAACACATTTTAGATACTTTCACAATAAAAATTCCATGGTATGTTACTGATTTATAAAAAGGAAAAAGATATTTTATTTGCATTTGCTAAATTCTTATAAAGATTTAGTTAAAGTAGTTGTTTACTTTCATTTCAAATTATACAAATTAACAAAAAGAATCAAATTTTCTTTCCTAGAATATTATCTTTAGTTTGGGTCAGATCTTTCTTAAAAGGTAAAAAGTTAATTTTTTGTTTTCTTTCTTTAATATTTCCCTGTAGGTTCGATATCTCGGGGCTTAATTAGAAAGTTCTATATTACTTAATAATGATATTTATACTTGCATAGTATCCCATTTTATAATATCATCAAAGTGAAGTATTAATTCTTATATAAAACATAAGCATAACTATCTGGGGATCAAATTTTTGGCACCGTTGTCGGGATTAAAATCTTCAAGTAGTGGTGTTAACTTGATAAATTGTTACATATAAAAGATATTGGGATCAGCAACCCTTGGTTATTCAGTGTTCTAATAAATGGGAACAAATTAGCCAAAAATGAGAGGACTTTTAGAGACTTTTGAGGGACTTTTGGAGATGTTTTGCTTTCTTTTAGTTTTATTTTTATTATGTGGGAGTGTTTGTGAGTTGTTGTTGTGTAAGAGATAGGAGATTGTTGGGAGGAAACTTAAGAAATTTTTTTGGGGAGAAGACATAAAGTACTTTGTATGTTTGTTTAAGTTTTTGTTGTAAGACTTGGATTTCAATGCAAATGATTTTTTTTATGTTTAATCTCCAAGAATTCTGAGTAGTTCATTTTCTTTCTTCTTGCAAATGGGAATTAATCTTGGAGTGACTTATGAATTAATCTCCATGAATTAATTTTTTTTAATGTTTATGCTTAATCTTGCATATGGGAATTAATCTTGTTAAGTTTGTTTAATTTGTTTATGTTTAATCTCCATGAATTAAGTTTAAATTGACTTATGGAAAAACTTGGGAAGATTGAAGGTGAGTCATCTTGACTACATAACAAGTATGAAGATTTGTTCCATTGGTTTGAGAATTTGGATTGGCAGTTAAAACTCCAATTCAATAATTTACCGAGTTTCTAAGATTGTCAAGTGACAATGTATAACAACAACAAATGGATCGATGAAAATTTTGGTTCAGATTTTTCTCATTCTCCTTTCTACCATGCTTTCGCTTGTAATTATTTTAAGCATGAAAAGCTGTGTGAAGCTGATAATTAGAATTATTCCAAAAAGTTTTCTTAGAAAGATATCTAGGTGATATGTATGTGTTTTAAAGTGGCGTTCTGACCCAATGAAAAAATGTTAAGATTTTTATGCCTATGTTATATTGATTTTGATGATATTTCACTTTAAAGAAGGGTCTTTTTGATGTTTTTCTGTATTTATGTTGATTTAAGGACATTGGAGCGAAAATATGCAAAAAGGAGCAAATTTCAAGCAAAAAAGGGCCAAAATTATGAAAATTTGATCTAGGGCACCGACGGCGAGGTCGACGGCGCCGACAACGTATTTTTCCCAAGAGTTCATAACATATTTCAAAGGAACCCGCCGACGGCGAAGATCAAGGCCATCAACAACGGGGCTTATGCAGAAGGGTCCAAGGCTAAGTATTCTAGAAGGCCGCCGACAGCGAGCTCGAGGCCGCCGACAGCGAGCCCGAGACCGCCGACGGTGAGATCGACGGTTCTCTCACAAGGTGAATTGAATGTGGATGATTTTTGAAGGGATGCTTGGAAAATGCTTGGAAACTCTTCAACTATTTTAAAAGAAACAATTTGGGGCCAAAAAAAGTGTCTACTAGCATCCATTTGTGTTCACTACGTGTCTATCTCATCCATTAGAGAGTCAAGTGTGTGAGTCTAGTGAGTCCATAGAGTTTCTAGAGTGTTAACTAGAGAGTTCAAATAGTGATATTTGTGAGGAATTCTTCAAGTGAGAGATTTCTTCCTCATTGTCGTTTTGAAGGAGAATTCTGCGTACTGTAAAGAAAAGAAGAGATTGAGAAGAACTTCAAAGATTTTGCTTGGGAAGGAAGTTAAGATACGTTTTATTTACTTATTTTAGACTGTAGAACTTTATTTTTATATATGAAATCCAAGTTTTATCGTATCCTCTCCATGAAATCTGAGTAGTTTTTCTGTCTTTCTCCTTGTTTTGATATTTTTTGTGAAATGGTAAATTGAATTAGTGTGTCAAGAAAAAGTTTAAAGAAGTTGTGATAATCTTTTACTTAAATCTTAATTTACTTTTAATCTAGCCAATTGATTAGTTAAAATATATTGAGTTTAACAACTATAGTAATGATTATATCCGAGATTCAGGGAGGTCAAAGTCCTTGGAAGTAGGGTGCAAATAAATAGGGAAATAATATTCATCGGGCGTAGACTTAGAGATTTTAGAGTGAGAGACTAAAATCCTTAATTCGATCCTATCGTTTGGGTGCTAAAGTGTAGATGTTAGCCCTCAGGCGAGGGGAACGTGGAGCTCTGAAGTGAGAGCCGGTATCCTCTCAGCCTAGCCACATATTCAGTAACCAAGCATAGGATTAGTCAATGTTCTTTAGGCCTGGACCAAAGGGTAAAGAATAGGTATGCTTCTATTTGTCACAACACTTTATTAAACTAATTCTAATAATCCATTCATTTAAATTTCTTAATAAATGAGAAATATTCTTGCTTATATATTTGAAATTAACTTTATTATTAGAATTAGTTATTTGTTAGTAGAACTAGTTTATTATAACTTAATATTTTTTTCGATTGCATATTAGTGACAGATAGGAAATTTTGATTTCCAAGTTGTGATTCTAAATTGATTTTTATAATCCTAGTTCGTAGCCTCTAAAATATTCCCTATGGGATCGATATTCAGGACTCTACTAGAGCGCTGTATTACTTGAACGATACGTATACTTGTGTTGAATAGTAACTCTTCGATTAAAGAATATATTATATACTTGTTACAAAAAATTAAAGTTACGCTAAGTGCACGGAGTGGTTCAAGTTTTTGGCGCCGTTTTCGGGGAGTATAACATAATTAGAGTAACGAACACTTTAGGACTATTAGAAAACTTTTTAATAGAACTGCAACTTATTTAGTTAACTGTTTTGCTGTGGACTGATTTTGATTGTATGCGTAAATTTGGTTTTGAAAAATATTATACCTACTAGTCGACATTAGAACGCACTGTTAGGAGAATTAGAAAACTGAGAAAAGAACCTAGAAACTCTGAAAAAATGGAAAACAACGTAAACAACCAAAGAATAGAAAATGAACATCAATCTAGATGAAATTCACTTAACCATCCAAAATCCAGATGAAGCTGCTAATTCATTTAAGCTTAAACCTGTAATTATCCAAATGGTACAAACCAATCAAGTTTGTGGAACTTCAAATGAAAATCCCAATTTACATCTTGTGAGTTTTCTAGAACTTTGTACTATTTTTAAATATGACAGAGTGTCTGATCATGCTGTCAGACTTAGACTTTTTCCTTTTTCACTAAGGGATAAGGCTAAGGCTTGGTTAAATTTGTTAGCACCTGGATCTATTAGAGCTTGGGGGGAACTTTCAAAAAAATTCTTTTCAAAATATTTTCCACCATCTAAGACTGCTAAGCTTAGAAATGATATCACATCTTTCAGTCAGTATGAGGGAGAATCGATATATGAATCTTGGGAAAGATTTAAAAAACTTCTTAGAATATGCCCACATCATGCTTTACCAGATTGGTCAATTATTCAAACATTTTATAAAGGATTAGTAGGATCTCTTAGATCAATTATTGACACTGCTGCTGGTGGGTCTTTAATGTCTAAACCTTTTGAAGAAGCTTATGTTTTAATAGAAGAAATGGCTACTAATAATTTTCAATGGTCTGTTGAAAGGGTAAATCCTAAGAGAATAGCCAGTATTCATGATTAAGATGCTTTCTATGATAGTTTCTCAAATTGCTGCTCTTTTAAATAAAATAGATCAATACATAATGAATCGTTCTAAAAAACCTCCAGTGTTAGAAGAAAATTCATTAGGACAAATTGTAGATGCTCAATCTTCATATGAAACTATCAATTTGATAAATAATAGACAAAATAACCCTTATTTAAACTATTATAATCCAGGTTGGAAGAATCATCCAAACTTTAATTGGAATAACCAAGGTAATGATAATCCTGTTAATCCGCAGTGGGGGAACAATCCTGTAAACCCATTAGGAAATATAAACAATCAAGGTAATTCTAATTATAGACCTTCTAATCCACCGGGTTTTTATAATAATTCACAATTCAAGGAGAATAAGTTATCTATGGAAGAATTTGTTTTTAATATGGGTAATCAATTACAAAGTCAAGGAGCTACTATTAAAAACATAGAAAACCAATTAGGGCAAATTGCTACTACACTAAGCAATAGACCTGTTGGAACTTTACCTAGCAATGTTGAAGTAAATCCTAAAGATCAAGGAAAAGAACAGATCAAGGCTATTTAATTGAGAAGTGGAAAAGAGTTGGAAACAAGAGTTCAAAAAGAAACTGTAGTTGAAAAGGAAAAAGAAGAAACTGAAGGAGAAAACAAAAGTTTATATCCTGATTTTCCTCTGAAACCTATGAAAATTACTGTTGAAAGATCACCACCACCATTTCCACAAAGACTTAAGCAACAAGATAAAGGAAAAAGATTTGCTAAATTCTTAGACATCTTGAAAAAATTGTCAATAAATATCCCTTTTGTTAAATATTTGGAACAAATGCCTGATTATGTTAAATTTATAAAGGAAATACTCAACAAAAAGAGGAAGTTACTAGATCATGAGACCGTTGCACTCAGTGAAGATTGTAATGCTATAATTTAGAGAAAGCTTCCTGAAAGACTCAATGATCCTGGTAGTTTCACTATCCCATGTGCTATTGGTGAAAAATTTTATGGTCGAGCATTATGTGATTTGGGATCTAGCATAAATTTAATGCCTTAATCAACTTCTAAAAGGTTAGGAATAGGAGAGATTACACCAACTTTTGTAACTCTATAGTTAGTTGATCGATCTATTACACATCCTAAAGGAGTTATAGAAGATGTTTTGGTCACGGTTGATAAATTTATCTTCCATCTAGACTTTATCATTTTAGATATGGAAGAAGATAAGGAAATACCTATCATTTTAGGAAGACCATTCCTAGTTACAGGAAGAGCCATGATAGATGTTCAAAAAAGAGAATTAACTATGAGAGTTAATGATCAAGAAGTAACCTTTAACATCACAAAGTCAATGAAATATCCTTCAATAGAAAAAGATGATGAGTGTTTCAGAATGGATATATGTGATTATCTGAGAAAAGAATATTTCAAGGAAAATTATGAAGAAAATGAAGACATGGAAAAAGATAAATATGATGAAATTGATAATGAAGAAGTTGATTATATTCAGGAACAATTTGAAACACTCGATTCAATAGCACCAGAAAATGAAATATTATTTCCATCAATTGTAAAACCCCCTGAACTTGAATTATAAAATCTTCCAAATCATTTGAAGTATGTATTTTTAGGAGATTTTTCAACATTACCAGTAATTGTATCCTCAGACTTAAATGAAATTAAAGAACAAAAATAAATAGATACATTAAAAAATACAAAAAAGCTTTTGGTTGGTCTCTAGCTGATATTAAAGGAATTAGTCCTTCGATTTATATGCACAAAATTTTATTAAATGATGAACATAAACCAAGAATTGATCCACAAAGGAGACTGAAGCCTATCATGAAAGAAGTAGTTAAAAAAGAAATTTTAAAATGGTTAGATGCTGGAATTATTTATCCTATTTCGGATAGTACTAGGGTAAGTCCAATTCATTATGTTCCTAAAAAAGGAGGAGTAACTGTTGAAGCAAATGAAAATAATGAATTAATACCTATCAGATAAGTTTCTGGATAGCGTATTTGCATTGATTATAGAAAATTAAATGCCGCCACTAGAAAAAATCACTTTCCTCTTCCTTTTCTAGATCAAATGTTGGATAGACTTGTTGGACACAAGTATTACTGCTTTCTGGATGAATATACTGGTTAACATCAAATACCTATTGCTCCTGAGGATCAAGAGAAAACAACATTTACTAGTCCTTATGGAACTTTTGCTTTTAAAATAATGTCTTTTGGACTATGTAATGCACCTGCAACATTTCAGAGTTGTATGATGTCTATATTTAGTAAGTTAATTGATAATGGAATAGAAGTATTTATGGATGATTTCTTTGTGTTTGGAACATCATTTGACACATGCTTAAATCATCTTGAAAAAGTTTTGGTGCTATGCGAAAGAACTAATTTAGTTATAAATTAGGAGAAATGTCAATTTATGGTTGCAGGAGGAATTGTATTAGGGCAAAAAATTTTGAAAAATGTCATGGAAGTAGACCCTACAAAAATTTAAGTTATAGCTAAATTACCACCTCTTACTACAGTGAGAGGGGTAAAAAGTTTTCTTGGACATGCTGGTTTCTACAGGCGTTATATTAAAGATTTTTCAAAAATTATCAGACCTCTATGCCAAATTCTAGAAAAGGACAAGAAATTTGAATTTACTGATTACTGCTTAAATTTCTTTGAGTTATTAAAGGAAAAACTAATCACAGCACCTGTAATAATTTCATCTGACTGGGAGAAACCATTTGAATTAATTTGTGATGCTAGTGATTATGCTATTGAAGCTTTTCTGGGTCAAAGATATGATAAAATTTTTAAAGTTATATACTACGCTAGTAGAACTCTTAATGATGTTCAAATTAACTATACAGTTATTGAAAAAAGAGTTACTGGCTATTGTGTATGCTTTTGATAAATTCTGATCATATTTAATTGGAACTAAATGTATTGTGCGTACTGATCATTCTGCTATAAAATATCTGATGCAAAAGAAGGATACTAAACCAAGATTAATTAGATGGATACTTCTGATGCAAGAATTCAATTTTGTGGTGATTGATAGAAAGGGAAATAATAATCAAATTTCTGATCATTTGTCGAGACTAGAATATCATGAATCATCTGACACCGACAATGAAATAATAGAAAGTTTCCCTGATGAACAACTTTATAATATTAATGAGTGGAAAATACCTTGGTATGCTGATATAGTTAACTATATAGTAAGCGATATTTTGCCACCTATGCTAACACTACAGCAACAGAAAAAATTTATTCATGATGCAAAATCATATTTTTTGGATGAACCATATTTATATAAGCAATGTAACGATCTTATTATTAGGAGATGTGTGCTTTATGAAGAAACTGAACTGATTATTCAGAAATGTCACGATTCTGAATTTGGAGGACATTTTGGGATTGACAAAATTGCGCATAAAATTTTGCAAGCTGGATTTTATTGGCCTACTATCTTTAGAGATGTTTACAGATATATCAAAACTTGTGATAGATGCCAACGAGTAGGTAATATATTTAGAAGAAATGAAATGCCTATGAATTTCAAGTTAGAAGTTGAAATTTTTTATGTTTGGGATTAGATTTCATGGGACCATTTATTCCTTCATTTGGGAACTTATATATTTTTATTTCAATTGATTATGTATCAAAGTGGATTGAAGCACAAGCTTCACCTCACTAAAAGTGTTTCAAAATTCTTAATGAAAAATATTTTCACAAGATACGGAATGCCGAGAGTGATTATCACTGACGAAGGATCACATTTTAGGAATAAATACACTTAGAGATTGGCAAAAAATTTTAATATTATTCATAAATTCTCTACTGCTTATCATCCTCAAACTAGTGGTTTAGCTGAAGTTTCTAATCATGAGATTAAAAAAATTTTAGAAAAGACTGTAAATTCAAGTAGAGTAAATTGGTCTGCAAGACTGATACTGCATTATGGGCATACAGGACTGCTTATAAAACTCTTATTGGTATAACTCCTTATAGACTTATTTATGGAAAGACTTGTCACTTACCAGTAGAATTGGAGCATAAAGCATGTTGTACGATTAAAGAATTCAATTATAATTTGAAAAATGCTGGTGAGAAGAGATTGTTAGAATTGAATGAATTAGAATAATTAAGAAATGAATCTTATGATAACGTTAAAATTTATGAGGATAAGCTAAAGTTAAGGCATGATCGAAAGATTAATCAGAAGAACTTTGAATAAGGACAAGAACTTTTGCTTTACAATATAAGGCTGAAATTATTTCCTGGGAAATTGAAGTCTGGTTTGTTAGGACCCTTTACTGTGACTCAGGTTTATACTTATGGAGCTATTGAAATTGAGGATCTGAAGATTGGGAATAGATTTACAGTAAATGGACATAGATTAAAACCATATTTTGAGGGAAAAAGACCAAATTTTAAAGAGGTTTTAATGCTCAGTCAACCTGAATAACACCTGAATAGGTCGAGCTGACGATGTTAAACCAAACGCTTTATAGGAGGAAACTCATAGTTATCTTTATTTGTTCGAGTGTTTGTTTGAATTTATCATTAGTTTATAGTAATATTGAATTATACTACTTGTATTTGCCTTTTGATTATTAAGAATTTGGAACCATTAAGAAAATTTAGAACGTATTTGACCACGGCGTATATGTGAAAAATTTTCCCTAGGGTGCCGACGGCACGCTCAAACCCTCCAACGGTGAGTTTTTCCCAAGAGCTCTAGAATTTAATTGCACAAGGCTCGCCGACGGCGCCATTGAGGCCGCCGACATCTAGATCGAGGAGTGGGCAATTTTTCAAGTTTGAAATAACGGTTTTTGGCGGTTTTTAGCGAATGTGTCCCCTATAAACTTCCATTGACGGATCTTAAAAACACCAATTCCCAAAAATGAATGGAAACTCCCTTGAATTCCGCTCAAATGGCTTCCAACTCAGTAGATTACCCTAGATTTCAAGTATACAACCGGAGAAAGTTCGTCAGTGCCAAGGAACAATGACTTTTCAATAAGGTGATGTCAAAGAGAAGGCTAATCAAGGAAAGAGGATTTGTCAATCGAGGATTAAGAAATTCTTCGTCAGCAATTGAAGAAATGATCATGCGGCGAAGATGGGAAGTATTTTGCTATACTACTGCCGCAGTAGTCGTTCCTATGGTGAAGGAATTTTACATCAATTTGCATGGAATTAACCAAGGAAGCATCTATGTGTGAGGTAGGTGGATAACATTTAATTTTGGATGAATTAATGAATTATACATGCTTGAGAATGTTCATGTCTACCATTATTTGAATTTCATGCCGACAAGAGATAAGATGAATGAAATTTACCAATATTTGACGGACGAAACTGAAGACTGTGAAGTTGGAGAAAACGGATACGTTAGTTTTTTGCAACACTTTTAAATCTCATTTCAAAAAATTGGCACTTTTTCATATCTGCAAAATTATTACCGACGATGAAATTCGGTAAAGTCACTAAAGAGAGTGATATATTGAACTATTGCGTTCAAATGGGATGGCCAATTGATATTGGATCAATTATTGTGAAGTTTGTGTTTGGCCTGATTGTTCAAGGATCATCTCAAGGGCTTGGACATCCTTCATCAATTTTCTTAATATGCAGTTTATTTCAAGTATCATACGAGATTTTGGAAAAGGTACTGCTACCTTGGAAACCATTAGACCCAACCCGTATGTTCCCAGCCAATGAAGAAGAGAATGATATGAGCATGATTATAAATCAAGCATCACAAAATTCTATTCCTTTTTGACCTCTATTAGCAGACAAGGCATCGATGATCTTACACAGAATCAAGAATCTAGAGAAGCAGGTACAAAATTTAATGAGTACAGTTAACAATATGTTTGATTTCTTTGATCAAATCGATTGGAGGATGAAAGAACATTTTGATATTCGAAGCGAGTTTGATATGCTTAATGAGAAAGATGGGATGGATTGAAGAAGATTCAACTGAAGAATTCCCATTCTGACCTTTTATAACATGTTTGTCCATATTCAAGCGATGGGTGATATCAGAGGAGAAACCAACACCAATTCAGAATAGTAGTAGAATTGGTTTACTTTATATGTTTCATTATGTCGTACTTGATTTGAACTATGTTTGTGTGTTTGCTTTTTTGTTTGCTTTTTAATCTCAGTATAGTTGATATTATGATTGAAATGTTTTTTTTCAGTGTTTTAAGTGTTGTGGTTTGGATTGCGACCCTGATTAGATGAATTTAGGTTGAGAAAATATCTGCTTATGTGTGTTATGTAATGTGTATTATAGACACTTGGATTTAATATATAATTGTGAAGTTTTGTTGTGTGTATTTTTATTTGTGTTAATACATCACTTAATCACTTAAAATACATGATTAAAATGATTGAATGGCTGACGACGAGGCTTAAAATTGATCAAAATAGCAAAAAATTTGAAAAATGATCAAAATTTGAGAATCTCGTCGACGGTAAGCTCGAGGCCGCCGACGGCGTGATTTTCCCGAAGCTATTGGAATTAAATTCAATTGAGCCCACCGACGGTGCGAATGACCCCGCCGATAGCGAGATCCCAAAATTTACCTTTTAATCATGATTTTGACTAGTCAACCACCACTATTCATCGTCTTCTTCCCTGATTTAACGAAAATTTCGACATAGAGCCTGATAGATCTCGGATTTGGAGTGATTTCAACCAATTCTAACACCAGATTTCATCTTCCCTTGGTAAGAGCTTCCCTCTTATGTAAAAATTTTTTATTTTCACCATGAATTTCTTCCACATTAAAAAATTTTGGAAAATTTAAAAATGTGGAGAAAAGACTTGGAAGGAATTTATGGAACTTGATTTAGATTGCTTTAAACTACTTTTATAAGCCATTATGTTATTATTTTAGAGTTTAGTTTGGATTTTTGTGATTTTGATAGATCAAACAATGGCTCCACCTCAAAAGAGGAGACTTGAATTCAACGAGACTTGATTTATAAATGCTAAAGCACAATCGAGATACACTTCAATCTTTCAAGGAAAAAAGTGTATTCAAGATCCAGTTTTCGATAATCCCGGAGGAGAGGTGGAATGAGTCATCAGAGAAAGGAGATGGGAGAACTTCTATTATACTACAAATAAAGCTGTTATTGAAGTTATAAGAGAGTTCTATTCTAATCTGACTCAACTTGAGGACGAGCCTGTCCAAGTAAGAGGATTTTCTGTCGATTTTGATGCTACCCGCATTAATTCTTTTTACGAGCTTCACGATTACTTTTCTAGCGAGTATGAAACATTTGGAACTATGGAAGGTCTGTTAGACGATGTTATTGACTTTCTCACTAATGGGAAAGGCACTTGAAAAATTAAGAATCGTGATCGGATTAACTTTTCTCTTTCTATGATGAATGCTACAGCTAAGTCTTGGCATCATTTCATTTATTTGACTCTGCTACATACCTATCACCATAGTGAAGTCTCGAGAGACAGAGCTATTCTGAATTTCTGTATTCAGAACAATAGAAGTATAAATGTGGGGAGAATAATTTACAAGAATATTATGGCTACAACGAAGAGTGAATCAAGTAGATATTTAGGACATCCTGGCCTAATTTATGCACTTCGTCAATTATCTGGAGTAGAAGCTAATGATGATGAAGAATGGGTATACCCTGTGAAACCCATTAGTAAAGCAAATTTGAAGACTTATGAATCCCATGAGGAATGGAGATCTGGGAGTAGGAGTAAGGCACCTTCTACTAGTAGAGACATCCCTTCTACTAGTTTTGACTCTCCTACATCTAGATCTCCTACTCTATATGATTTGGTGAATGCCATGACCCTGCAGCAGAAAAGTTTTGAAAAGTTAGATGAAAAACTGGAAAGAATTGATCATAGAATTGAAGGTTTAGAGCGGAGACATGATCACGATAGTGAGTATCTTAGGTGGCACTCTGATTTTGAGATTGCTTATTATGATGCTCAGGCTAGGTACTACAGAGGAGAGCCTGATGTCATTTTTCCAGAATGACCCCGTTATACTCATTATCAACCCAATCCACCTGCTGACCAGGGAGATGAAGACATAGCATGGGATTTTGAAGACTGATCTTTGTGATGTGATGTGATGTGTTTGTCTTGTTGTAGTACTTTCATTTTTATTGTTTGTATTCTGTGTACTATGTTTTGTTTCTGAGATATGTGTTTAGTTTTGTAGTTTGTATTTTCATTTTTGGACTGTGATGAATTGTGATTGTAATTGTAATTGTGAACTTTTAAGTTAAAAATAGTAAATTGTTTGTTCTGTGTTGTGAAATGCATATGTCCTGTGTAGTTAATTATTGTTAAATGTTTTAGTTTATATACTTCTTTTAAAATTTCATTACCTAGAAATTTCTCTAAATTGTTATATGTGTAGAAAGGATATTAATATTATAGGTCAGTTGAAGTTAAAAATCTTTAAGAAGAACCTGCAAAATTTCAAAAAGACAAAAATGCCTAAAGTGCAAAGGTATGATTTTTATATTCTAAATTTTTCCTTCTGCCCTGTATTATTTCTATTATGGAAAACTTTAAGTTTGGGGGGAGAAAATATTAACTATTATGTGTTCTCAATTAAAATATTTTCAAAATTTATAAATATAAATTTTGTGATAAAATTTAATTCAGATAACTATATTTATATTTTATCTAAATATTATAGAAGATTCAAAGAAATTTTTTTGATGATGAAAATTAATTTTGTAGGTTAAGATATTTAGTATAAGAGGATAAGAATATAGTTAACTTTTTAAAGTAAAGAAAACTATATTTTAAAATATTAAGAATCTTAATAATTTAGTTGAGAAAGAAAAGATTGGGATTCAACGATATAAAAGCTATGAATTACATATAAGGTAAAGAATGTTTTAAAGTTTCAAATTTAAGAAAAGAAGAGTGAAGTTTAAAATTATTAACAGGCTATCCAGATATAGTAATCCTCACTTGAAAAAAGAAAAAGAAAAAAAGAAAATGATTGAAAAACAATCCTTGAAAAGAAAAGAAAAATATAAAGGATTGAAAAACAATCTAAAAGAAAAAAAATGTAAGTGAGGAGAAGCTTGAGAAGATGCCTTATCAAAAATTGGCTTCACTTGGATTAACCTTAAAGGAAAACAAAAAAAAAACATTTCTAAACTTATATTTATGATTAGTTTCTTTACTAGTAGTGTCCTCATGAATTTACTATCTTTTGAATATTCTAAGTGAATTAATATTGCAACATATAATCATTCTTGAAATGAATAGAATACTAGAACTCTTAGACTTGATGACTAGATAACCTTATATATGCATAATTAATCTAATTATTTGAAAATCTTTCTAAGAATTCTTAGTATGATATTTATTTAAATCAAAATTATAGTCTTTCTGAATGAAAACTTTAACACAATGAATCATAACTTTTATGTAATATTAAAGATTACTTGAGGATAAGAAATAGTTAAATTTGGGGGATTTTGACCCAAAGAAAAAATGTAAAGATTTTTATGCTTATTTTATATAGATTTTGATGATATCACACTTTAACGAAGAGTAATTTTTATATTTTTCTGCAGATATGTTGATTTAGGGACATTAGAGTGAAAATATGCAAAAAGGAGAGAATTTGGAGCAAAAAGGACCAAAATTATGAAAATTTGATTTAGGACGTTGACGTTGAGATCGACGGCACCGACAGCGTGTTTTTCCCGAGATTTCAGAATTTATTTCAAGGGAGCCCGCTGACGGTGAAGATTGAGTCTGCCAACAGCGACGCTTATGTAGAAGGATCCAAGGCTAAGTATTTTAGAAGGCCGCCGATGGCAAGCTCGAGGCCGCTGACGGCGAGATCGACGGTTCTCTCACAAGGTGCATTGAATGTGGATGATTTTTGAAGGGATGCTTGGAAAACTCTCGGAAACTCTTCAATCATTTTAAAAGGAACAATTTGGGGCTGAAAAAAGTGTCAACTAGCATCCATTTGTGTTCACCACATGTCTATCTAATCCATTAGAGAGTCAAGAGTGTGAGTCTAGTGAGTCCATAGAGTTTCTAGAGTGTTAATTAGTGAGTTCAAATAGTGATATTTGAGAGGAATTCTTTGAGAGATTGTAAGAGTGGAAGGGAAGTGAGAGATTTCTTTCTCATTGTCGTTTCGAAGGAGAATTCTTTGTACTATAAAGAAAGCAAGAGATTCAGAGGAACTTCAAGGAGTTTGCTTGGGAAGGAATTTAAGATAAGTTGTATTTACTTTTTTTAGATTGTATAACTTTGCTTTTATATATGAAATCTAAGTTTTATTGTATCCTCTCCATTAAATCTGAGTAGTTTTTCTGTCTTTCTCCTTGTTTTGATATTTTTGCAAAATGGTAAAGTGTGCCTAGAAAAAGTTTAAAGAAGTTGTGATAATCTTTTACATAAATCTTAATTTACTTTCATGGCCAATTGATTAGTTAAAATATGTTGAGTTTAACAATTATATTAAAGATTACATTTGATATTCAGGGAGTTCAAAGTCCTTGGAAGTAGGGTGCAAATAAATAAGGAGATAATATTCATCAGGCGTAGAATTGGAGATTTTAGAGTGACAAACTAAAATCCTCAATTTGGTCCTATCGTTTGGGTACTGAAGCGTAGATGTTAGCCCTTAGACTAGGAGAACATGGGAGCTCCGAAGTGAGAGCCGGTATCCTCCCAGCCTAGCTGCAAATTCAGTAACCAAGCATAGGATTAGTCAATGTTCTTTTTGCCTAGACCAAAGGGTAAAGAATAGGTATGCTCCTATTTAGCACAACACCATTTTAAACTAATTATACTAATCCATTCACTTAAATTTCTTAACAAAGGAGAAAGATTCTTGCTTATATATTTGAAATTCACTTTATTAGTGATAGATAGGAAATTTCGATTAGTAGAACTAGTTTATTAAAGCTTAATATTATTTTTAATTGCATATTAGTGATAGATAGGAAATTGATTTCCAAGTTATGATTCTGAATTGATTTCTATAATCCGTTCGTAGCCTCTAAAATATTCCCTGTGAGATCGATATCCAGGACTCCACTAGAGCTCTGTATTACTTGAGCGATGCGTATACATGCATTGAATAGTAACTCTGCGATTAAAGAATATATTATATACTGTCGGCATATTTTTAGGTTTGTGTTTTATTTTGAAAAGGGGGCCGCCTACAGAAATTGTCGGCAAATTTTAGATTTTAAATTTAATTTAAATATATATACATATAATTTAGAAAGTAGAATTTGATTTTGAAAATAATTTTAACTTTAAAAATTTTAAGATATAAAATCAAACCGATCTCACATCCCAAATTGTTTATATAAACGAGCACCACATCACAAACTGTGTATCTATCTCGAAGGAGAAACACACTGCTTGATGATGGGGCTCAATTAAATAAACTAGAAGATTTGTGACCTCCGTTTGGTCTGTGAACCAATTTTATAAGCCGACAAGTTCCCCTGCTTAATATAAGGGAATTAAGCAGGGTTTATATTACCTGGGTTCTTAAAGTTCTTTATAAGGGCAAGCCCCTATAGTTAATTACATCTTAAATGACGGGAATCATTTAAGAAAACTCTTGATAATGATAAGTGGTTTTGCTCTCAAGAATTTCAAATTTTAAGGTTTTCAAACAATTAGATTTGGAAATTTTAATTGGGAATGGATCAAATTTGGAAAAGTTTATTTTAAGAATCCAAAGGAAGAGAAGTAGGGGATGTCACGGACCCAAAGTGGACTTCGGTGACTTCCCAACTATCCTATGGTTTGGCTTCAATTTCAGAGTTTTTTTAATGTTGTAATCCTACCAATTTTAATTACTTAGGACTTATGTTTGTAAGATATAATCACACAAGTAGCCTCGAAGATGTGAGGGTTTATGTCATATCAAACAACTACCTCGGAATCCTAAGACCGATTATGACCTAATTTGCATAAAATGTTTATGCAAGTGCCTAACGAAAAGGTTGAGGATTTATGTTGAACTATGCAAACTACCTCGAAATCCTATGGCTTGGTTATTTAATTCTAAGAATGTTTTTACTGAAGTAGACCCGAGTTTTGCTGACGACGATGGCCGTGCTGCCCACTATGCCCCAAGCTCCTTGTTGTTGCAAAGGTTTAGTTTTAGAAGGTGAAAATCAGGAGATGAGAAAAGTGTTTTGGTTTAGAAGAGTCTTAAAGTTCAAATGTCTTTAATGTTTTATTAGAGGAATCTTAAAGTTGATTATAACAACATCGGTTAAGATCCCACGGTTCCATCATTCCGACAAAGTTATTTTTATCGGATTCACTTAGTCGAGATGAATTTGCTAAACTCAACTGAATGAGTTCCATACTTTCATTTAGACCATGGGAAATCCCGTTAGCAACATGTAGGTTACATCAACTGAGGGATTCCCGATCATCCAACAAGACGTTTTAATTTAGTTATAGTTATAGTTTTGTGTTATGTTTGTGATTAAATTTCGAGTTGTTTTATATTTTGAAATATTGTGGTGGTGGATTTTATCTTGTTGTGACTTTTAATTTTAGTTTTGGGTTTCAGTTTTGTGGCTATCCTAAAAGGTTTCAGTTTTCATGCAACAATCTTGTTTAACATGCAAGAAAAGTAAAGCGCAGTACATGTAAGTAACTTGCAATAAAATAAAAGCGTACCTAAAGGGTCTTCCCGTCATTCCAAGCTGCACTTAAAGCACATGTTAAGGAATTTATATATATTTGCAAGAAAACACCTAGGTAAAGCTAAGGGAAGGTTTTGGTTGTCTACCAAAGTTTTAATTAGGGTTTTAATTGGGGTTTCATTTTTCTTTTTGATTATTAGAAATGATTAATGAGGTCCTACCTTTTAATTTCCTAAAATTTCAATCACCTAAGAGAAAATTAAGATCAAATATTTTACCCTCCCCTTGATTAGACCTAAAGTTTTAATTAGGGGTTAAAATTCTTAATTACTATTATTCCCTTTTAAGCCTAATTATTTCATAACTCACCAAATTGAGCTCAAATGAGCTTGAAATTTTTATGTCATTTCACTCACATGTCAATTAAGACATTAGAGGAGAAAAAATGATTTTCCTGAATTTAATTTAATTTATATATTTATTTTTATGAAAAATATGAGTTTTCAATAAAAATTCAACAACATGACCAAGGTAAGGTTTCTATTCTTAGAAACATTATGCGATGTTCCTACTGACCAGAGGACCATTTGGACCAATTTTGGTCATTTTTCAAATTATATTTTATTTATTATAATTATTTTGAATTTTGGAGTGTTAATTAATTACAAAATAAAATTAAAGTTGAAAAATGGATTTTATATTTTTCTTAAGTCCCTCTGACCTCAAGGAGTCCAGAGAAGCAAATTTTATATTTTTCTGATTTTTCTTTAATTTATTAGAATTAATTTGGTGAAAAGGATGGAAAATCCATTTTTTAATATTAAAAATTGTCTTAAGCCTTTAAAATTCAATTTTTTAACCTAGAGACTTAGGAAAAATATTTGGTTTGTTCCTAAATGATTAGGAAGTAAATATGACATTTTTATGATTTTTAATATTTTTGTGATTTTTATGATTTTTTAATTATTACAATATTAAAAATATTATTCAAAATGAAAATTTTTAGAAAATTTTAATTTTAATTTTCTTAGACTCCCCTGAGAAGCCCCAAAACCATTTTGGTGAATTTTTAAAATGGATTTTTGGAGTTATAAATTTTTAAACTTTAATTTTGGTCATATAACTTAATTAGTCCATTTAGTGGGGCTAATAACCTCCAATTGGTTTCAAATTTTTATGTAAGACTCCTCTGACCCCAAAGATCAGTGGAGAATTGTTTTGAAGTAATTTTGATGTGTGGTTAATCCTAATTAAATAAAATTTAATTTTGAGTGTTTAAGCCAATTAGGATTATTCTTAATGAATTAACTCAAACCATAATTTTCCTAGGGTCCTCTGGTCCTAAGATACTTCCCCAAATTTTTCTAGAATTTTCTAAGTAACATGCTAATTACTGGAATTAAAATATCAAAACAGGCAAAAAAATTTGGAAAATCAATAACTTGCCATAGAGATGGCCTCTGACCTTGGAAAATTCAGAGAATGTTCCCAGGATCAGAGGCTACAAAAGCCCTATGGTCTCATGCCATGGTGAATTGTCTATGCAAATGGAGAATTAAAACATTGAAATGAGTAAATAATTAATTAAAAATAAAATACTCATCAAATTTACTCAATTCTTTTTTAACATTGTTCTCCTCTATTCACTGAGCAAGAAGGTATTTTTAGTTTATTTTTATGATTTTTCTATGCAAAGTTATGTATTTTTCAATTTCTGATTATTTAAATAAATAGAAAATAGCATATTTATCTACTTATCCAGTGCGGCGCTGACTCAAGCTCGGCGGATCCGAAAGCCCAAGCGACGCGCTCCCATTCGACGCCGCCATCTGACTCGGATGCCACGCGGCCCACGGTCTCGCTCCATCCTTTGATCCGGCGCAATCAGGACCGTCCATTCGAAACACGCGCGATCAGATGGCGCCTGGTCATCGTCTATGACTAGTGTGTCCCAAGAGCCGTCCACACTAAAACCCTAAGATCTATCTCATTTCTCAACGGATTTTTGTTTTCTTAGGCTCTATGGATTCGTCTTAAGGAGACGAACACATCCATATGGTTTATATGATATGAAATTAAGCCAAGCAAAATAGAGAATCGCTGAAAGCTTGGGAGGAAGAAGGGGTTCATACCTTGGCTCTGAGAAGTGAAGCTTCAATCAGAGAGTTGTGGCACCTTCGATTACACCCAAGGAACCTCCAAATGAAGTCTCTAGCTCTAGGGAATTGCCTAGGTATGAAAGTGACCAAGGCCGATTTCAAAGCTTGGTCGATAAAGAGGATGGCTGGCCTGGTGAGGGGCTTTCACTATGGAACTCCTTCTCTAGGTCTTGTGCATGTGTGGGTGAGTTTAATTTGATTTTGGTGGAGGTTTCAGAGTTGTCCAGGTTTTTGGGTGGATTTTTGACTGAGAAATTGAGCTCTGTTAATGGGGATTAGGGCAAAGGGACACTGGGAATCAATTGCTCTAGGTTAGGAGAAGGTTCTGGAGCAATTTTGGCAGAGTTTTGTTAAGCTCTGGTTCATCACCTCATTTGGACGAGAGGAGGTGAGTTTAAATAGAGCTGGCTGGAGAGCTTCCCAGGGGGAGTTATTGGTTGGGATCAGCTACCTTGGTCAAGGGAAGAACAGCCACAGTGGCCATTGGGCATGGGGCAGCTCAGCCAGGGAGAATTTGGGAGTTTTGCTCACATGAAACTCTCGGCCATGGCGTTTTCCGGCGACCCAGGTGGCTGGCTGGCAGGGTCAGGTCACCACCTTGACTCAGTGAGTCCAGGGATTGAGTTTGGCGCAAGCAATTGGCTTTGGCCATGTGTAAAGGATTTGATTTAAGTGGAAAGGAGGGAAGGCTTATTTTGGCTTGATTTGGTCCAAGGTATGATTTAGGCTAGGTGTACCTCCCCAAGGCTTGACTTTGGGCTGCGAGGAATCATTTGGGTCAGCCAAGAGAAGGTGGTGAACTCCCCATCCAAGGTGAGGTGGCTAATTTTGGTTAAAGTGTATCATGAATGGGGTTAAAAAAGCTTAGTGAAGGCTTAAGAAAGGCTTCCCTCTTCTTGCCATAAGTGGCATGGTGACATGGAAAGGGCTCCTCATGGCTTGCATATGGCTTATGCATGGCTCCATGGCTCCATGGCTCCATTTGGCTTGGGGCCAAACTTAGTGAATTTCATGGAAGTAGGTTTTAGGGATTTTTTATGAATTTTCGGGAGATTGGCATGAGGCTTGATTTAAAATGATTTAACCATTGAGTTAAAACTTAGGGATGGCTTCAATTGAAATGGATGATGGAAAGAGATGTTATGTGGGCTTTACGGTCAATTTTGGGCTTTTGGAATTGTTTAGGAATAGGCTTTTAAAGGCTTTAGGCAAGTGGGCTTTTAGATTTTAAATCAAGTTGATGGATGAAAATTTTGGTAAATATTGGGCCTTACAAATGTTGGGTTTAGTTTAGGGATGTGTCATGAGTGATTTGGAATAGATTTGAAATAATTTGGAGTTGAATTGGGTTTAATTTGGGCTTCCTTAGTGATAGGGTCAAAGTGGGGCAAATTGGGCTAACTTGGGCTAATGTTGGGCTAATGTTGGATTTGATATAAAATTAATGTTGAGAAATGTTTAGGGGTGTGTAACAAAGAGCTTTCAACTTTGGATGGGCTTTGGTTTTGGGATTTGGGCCTATTTGTATTCATGGTTGGTTTAGGCCAAATTGGGGATATTTTATTTGGGTTAGGTTTGGGTGAAGTTTGGGTTCAAATTTTGGGCAAATCAAGTTAGTGTTTTGTTTTTGGGGGTGTTAGGAAGGTTTTAGAAAAGATTTGGGGCTAATTGGAGTTGAATTGGATTGGGTTGGGCTAAGTTTAGGTAATGGGCCAAAATTGGGCTTTAAGCTTCAAATTGAAATTGGATTTACATATTGGTAAGATTAGGCTTGGATTTGGTCTAAATTAATATTGGGGATATTAAATTGAAGTTTAGGATTGAATTAGATCAAAATTGAGGTCAATTGGAGTGGTTTGGTTGGACATTGGGTCCACTTATGTTAAAAATAGGTCAAATTGGGGTTTTGGTAAAAGTAGGTTAAATTGACAAAATTGGCTTATGGTGTAGTTGAACAAAATGAAATTAGGAATACTTGGGATTTTCTGAAATTTTTAAGGAATTTTCTGAATTTTTGGAATTTTTGGGTTAAAAGGGTATTTTGGGTATTTGGAGGGTATTGAGGGGTATTTTTGGACATTTTGGTATATTTTGTCATGGATGATCAATTTGAGTGGGGGAAGTGTTTAGGATTGATTTTGAGGAATTTTGGGTAATTTCAAGGGTATTTGGTAGGCTTGGTGGGTTTAGGGTCCCCGGGGTCAAAAATTGAAATTTTGGAAAAGTGAAGATTGATCAAGTGTAAGTGAAATGAAATCATTTTGGTTGAGCCATGAAGCCATATTAAGCTCACAAAAGCCATGATAGGATTCATTTTAGGCACTCAATATGTTGTTCCTAACCCTCTTAGCAGGGGCTTAGGGGTTAAGGTCCACCCATATGAGTTACCTACATGAGTCAGGGAGTCAAATTGGTTAAAGGTAGTTTTAGGGTTTGGAATGTGTGTGTGTGGGAGTGTGGTGTGTAAAAGCTTACCCTCACCAGACCAGGCCACCCAGGGTAATCCTAAAGCCAAAAAGTCCTATAGGAAACTCATGCTTTAAACCTCCACATTTGATTTTAACCCTCCAAGTGGCTTAGGGGTTTACAATCAAACTTGTGGGGTTTGAAGGGAGCCAAGAAGTGTTTTGAATTTCTAAGTGATGGGTCCCATTTCTAGTCCTCTAAGATGGTTAAGGAGATGCCCTATGGCAAGATCCTAAGTACTAAGAAGAGAGAAGAGAAAGGACCTCATCAAAAATGAGGTCAACAAATGGACCCTCAATAAGTGTGGTGTGCTAACCAAGCACACCGCGCGTATTGGCATTGACCGAAGAGATCAGCAAAGCCAACACAGACGTCTAAGTGATACACTTAGAACATAGCATATAAAATTTCTGCTGGGGAGTATCGAGTATATCTCTAAGACTGGAGATCCTTGAACTCTCACTAGGGAAAAAGAAAGTGAATTCCAAATCACGAGATCTTGGGAGATTTGATTTTAGATTCGTTTCATTTTTTGTTTCAAGTTTTAATGTGTGAGTTTGGATTTTGGTTTGAGTTTCAATTCTGATTGAAGTTTGATTCAAGATTTATTTTAAGAGGGATTTCGTGGAAATCCGGGATTTGAGGTGAGCATCGGAACCTAGGTTCTAACCTCGGGATTCGAAGAGAACTAGAATTTAGGCTCTAGCCTCAAGAAGAGAGTTGGAATTTGAAGAGAACTTAAATTTAGGCTCTAGCCTCAAGAAGAGAGTTGGAGTTTAGGCTCCATCATCGGAAATTTGAAAGAGAGCTAGAATTTCAGCTCTAGCCTCGAAGAGAAATGGAAGTTCGGCTCCAGCCTCAGAAATTTGAAAGAGAGCTAGAAGTTCGGCTCTAGCCTCGAAGAGAACTGGAAGTTCGGCTACAGCCTTGGGAATTTGAAAGAGAGCTTGAAGTTCGGGTCTAGCCTCGAAGAGAACCGGAAGTTCGGCTCCAGCGTCGGAAAGTTTGAAAGAGAGCTAGAAGTTCGGCTCTAGCCTCGAAGAGAACTGGAAGTTCGGCTCCAGCCTCAAAAGTTTGAAAGAGAGCTAGAAATTTGACTCTAGCCTCGAAGAGACTGGAAGTTCGGCTCCAGCCTTGGAAGTTTGAAAGAGAGAGCTAGAAGTTCGACTCTAGCCTCGAAGAGAACTGGAAGTTCGGCTCCATCATCGGGAATTTGAAAGAGAGCTAGAAGTTCGGCTCTAGCCTCGAAGAGAACTGAAAGCTCAGCTCCAGCCTCGGGAATTTGAAAGAGAGCTAGAAGTTCGACTCTAGCATCAAAGAGAACTGGAACTTCAGCTCCAGCCTCGGAAATTTGAAAGAGAGCTAGAAGTTCGGCTTTAGTCTCGAAGAGAACTGGAAGTTCGGCTCTAGCCTTAGAAATTTGAAAGAGAGCTAGAAGTTCGGCTCTTGCCTCGAAGAGAACTGGAAGTTAGGCTCCAGCCTCGAAAAGTTGAAAGAGAGCTAGAAGTTCGGCTCTAGCCTTGAAGAGAACTGGAAGTTCGGCTCCAGCCTTGGAAGTTTTTAAGAGAGCTAGAAGTTCGGCTCTAGCCTCGAAGAGAACTGGAAGTACGGATCCAGCCTCGGAAATTTGAAAGAGAACTAGAAGTTCGGCTCTAGCCTCCTCTAAAGTTTGAAAGAGAGTTAGAAGTTCGGCTCTAGCCTCGAAGAGAACTGGAAGTTCGGCTCTAGCCTTAGAAATTTGAAAGACAGCTAGAAGTTCAGCTCTAGCCTCGAAGAGAACTGGATGTTCGACTCTAGTCTCGAAAATTTGAAAGAGAGCTAGAAGTTCGGCTCTAGCCTCGAAGAGAACTGGAAGTTCGGCTCCAGCCTCGGAAATTTGAAAGAGAGCTAGAAGTTCGGCTCTAGCCTTGAAGAGAACTGGAAGTTCGACTCCAGCCTCGGAAGTTTGATCTGTATGAAGAGGGACCCAATCCTATGCCCTCAGAACCAAATCGAACAAAGTTCATGGCTTCGTGTCAATAGGACTAGTCGATCCTCTAACACACAGAGGAAAGAGAACTGAAAGGTTGGAATTGAAGGATTCAGAATGAAAATCAGTCTGAGGTTTAGATTTGTTTTATTCGTTTTAGTGATTCGATTTCATTTTCGTCTATTTGGAGTTTGTGTTTATTTGCAGTTTATTTTGACATTCAAATTCTTAAAAAGGAGTTCCTTATTCATTTTCTTTCTCTTTTCGTTCTTTGTTTGAAGTTCATTTAGCTTAATGGTGTTTCCCAGTCAATTTGCACAAAAAAAGGTGAAGGCAGAACATGACATGATCATTCTAATTCCAATCTGTTGAAAATACATCATACAACTTGATCCAAAACATGATGATATTTTCCTCGAAAATTCAGTATCACATACAGTCTTCATAAATCCAAAAAGGATTGTGTAAGATTCTTGTTGATTCTTCCAAAATCATTTGTCAAAATCCATGTCTGAATATAAAGATATATGGACAATAACATCACCTTCCAAGCCACCCTTGGCAGTAATGTCGTACGGATGTGCATTGGAGGTGTGCTATCTCCCATGTAACTCATAGCTCGTAGGGCTGGAGACTCTCTAACTCTGGATCTGGCTAAAAATGAAAAGACAACTTACTGTCGTCCATCCTTCTGAAGGTAAAGGAGATTCGCTCAACAGGCACTCCTGAGATGCAGTGTTTTGCTATGTCTACTCCATTTCCTTTTAATACCATGACGGAACCTACCGGTAGTGGTATTTCCACAGGCCCTTGGAATTTTCCGGGGCCCTCTATCCGGAGGTTAGATCTGAATATGATGTTACACTAGTTGACAAAAGAGACTGTGCAGAAAGGTCTGACAAAGTCATGATGGTCTATGTGTGGAGGTATGCAGTCACCCTCCTTGTAAATGTTAATGATGCAGCTAATGGGTATGCAATCTGCAGGCAATACCCTCCATGTCACCATCCTTTTTACCATTCTTTTGATAATTCTTGGCATCGGATCCACCTCACTCTGTGACGAGTATCCCCGGTGGATTTCCTTTTCTGTCTTCTGCGAAGTTGTAACAACACCCGCACTGAATAGTAACTCTTCATTTTCCTGGCATCCATCTTCGGGGTTCTGAATAGGTTTTCTCCCTCAGACGACCAGCTCAGCCCATTTTCTGAAGCTCGATAATGCAGTCCACAATCTCCTGTTATTTGTAATCTGAGAACACATTCTTATGCAGCTCAAGGCCTTCCAAGATGTTGACCCTCTTGCCTCGAATTCTCTCGAAGTATTCAAAAGTTTTCTTTTTAGCTGTGATTTCTCCAGCTCGTATTCCGGGATTATCTGAAGTCCTCGGGGTCTGGTAACATACTGCGGGATGTACGGCTCAACCCCAGCACGCTCTCCTGCATGTCTCAGCTCCTCAGAGATAGTCTCTGTCGGGACATCCTCCGGGGTTGCTATCGCAACAAGACTCTTAAAAACTGGTAGCTCTGTCTGGCGTCGTGGTACTATCTTCGTTTCTATTTTCCTTGGGATTTCTTTCATTCTTTCTATTGTTCTTGGAATTGACTTCCTCCTTTCTGGTTCCTGCCGAACCAATTTCTTTGAAGTATTTGTACTAACGGTAGCGACTGTCTCTTCACGCTGGTCTGCTGCCAGCTTAGTCAGCATCTTGCGAATGTGACGGTTCTTGTTTCTTCGTTGAGTAAGTAGGAGTGAGAGTGGCTCTCCTCACCTCTGGAATTTTTGTGAGCATGGTGCTGACAAGCCTGCCCTCTGCTGTAGCAACCATGGACTTAATTTTCTTGTCTTCTCCAATTGCATGAGCGGTGTTTGCTTTTCTCTTCTTGCTTATAGACGGCTGACGCGAGCCACCTAATTTCATCACTGTCTGACAGTGGAACTCTTCCCGAACAATCAGAGTCTAATCAGTTTCTTCATATTGTAGCCCGGCTGGTGTGAAACCAAAGTCGATTTCAATCACGGTTCCATCCTTCATCCTATTTTCATCGAGTGTCAGACTCACGTCATTCTTAAAGTTTAAAACCAACCGTCCGTTCAACATTTCCCTGCGAAAATAAGGAAAGGGTCAGAGGCTATACTAAGAACAAGAACAATAAGAAAACATTTATTAATGAAAAATTTTATTTATTTCTTTTAAATTATAAAGAGAGAAGGAAGAGATGAGGAAAGATCGGGAATGAGCTAATTTAAATGAAAAGATCAAAATTTTATCATTTCACACATTTTCTTTTTAACACATTTTTTTTGTTAATGATTTTTATTTTATTATCCATTTTTTTTATATTTTGGGTTCGGACCTAGTTACGAATGATTACTCCACCCGTGTTTCTAGGAATAAGACTCCACTTTTAAAGTTCATCCTTCAAATCATCAGGTTGTGTAATATTTCTTCAAATATCGTCCATTAATTGGAAGCATAGGTCGTTCTCCACGACAGTTAACAAGCTGGTAGGAACCCCCTGAGTAGACTGTCTTGACCAAAATTTGCAAGAATAGGTCTTCTGAGCACTAGAACTAAATCAATGACTTTGAATGTCCTTGGGCGGACCAGTTTATCGTGGGCCTGGATCATCTTGGCTTAATACAGTTCCAAATTTTGCTGCGCTAAAAGTCATTTCCCTTCTAAGCTTTCCAATTCTTCTAGTCATAATTTGGCATTTTCTTCTGCAGTGATCTTGTTCGTAACTGCAATTCTGAGTGACGGAAGCTGAACCTCTAAGGGTAAAACGGCCTCAGACCCATACACTAAGGCGTAAGGCGTAGACTGGGTAGGAGTTCTGAAAGTCGTTCTGTAGGCCCATAAAGCTTCTAACAACTTCTCGTGCCAATTTCTTTTGTTGTCATCCAAAATTTTATTTAATATTTTGACGAAAGCTTTATTAAAAGCTTCGGCTAAGCCGTTTTCTCTTGGGTAGTAGATCGTTGAATAACGCCAGTCGATCCCGTGTCTCCTGACAAAATTGTTGATCTTCGTACTCTTAAACGCGGACCCATTAACTGAAATGATTCTTCGCGGTACCTCAAAACGGTAGACAACTTGATTCTTGAAGAACTGTAACACGTGATGTGCTTTCACTTCTCTGAGCGGTACTATTTCTGCCCATTTGGAAAAGTAATCTGTAGCTGCAAAAATGAAGCAATTTCCTCTTGAAGAAGGTGGTTCTATCTGGCGCACAATATATGTACCCCAACATTCAAATGGCCATGACGCAATTGTCGGATGTAGCACATTTGGAGGTTGATGTAGAACTACTCCATGCACTTGGCATTGGTGACAACTCTTGGCAACTTTCATGCAATCAATCATCATTGAGGGCCAGTAGTACCCTAGTCTTTTAATCTTTATCTTCATTTTCGGACCTGACTGATGAGCGCCGCAAAGTCCTGAGTGCACTTCCTTAACATTTTCACGAGCCTCGGACTCGCTCAGGCACCTTAGCCACATCTGATCGAAAGACCTTCTGTATAATGTATTGTTTATTAATGCGTAAGACAGAGTTCTTTTCTTGATTTAATGGGCTAATGACTTATCTTCTGGTAGGTTTCCTGTTTGCAGGTAGTCTATTAGCGGCTGACGCCAGTCTTCTGCATTTTTTGTTACTGCAGCAATTGTTTCTTCTTCTTTTCCTGACTTGTGTATCGTGTCCATGTCGAGCTGTGAGAGAACCTGACGTTCCTAAACTGACATTTCAACTGATTCATCCTGCAAGCAAGAAAATTCTTTTGCAAGGTAGGCTAACGTATCTGCAAGAGTGTTTTCTCTTCTGGGAATCTTGTAGATCGTTACATTCGGAATCTGCTCCAACAATTTCATGGAATACCGAAAGTACTGCTCGAGTCTTGGCTTTAGAATTCTATATTGTCCTGCGACCTATTGAAATTATCAACTGAGAATCTCCATAGATGTTGATATCTGTTATCCCCATCTGAATGGTTAATTCCAATCCGGTTATAAGGGCTTCGTATTCTGCTTTGTTGTTTGTACACGATTCTGTTAAGTGGTAGGAGTGCCTTAACATCCCCCGCTCCGGTGTTATAAATATTAGTCTGATTCCTGCCTTACCGGGCATTATCGTTTGCAATTCTTTATTTCTATGTGTTTAAGATGCTCCATCGAAGTACAGTTCCCAACGCTGATAGTCGAGGTCTTCTAGGCTCATTACTTGCTCGTCTAGCAAGTCGTCGTTGAGAGGCGATTCTGCCGGCAAAGGGTGTGTTGCGAGGACGTCTGCTAGGACTTGTCCCTTTACGGCATGAAGAGGAACGAAAGTTATATTGAATTGCAATAGTATCATCGACCACCTAGCAAGTCTATAGGAAAGCGTCGGGCGAGTCATCAAATATTGCAATGGATTAACTTTCAAGATAAGGTTGACCTTATGAGAAAGCATGTAATGCCTGAGCTTTTGAGCGGCAAAGATCAGGGCCAAATAATGCTTCTCAATCAGGGGATACTTTACTTCCATCAGAATTAGACGACAACTTAAGTTGTAGAGGGCATTTTCTTTCCCCTCGTCATTGACCTGGGCTAGCAGGGCTCCAAGGGAGTCGTCTAAAGATGCGGTATAAAGTATCAACGGTCTACCCGAGACTGGGGCTGCTAAGACAGGAGGTTTCATTAAATATTGTTTGATGTCATCAAAGGCATGTTGACATTTGGAGTCCCAAGCAAACTTGGCATCCTTCTTAACCAAAGCAGAAAAAGGCTGACACCTTCCTGACAAATTCGAAATAAAGCGTCGAAGATATGCCAATTTCCCTTAAAAGGATCGTAATTATTTCAAGGTTTTGGGAGGAGGCATTTCTAAGATAGCTTTAATCTTTTCTGGATCGATTTCAATTCCAAGATGTCGAACAACAAATCCTAAGAATTTCCCAGAGGCAACGCCGAAGGCGCGTTTCAAGGGATTCATCTTAAGGTTATATTGTCTTAATCGCTCGAAAACAATTCTCAAATCATACAGGTGATCTTCTTTCTGTTTTCTTTTGATGACCACATCATCCACATAGCACTCGACTTGATTGTGAATGAGATTGTCAAAAATCTTTTTCAATGCTCTTTGGTATGTTGCTCTTGCATTCTTCAGTCCGAAAGGCATCACTGTGTAGCAGTATACTCCGATTGGCGTTCTGAAGGCTGTGAGGTTTTTGTCTTCCAGTGCCATCTTTATCTGGTTGTATCCTGAAGATCCATCCATGAAAGAGAAGACTTCGTGCGTTGAGGCGATGTCGATCATTAATTCTGGGATTGGTAGTGGGAATTCATCCTTTGGACACGTTTTGTTCAAATCTTTGAAATCTACGCAGATTCTGATCTGTCCATTCTTCTTTCTGACTGGTTCCACATTGGCTAACTAAGTTGGATATTGCTCTTCACAGACAAATTTAGCGTTTATTAGTTTCTTAACTTCAGCTATAACTTGTTGTTTGATTTCTAGACGCATCCTTCTTGGAGCTCGTCTGACTGGAACGACAGTGTGATCCACTCCTAGCTTGTGAACTGCAACCTCTGGAGATAATCCTACCATTTCATCGTAACTCCAAGTAAAACAGTCCTTGAATTCCATCAGTAGCATGATCATTTCTTCGGAGTCTTCTTTATTGAGTAAGGAACTAACAAAGGTCGGCCTAGTCCCTTCACTAGTACCTAAGTTAACTTCCATTAACTCATCTATTGTAGATTTAATTTCTTCTTCAAATTCTGGCGGAGCGTCTCCGACTGGTAGATCTTCGAGATCATCTGAAGCTTCCAAACAATCTTCATTAGGCTTGCAAGTGACAACCAAGCAAAATCATGTATCAACAACTGATCCTACTGTGTCGACTCTGAGACCGTGCTTTGAATTGGGAGGCCGACTGGCATTATTCCATAATTTTTCAAAGTTCTGTGATTGAGCTTTCGTCCATCGTCGAGGTAAGATACCACGTTGAATTAAATTATGAACACAGGTAGAATACCACTCAAAAGGCAATTCCATTAATTCAGAAGAAGTAACATCTTCAAATTGTACATCATTTTCAGTTTTGGAAGAAGAAGCACCACGGTAGAATTTGATCGGCTTAGCACCACCACCATGCACTTCCTTGACCACCATACCCTCGATCTTATTAGAATGGATCGGGGACAGGTCATTGTATGCACATAGTGGTTAATCTTCTTGTACATTGATTTGTATTCTTCATTCTTTTCATCTTCGAGAGAGATCTTGAACTGGGGTTTCTTTTAATTTACTGTTGCTGCTTCTTTCTTGATTTCTTCTTCTTCAGAACTGTTCTCCCAATCAATGTTGATGATCGGTTTCTTCTGTCCAAGTGCTCCAACGTCTCTTCCTCGACCTCGTCCCTGACCTCGACCTCGGGTACAAGTTCTGGAGAAACCTTCACCATCTCCCCGTAATGGAGTGGTGCGTAAATATTGGACTAGAATTTCAGGTTCTTCGTCGTCCCAAAATTCTTTTGCTTCATTTGGTATGGTATTTCTGGAGAAGATTGTTTCCTTCAGAGGCGCGTAATAGGGTGCACCTTTATGAATTCCAATCTCGTGTACGAAGAATGGTTGTAAGTCACCCTTAATACATTGTTATCCTCCTTCGTAATACTTTATGCACTGGTGCAGAGACGACGGTACCATCCAGATCTCATGGATCCATGGACGACCTAGTAGAGAGCTGAACGATGTCTCGGAATCAATTATGTGGAATTTTACGGTTGTCTTTGCCAAATCACCGGTCTTCATTAATAGTGTTATCAATCTAAGGGCTCTTTTTCCTTTTTGATTGAAGCCTCTTAATAACATCTTATATGCTTCAAGCTCGCAAGCATCAATTTCCAGATATGCTAACGTTCGAAGGCTCATTATGTTGATTGATGCTCCTGGGTCAACCAACACCCTGGTGAGCGTAAACTTTTCAAAAGTGACTGAAATGTACAACGGTCGGCTGTGATAAGCTGTTTCAAGTAGTAGATCATTGTCTAAGAAGGTAACACCTCGCTGTTCTTTTAACAAGCAAACCTCGTCGAAGAAGTACTGGCAATTTGAGCTAAGCAAATCTCTTGATCAAGTAAGGCCTTGATCAGAGTTTCCCTTATCTCCTTTGACAGGATCAGAGCGTCGTAGATGCTCAATTTAGCTGGTAGCTTCCTAAGATGGGCTAGCACGTCATAATCCACTTTATTACCAAGTTCCTCGATTTCTTCCCGAACGGGTAATTCTTCTGTTGGGGTTAGCTCCTCCTGAGGTTTTCTCTTCTCTCTTTAGTACTTAGGATCTAGCCTTAGGCTTTTCCTTTGACTATCCTAGAGGATTAGAATTGGGACCCACCACTTAGAAATTCAAACCACTTCTTAACTCCCTACAAACTCCACAAACTTGATTGTAAACCCCTAATCACCTAGAGGGTTGAAATCAAATGTGGAAGTTTAAAGGATGAGTTCCTATAGGACTCTTTGGCCTTAGGACTGCCCTGGGTGGCCTGGTCTGGTGAAGGGCTGACTTACACACACACTACACTCATACACTATATTTTCACGCACCTCCTAAAACCACACCCATACCCAACTTGACTTCCTTACTCATGGAGGTGATTCACATGGATGATCCTTAACCCCTAAGCCCTTGGTTAAGAGGGTTAGGAACAACATAGTGAATGCCTCAAATGAGTCCCTTCATGGCTCATGTGGGCTTGATATGGCTTCATGGCTCAACCAAAATGTTTTCATTCCACTTACATTTACCCAATCTTCAATTTTCTAAATTTTCAATTTTTGACCCCGGGACCCTACACCCGCCTAGCCTACCCAAAACCCTTGAAATTACCAAAATTTTTCAAAAAAATCTCCAAATACCCAAAATTCCTCAAAACCAATCCCAAATATTCCCACATTACTCAAATTGATCATTCATAGCCAAAAATACCCAAAATTCTAAAAAATACGCCCAATACCCTCCAAATACCCAAAATGCCCCTCTTGACCAAAAAATCAAAAAATTCAGAAAATTCCCAAAAAAATCCAGAAACTCCCAAATATTCCCAATTTCATTTTGTTCAACTATACCATGGGCCAATTTTGTCAATTTACCCCACTTTTGTCAAAATCCCTAATTTGACCCATTTTAACCCAAAATGAACCCAATGTCAAACCAAACCTACTCAATTGACCCAAATTCTGGTCCAATTCAATTCTAAACTTCAATTCAACATCCCCAACACCAATCTAGACCAAATCCAAGTCTAATTTTATTGGCATTTGAATCCAATTTCACTTTTGACCTTAAAGCCCAATTTGGAACCATGACCCAAACTTAGCCCAAACTAACCCAATTCAACTCCAATTAACCCCAAACCTTTTCTAAACCTTCCTTAACATCCCCACAAACAAAACACTAACATGATTTGCCCAAAATTTAGACCCAAACCCCACTCAAATTCAACCCAAAGCTAAAAAGCCCAATTTTGACCTAAACCCAAACCTAATCCAAATAAGCCCAAATCCCAAAATCAAAACCCAACCAAAGTCAAAACCTCTTTGAGACACTCCCATAAACATTTCACAAAATTAATTTTACATCAATTTCAATCCTAGCCCAACATTGGCCCAAGTTAGCCCAATTTGACCTCCATTGGCCCATTTACCAAAGAGGCCCAAATCCAACCCCATTCAAACCCAAATCACTCCAAACTCATTTCAAATCATTCATGACATACCCCTAAACCAAACCGAACAATTATTTGGCCCAAGCCTTTACCAAACTTTCATCCTAAAATCCATTTTAAAATCCAAAAGCCCACTTCCCTAAACAATTTTAAAAGCCCATCTTCACTAAATTTCAAAGGCCCAAACTTCATGCTAAAGCCCATATGACATTCTTTTCATCACCCCATTAATTGATATCATCCCTTAAGTCCTACATCAATCATCAAATAATCCTAAATTAGGCCTCATGCCAAAAGCACCCATAAGTCCCAAAAATTCAAAACCTTCTTTCATGTAAATGACCAAGCTTTGTTCCAAGCCATAGGTGAACCAAAGACAAGCCATGTACAAGCCATATGAAGCCATGGAATGTTTGACATGTGACCATGCCCAAAGTAGCAAGAGGAGGGCCCCCTTTATTAAACCTTCATTAAGCTTTTTAACCCCTTCCATGTTACACACTAAACCATGATTAGCCACATCACTTTAGATGGGGACTTCACCACCCCTTTCTAGCCGATGCAAATGATCCTCTCTCGACCAATCGGCCATGGGGAGGTGAACCTAACCCAAAATCATGGCTTGGACCAAATCAAGCCAAAATGGCCTCTCCCTCATGCCATTTTAATCCAAGCCCTTTACACATGGCAAAGCTCAATTGCCTGCACAAACCTCCAGCCCTGACCCACCTGGACCTGAGGGTGACTCATGCCTGCTGGCCAGCCACCTGGATCGCCAGAAAATACCATGGCCGAGACCCTGGGAGGAGCCAAGAAATTTAATTCTCCCTTGCTGAGCTGCCCCATGCCCAATTGCCTCCATGGTTGTTCTTCCCTTGACCTAAGCAGCTGATCCTAAGCCTTAAACCCCCCTGGGAGGCCCTCCACCCTCTCCTATTTAAACCTCACCTCCTCTCGGTCAAGGAAGGTGCTGAACCAGACCTTACTGAAACCCTACCAAAATTGCTCCAGACCACTCTCCACACTTAGAGCAGTTGATCCCCGATGACAATTTGCCCTAATCCCCACCAACGGAGCTCGATTTCTCGACCAAAATTCCACTCAAAAACGGGACATCTCCCAACTCTCCACCAAATTCAAATTAAACTCACCCACACCTGCACAAGGTCAAGAGAAGGAGTTCCCAGAGTGAAAGCCCCCTCTCCGGGCCATCCATCCGTTCCGGACTCCAAGCTTTGTAATTGGTCGTGGTCGAAATTATACCGGACAATTCACTAGCCCGAGGACTTCATCCGGAGCTTGCTTGGACCCAATCGAAGGTGACACAACTCTCGGATCGAAGCTTCACTTCTGCGAGCAAAGGTATGGACTCACTCTTCTTCCCGAGCTTACGGAGATTCACTATTTAATTTGAGTCAATTTCAATACATGTTTACCGTATGGATGTGTTCGTCTCCTCAAGACGAATCCATAGAGCATAAGAACATGAAAATTTGTTGAGAATCGAGTGAGAAATTAGGGTTAGAAGGTTGACGGTCACGGGTGCACACCAGTCGTAGATGATGACTGGGAATCGTCGGATCGAGCGTGTATCGAACGGACGGTCTAGATTGAGCCGGACAGCGCGATAGTACATGAACCGCGGGGCCATGGAGCACTGAGTCTGATGGCGGCGTTGAATCAGAAGACGACGTGTGGCCTTTCGGAGCTGCCAAGGATGGCGTGGCGCCGCGTGGATAAGTTGGAAATTAGGGTATTTTTTGATTTATTTAATTCCCTAAACTTCAAAAATGCATAACTTTGTGTAGGAAAATCAAAAAAATAAAATAAAAATACCCTCTTGCTCAGTGAACAGAGGAGAATAATGTGGAAAAGAAATCATTTAATTTCATCAAGTATTTTATTTTTAATTATTTATTTACTCTCTGCATTATTTCAATTCTCCATGCATGTATACAATTCACCATGGCATGAGACCATAGGGCTTTTGAAGCCTCTGAATTTGGGAACATTCCCTGAATTTTCCAAAGTCAGAGGCCACCCCTATAAAGAGTTATTGATTTTTCAATTCTAGGTCACTATTCTGAGTATTTTAATTCTAATAATTAGCATGTTGTGAAATAAATTCTAGGAAAATTTGGTAATATTTCTTATGACCAGAGGACCCTAGGGAAAATAGTTTTTGAGTTAACTCACTTGTAATAACCCTAATTGGCTTAAACACCCAAAATGGAACCTTAATTAATTAGAGCTAATCATACATCAAATTGACTTGAAATCAATTCTCTACTGACCTTTAGGATCATGGGAACCTGCTATAAAAGTTTGGAGTCAATTGGACTTGGTTAGCCCTATCAAATGGGTTGATTAAGTCATTTAGCCAAAATTAAATTTAAAAAATTCATAATTTTCAAAATACTTTTCAAAAATTCACCAAATTGGTTTTGGAGCCTCTCTGAAATCAGGGGAATTTAAGAAAAATAAAATTGCAATTTTCCAAAAAATCTGATTTTTTGCATTATTTTAATATTTTAATAATTAAAAAATAATAAAAATCACAAAAATAATAAAATTCACCAAAATGTCATATTTTGAATTTTAATCATTTAGGAACAAACCCCATATTTTTCTTAAGTCTCTATGATGAGATATTAAATTTTAAAGCCCTAAGGTAATTTTAAAATTAAAAAAAATGTATTTTCTAGCATTTCCATTAAAATAATTCTAATAAATCAAAGAAAAATCAGAAAATTATAAAAATTGGTTCTCTGGTTTTCTTGATATCAGAGAGATTTTTTGAAAAATATAAAATTCATTTTTCAACCTTTATTTTATTTTTAAATTAATTAATACTCCAAAACTCAAAATAATTATAATAAAAATAATATAATTCAAAAAATCACCAAAATTGGTCCAAGTGGTCCTCTGGTCATTAGGAATGTCCCATAATTTTCTTAAGGACATAAACTTTCCCTTGGTCATGTTATTAAATTTTCCTTGAAAATCTCTATTTTCCACCAAAAATAATTATATAAATAAATTAAAAACAGAAAAATCACATTTTCTCCTCTAATGTTTTAATTGATATATGAGTGAAGTCACATAAAAATTTCAAATTCATTTAAGCTAAATTTAGTGAGTTATGAAATTAGTAAGTTAAAAGGGCAAAATAGCAATTAAAATTTCAACCTATAATTAAAAATTTTAGGTTTAATTAAAAGGGTGGGTAAAATATTTGATACTAAGTTGATTTTGGATGTTTGAAACTTAGGTAATTAAAGGGTAGAAACCTACCAAATAATTTGAAAGTAATTAAGATGAACCTTAATTAAATAATTGTTTAAACTTGGAAGAATAATAAAAATTAGAATTACTAAAATAGGGATATTATTAGGAAGAAATTTATTCTTTAATCTAAGAATTCCTAAATTAATCACCTCAATAATATTTAATTCCTAATTAAAATGATAATCCAAATTCAAAATTTATAATGCTAAAAGACTTAATCATTAAATTAAATTAAAATTAAAACATTTAAATTAAATCATTTTAAAATTTCAATTAAATTAATACTTTAACAATTAAAATTAAATCATCCTTAAAGCATAAAAAATAAAATATTAAATTAAAATTAAATTAAAATTAAATTAAAATTAAAAAAATAAAATTAAATTAAAATTAAAATTAAAATTAAAATTAAAAAAAATAAAACCAAATTAAAATGAAATTAAATTAAATTAAATTAAATAAAAATTCAAATTAAATTAAATTAAATTAAATTAAATTAAATCACATTAAATTAAATCAAAGCATATTAAATTAAATTAAATTAAATTAAAAAATAAAATCAAGTTAAAATAAAATTAAAATTAAATTAAATAAATTAAATTAAATTAAAATTAAAACTAAACAAAATTAAATTAAATTAAAATTAAATTGAATTAAATTGAATTAAATATAACATCACTTAAGACATGAAGAATTCAAAAATAAATCTAAAACAACTGAAACACTATTCCAAACTTAAACCCATTAATTAAAATTAAGTCGAATCACAAATCACTTGAACATCGATTTGCCCTCAAAAGCTCTTGTTGTCATAACTCCTAAACAAAGTGTTAAGTGAAGTGTTACTTCACTCATAAGATATTCAAATGTCCTAGTTCATCGAGCAAGATAATAAAACTTGAACTCCTGGATGATTAATTCATTTTGTATAATTAAATTCTCTTGGACTTAAAATAATCCTGAAGTATTGAAAAGATGTTTAAGATTCGTCTCAAGCACTTCCTCGATACGATAGGATGTTTATAAGAACAATTGAACTTAATTGTTCTCTGATGAAGAAAATCGTCCTCAAACCAAAACACAAGAACCTAGACGTCATAGGAAATGACTAGCTATAGGATTAGGAACTTGGTAGAAAACCATAACCCTTCCCTTAGCTTTACCTAGGAACTTGCTTTAAATACTTAAATATTCTAAATTGTGTTTAAGTGCAGCCTGGGATGACGGGAAGACCCTCCAGGTACTCTTTTATTTTATTGCAATTTACCTTCTTGCAATTTACCTTATTGCAAATTGTCGGCATATTTTTAAGTTATGTGTTTTATTTTGAAAAGGGGTCGCCTAACAGAAGTTGTCCGTGAATTTTTAATTTAATTTAAATAAATAATTTGAAAAGTAGTATTTAATTTTGAAAATAATTTTAAATTTGAAGATTTTAAGATATGAAATCAAACCGATCTCACATCCCAAATAGTTTATATAAACGAGCACCGCACCACAAACCGTGTATTTATCCCTAAGGATAGACACACTGCTTGATGGTGAGGTTCAATTAAATAAACTAGAAGATTTGTGACATCCGTTTGGTCCGCGAACCAATTTTATAAGCCGACAAATTCCCACGCTTAATATGAAAGCATTAAACGGGGTTTATATTACTCGGGTTCTTTAAAATTCCCTATAAGTGCAAGCCCCTATAGTTAATTACATCTTAAGTGACGGGAATCACCTAAGAAAACTCTCGATAATAATCGATAGTTCGCTCTCAAGAATTTCAAAGTTTAAGTTTTTAAGGGATTGAATTTTGGAATTTCAATAGGGAATGGATCAAATTTGGAACATTTTGTTTTAGGAATTCAAAGGAAGAAAAGTAGGAGGAATCACAGATTCGAAGTGAACTTCGGTGACTTCCCGACTATCCTATTGTTTGGCTTAAATTTAGGAAAGTCCTAATGTCTATTTAATATTTTGATTTTGTCAATTTTAATTAATTAGGGCTTATATTTATATGATAGAATCATACAAATAGCCTCGAAGATGTGAGGGTTTATGTCGTATCAGACGACTACCTCAGAATCCTAAGACCGGTTAGGGCTTAATTTGCAATGCAAATGCCTAACGAAGAGTTGAGGATTTATGTTGCACTAGGCAAACTACCTCGAAGTCCTATGGCTTGGTTATTTAATGCTAAGAAAGCTTTGCTGAAGTAGCCCGAGTTTTGCTGGTGACGATAGCCGTGCTGCCCGCCATGCTCCAAGCTCCTTGTTGTTGCAGAGGTTTAGTTTTAGAAATCATAAATCAGGGGATGAGAAAAGTGTTTTGGTTTAGAGAAAATCTTAATTTCCAAGTGTTTTCAATATTTTAATTAAAACAAATCTTAAAGTTGATTATAATGAAACCGGTTAAGATCCTACGGTTCCATCCTTCCGGCATCATTATTTTTATCGGATTCACTTATTCCAGATGAATTTGCTAAACTCAACTGAATGAGTTCCACACTTTCATTTAGTCCGTGGGAAATCCCGTTAGCAACACGTAGGTTACATCATCCGAGGTATTCCCGATCATCCAACATGACATTTTAATTTAGTTGTAATTGTAGTTTTGTGTTATGTTTGTGATTAAATTTTGAGTTGTTTTATCTTTTGAAATGTTGTGGCGGTGAATTTTATCTTGCAATAACTTTTAACTTAGTTTTGGTTTCGGCTTCGGGGACTATCCTAAAGGTGTGGGTTTTCATGCAACAATTGTTTATCATGCAAGAAAAGTAAGTGCAATGCGATTAAATAAATTGCAATAATGTAAATTGCAAGAAAGTAAATCGCAATAAAATAAAAGCGTACTCGGAGGGTCTTCCCGTCATCCCAAGCCGCACTTAAAACACAATTAGAATATTTAGGCAAGTTCCTAGGTAAAGCTAAGGGAAGGGTTATGGTTTCCTACCAAATTCCTAATCCTATAGCTAGTCATTTCCTATGACGTCTAGGTTCCTTGTGTTTTTGTTTGAAGACGATTTTCTTCATCAAAGAACAATTAAGTTCAATTGTTCTTATGAACATCCTATCATATCGAGAAAGTGCTTAAGGCAAATCTTAAACATCTTTTCAATATTACTAGGATTGTTTTAAGTCCAAATGAATTCAATTACACAAATGAATCAATCGTCCGAGGTTTAGTTAAGTTTTGTTATTATCTTGCTCAGTGAACTAGAATGTTTGAATGTCCTATAAGTGAAGTGACATTTCATTTAATATTCTGTTTAGGAGTTATGACAACTAAAGCTTTCGAGGGTAAATTTGTGATTTAGTTTGAATTCAATTAATGAGTTTAAATTTGGAATAGTGTTCAATTTGCTTTATATTTAATTTCCTTCTGTTTTAGTTCATGTTATTTAATTCAATTTAATTTTAAAGTTAATTTAATTTAATTTAATTTTAATTTAATTTAATTCAATTTAATTCAATTTAGTTTGGTTTGATGTTAAATTAATTTAATTTGATTTGATCTAATTTCCTTTAATTTAATTTAATTTGATTTAATTTTAATTTGATTTAATTTAATTTAATTTAATTTAATTTAATTTGTTTTAATTTAATTTAATTTAAATTTGATTTTATTTATTTAATTTAATTTAATTTAATTTATTCATTTAATTTAATTTAATTTTTTCATTTAATTTAATTTAATTTAATTTAATTTACTTAATTTAATTTAATTTTTAATTTAATTTTATTTTTAACTTTAATTGAAATTTTAAAAGAGTTTAATAATTTAACTTTAGTTTAATGATTAAGTCTTTTAATATTTTAAATTTGAGTTATCATTTTAATTAAGAATTGAATATTAATGAGATGATTAATATAGGGATTTTTAAATTAAAGAATAAATCTCTTCCCAACAATATCCCTATTTTAATAATTCCAATTTTATTATTCTTCCCAAATTTGATCAATTATTTAATTAAGGTTTAATTATTTTAAATTGCTTAATGGGTTTCTACCCTTTAATTATTTAAATTTCAATCATCCAAATCAGATTAAGATCAAATATTTTACTTGTTAATTTTATTAAACCTAAAGTTTTAATTAAGGGTTAAAATTTTAATTACCACTTTGCCCTTTAAGCTTAATAATTTCATAACTCACTAAATTGAGCTGAAATGAACTTGAAATTTTTATGTGATTTCACTCATATGTCAATAAAGACATGAGAGGAGAAAATGTGATTTTTTTTGTATTTAATTTATTTATATAATTATTTTTGGTAGAAAATAGAGATTTCCAAGGAAAATTTAATAACATGACCAAGGGAAAGTTTCTGTCTTTAAGAAAATTAGGGGACATTCCTAATGACCAGAGGATCACTTAGACCAATTTTGGTGATTTTTTGAATTATATTATTTTTATTATAATTATTTTAAGTTTTGGAGTGTTAATTAATTTTAAAAAATAAAATAAATGTTGAAAAATAAATTTTATATTTTTCAAAAATCTCTCTGATATCAAGGAAATCATAGAATCAATTTTTGCAATTTTCTAATTTTTCTATAATTTATTATAATTATTTTGGTGAAAATGCTAGAAAATACATTTTTTTAATTTTAAAATTACCCTAGGGCTTTAAAATTTAATATCTCATTAAATAGACCTAAGAAAAATATGGGGTTTGTTCCTAAGTGATTAAAATTCAAAATGTGACATTTTGGTGAATTTTATTATTTTTGTGATTTTTATTATTTTTTAATTATTAAAAATATTAAAATAATATTAAAAATCAACATTTTTAGAAAATTGAAATTTTAATTTTCTTAAATTCCCCTAATATCAGAGAGGCTCCAAAACCAATTTGGTGAATTTTTTAAATATATTTTAAAAGTTATGAATTTTTAAAGTTCAAATTGACTAAATGGCTTAATCAACCCATTTAGTAGGGCTAACCAAGTCCAATTGACCTCAAATTTTTATGGTGGGTTCCTCTGATCCTAAAGGTCAATGGAGAATTGATTTCAAGTCAATTTGTTGTATGGTTAGCTCTAATTAATTAGGGATCCATTTTGGGTGTTTAAGCCAATTAGTGTTATTTTAAATGAACTAACTCAAAACCTATTTTTCCTAGGGTCCTCTGGTCATAAGGAACATCACCAAATTTTCCTAGAATTTATTTCACAATATGCTAATTATTGGAATTAAAATACTCAAAACAGTAACATGAATTTGAAAAATCAATAACTTTTCATAGGAATGGCCTCTGACTTTGGAAAATTCAGGGAATGTTCCCAAATTCAGAGGTTTCAAAAGCCTTATAGTCTCATGCCATGGTGAATTGTATACATGCATGGAGAATTGAAAATGTGCAAAGAGTAAATAAATTATTAAAAATAAAATACTTGATGAAATTAAATGATTTCTTTTCCACATTATTCTTCTCTGTTCACTGAGCAAGAGGGTATTTTTATTTTATTTTTATGATTTTCCTACACAAAGTTATGAATTTTCCAAGTTTAGGGAATTAAATAAATAGAAAAATACCCTAATTTTCTATTTATCCACACGGCGCCGCGTCAACCTCGGCAGCTCCGAAACGCCGCGTGTCGCGCCCCCATTCGACGCCGCCATCTGACTCAGCGCTCCGGGTCCCGCGGTTCACGTACCATCTCCTGGTCCGACGCCATCCGAACCGTCCGTCCGCGCGTGTATTAAATGGACGGCATCCGTTCATCGTCCCCGAGCGTCCTCACCCGAGAGCCGTCCACACTAAATCCCTAATATCTCACTCGATACTCGATGGATTTTCGTGCTCTTTTGCTCTATGGATTCGTCTTGAGAAGACGAACACATCCATATGGTTTATGTGGGATGAAATTTACTCAATAAAAATGGAGAATGTTCGGAAGCTCGGGAAGAAGAGTGAGGCCATACCTTT
Source organism: Papilionanthe hookeriana x Papilionanthe teres (assembly GCA_022702705.1). Taxonomy (NCBI): domain Eukaryota; kingdom Viridiplantae; phylum Streptophyta; class Magnoliopsida; order Asparagales; family Orchidaceae; genus Papilionanthe; species Papilionanthe hookeriana x Papilionanthe teres. The sequence goes on from CM040435.1 coordinate 56,521,192, forward strand.
GCTCGCAGAAGTGTGGCTTCGATCCGAGGGTTGTTTCACCTTCGATTGGATCCCAGACAAGCTCCGGATGAAGTCTTCCGGTCCGGTGAATTTCCTAGGTAGGATTTCGACCACGGCCCGATCACAAAGCTTGGAGGCCGGAGCAACCGGGTGGCCCGGAGATGGGGCTTTTGCTTGGTGGACACCTCCTCTTGGTCCGGTGAAGGCGTAGGACCAATCAATTTGGGGATTGGCTCACTCGTGGAGAAGTGTCCTGGTTTTGGGCTTGGATTTCAACTCTGAAATTGAGCTCACAGAGAGGAAATGGCAGAGGGATTTCAGTGGGGATCAAATGCTCTATGTATGGGGAGTAGTTTGGAACAATTTTGGCAGAGTTTCCTTAAGGTTTGTTTCAGCACCTCTCATGGCCGAGAGGGGTGGTGTTTAAATAGGAGAGGGTGGAGGGCCTCCAGTGGAGAGTTAGGGCTTGGGATCAGCTCGCTTAGGTCAAGGGCGAACGGCCATGGTAGCCATTGGGCATGGGGCGACTCAAGCAAGGTAGAATCCCAAAGTCGGCTCACATGCGAGCTCTCGGCCATGGTGTTTTCCGCGACCCGGTGGCCGGCCGGCTGTGCATTGGTCACCATCTTGTTCGGTGGGTCGTGGCCGGGGTTTGGTGCATTCAATCGAGGTTCGACATGTGTAAAGTGGTTGAATTAAAGTAGAAAGGGGAAGGGGCCATTTTAGCTTATTTTGGTCAATCCATGCAAATGGGTTGAGTGCACCTCCCCAAGACTCGGTTTTGGCCGAGGAGGTCGGGTGGGTCAATCTCCCATGTGTGGTGGAGTCTCCATCAAGGATTAGGTGGCAAAGCATGGTTTAGAGTGTGACATGCTTAAGGTAAAAAAAGGCTTAAGAAGGATTAGGAAAGGGGGTCCTCCTTTTTCCATTAATGGCTTGATCACATGTCAAACTCTCCATGGCTTCATGTGGCTTGTCCATGGCTTGCATGGCTTGTATTTGGCTTGGGGAAAGCTTGGTCAATTTCATGAAAATGGATTTTAGGAATTTTTGGTAATTTGATGGAAATTTGTATGAAACTTGATTTGGAATGATTTGATGATGAATTTAGGACTTAGGTATTCAGTTTAATTGAAAGTATGATGAGGGGAAATGTCATATGAGCTTTGAGACCAATTTTGGGCCTTTGGATGTGGTAAAAGATGGGCTTTTAAAATGGTTTAAGGAATGGGCCTTTAAGTTTAAAAATGAATTTATGGATGGGAATTTTGTAAAGAGGTTGAGCCAAATAATTGTTGGGTTTAGCTCATGGATGTGTCATGATTGACTTGAAGCAAATTGGGGGTGATTTGGGTTTGAATTGGGTTGAATTTGGGCTCTTTTGGTGAATGGGCCAATATAGGTCCAAGTGGGCCAAGTTGGGCCAATGTTGGGCTAGGGTTGAAATTGATGTAAAATTAATATCGAGAAATGTTTATGGGAGTGTTTCAAAGAGGTTTTGACTTTGGTTGGGCTTTGATTTTGGGGTTTGGGCTCATTTGGGTTAGGTTTGGGTTTAGGTCAAAATTGGGCCTTTTAGCTTTGGGTTGAATTTGAGTGGAGTTTGGGTCCAAATTTTGGGCAAATCATGTTAGTGTTTTGCTTGTGGGGATGCTAAGGAAAGTTTAGAAAAGATTTGGGGTTAATTGGAGTTGAATTGGGTGAGTTTGGGTTAGGTTTGGGTCATGGGTCCAAATTGGGCTTTAAGGCCAAAAGTGAAATTGGATCCAAATGTCAATCAAATTGGAATTGGATTTGGTCTAGATTGGTGTTGGGAATGTTTAATTGAAGTTTAGAATTGAATTGGACCAAAATTTGGGTCAATTGGGTAGGTTTGGTTTGACATTGGGTTCACTTAGGGTTAAAATGGGTCAAATTGGGGTTTTGACAAAAGTAGGGTAAATTGACAAAATTGGCCCATGGTGTAGTTGAAAAAAATGAAATTGGGAATATTTGGGATTTTCTGGAATTTTTTGGAAATTTTCTGAATTTTTGAATTTTTTGGGTCAAGAGGGGTATTTTGGGTATTTGGAGGGTATTGGGAGGTATTTTTAGAATTTTTGGTATTTTTGGGTATGGATGATCAATTTGAGTGATGTGGAAATGTTTGGGATTGATTTTTGGGAATTTTGGGTGATTTGGAAATTTTGAAAAATTTGGGTAATTTCAAGGGCTTTGGGTAGGTTAGGCGGGTGTGAGGGTCCCGGGTCAAAAATTGAAAATTTGGAAAATTGAAAATTTGGAAAATTGAAAATTTGGAAAATTGAAAATTTGGAAAATTGAAAATTTGGAAAATTGAAGATTGGGTAAATTTGAGTGGAATGAAATCATTTTGGTTGATCCATGAAGCCACATCAAGCCCACATGAGCCATGAAGGGACTCATTTGAGGCATTCACTATGTTGTTCCTAACCCTCTTAGCCAAGGGCTTAGGGGTTAAGGACCATCCATGTGAATCACCTACATGAGTCAGGAGGTCGAGTTAGGTATGGGTGTGGTTTTAGGAGATGTGTTAAAGTGTAGTGTATAAATGTAGTGTGTGTGTAAGTCAGCTCTTCACTGACACTGGGCCACCTGGGGCAGTCCTAAGGCCAAGGAGTCCTATAGGAACTCATCCTTTAAACTTCCACATTTGATTTCAACCCTCTAGGTGATTAGGGGTCTATAGTCAAGTTTGTAGAGTTTGCAGGGAGTTAAAAAGTGGTTTAAATTTCTAAAAGGTAGGTCCTAATTCTAGTCCTCTAAGATAGTCAAAGGAAAAGCCTAAGGCTAGTCCTAAGTACTAAAGAGAAGAAGAGAAGATCTCATCAAAAATGAGGTCAACACAAATGCACTTTACTTTTCTTGCATGATAAACAACTGTTGCATGAAAACCCACACCTTTAGGATAGTCCCTAAAACTGAAACCAAAACTAAATTAAAATTCATTACAAGATAAAATTCACCGCCACAATATTTCAAAATATAAAACAATTCAAAATTTAATCACAAACAAAACAACAAAACTACAATTACAACTAAATTAAAACGTCTTGTTGGATGATCGGGAATACCTCGGATGATGTAACCTATGTGTTGCTAACGGGATTTCCCACGGTCTAAATGAAAGTGTGGAACTCATTTAGTTGAGTTTAGAAAATTTATCTGGACTAAGTGAATCCGATAAAAATAATGATGCCGGAAGGATGGAACCGTGGGATCTTAACCGGTGTTGTTATAATCAATTTTAAGATTTGTTTTAATTAAAACATAAAAAACACTTGGATTTTAAGATTTCTAAAACTAAACCCTTCTCTTCTCTTTTGATTACAATCTTCTAAAACTAAACCCCTCTGCAACAACGAGGAACTCGGAGCATGGTGGGAGGCACGGCAATCGTCATCAGCAAAACCTGAGTTTACTTCAGCAAAACTTTCTTAGAATTAAATAACCAAACCATAGGACTTCGAGGTAGTTTTCCTAGTGCAACATAAATCCCTAATCTTTTTGTTAGGCATTTGCATTGCAAATTAAGCCCTAACCAGTCTTAGGATTCTGAGGTAATCGTCCGATACGACATAAACCCTCACATCTTCGAGACTATTTGTATGATCATGTCATACAAATATGAGTCCTAATTAATTAAAATTGGCAAAATCAAAACATTAAATAAATATTAGGACTTTCCTAAATTCAAGCCAAACAATAGGATAGTCGGGAAATTACCGAGGTTCGCTTCGAATCTGTAATTTCTCCTACCTTTCTTCCTTTGAATTCCCAAAACAAAATGTTCCAAACTTGATCCATTCCCTATTGAAATTCTAAAAATTCAATCCCTTAAAAACTTAAACTTTGAGATTCTTGAGAGCATAACTACTGATTATTATCGAGAGTTTTCTTAGGTGATTCCCGTCACTTAAGATGTAATTAACTATAGGGGCTTGCCCTTATAGGGAATTTTAAGAACCCGAGTAATATAAACCTCGCTTAATTTCTTTGTATTAAGCGGGGAACTTGTCGGCCTATAAAATTGGTTCGCAGACCAAAAGGATGTCACAAATCTTTTAGTTTATTCAACCGAGCCCCATCGTCAAGCTGTGTGTCTATTCTTCGGGATAGATACACGGTTTGCGGTGCGGTGCTCTTTTATATAAACTATTCGAGATGTGAGATCAGTTTGATTTCATATCTTAAAATTTTCAAATTTAAAATTATTTTCAAAATAAAATACAAATTTTCAAATTATTTATTTAAATTAAATCTAAAATTCGCCGACAATTTCTGTAGGCGACCCCTTTTCAGAATAAAACACACAACCTAAAAATATGCCGATAAGTTCTGGCGACTCAGCTGGGGACTTATTCCTCTCTCCATTTTTTTAATCAGATAGTTCTGCTTTCAAAAAATCAGTAGCGTATCCATGTCCCTAGTGGATCAAACTACCTTTCTTTCTGTTGGAATACTATGTTCATTTCTACCTTGAGCGAGTATAGCCAACATTCTCTCGGATTTAGGAGTCACTGTTTAGACACCCCTAAACAGAGAGGTTCCGAGATCCTTTTACCTCATTTCTGAGGTAGGGTGGGCCCCAATAGGTATTAGTTTAGGAGCGGTCTTGTGGGTCGAGAAGTTTCTACAAGACATTCTCTTCCTTTTCCAGTTCCTAATCAATTCCTTTACCCTTCCTCCAACTCTCCTTCTTTTAATAATTCTCTGTCCTAACGAACAAATCTTTTTTCAAAAAAAAAACAATTTTATTTTAATACCACGAATACACTAAGATAAACAGAAATGTGTTCGGTCTCTTTCTTTTTCGTCATAAGTTTTATGACAAGAAGAAGCACGATTCGGGGACTAACAACTGGAATCTGCCCTGCAGAAATGGAAGCCCCAAAACTGATCTTCTCCTTTGTCAACGGACTCGGACTCGGTTGTGTTCGAGGACGAACTCGCTCGATAATGGAATCATTCGATTAGGACAAGGATTCGGGGACACCGACATCAAAATCCCGGACGTCATTCTCTTTTCACTCACAAGAAAAGTACCGGAAACTGAGAAGCCATTGATTGAGTTTAACCTCAAGTCAACTCACAAATTCCCTCCTCTGCAAAAGATTCCAACTGAGAGGAGTACTGTTGTTCGCAGAATGACTGTTGTTGCTACCCCCACTGGTCTAGTTGTCTCTCGCACCTACCTCGGCTCTGCAGACTAAAGGGGAAGGAAATTCGGAGCTCGTGATGAACCCGTTACCGTGGAGGGTACGGATCTTCCTGTGAGACCTTCGTTTTTGAGATCGGGTCCGGCTCGAGAATTCCACCACCGACACGGACTCGGAGGAGGAACGAAGTAGAAAGATTGCTAGAGAAGCCGAGGCTGCTGAAGTTGCTTTCTGGAGGAAATCCGGAACTGCCCGAATATACACCATTGCTCGAATACATACCACTTTTGGGAGGAAGTAGGTTCCATCCCCTCTCCGCTGCAGAGGATGAGGAAAATGTCCGCAAGATTGCTTCTGCATTTCCTCAGCCCGCATATTACAACGATGGCCGTAAGAAAAGGGCTAGAATTACGCCATTTGCTCGACTGCAAACCCTGATAGAAAAGTTAGCAAAGAAAGAAAAATGCCCTGTATCAGAAATTTTAAGAAGGATAGGGCGGGTGCCAGCCAAGTCCCGTCTTGGGCCGCGAGTAGAACCTGCTATCGCTGCGGAAAAGCCAAATAAGAGAATGAAAGCTAGTCCACCTGTCGTTTTTTCAGGACTACAAATTAGGGAGGATACCACCTCCAGCATTTGGTTGAGAGACCATATGGTCCTAGACCTTCTGCTGCTAGAAGGATGGTATGGCGTCCCACTACCGGACAATTAAGATTAAAACAACAGCCTGAGAAGGAAAGTCTCGTCAGGAGACTTGAGTCCGAAGAAAGTGCTACCGCAGTGAAGGGGACTCATGAGAAGGAAACCCAGCAGTTATCGCATGACAACCGCAAGGATGTACGAGAAAAGACCACTAGAAGATGCTATGGAGAAGCTAAGAGCGATATTCGGCGATTAGCAAGAGAAAGAGAAGAAAAATTCGGAGATGAAGTCGACTCGTCGAGTTCATGAATGATGAATATGCGAGAAATTAACATGGTTGAAACACGAGCTTCGTCGGCTTCACAAGGTGCTCCTGCGGCCGCGAAGAGAGGAGCGGAAGTAATGAGGATGCAGCTTCAAGAGAAAGATGATACGATCGCCCAAATGGTAAAAAGGATGGAAGAGATGGCTGCAGCCCTAGCCACTCTCCAGAGTCAGGTTCAACCCCAAAGAGAAACACCCCCAGAAGTTATTCACATTGTAGACGAAGAAAAGGAGATTACATCCATCAACGGGGATGATCAATTAAAAAAGGATGCAACACAAAGCATGATTCTAGAAAAGGATATCAAGAGCATAGTGGAACAGCAGGTGCGAGAAGCCTTGGCACAATCAAAGAGCGGGACATCCATTCGGACGGGTAGACCTTACCCCGAAGAATTTGATGCAGTACAATACCCAAAAGGCTTCTTACCACCTCTGTTCAAGACCTTTGATGGAACCGGAAACCCTCGACAGCATGTTGCACATTTTCGTGCCAGTTGTTGCAATGCCGGCGGAAGTGATGCTTTACTCTTCCGACAATTTGTCAGCAGCCTGTCAGGGATTGCCTTTGATTGGTATGCGAAATTACCGAACGGTTCGGTGAAGACATTTTTAGAATTAGAGAACCTCTTCATCAAGAGATTTGCCGGAGCTCAGCACCAAATCACTATAGGTGATTTAGTGGTAGAGAAGCAGAAGCCGAATGAAACTTTGGTTGACTACATACTTCGATGGAGGAATCTAAGTATGAAGTGTGAACCACAGCTACAAGAACAGCATGCGATCGGCATTTCTACTGAAGAGCATTCATGGCCCGATAGCACTTCTCCTCAAGGATTTACTATTAAGACTTTCAAGAAGTTGTTAAGCAAGGCCGAAAGCTTGCAAGAGGAGGCGAAACAATTAAGTTTCACCGACAAAACGAGACAAACGAAGCCCGTGAAAACTTTTGAAAAGAAGTCCGGGATCTTCGCGAGAATCGATAAAGGCGAGCGACCAATACAAATACCGCCGAACGGCCGCGACAGAATTTAACGAATTACAAGCAACCTCGACCCAGCTATCGGTCATCTCAACAATATGAACAACCACCTCGACCACAACGTACGTTAAGGGAGCTTCGAGCGAGGAGTATCCGTTCGAGAATGAGGCGATTGCCAAAAATGTTCCGCGATCCGATGAAGACTCCGGATTTCCAACCGCCAGAGCCTAAGAAACCGAAGAAGTTGACAAGAAAGGTGATCCCAACTTTTGCCCTTACCACCAGATGCTTAGACACAAGATAGAAGATTGTATTACCTTCAAAAGTTGGCTCAACGACAATCTTCGAAAGGGAATATAACGATCCCGAAGGAATACATGAAGGAACCCCAGAAAGGAGGTTCCGTCAATATTATCTCGACGGATCTCATTGTTCCGATAGATCCCTATGCGGCTGATGATGGATGGACTACCGCCTGGACAAAGTCTTCGAAGAAGATTTTGGATCGCATCCAAACCACTTCGGTGCGAGCCTCAATTCAGAGTTCGAAATTTGTCAAGTCGGCACTATCACTAGGGGCTGCTTATCCTAGGATGGTTGTTTCCGATTCGGGGGAGAAACCCCTCGAACCTCTGACTCTGTATGATTATTTACTCACTCCAGTGGGATCTTATAATGATAAGGGTTATAGTGTTGGCTACGTTTTGACTGTTTCTAATGATTACGTAACTAGCGACAACCAACCTAATCCGGGCATCGATTCCGATACAAGTAACAATTCTCAAATCATACACAATCTCGACGATCACAATGACAAAGAAGACATCCACCAAGGAGGCTATGAGAGTTCAACAAGAAATGAATCTATTTGTGAGTTTCGAGGAGCTCCAGTCACAATAGAGTTACATCCTTCATACTCCGAAGCTAATCCAGAAGAACCTGTCATTCCTATTCAAGAGGAGACACCAGCAAACTCAATACCAGATTCAGGAGAAATTACAGAAGTCAACTTAAGAAGTGGAAGAGTTCTACCTCTGAGATAGGGTCCAAAAGATAAAGGAAAGCAGGTGGTTGTTCAGGAGGAATCAACCCCAGCAGAAGAATTGCCCATTCGGGAAGAAACTGAAACAAACGGTAACAAAGTGGATTATAACGTGCTAGCCCATCTCAGGAAACTACCAACCAAACTGAGCATCTACGACGCTCTTATCTTATCAAAAGAGATGAGGGAAGCTCTGATCAAGGCCTTGCTTGATCCAGAAATTTGCTTAGCTCAAATGACCGGAGATTCCTTAGATGAGGTTTGCTCGTTAAAGGAACAGTGAGGTGTTACCTTCACAGACAATGACCTACTACTTGGGACAGCAGATCACAACCGACCGTTGTACATTTCAGTTACAATTGGGAAGTTTACACTCTCCAGAGTATTGGTGGATCCAGGAGCATCAATCAATATAATGAATCTTCAAATGCTAGCATACTTGGAAATTGATGCTCGCGAGCTCGAAGCGGACAAGATGTTACTAAGAGGATTCAACCAGAAAGGAGAAAGAGCCCTTGGATCAATAACACTGTTGATGAAGACCGGTGACTTAGCAAAGACAACCGTGAAATTTCACATAATTGATTCAGAAACTTCATTCAACGCTCTACTGGGCCGACCATGGATACATGAGAACCGGATGGTACCATCATCCCTACATCAGTGAATCAAATACTACGTTGGAGGGGAACAGTGCATCAAAGGTGACTTACGACCATTCTCCGTACATGAAATTGGAATCCATGAAGATTTAGCTTATTACGCACCCCCGAAGAAAACAATCTTCTCCAGAGATACCATAACGAATGAAGCAAAGGAAGTTCGGGACGACGAAGAACCTGAAGTTCTAGTCCAACAGTCACTCACCACTCCCTTACAGCGAGATGGTAAAGGTTTCTCCACAACTCGCATTTGAGGTCGAGGCCAGGGACGAGGTCGTGGCAGAGACGTTAGGACATTTGGACAGAGGAAACCAGCCATCAATGTTGATTGGGAAGACAATTCTGAAGAAGAAAAAGAAATCAAGCAAGAAGCAGCGACAATAAGTAGGAAGAAGCTGCAATTCAGGATCTCTCTCGAAGATGAAAAGAACGAGGACTATAAATCGATGTACGAGAAGATTAACCACTATGTAAATACTATGACCCTAACCCCGATCCATTCTAATAAGATCGAGGGTATGGTGGTCAAAGAGGTACGTAGCGGCGGTGCAAAGCCCATCAAATTCTACCGTGGTGCTCCTTCCTCCAAAACTGAAAATAATGTACAATTGGAAGATGCTACTTCATCACAATTAATGGAATTGCCTTTTGAGTGGTACTCCCCCTGTGTCCAAAATTTAATTCAGCGTGGTTTCTTACCTCGACAATGGACAAAAGGTCAATCACAACATTTTGAAAATTTATGGAATAACTCCGGTCGTCCACCCAATTCAAGGCATGGTCTCGGATTCGGCACAGTAGGATCGATTGACGATACTGAATTTTGCTTGGTTGTCGCTTGCGAGTCTAATGAAAAATGCATGGAAACTACAGAAGAATTTGAAGATTTACAAATTGGAAACGCTCCACCAGAGTTCGAAGAAGAGATCAAATCTACAATAGATGAATTAACAGAAGTTAACTTAGGTACTAGCGAAGAGCCTAGACCTACCTTTGTTAGCTCCTTACTCAATAAAGAAGAATCTGAAGAAATAATCAAGTTATTAATAGAATTTAAAGACTGTTTTGCTTGGAGCTACGATGAGATGCCATGATTAGCTCCAGAGGTCGCAGTCCATAAGCTAGGAGTGGATCCCACTTCTGTTCCAGTCAGACAAGGTCCCAGAAGAATGAGCCTAGAAATCGAACAACAAGTCATAGCTGAAGTTAAAAAGTTAATAGATGCCAAATTTGTCCGTGAAGAACAATACCCGACTTGGTTAGCCAATGTGGTGCCAGTCAGGAAGAAGAATGGTCGGATCGGAATTTGTGTGGATTTCGGAGATTTAAACAAGGCATGTCCAAAAGATGAATTCCCTCACCGATCCCGAATTAATGATCGACATTGCTTCAACACATTTCTCATTCATGGATGGATCTTCGAGATACAACCAGATAAAAATGGCTCCGGAAGATGAAAAACTTACGGCATTCGAACGTCGATCGGAGTATATTGCTACACAGTGATGCCATTCGGACTGAAGAACGCAGGAGCAACATACCAGAGAGCGATGACAAGAATTTTTGACGATCTCATCCACAATCAAGTCGAGTGCTACGTGGACGATGTGGTCATCAAAAGCAAAGTAAAGGAAATCCACCTGTATGATTTGAGAATTGTTTTCGAAAGATTGAGACAATTTAACCTTAAGATGAATCCCTTAAAATGCGCCTTCGGCGTCACCTCCGGGAAGTTCTTAGGATTCGTTGTCTGACATCGTGGAATTGAAATCGACCCAGAAAAGATTAAAGCTATCTTAGAAATGCCACCTCCTAAAACCTTAAAATAACTACGATCTTTTCAAGGGAAGTTGGCATATCTTCGACGCTTTATCTCAAACTTTTCAGGTAGGTGTCAGCCTTTCTCGACATTAGTTAAAAAGGATGCCAAATTTATTTGGGAAGAGAAATGTCAGAAAGCCTTCGAGGACATTAAACAATATTTAATGACACCTCCCGTCTTAGCGGCCCCGGTCTCGGAGTAGGTCGTTGATACTTTATACCGCGGCTTTAGACGACTCACTCGGAGCCCTGTTTGCCCAGGTCAATGATGAGGGTAAAGAAAATGCTCTTTACTACCTAAGCCGTCGTTTGCTTCTGACGGAAGTAAAGTATCCCACAATTGAAAAGCACTGTTTAGCCCCGATCTTCGCCGCTCAAAAGCTCAGGCACTACATCCTTTCTCATAAGGTCAACCTGATCTCGAAATTTAATCCATTGCAATACTTGATGACCCGTCCAATGCTTTCTGGCAGACTTGCCAGGTGGTCAATAATATTATTGCAATTCGATATAACTTTCGTGCCTCTTCGTGCCGTAAAGAGACAAGTCCTAGCAGACTTCCTCTCAGCACACCCTTTGCCGGCAGAATTTCCTCTCAATGACAACTTGCCAGATGAACAAATAATGAGCTTAGAAGACCCTGATGAGCGACGTTTGGATTTATATTTCGATGGAGCATCTTCAGCACACAAAGACGAAGAATCGCAAGTGATAGTGCCCGGTAAGGCAGGAATCGGACTAATCTTTATAACACCGGAGCGGGGGATGTTAAGATACTCCTACCACTTAACAGAGCCATGTACAAACAACGAAGCAGAATACGAAGCTCTCGTAACAGTACTGGAATTTACTATTCAAATGGGGATAACAAACATCAACATCTATGGGGATTCGCAGTTAATCATTCAACAGATCGCCGGACAGTACAGAATTTTAAAGCCAAGACTCGAGCAATACTTCCAGTATGTCATACAGTTGTTGGAACAGATTCCGAATGTGACGATCTACAAAATCCCAGAAAAGAAAACGCTTTAGCAGATGCGTTAGCCCGCCTCGCAAAAGAATTTGCCTGCTTGCAAGATGAATCAGTAGAAGTGTCAGTTCACGGACGTCAGGTCCTATCACAGCTCGACATAGACACAATACACAAATCAGAAAAAGAAAAAAATCGATTGCAGCAGCGATGACGTAAAACACGTAAGATTGGCGATGGCCATTAATAGACTACCTGCAAACGGGAAAACTACCGGACGATAGGTCGTTAGCCCATCAGATCAAGAAAAGAACTCTGTCATACGCATTAATAAATAACACGTTATACAGAAGGTCTTTCGATCAAATGTGGCTAAGGTGCCTAAGCGGGTCCGAAGCCCGTGAAGTTGTTAAAGAGGTGCATTCAGGACTTTGTGGCGCTCACCAGTCGGGTCCGAAGATGAAAATGAAAATTAAAAGACTATGTTACTACTAGCCCTCGATGATGACCGACTGCATGAAAATCGCCAAGAGCTGTCACCAATGCCAAGTGCACGGAGTTGTTCTACACCAACCTCCAAATGTGTTACATTCGACAATTGCATCGTGGCCATTTGAATGTTGGGGCACAGATATAGTGGGTCCAATAGAACCACCATCTTCAAAAGGACATCGCTTCATTCTTGCGGCTACAAATTACTTTTCCAAGTGGGCAGAGGCAGTTCCACTCAGAGAAGTGAAAGCACACCACGTGCTACAGTTTTTCAAGAACCAAGTTGTTTTCCATTTCGGAGTGCTGCGCAGGATCATCTCAAATAATGGATCAGCATTCAGAAGCACGCAAATCAACAATTTTGTCAGGAGACACGGAATTGACTGGCGGTATTCAACAATTTACTATCCAAGAGCAAACGACATAGCTGGGGCTTTTAATAAAAACCCTCGTTCAAATTTTAAAGAAAACTTTGGACGATAATAAGAGAAATTGACACGAGAAGTTATTAGAAGCCTTATGGGCCTACCGGACAACCTTCAAAACTCCTACTCAAGCTACACCTTACGCTCTGGTGTATGGGTCCGAGGCAGTGTTACCCTTAGAGGTCCAAGCTTCCTTCACTCGGAATTGCAGTTGCAAACAAAATCACGACGAGAAGAGAATGTCAAATTATGACTCAGAGGAATTAGAAAGCCCGGAAGAGAAAAGACTTGCAGACGAGCGAGAATTTAGAACTATACCAAGCTAAGATGGTTCAAGCCCATGACAGACTGGTCCGCCCAAGAACCTTCAAAGTTAGTGACTTAGTTCTCGTTCTCAAGAGACCTATCCTTGCACACCGCAAGATAGGAGGAAAATTTGAACCCACTTGGGAAGGACCGTTTGTGGTTGAGGCAGTCTACTCAGGAGGCTCCTACCAGCTTATGAATTGCCAAGGAGAAAGACATATGCTTCCGATCAACGGACGATACTTGAAGAAGTATTACGCTACCTGATGTTTCGAAGGAATGAATTCTTCATCCCAAGAAGCATAGGTGAAGTAATTACTTATGACAGGGTCCGAACCAAAAAATAATAATAATAAAAAATGTGCTAAAATAAATAAATTCGTGATAATAAAGTTTTCCTTGTTCTCTCTTCCAAATCAAAATCTTTTTCCCGATCTTTTCCCACTTCATTCCTGTTGAATTTTAAAAAAATATATACAAAAGAAAACTCTGTCTCTAATAAACTTTTTCTTAATGTTCTTGTTCTTAGTACAGCCCCTGATCCTTTTCCTTATATTTTCGCAGGGAAATGTCGAACGGGCGGTTGGTCCTGAACTTTAGAAATGGCGTAAGCCTTGCACTCGACGAAAAGAGGGTGAAAGATGGAGCGATAATAGAGATTGACTCGGACTTCGCACCGACGGGCTCGCAATACGAGGAAAGTGACCGGGTCCCGACTGATCGAGAGGAGCGCCCGATCGGACGATAATGAAAGTGGGTGGCCCAAGCCACCAACCCTGACGAAGAAAAGGAAAACAAACATCGAGGAGGACAAGAGAATCAAGTTTGTGGTCACTACAGTAGAGGGCAGGCTTGTCAGCGCCTCGCCCACAGAAATTTAGGAAGTACAAAGAGCTACTCTCACAGCAACTCAGCGAATAAATAAAAATCGCCGTATCCGCAAGATGTTAACTAAACTAGCAGCGGACCAGCGCGACGAGGCGATCGCTACTACCGGTGCATATACTTCGAGGATACCGGTTCACCAGGAACCTGAAGAAAGGAGGCTAGCTCCGAGGATAACAGAAGAGACCAGGGAAATCTTAAGAAGATCAGAAGAAGGAAGGCTACCACTCCACCAGATAAAGCCACCAGTAATGCATAACCATGTTGCAGAAGCAACCCCGGAGGATGTCCCGACGGAGACCATCCATAGGAACCGAGATATGCAGGAGAACGCGAAGGGATTGAGCCATATATCCCACACACCAGGCCTCGCCATTTGCAGATTATTCCAGAATATGAGCTAGAAAGAATGCAGAATGTCGAGAAGCAAACTTTTGAATACTTCGAGAGAATTAGAGGCAGGAGGATCAATATACTTAGAAGGCCTCGAGCTACATACAAACGTGTTCTCGAATACGAACAACAACAAATCGTGGATCGCACCCAGGATTTGAAAAGAATGGGTCGAGCAGGTCGCCTAAGAGAAAACACTTACTCGGAACCCCAGAGATGGATGCCAGGGAAAGGGAGAATTACAATACAATGTGGATGTTGCTACAACTTTACAGAAGACAGGAAGGGAAACCCACCAGAGATACTCCGTCATGGCAAGGTAGATCCAATGTCATTGGTCATCAAAAGGATGGTAAAGAGAATGATAACATGGAGGGTATCGTCGGCGGATTGCATACCCAACAGTTGCATCATTAACATTTACAAGAAGGGTGACTGCATACCCCCGCACATCGATCACCATGACTTTGTCAGACCTTTCTGCACAGTTTCTTTTCTGAACGAGTGTAATATCATGTTCGGATCTAACCTCTGGATAGCATGCCCAGGTGAGTTCCGAGGGCCAGTAAAGATACCATTATCAGTAGGTTCCGTCATGATACTAAAGGGAAACGGAGCAGATGTCGCTAAACATTGCATACCGGGAGTACCAATGAAGCGGATCTCAGTTACTTTCAGAAGGATGGATGACAGGAAAACACATTACCACTTCCAGCCAGACCCAGAGCTAGGGAGCCTCTGGCCTTACGAGCTGTGAGTTATATGGAAAATATCACACCTCCAACGTACATCCATACGACATCCTTGTCAGGGATGTCTTGGAAGGTGATGTTATTGACCATGTACCTCACTATTCAGACATGGATTTCTGACAAATTCCTTTTTGGATGGATTGACTAAGATCATACATAGTCCGTTTTGAGTCTACATGGATTGTATGAGGTGTATTCCAGATCGAGTTGTATGATGTATCTTCAACATGATTGGAATGAAAGTGACCATGTCACATTTTTGGCCTTCACCTCTTTTGTGCAAGTTGACTAGGAAACGCCATTAAAGTTAAATGAACTTCGAACAAAGAACAGAAAAGAAACAAAAAGAATAAAAGAAAACTTTCCTTAAAAAAAAATCTAAAAAAATGATGAACGCCAAATTCACATGAACATTAAATGAACGATAAGGCAAATTTAAATTGTTAAAAGACAAACAAAACGAGCACAAATTTTAAATCAAATTCAAATTCGACCTTCCAGATCTCAAATCAAATCTCAATCAAATTCAAATTCGACCTTCCAAATCTCAAATCAAATCTAAATTAAATTCAAATTCAACCTTCCAGATCTCAAATCAAATCTCAATCAAATTCAAATTCAACCTTCCAGATCTCAAATCAAATCTCAATCAAATTCAAATTCGACCTTCAAGATCTCAAATCAAATTCAAACTCAATCATCCAAATCTGAAATCCAATCTGTTCTACTCTCTCCCTTGTCTGGGATGGAAGCGGTTGATTCCATTGACACGGAGCCATGAGGTTTTCGATTCGAAAGCGATGGCGAGGAATTGTATCCAATCCAAACCAGACAACTTTCGATCAACTCTTTTGAATGGGATATGTAACATCTACATATTCCCTCCTAATCTGTTTCTTTCCACAAAAATCTTTTACAACTCTCATGAAATTCTCGAAACACTAAAATTCCACACTTTTCAAATCAACATTACAAATCTTTGCAAAATCAATTACCATTCAAAATCAAACTTTTGGGGTTGAGGATTTTACATCCGAGACTGCATTGCTTTAGGATTCTTTCCCTATCGCAATGAAATACATCAAAATCAAATTCTTGGGGTTGAGGATTTTACATCCGATACTACATTGCTTTAGGTTCTTTCCCTATCGCAATGAAATACATCAAAATCAAATTCTTGGGGTTGAGGATTTTACATTCGATACTGCATTGCTTTAGGTTCTTTCCCTAACGCAATGAAATACATCAAAATCAAATTCTTGGGGTTTATCATTTTACATCCGATACTGCATTGCTTTAGGTTCTTTCCCTATCGCAATGAAATACATCAAAATCAAACTTTTGGGGTTGAGGATTTTACATCCGAGACTGCATTGCTTTAGGATTCATTCCCTATCGCAATGAAATACATCAAAATCAAACTTTTGGGGTTGAGGATTTTACATCCGAGACTGCATTGCTTTAGGATTCTTTCCCTATCGCAATGAAATACATCAAAATCAAACTTTTGGGGTTGAGGATTTTACATCCGAGACTGCATTGCTTTAGGATTCTTTCCCTATCGCAATGAAATACATCAATATCAAACTTTTAGGGTTGAGGATTTTACATCCGAGACTGCATGGCTTTAGGATTCTTTCCCTATCGCAATGAAATACATCAAAATCAAACTTTTGGGGTTGAGGATTTTACATCCGAAACTGCATTGCTTTAGGTTCTTTCCCTATCGCAATGAAATACATCAAAATCAAACTTTTGGGGTTGAGGATTTTACATCCGAGACAGCATTGCTTTAGGATTCTTTCCCTATCGCAATGAAATACATCAAAATCAAACTTTTGGGGTTGAGGATTTTACATCCGAGACCGCATTGCTTTAGGATTCTTTCCCTATCACAATGAAATACATCAAAATCAAATTCTTGGGGTTGAGGATTTTACATCCGAGACTGGATTGCTTTAGGATTCTTTCCCTATCGTAATGAAATACATCAAAATCAAACTTTTGGGGTTGAGGATTTTACATCCGAGACTACATTGCTTTAGGATTCTTTCCCTATCGCAATGAAATACATCAAAAAAATCAAACTTTTGGGGTTGAGGATTTTACATCCGAGACTGCATTGCTTTAGGATTCTTTCCCTATCGCAATGAAATACATCAAAAAAATCAAACTTTTGGGGTTGAGGATTTTACATCCGAGACTGCATTGCTTTAGGATTCTTTCCCTATTGCAATGAAATACATCAAAACTCAAATTCTTGGGGTTAAGGATTTTACATCCGAGACTGCATTACTTTAGGATTCTTTCCCTATCGCAATGAAATACATCAAAATCAAATTCTTGGGGTTGAGGATTTTACATCCGATACTACATTGCTTTAGGTTCTTTCCCTATCGCAATGAAATACATCAAAATCAAATTCTTGGGGTTGAGGATTTTACATTCGATACTTGCATTGCTTTAGGTTCTTTCCTTAACGCAAATGAAATACATCAAAATCAAATTCTTGGGGTTGAGGATTTTACATTCGATACTCGCATTGCTTTAGGTTCTTTCCCTATCGCAATGAAATACATCAAAATCAAACTTTTGGGGTTGAGGATTTTACATCCGAGACTCGCATTGCTTTAGGATTCTTTCCCTATCGCAATGAAATACATAAAAATCAAACTTTTGGGGTTGAGGATTTTACATCCGAGACTGCATTGCTTTAGGATTCTTTCCCTATCGCAATGAAATACATCAAAATCAAACTTTTGGGGTTGAGGATTTTTCATCAGAGACTGCATTGCTTTAGGATTCTTTCCCTATCGCAATGAAATACATCAATATCAAACTTTTGGGTTGAGGATTTTACATCCGAGATCGCATTGTCTAGGATTCTTTCCCTATCGCAATGAAATACATCAAAATCAAACTTTTGGGGTTGAGGATTTTACATCCGAGACTGCATTGCTTTAGGTTCTTTCCCTATCGCAATGAAATATATCAAAATAAAACTTTTGGGGTTGAGGATTTTACATTCGAGACTGCATTGCTTTAGGATTCTTTCCCTATCGCAATGAAATACATCAAAATCAAACTTTTGGGGTTGAGGATTTTACATCCGAGACCGCATCGCTTAGGATTCTTTCCCTATCGCAATGAAATACATCAAAATCAATCTTTTGGGGTTGAGGATTTTACATCCGAGACCGCATTGCTTTAGGATTCTTTCCCTATCGCAATGAAATACATCAAAATCAAATTCTTGGGGTTGAGGATTTTACATCCGAGATCGCATTGTCTAGGATTCTTTCCCTATCGCAATGAAATACATCAAAATCAAACTTTTGGGGTTGAGGATTTTACATCCGAGACTGCATTGCTTTAGGATTCTTTCCCTATCACAATGAAATACATCAAAAAAATCAAACTTTTGGGGTTGAGGATTTTACATCCGAGACTGCATTGCTTTAGGATTCTTTCCCTATTGCAATGAAATACATCAAAACTCAAATTCTTGGGGTTGAGGATTTTACATCCGAGACTGCATTGCTTTAGGATTCTTTCCCTAGCGCAATGAAATACATCAAAATCAAACTTTTGGGGTTGAGGATTTTACATCCGAGACTGCATTGCTTTAGGATTCTTTCCCTATCGCAATGAAATACATCAAAATCAAACTCTTGAGGTTAAGCATTTTACATCCAATACCGTATTGCTCTGAGATTTCTCCTCAATATAATGATTCAATCCAATCAATTCAATTTTCTTTTGAGGTTGAAGATGTTACATCTAAAACCACAAAATTCCAATTTTCATTTCAAGTTCAAATCACTTCAAATTAATCTTAACAAAACTTCAATCTAAATTGAAACTCAAACTAAAATCTGAGCTCACACATCAAAATTTAAACTAAAACAAAATGAAATCTAAATCGAAATTCCCCCAGATCATGTGATTTGGGATTCGCCTCCTTCCCCTTTCCCCAGCGAGAGTTCAGGAATCTCCGGTCCCAGAGATATACTTGACACTCCCCAGCAGAAATTCTTTAATTTCGTCCTAAGTTTGTCACTTAGACATCTGTGTTGGTTTTGTTGATCTTTTCAGTCAACGCCAATACGCGCGGTGTGCTTGGTCAGCACACCACACCTATTGGGTGTCCATTTGTTGACCTCATTTTTGATGAGGTCTTCTCTTCTCTCTTTAGTACTTAGGATCTAGCCTTAGGCTTTTCCTTTGACTATCCTGGAGGATTAGAATTGGGACCCACCACTTAGAAATTCAAACCACTTCTTAACTCCTCGCAAACTCCACAAACTTGATTGTAAACCCCTAATCACCTAGAGGGTTGAAATCAAATGTGGAAGTTTAAAGGATGAGTTCCTATAGGACTCTTTGGCCTTAGGACCGCATCCGGGTGGCCCTGGTCGCAGTGAAGGGCCGACTTACACACACACTACACTCATACACTATATTTTCACGCACCTCCTAAAACCACACCCATACCCAACTTGACCTCCTAACTCATGGAGGTGATTCACATGGATGGTCCTTAACCCCTAAGCCCTTGGCTAAGAGGGTTAGGAACAACATAGTGAATGCCTCAAATGAGTCCCTTCATGGCTCATGTGGGCTTGATATGGCTTCATAGCTCAACCAAAATGATTTCATTCCACTTACATTTACCCGATCTTCAATTTTCTAAATTTTCAATTTTTGACCCCGGGACCCTACACCCGCCTAGCCTACCCAAAACCCTTGAAATTACCCAAATTTTTCAAAAAAATCTCCAAATACCCAAAATTCCTCAAAACCAATCCCAAATATTCCCACATTACTCAAATTGATCATTCATAGCCAAAAATACTCAAAATTCCAAAAAATACCCCCAATACCCTCCAAATACCCAAAATTCCAAAAAATACCCCCAATACCCTCCAAATACCCAAAATGCCCCTCTTGACCCAAAAATCTAAAAATTCAAAAAATTCCCAAAAAATTCCAAAAAATCCCAAATATCTCCAATTTCATTTTGTTCAACTACACCATGGGCCAATTTTGTCAATTAACTCCACTTTTGTCAAAATCCCTAATTTAACCCATTTTAACCCAAAATGAACCCAATGTCTAACCAAACCTACCCAATTGACCCAAATTCTGGTCCAATTCAATTCTAAACTTCAATTAAACATCCCCAACACCAATCTAGACCAAATCCAAGTCCAATTTGATTGGAATTTGAATCCAATTTCACTTTTGACCTTAAAGCCCAATTTGGAACCATGACCCATACTTAGCCCAAACTAACCAAATTCAACTCCAATTAACCCCAAACCTTTTCTAAACCTTCCTTAACATCCCCACAAACAAAACACTAACATGATTTGCCCAAAATTTAGACCCAAACCCCACTCAAATTCAACCCAAAGCTAAAATGCCCAATTTTGACCTAAACCCAAACCTAATCCAAATAAGCCCAAATCCAAAAATCAAAACCCAACCAAAGTCAAAACCTCTTTGAGACACTCCCATAAACATTTCCCAACATTAATTTTACATAAATTTCAACCCTAGCCCAACATTGGCCCAAGTTAGCCCAATTTGACCTCCATTGGCCCATTTACCAAAGAGGCCCAAATCCAACCCCATTCAAACCCAAATCACTCCAAACTCATTTCAAATCATTCATGACATACCCATAAACCAAACCCAACAATTATTTGGCCCAAGCCTTTACTAAACTTTCATCCTAAAATCCATTTTAAAATCCAAAAGCACACTTCCCTAAACCATTTTAAAAGCCCATCTTCACTAAATTTCAAAGGCCCAAACCTCATGCTAAAGCCCATATGACATTATTTTCATCACCCCATTAATTGATATCATCCCTTAAGTCCTAAATCAATCATCAAATAATCCTAAATTAGGCCTCATGCCAAAAGCACCCATAAGTCCTAAAAATTCAAAACCTTCTTTCATGTAAATGACCAAGCTTTGTCCCAAGCCATAGGTGAGCCGAAGAAGAGCCATGTACAAGCCATATGAAGCCATGGAATGTTTGACATGTGACCATGCCCAAAGTATCAACAGGAGGGCCCCCTTTCTTAAACCTTCATTAAGCTTTTTAACCCCTTCCATGTTACACACTAAACCATGATTAGCCACATCACTTTAGATGGAGACTTCACCACCCCTTTCTAGCTGATGCAAATGATCCTCTCTCGGCCCAAATCAGCCATGGGGATGTGAACCTAACCCAAAATCATGGCTTGGACCAAATTGAACCCAAAATGGCCTCTCCCCCATGCCATTTTAATCCAAGCCCTTTACACATGGCAAAGCTCAATTGCCTGCACAAACCTCCAGCCTTGACCCACCTGGACCTGAGGGTGACCCATGCCTGCCGGACAGCCACCTGGATTGCCGGAAACACCATGGCCGAGACCTTGGGAGGAGCCAAAAAATTCAATTCTCCCTTGCTGAGCTGCCCCATGCCCAATGGCCTCCATGGCTGTTCTTCCCTTGACTGCAAGCGGCGATCCCAAGCCTTAACCCCCACGGGAGGCCCTCCACCCTCTCTATTTAAACCTCACCTCCTCTCGGCCATGGAGGGTGCTCGAACCGAACTTTACCGAAACCACTGCCAAAATTGCTCCGGACCACTCTCCACACTTAGAGCGGTTGATCCCCAGAGTGACAATTTGCCCTAATCCCCACCAACGGAGCTTAATTTCTCAGCCAAAATTCCACCCAAAAACAGGACATCTCCCAACTCTCCACCAAATTCAAATTAAACTCACCCACACTCGCACAAGTCAAGAGAAGGAGTTCCCAGGTGAAAGCCCCCTCTCCAGGCCACCCATCTGTTCCAGACTCCAAGCTTTGTAATAGGCTGTGGTCGAAATCATACCTGGACAATTCACAAGCCCAAGGGACTTCATCTGGAGCTTGCTTGGACCCAATCGAAGGTAACACAACTCTCAGATCGAAGCTTCACTTCTCTGAGCAAAGGTATGGACTCACTCTTCTTCCCGAGCTTACAGAGATTCTCTATTTAATTTGAGTCAATTTCAATACATGTTTACCGTATGGATGTGTTGTCTCCTCAAGACGAATCCAAAGATCATAAGAACACGAAAATCCGTTGAGAATCGAGTGAGAAATTAGGGTTAGAAGGTTGACAGTCACGGGTGCACACCAGTCGTAGACGATGACTGGGAGCCGTCGGATCGAGCGTGTATCGAACGGACGGTCTGGATTGAGCCGGATAGCGCGATAGCACGTGAACCGTGGTGCCCTGGAGCGCTGAGTCGGATGGTGGCGCCAAATCAGAAGACGACGCGTGGCCTTTCGGAGCTGCCGAGGATGGCGTGGCGCCGCGTGGATAAGTAGGAAATTAGGGTATTTTTGATTTATTTAATTCCCTAAACTTCAAAAATGCATAACTTTGTGTAGGAAAATCAGAAAAATAAAATAAAAATACCCTCTTGCTCAGTGAACAGAGGAGAATAATGTGGAAAAGAAATCATTTAATTTCATCAAGTATTTTATTTTAATTATTTATTTACTCTCTGCACTATTTCAATTCTCCATGCATGTATACAATTCACCATGGCATGAGACCATAGGGCTTTTGAAGCCTCTGAATTTGGGAACATTCCCTGAATTTTCCAAAGTCGGAGGCCACCCCTATGAAGAGTTATTGATTTTTCAATTCTAGGTCACTATTCTGAGTATTTTAATTCTAATAATTAGCATGTTGTGAAATAAATTCTAGGAAAATTTGGTGATATTTTTTATGACTAGAGGACCCTATGGAAAATGGTTTTTGAGTTAACTCACTTGTAATAACCCTAATTGGCTTAAACACCCAAAATGGAACCTTAATTAATTAGAGCTAATCATACATCAAATTGACTTGAAATCAATTCTCCACTGACCTTTAGGATCAGGGGAACCCACCATAAAAGTTTGGAGTCAATTGGACTTGGTTAGCCCTATCAAATGGGTTGATTAATTCATTTAGCAAAAATTAAATTTAAAAAATTCATAATTTTCAAAATACTTTTCAAAAATTCACCAAATTGGTTTTGGAGCCTCTCTGATATCAGGGAAATTTAAGAAAAATAAAATTGCAATTTTCCAAAAAAGTTGATTTTTTGCATTATTTTAATATTTTAATAATTAAAAAATAATAAAAATCACAAAAATAATAAAATTCGCCAAAATGTCATATTTTGAATTTTAATCATTTAGGAACAAACCCAATATTTTTCTTAAGTCTCTATGATGAGATATTAAATTTTAAAGCCCTAAGGTAATTTTAAAATTAAAAAAATATATTTTCTAGCATTTCCATTAAAATAATTCTAATAAATCAAAGAAAAATCAAAAAATTATAAAAATTAGTTCTCTGGTTTACTTGATATCAGAGAGATTTTTTGAAAAATATAAAATTCATTTTTCAAGCTTTATTTTATTTTAAAATTAATTAATACTCCAAAAATCAAAATAATTATAATAAAAATAATATAATTCAAAAAATCACCAAAATTTGTCCAAGTGGTCCTCTGAGTGATTAGAAATGTCCCATAATTTTCTTAAGGACAGTAAACTTTCCCTTGGTCATGTTATTAAATTTTCCTTGAAAATTCTTATTTTCCACCAAAAATAATTGTATAAATAAATTAAATACAGAAAAATCACATTTTCTCCTCTAATGTTTTAATTCATATATGAGTGAAGTCACATAAAAATTTCAAATTCATTTAAGCTCAATTTAGTGAGTTATGAAATTAGTAAGTTTAAAGGGCAAAATAGTAATTAAAATTTCAACCTATAATTAAAAATTTTAGGTTTAATTAAAAGGGTGGGTAAAATATTTGATACTAAGTTGATTTTGGATGTTTGAAACTTAGGTAATTAAAGGGTAGAAACCTACCAAATAATTTGAAAGTAATTAAGATAAACCTTAATTAAATAATTGTTTAAACTTGGAAGAATAATAAAAATTAGAATTATTAAAATAGGGATATTATTAGGAAGAAATTTATTCTTTAATCTAAGAATTCCTAAATTAATCACCTCAATAATATTTAATTCTTAATTAAAATGATAATCCAAATTCAAAATTTATAATGCTAAAAGACTTAATCATTAAATTAAATTAAAATTAAAACATTTAAATTAAATCCTTTTAAAATTTCAATTAAATTAATACTTTAACAATTAAAATTAAATCATCCTTAAAGCATAAAAAATAAAATATTAAATAAAAATTAAATTAAAATTAAAAAAATTAAATTAAATTAAAATTAAAATTAAAATTAAAATTAAAAAAAATAAAACCAAATTAAAATTTAAATTAAATTAAAATTAAAATTAAATTAAATTAAATTAAATTAAATATAAATTCAAATTAAATTAAATTAAATCACATTAAATTAAATCAAAAAATATTAAATTAAATTAAATTAAATATAAAAATAAAATCAAGTTAAAATAAATTTAAAATTAAATTAAAATTAAAACTAAAACCAAATTAAATTAAATTAAAATTAAATTGAATTAAATTGAATTAAATATAACATCACTTAAGACATGAAGAATTCAAAAATAAATCTAAAACAACTTGAACATTATTCCAAACTTAAACCCATTAATTAAAATTAAGTCGAATCACAAATCACTTGAACATCGATTTGCCCTCAAAAGCTCTTGTTGTCATAACTCCTAAAGAGAGTGTTAAGTGAAGTGTTACTTCACTCATAGGATATTCAAATGTCCTAGTTCACTGAGCAAGATAATAAAACTTGAACTCCTGGATGATTAATTCATTTTGTATAATTAAATTCTCTTGGACTTAAAATAATCCTAGAAGTATTGAAAAGATGTTTAAGATTCGTCTCAAGCACTTCCTCAGTACGATAGGATGTTTATAAGAACAATTGAACTTAATTGTTCTTTGATGAGGAAAATCATCCTCAAACCAAAACACAAGAACCTAGACGTCATAGGAAATGACTAGCTATAGGATTAGGAACTTGGTAGAAAACCATAACCCTTCCCTTAGCTTTACCTAGGAACCTGCTTTAAATACTAAAATATTCTAAATTGTGTTTAAGTGCAGCCTGGGATGACGGGAAGACCCTCCAGGTACGCTTTTATTTTATTGCAATTTACCTTCTTGCAATTTACCTTATTGCAAATGCACTTTACTTTTCTTGCATGATAAACAACTGTTGCATGAAAACCCACACCTTTAGGATAGTCCCTAAAACTAAAACCAAAACTAAATTAAAAGTCATTACAAGATAAAATTCACCGCCACAATATTTCAAAATATAAAACAATTCAAAATTTAATCACAAACAAAACAACAAAACTGCAATTACAACTAAATTAAAACAACTTGTTGGATGATCGGGAATACCTCGAATGATGTAACCTACGTGTTGCTAACGGGATTTCCCACGGTCTAAATGAAAGTGTGGAACTCATTTAGTTGAGTTTAGCAAATTCATCTGGACTAAGTGAATCCGATAAAAATAACGATGCCGGAAGGATGGAACCGTGGGATCTTAACCGGTGTTGTTATAATCAATTTTAAGATTTGTTTTAATTAAAACATAAAAAACACTTGGATTTTAAGATTTCTAAAACCAAACCCTTCTCTTCTCTTTTGATTACAATCTTCTAAAACTAAACCCCTCTGCAACAACGAGGAACTCGGAGCATGGTGCGCAGCACGGCCATCGTCATCAGCAAAACCTGAGTCTACTTCAGCAAAACTTTCTTAGAATTAAATAACCAAACCATAGGACTTCGAGGTAGTTTGCCTAGTGCAACATAAATCCCCAATCTTTTTGTTAGGCATTTGCATTGCAAATTAAGCCCTAACCAGTTTAGGATTCCGAGGTAATCGTACGATACGACATAAACCATCACATCTTCGAGGCTATTTGTATGATCATGTCATACGAATATGAGTCCTAATTAATTAAAATTGGCAAGATCAAAACATTAAATAAATATTAGGACTTTCCTAAATTCAAGCCAAACAATAAGATAGTCCGGAAATTACCGAGGTTCGCTTCAAATCTGTAATTTCTCCTACCTTTCTTCCTTTGAATTCCCAAAACAAAATATTCCAAACTTTATCCATTCCCTATTGAAATTCTAAAAATTCAATCCCTTGAAAACTTAAACTTTGAGATTCTTGAGAGCAGAACTACTGATTATTATCGAGAGTTTTCTTAGGTGATTCCCGTCACTTAAGATGTAATTAACTATAGGGGCTTGCCCATATAGGGAATTTTAAGAACCCGGAGTAATATAAACCCCGCTTAATTTCTTTGTATTAAGCGGGGAACTCGTCGGCCTATAAAATTAGTTCGCGGACCAAACGGATGTCACAAATCTTCTAGTTTATTTAACCGAGCCCCATCGTCGAGCGATGGTGTCTATTCTTCGGGATAGATACACGGTTTGTGGTGCGGTGCTCGTTTATATAAACTATTCGGGATGTGAGATCAGTTTGATTTCATATCTTAAAATTTTCAAATTTAAAATTATTTTCAAAATAAAATACTACTTTTCAAATTATTTATTTAAATTAAATCTAAAATTCGCCGACAATTTCTGTAGGCGACCCCTTTTCAGAATAAAACACACAACCTAAAAATATGCCGACAATCCTTTGGACCCATTCTTGGAGGTAGAACTTTTTTGCTTCTTAGGTTGACTTCAGTTACTTATTCTGAATCTGGTGGTGACTCTACCGGTGTCTCCTCTTGAATCGGAACGACTAGCTTTTCTGGGATTGCTTCGGAATCTGATAACTCCAGTTCTATAGTGATTGGAGCTCCTTGGAATTCACAAATAGATTTTTTACTTGTTGAGCTTTCGTAGCCATCTTTGTGAGCGTCTTCTCCTTCGCCATGGTTATCGAGGTTTAGTATGATTTGAGAATTGCTTATCATATCGGAATCAAGATCCGGATCAGGTTGGTTGTCGTTAGTTACGTAATCATTAGAAACAGTCAAAATGTAGCCAACACCAAAACTCTTATCATTATAAGATCCCGCCGGGGCGAGCAAATAATCATACAGAGTCAGAGGTCAGAGGGATTTCTCCCCCGAATCGAAAAAAACCATCCTAAGATAAGCAGCCCCTAGTCTACCCTTTGGAGCCTCGATCTTCTTTTCTACCACGATCTTCTCCTCCTTCTGGGGTGGTTCTTCAATCGTAAGCAATAGTGCCGGCTCGGTAGGTATCAGACTTTGAGTTGACTCACGTACAGAAGTGTTCTGCATATGATCCAAGATTTTCTTTGAAGACTTTGTCCAGACGGTATTCCATCCATCATCGGTCGTGTATGGGTTTATCGGAACAATAGAGTCCGTTGAAATAACATTGATGGAACCTTCTTTTTGGGGTTCTTTCATGTATTCTTTCGGGATCGTTATGTTCCCTCTTAGGAGATTACCTTCGAGCCAATTCTTAAAAGTGAAGCAATCTTTAATCTTGTGTCCGATCATCCGGTGGTAAGGGAAGTAGTTCGGATGATATTTCTTTTTGACTTCCTCTGGCTTTTTGGGCTCTGGTAATTGAAAATCAGATGTCTTCATCAAATTGCAAAATAACTTAGCTACTGCTTCTGTCTTGAATGGATACTCCTTGTTTAGAAGTTCCTCCAGGGGACGTGATGAACGAGGTAGTGGTTGACTATGCTGCCATGGCTGGTGGCTCGGTCGAGGCTGTTGATAGCCCTGCTGAGGTTGCTGATAAATCTGTTGTGGTTGTTTGTAAGTCCGTTGTGGTGGTTGATAACTGGGTTGTGGTTCTTCTGGTTGTATCTGCACTGGCTACTTCCCTTTATCCACTGTCACGACAATCTCGGATTTCTTTTCAAATGCCATCACTGGTTTCTGTTTATCAGTCTTGTCGACAAAACTCAGCTGCTTTGCCTCCTCTTGCAAGCTCCCGGCCTTGCTAAGCAACTTCTCAAAAGTCTTTATTGTAAATCTTTTAAGAAGAAGTGCTATCAGTCCATGGATACTTTTTAGCAAAATACCGATAGCATGCTATTCTTGAAGTTATGGTTCACACTTCATGCTTAAGTTTCTCCATCAAAGTATGTAATCCACCAAAGTTTAGTTCAGTTTCTGTTGCTCCACCACTAAATCACTGATAGTGATGTGGTGTCGAGCCCTTGCAAACCGCTTAACGAAGAGGTTTTCCAATTCTGAAAAGGTCTTAACTGAGCCATTTTGCAATTTTGCATACCAATCGAAGGAAATTCCTGACAGCCTGCTTACAAACTGTTGAAAGAGTAAAGCATCACTCCCACCGGCATTGCAGAAACTAGCACAAAAATGTGCGACATGCTGCCGGGGGTTTCCCGTTCCATCAAAAGTCTTGAACAGAGGTGTTACGAAGCCTTTTGGGTATTGGACCGCGTCAAATTCTTCAGGTTAAGGTCTACCTGTCTGAATAGAAGCTCCGCTCTTAGACTATGCTAAGGCTTCTCACACTTGCTAATCTACCATGTTTTTTATATCCTTTTAGGGAATCATGCTTTGCACAAAATCCTTTTTCGGTTGTTTGTCTCCGTTAACAGATGTGATCTCCTTTCCTCCTTCCACAACATGGATGATCTCCGGGGGTGTTTCTTTCTGAGGTTGCACCTGACTCTGGAGAGTGGCTAAGGCGGCCGCCATCTCTTCCATCTTCCTTGCCATTTGAGAAATTGTGTTATCCTTCTCTTGAAGTTGTGCTCTCATCACTTCCGATTCATCTCTTTTCGCTGCTGCCGGAGCACCTTGTGAAGCTGACGATGCTCGTGTCTCAACCAAGTTGATCTCAGCATAATCTTCATCCATAAACTCTGGTGAATCTACTTCAGTTTCCAATTTTTCTCCTCTTTCCTTTGCCAACTGTCGGATTTCAGTTCTTAGCTTTCCTATGGCATCCTCTAGTGGCCTCTTCCAAACGGTTTCACGGTTGTCATGTGATGACTGTTGGACTTCTTTCTCAGGAATTTCTTTTAATGCAGTAGCACTTTCTTCATATTCTGGCTTTCTGACGAGACTCTTCTTTCCAAAACATTATGCTTGTATCGGTTCAGCAATAATAGGTCACCACACCATCCTAATCGCAATAGAAGGCCTAGGACCAGATGGTCTGTCGGTTGTGCATCGGTATGTGGTGTCCTCCCTAATATGGTGTCCAGATACGACAACAGGCGAACTAGCTCACACTTTCTTCCTTGGCCTCTCCGGGGCAGTGACGGGGTTCACTTGCGGTCCGAGGCGGGATTTGACTGGCACTCGCCCCATCCTTCTTAAGATCTCTGATACGGGGCTTCTTTCTTAGCTAGTTTCTCTACTACGGCTCGCAGTCGGGTAAGCGGCGTAGTCTTGGCCCTCTTCCTCTTACAGTCACTATAGTATGTAGGTCGGGGTAATGCCGCAACGATCCTCTGGATATCTTCCTCGTCCAATGCAGCAGAGAGAGGGTGGAACCTACTTCCTTCCATTAGTGGTGAAATTTCAGGTAGTTCTTCTTCCTCCTCAGGAATCTCTTCCAGAAAAGCAACTTCAGCAGCCTTAGCCTTCTCAGTCTTGGCTATCTTTCTGCTCCTATTTCTTCTCTGAGTCCGAGTTAGGGGTGTAAAATTTGAACTGGACCCAACCTCGAAAACAGACGGTATTGCAGCGAAATCTGCACCCTCCGCGGTGGTAGGCTTATCACAAACTTGGACTCCCTTCGCTTTCAGTTTGGCGGGAGCCGGGGGAGGTGTAGAGATAACCAGACTGGTGGGGGTATAAATCACAGTTCTCCTACAAACAGTGGTGTCTCTTTCAGCTGAGACTTTCGTAGAGGAGGAAACTCTTGAGTCGACTTCAGTTTGAACTCAATTACAGGCTCCTCAGTTTCTGGTACTTTGTCCATTAGTGTGAAGAGGGTGACGTCAACGAACTTAATATTTGTATTGTCGAATCCTTGTCCAAAATGGATAACCCCATTTTCAGGCAGTTCATCCTTATAGACGGCGAAGTCCATTCCATTGGTGAAGGAGAAAATTAATTTTGGTGCAGTCATTTTCTGCAGGGTAAATTCTGAACGTCAGTCCCGAATTATGCTTCCTTTTGTTGCAAAAACTTAAGATGAAAAATAACGAGTCCGAACACATTTTAGTTTATCTTAATATATTTGTGATTTAAAAGAGTTTGTTTATTAAAAGGTTGTTTATGAGAGGATTTGTTTGTTAGGAACAAAACGATTAATGGAGGAAGGTTAAAGGAAAGGTAAAGGACCCAATTCAGAATTGGAAAGGAAGAGAAAGTCTCGTAAGACTTCTCAACCCGAAGGACCGCTCCTAAGCTAACACCTATTAGGGGTCCACCCCACCTCTTAAGAGGCAAAAGGATTTTGGAACCTCTCTGTTTAGGGGTGTCTAAACAGTGGCTCCAAAATCCAAAAGGAGTTGACTATACCCGTTCAAGACAGAAATGAAAGTGGTATGCCAACGACAAGAATGGTAGTTTGGTCCAAAAGGGGTATGGACTCACTACCAATCTATGAAAGCAAGACTATCTGATCAAAATGGAGAGAGGAACTATTCCCCAGCGGAGTTGCCAGAAGTCGTCGGCATATTTTTAGGTTTGTGTTGTATTTTGAAAAGGGGGTCACCTACAGAAAATGTTGGCGAATTTTAGATTTTAAATTTAATTTAAATATATATATATATAATTTAGAAAGTAGCATTTGATTTTGAAAATAATTTTAAGTTTAAAAATTTTAAGATATGAAATCAAACCAATCTCACATCCCAAATAGTTTTTATAAACGAGCACCACATCACAAACTGTGTATCTATCTCGAAGGAGAAACACACTGCTTGACGATGGGGCTCTATTAAATAAACTAGAAGATTTGTGACATCCATTTGGTCTGTGAACCAATATTATAAGCCGACAAGTTCCCCTGCTTAATATAAGAGAATTAAGCAGGGTTTATATTACCTGGGTTCTTAAAGTTCCCTGTAAGGGCAAGCCCCTATAGTTAATTACATCTTAAATGACGGGAATCATTTAATAAAACTCTCGATAATGATCAGTGGTTTTGCTCTCAAGAATTTCAAAGTTTAAGGTTTTCAAACAATTTGATTTTGGAAATTTTAATTGGAAATGGATCAAATTTGGAACAGTTTATTTTAATAATCCAAAGGAAGAGAAGTAGGGGATGTCACGGACCCGAAGTGGACTTCGGTGACTTCCCAACTATCCTATGATTTGGCTTCAATTTGAGAGTTTATTTAATTTTGTAATCCTGCCAATTTTAATTAATTAGGACTTATATTTGTATGATATAATCACACAAGTAGCCTCGAAGATGTGAGGGTTTATGTCATATCAAACAACTACCTCGGAATCCTAAGACCGATTATGACTTAATTTGCATAAAATGTTTATGCAAGTGCCTAACGAAAAGGTTGAGGATTTATGTTGAACTATGCAAACTACCTCGAAATCCTATGGCTTGGTTATTTAATTCTAAGAATGGTTTTACTGAAGTAGACCCG
Organism: Papilionanthe hookeriana x Papilionanthe teres; assembly: GCA_022702705.1. Lineage (NCBI taxonomy): Eukaryota > Viridiplantae > Streptophyta > Magnoliopsida > Asparagales > Orchidaceae > Papilionanthe > Papilionanthe hookeriana x Papilionanthe teres. The sequence goes on from CM040435.1 coordinate 56,552,642, forward strand.
AGTTTTGCTGACGACGATGGCCGTGCTGTCCACTATGCTCCAAACTCCTTGTTGTTGCAGAGGTTTAGTTTTAGAAGGTGAAAATCAGGAGATGAGAAAAGTGTTTTGGTTTAAAAGATTCTTAAAGTCCAAATGTCTTTAATGTTTTATTAGGGGATCTTAAAGTTGATTATAACAACACCGGTTAAGATCCCAAGGTTCCATCATTACGGCACTGTTATTTTTATCTGATTCACTTAGTCCAGATGAATTTGCTAAAGTCAACTGAAGGAGTTCCACACTTTCATTTAGACCGTGGGAAATTTCGTTAGCAACACGTAGGTTACATCATCCGAGGGATTCCCGATCATCCAACAAGACATTTTAATTTAGTTATAGTTGTAGTTTTGTGTTTTGTTTGTGATTAAATTTTGAGTTGTTTTATATTTTGAAATATTGTGGCGGTGGATTTTATCTTATTGTGACTTTTGATTTTAGTTTTGGGTTTCAGTTTTGTGGCTATCCTAAAAGGTTTCAGTTTTCATGCAACAATCTTGTTTAACATGCAAGAAAAGTAAAGCGCAGTACATGTAAGTAACTTGCAATAAAATAAAAGCGTACCTAGAGGGTCTTCCCATCATTGCAAGCTGCACTTAAAGCACATGTTAAGGCATTTATATATATATTTGCAAGAAAACACTTAGGTAAAGCTAAGGGAAGGTTTTGGTTGTCTACCAAAGTCCTAATCCTATAGCTAATCAATTCCTATGATGTCTAGGTCCTTTGTGTTTTATTAAGGATGATTTTCCTTCATCAAAGAACAATTAAATTCAATTGTTCTTCTAAAACATCTCATCATATTGAGAAAGTGCTTAAGACGAATCCTAAACATCTTTTCAATATTTCTAAGATTATTTCAAGTCCAAATGAATTTTATTGTACTGGTGAATTAATCATCCAATAATTCAATTAAATTTTCCTTCTTACTCAGTGAATTAGGATGTTTGATTATCCTATGAGTAAAGTGACACTTCACTTAATGCTCCATTTAAGAGTTATGATAACGCAAGCCTTTAAGAGCAAATCAGTTTATTAAAGATTTTAATGATTTAAAATCGGAATTGATGATTTAAAGTGGTTTAATTTAGTTATGAAATTTTAATAATTTTAAGTTTGGAATAGTGTTCAAGTTGTTTTAGTTTAATTAAATCTTTACATTTTAAATGATCTCAATGTATTAGATTAATCTGGGTTGAAAGAGGTGTTTAGATTATTCAATTTAGATTTTAATGATTTAATTTTAATCTAATTGAAATATTTTAAGTTAATTTTTAATTGGTTTGATTTTTTTTTAATTATGAATTATTTTTTAGGTTGATTTTCTTTAATGTTTCAATTTTGTTTTAGATTTGTTTTCAAGTGATCTTTGAGATTAATTTTTAATGTTTTAAATTTATTTCAATTTGATTGTTAAATTACTTAATTTTTTAAGCTTTTTATTTAATTAAGGTTTATTTTCCTTTTAATTGTTTAATTATTAATTTCAATTATCATTTTTGAATTTGATTAAAAGTTGAATATTATTAAAGTGATTTATTTAGGGATCTTAAATTAAAGGGTTATACTCTCCCAAAGTTATACTCCCCATTTTAATAATTTAGATTTCAATTAATCTTTCAAAGTTTCAATTATTTAATTAATTAAGGTTTCATTTTTCTTTTTGATTATTAGAAATGATTAATGGGTTCCTACCCTTTAATTTCCCAAAATTTCAATCATCTAAGAGAAAATTAAGATCAAATATTTTACCCTCCCCTTGATTAGACCTAAAGTTTTAATTAGGGGTTAAAAATTCTTAATTACTATTATGCCCTTTTAAGCCTAATTATTTCATAACTCACCAAATTGAGCTCAAATGAGCTTGAAATTTTTATTTCACTTCACTCACATGTCAATTAAGACATTAGAGGAGAAAATGTGATTTTTTTGAATTTAATTTAATTTATATATTTATTTTTATAAAAAATATGGGTTTTCAATAAAAATTCATCAATATGACCAAGGTAAGGTTTCTATCCTTAGGAAAATTATAGGTTATTCCTACTGACTAAAGGACCATTTGGACCAATTTTGGTGATTTTTCAAATTATATTTTATTTATTATAATTATTTTGTTTAGGAATGGGCTTTTAAAGGTTTTAGGCAAGTGGGCTTTTAGATTTTAAATCAAGTTTATGGATGAAAATTTTGGTAAATATTGGGCCTTACAAATGTTTGTTTTAGTTTAGGGATGTGTCATGAGTGATTTGGAATAGATTTGAAATAATTTGGAGTTGAATTGGGTTTAATTTGGGCTTCCTTAGTGATAGGATCAAAGTGGGGCAATTTGAGCTAACTTGGGCTAATGTTGGGCTAATGTTGGATTTGATGTAAAATTAATGTTGAGAAATGTTTATGGGTGTGTAAAAAGGAGCTTTCAACTTTGTATGGGCTTTGGTTTTGGGATTTGGGCCTATTTGGATTCATGGTTGGTTTAGGCCAAATTGGGGATTTTTTTTGGGTAAGGTTTGGGTGAAGTTTTGGTTCAAATTTTGGGCAAATCAAGTTATTGGTTTGTTTGTGGGGGTGTTAGGAAGGTTTTAGAAACTATTTGGGGCTAATTGGAGTTGAATTGGATTGGGTTGGGCTAAGTTTAGGTCATGGGCCAAAATTGGGCTTTAAGCTTCAAATTGAAATTAGATTCACATATTGGGTAAGATTAGGCTTTGTATTTGGTCTAAATTGATATTGGGGATATTAAATTGAAGTTTAGGATTGAATTGGATCAAAATTGAGGTCAATTGGAGTGGTTTGGTTGGACATTGGGTCCACTTAGGTTAAAAATAGGTCAAATTGGGGTTTTAGTAAAAGTGGGTTAAATTAACAAAATTGGCTTATGGTGTAGTTGAACAAAATGAAATTAAGAATATTTGGGATTTTCTGGAATTTTCTGGGAATTTTCTGAATTTTTGGAGGTTTTGGGTTAAAAGGGTATTTTGGGTATTTGGAGGGTATTGAGGGGTATTTTTGGAAATTTTGGTATATTTGGTCATGGATGATAAATTTGAGTGGGGGGAAGTGTTTAGGATTGGTTTTGAGGAATTTTGGGTAATTTCAAGGGTATTTGGTAGGCTTGTTGGGTTTAGGGTCCCCGGGGTCAAAAATTGAAATTTTGGAAAAGTGAAGATTGATCAAGTGTGAGTGAGATGAAATCATTTTGGTTGAGCCATGAAACCGTATTAAGCTTACAAAATCCATGAGAGGATTCATTTTAGTCACTCAATATGTTGTTCCTAACCCTCTTAGCCAGGGGCTTAGGGGTTAAGGTCCACCCATATGAGTTACCTACATGAGTGAGGGAGTCAAATTTGTTAAAGGTACTTTTAGGGTTTGGAATGTGTGTGTGTGGGAGTGTGGTGTGTGCAAGCTTAACCTCACCAGACCAAGCCACCCAGGGTAATCCTAAGGCCAAAGAGTCCTATAGGAAACTCATCCTTTAAACCTCCACATTTGATTTTAACCCTCCAAGTGGCTTAGGGGTTTACAATCAAACGTGTGGGGTTTGAAGGGAGCCAAGATGTGTTTTATATTTCTAAGTGATGGATCCCATTTCTAGTCCTCTAAGATGGTCAAGGAGAAGCCCTATGGCTATATCCTAAGTACTAAGAAGAGAGAAGAGAAAAGACCTCATCAAAAATGAGGTCAATATATACTTGTTACAAAAAATTAAAGTTACGCTACGCCCGATGATGCGGTTCACGGCATAGTTTGGCTTTTATTGTACCTTTGTTGTATTGGAATTTAAATATGTTTATGTTGTTGTGTCATTTATATTAAACTCATTATTAATGTCAGTCGCCAAATTAGAATTTGTCGGGCAATGAATTGGATGTCTTGTTACCCACTTTAAAATACTTAATTTAATTTAATATATATATATAATTTTAGAAAATAATATTTTAATTTGAAAATATAAAATCAAATTGATCTCATACATATGATAGTTTAAAAAAAAGAGTGCAACATTGCATGCTATACATCTACCCCGAGGAATAGGCTGTTACTTGATGATGAGACTCAATTAAATAAACTAAAGAATCTATAACATTCATTTAGTCTGCGAAACCTTTTATGTTGACTAAAAAATTCCCCTATGTAATATAAAAGATTAAATATGTTTTATATCAAACTGGGTTCTTAAATTTCTCTATAAGTCAAGCCCTTATAGTTAATTACATCTTAGACACCTGAAGTCACCTAAGAAAACTCTCAATTTAGATCAAAAAATATTATCTTCATGAATTCAAAAGTTTTAGGTTTTTAAGGTTGGACATATGAAATTCAAAAGAGAATTCATCAATTTTGGAACAGTTATTATGGAATTCAAAGGAAGAAAAGCTAGGGGATATCACGGATCCTGAGGAGAAACTCAATGAATTCCTAAATTATCCTATGGTTTGGCTTCAAATTTGAAGAGGTTATTGGCTGTTTCATCTTGCTAAATTTATTATTTATGGATTACATCTGTATGATATTATTTATATAAATAGTCTAGAAGATAAGAGGTTTTACTTCATATCGAACGACGACCTCAGAATCCTAAGACTAGGGCTTATATTGCACGGCGTGCAAAGGCCTAAAGATAAAGTGAGGATTTATATTGCACTAAGCAGACAACCTCGAAATCTTATGGCTTATTTTTTAATTCTAAGAAAAGGTTTAGCTGATGAAGATTTGTTCTGCTGTTGTAGATTTGTTTGCTCTCTCGAAGATGTCTTCTGCACGTCCTCATCCTGCTACCCACGAAGTTTGCTCCAAGCACATTGTTGCAGTCTTAAAGTCTAAGGTTCAAATGATTGTACCAGATGTGTTTCGATGTTTGGTTTTGGTTGTTGTTGTTCAAGGGTATTATTTATGAGGGGTTTAAGTTGATTAAGCGATACCAGTTAGGATCCCACAGTTTTCTCATTCTGGCACAACTATTTTCTTCTAAATTCACTTAGTCTAAAAGAGTTGTTAGCAGCCGTAGGTTACCTCATCTGAGGGATTCCAGAACATCAAAAATGGGTGTATTAAATTTAGTTCATTTTTGTTTTTTTTAAGTATTTTAACTTTTAAATTTTGTTGTTTGGTTTTGTTTTAAAATGCGAATTGGTCTTCAGTTTTGCAAGTATAGAAAATAAATGCAAGTAAGAAAATTCAGTAACTTAAACAAAAGTAAAATTGCGATACAAAAATGTAAACGAGTACCTGGCATCTTCTCATGCATCCACTAAAATGTTAGCTTTTGCAATATATATTTATGTATGTATGTGTGTGTGTATATATATATATATATATATATATATATATATATATATATATATATATATATATATATATATACACGAAAATTAACTAAATTACAGGGAAAGAAAGCAGGAAAGAAGGTTCAAGCTATTCCTACCGAGTTTTGAGTTATAACTTGGTGGGTCCCTATTCATTTGTTTGAGGATGATTTTCTTTATCAAAACAGAATAAGTTCAATCGTCCTCCAAAACATCCAAAAGATCATAAAATTATTCGAGGTATAACCCAAAATAACTTTTAAAATCCCTTGACTCATTTCGAGTTATTCTGAACTTATTATGTGATTGAATAGTTCATCATAATCAAATTAAGGTTTAGTGGTAATATTTTTAACATGAGCTCAATGAACCTTAATGTTTTGATTGTTCCATAAGTGTGGTAACTAAGTATTCACTTGATGTTTCATTTAGTGTAATCAACATATATTATCTGACCTTCAGAAAATTAATGGAGGTTTATCAAAATCAAAGGACCCATAGGAATAAATTTGAGGAATTTTTTATTTTTATTTATTTTATAACATTTAAATTGATTTTAGTGAATAATTAAATGGAAAAAATAATTTAAATCTTGAAAATTTATTTTATATTTTTCTTTAATCCTCCTAAGTCCAAAAAATTCAGAGAAACAAATTTTACATTTTTATTATTTTTATTTTATATTTTTAAAAATTTTAATGAAAAATTAGGGAAAATTCATTTTTGGCATTTAAAAATTCATAACTATGTTTAGAAAATTAAAAGAATATTCTTATTGGTCCCAAGTGATCAAGAAACCAATTGTCACATTTTAGTGTATTTTACATTTTTGTGATTATTTAATTATTTTTAATTTTTTTAAATTAAAACACTGCATAAAAATGAAGTATTTATTTTAATATCTATTTTATCTCCCTTAGATGCCCTTGGTCACAAGGAACTCCCAAAATCATTTTTATAATTTTTTGAATTATATTTTAACTATTATAATTTTATTAGTGCAAAAATTCTATTTTACTTAGAAAATCAACTTTAGTAATCAAATAAATTCATATTAATTTCAAATTTTTACATGGGGTTATTATGATCATTACCTTTAATGTGCATTAATTTTTATGATTTTTTTAAATGTATTATAATTTCTTAATTTTTGGTGGGTTCTAATGAGTTAAATATATAGGATGATATTTTTAACTTACTTAAACTCATCTTATATTTTTCCTACGGTCCTCTGATCACAATGAACCTAGCATACTTTTTCTGTAATTTTCTTATTTATATTTTTAATTTTTATAATTTTTTATTAAAATAGAATTGGTTTATACTAAAAATTAGCGCTTTCATACTTATAGGTGTTCTATAGAAAAATCAGAGAACATACCTTAGTATATGAACTATAAACCCTCCAAATTTCATTATAAGGTAGTTCGTATTTAATGAGTTATGATCTAATTTAGGTTTAGAGTATATAATTAATTTAAAAATAAATACAAGTTAGATCATTTTGATTTTTAGTCACATTATTCTCCTCTATTCACTGAGTAACAGGATAATTTTATTTTATTTTAATAAATTTTCTACACAAAGTTATACAATTTCAAAGATTCTGGAATTAAATAAATAAAAAAGGCTAATTTTCTACTTAATTCAGTTAGTGCTAACTCATCCTACAGCGGCTACAAAAGACAACAAGACGCGCTCCCATTTGACGCCACCTTCTAAGTTAGTTGTCACATGTCCGCGCTTTACCGTTCCATCATCCCGTTTAACACAATATGATTTGTTAAACCGATACATGCATGATCTAACGACTCTCTGTCTTTGTCGCCAACTAGTGTAACCCATGAGCAACACACCTTCTAACCCTAAGATCTCGCTTGATACTCAACTAAATCACATGGGGTTAGTTCATACAAATTCATCTAGTCCAGATGAGCACATCTACATGGCTAACCATGCATGGAATATAACATTTCTTCACAAAGATTCAAACCAAGCTCAATTTGAGAGGAATAGGTTTATAACTTAGCCCACGAGGCTTCGGCTCGATTAGGTGCTTGCAAAATCAGTAGAGTCTCGTGAACCTCCTCTAAGTGTCACCTTGATCTAGGAATGGGTCTAAGTAGAACTTCCTCCTACAGGTGGTTCAGCTTTGGTTAAAGTCTGGTGCAGTGAGCTTGGGAGATGGGAGTTTCAATGGGGATCTTCTTCGTTTAGTCTGGGAAAGGTTACGATCAATCAATTCAAAGGTTTGTGGGGTTTGGTGGGGTTACAGATAATGTCTTGTTTCTGAGCTATGTTGGATGGAGAAATTGAGCTCAGGCAGTGGGGGAAGTGGCTAGAATTTGATTGGAATGTGCTCAGGGAGGCTACAATTAGAGTCTGGAATGATTTTGGTAGGGATTTTCCAAGATTCTGGATCATCTCCCTTTGGCCGTGAGAGTTTAGTTTTATATCCATGGCCAATAGGGAGGGCTCGAGCCCTGATTGGTTGGTGCCAATAAGCTGAGGTGGAGAGGCGTTTGGCGCCAGTAATGCACCAAAAATATGTTAGTTTTTTGCTATTTAATTTGTACTCATTGTTGGTGATATTGCACATTAAAGAAAAGAATTTTTCATGTTTTTCTGCAGGCGTGATGATTTTAGGTGATTGGAGCAAAGTAAGCGAAAATGAATGAATTTTGAGCAAAAAGAGGCAAAATTGAGAAAACAGCCTTCTGGCGCCGCCGGCGCACAATTCCAGTGAGTTCATAAATTAAATAGCGACCCAGCGCCGCCGGCGCCCTATCCATTGCTGCCGGCGCCCAATGTCGGTGGAAGTTAAAATTCAATGTATTTAGATGCTTTTTGAAGGTTTTCTTGAGGAAACTCTTGGGGAATTCATTTCTAGACTCTTATAGACAGTTATGGATGCCCAAAAAAGGGTGTGTTAAAGAGAGAGGAGAGGGAGAGAAGTGGAAAGGAGTGAAGAGAGTGTGTTAGGGTTTGTAGAGAGTGTGTGGTAAGTGTTGTTTTGTGAGAGATTGTTCTACAAGAAGAGTAGGAGAAGGAGGAAAGTGAGAGTTTACTTCTTCCTTACTATTCTAAAGAGAGAATTGAGTGTTTTAGAGAAGAGAGAAAAGGATTCAAAGGAACTTTAAGGGATTTCCTTGGGAAAGAAATTAAGATAAGTTGTATTTACTTTTGTGGTTTGTTTAACTTTGCTTTTATATATAAAATCTATGTTATGTCGTATCTTTCTCAAGAATTTTGAGTACATTTCTTTGTCTTTCTTCATGCAATGTGATGTGTGAAGTGTTGATGTAGATTTGATATGCCATAAAAATGCTAAGAAATTGTGATGGTTTTTCACTTTAAACTTCATTTACTTTTTGATCTGGCCAATTGAATTGTTAAAACTTGTTGTGAAACATTCAATCTGAAAGGACTAAGTGTTCTACAACAATAGTGGAGAATCCATTCAATGTCCATGAATGAGTTGCGTAGTTCATGGGAAGTGAGTGCAAATAAATAGGGAAATGTAGTTTGATGGGTGTAAAATTGGATATTTTTGAGTGACAGGCTGAAATTCCCAATTTGGTCCTAAAGTTTGGTAATTAAAGCTAAGGTTAGCCTTTAGGTGAAGGGAAGTGGAAGCTCTGAAGTGAGAGATAGTATTCTCCCAGCCTAACCTTGGATTTAGTGACTAAGCTTATAATTTTCTAATTTTCATTTCATATATGGAAGAAGGGGTACTCTGACGAGGGTAAAGAATATAATTTCTCCTATTTAACACAATACAAATTTATTATCAATCTATATCAATCACTCATCACATAATCATTACAAGAGGAAAGATACTTTTCCATATTGTAACCTTTCAATACAAAACTTAGTGTATGTTAGTTAGCCTTGTTTAGAAATTTAGAAAGTTATTTTAGTTAATTTAACTATAATTATCTTTGCACTAGCAACATAAATAGTACTTAAACTTGCATTGTGAATTAAGTATTGGATTTCAAATCTTAATAATATTTTGATAAGTTCCTACCTTCCTCGTGGGATCGATAACCAAGACTCTACTAGAGTCCTGTATTACATGAATGATATGTATACTTATGTATACAAGTGACTGCCTAATTATTAAATTGATCTTATTGTGAAACTGAATTGAAACCATCCTTTGAATAATTACGTTAGAGGCAGCACACCCGACACCGATCGGTCGAGCCAAGTTTTTGGCGCCGTTGCTGAGGAAGGTATAAAACGACAACTGTTAAAATTTTAGTATTTGAAAACCTTTACTTTGTAGTTTATTTACTTTTTAGTGTGTTTAGTGTGATTTATATGCGTAGGATTGGATCTGTAGGTTTAGTGCCTTATGATTTAGCATTAGAGCTTACTATTCGAAAAACTCAAAAACAACAACAAAAAAATCTGAAAATCCTCACAAAATGGTGAAAAATTAAAATATATCAAGACCTTTAAGAGATTATGCTAACCCAACAGCATATGAAATTAACTTAACTATCCAAAATCCTGATGTTGTTGTTAATTCATCTGAGCTTAAACCTACTACTATCCAAATGGTACAAAATATTCAATTTCGAGGAAAACCAAATGAAGATCCTAATTTACATTTTGCTAGTTTTCTAGAATTGTGTGCTACTTTTAAATATGATGGAGTGTCAAATGATGCAGTCAAACTTAGACTTTTTCTTTTTCATTAAGGGATAAAATTAAGGTGTGGTTAAATTCGTTAGCACCTAGATCTATCAGCTATAGGAGAACTTTCACAAAAATTTCTATTAAAATATTTCCCTCCATCAAAAACTGCTAAGCTAAAAAATGATATTACATCTTTTGGTCAGTTTGAAGGGGAATCAATATATGAAGCTTCACAAAGATTTAAAGAACTCCTTAGGAAGTGTCCACATCATGCTTTACCAAATTAGTTAATATTTCAAACATTTTATAATGGATTAGTGAGATCTCTGAGATCAATTATAGATGATGCGGTTGTTGGTGGATCATTAAGGTCAAAACCTTTTGATGAAGCATATTCGCTAATAGAAGAGATGGCTACTAACAATTTTCAATGGCCCTCTGAACGGGTAAATCCTAAGAGAGTAGCTAGTATTTATGATTTTGATGTTATAACTATGATAGTCTCTCAAATTGTTTCCATTTCGAAGAAAATATATCAGTACGGAATGAATTATTCTCAAACAGTGCTAGAGAAAAATTCATTAGGACAGATAATAGAATCTCAAACACCTTATGAGACATTAAATGCTATAAGTAATAGACCCAACAATCCTTATTTAAATTATTATAATCCTGATTTGAAGAATCATCCGAATTTTAACTAGAATAATAACCATGCTATTAACCCGAAATGGGGAAACAATTATGCTAACCCAGTAGGAAATTTGAACAACCAAGGAAACACAAATTATAGACCTTCTTATCCTTCAGGTTTTAATAGTAACCCACAGTTTAAGGAAAAGAAGTTGTCTAATGAAGAATTAATTTTAAATATGGGTAATCAATTACAAACTCAGGGTGTTGTGATTAAGAACATTAAAAATCAATTAGGACATATTTTCAGTGCGCTTAATAATAGACCTTCAGGAACTCTTCTCAGTAATGTTGAGATCAATCCAAAAGATCAAAACAAAGAGCAAATTAAGGCTATTCAATTAAGGAGTGGAAAAGAATTAGAAACGAGACTACAAAAAGAAGTTAAAACTGAGAAAGAGAACGTGGAAATTGAAAAAGGGACTAATAAAAAATATCCAGACTTAGAATATCCGCTTGAACCAATGAAAATTACTATAGAAAAATTGCCACCTCCATTTCATCAAAGATAGAAAGAACAAAATAGTGATAACCGATTTGCAAAATTTTTAGAAATCCTTAAGAAATTAATGGTAAATATTCCCTTTGTTGAAGCATTAGAACAGATGTCTGATTATGCAAAGTATATGAAGGATATTCTTAAAGGAAAAAGAAAGTTTATCGATCACGAGATTGTAACACCTAGTAGAGAGTGTAGTGCAATTATTCAGAAAAATCTTCCAACAAAACTTAAAGACCCTGGTAGTTTCACTATTCCATGAGTTATAGGTGAAAAATTTTTCAGAAAAGCTTTATGTGATCTAGGAGCTAGTATTAACCTTATGCCTTTATCAACTTTCAAAAGATTGGGAATAGGAGAAATTTCACCTACTTTTATGACTCTTCAGTTAGTTGATCACTCCATTACTTATCTTAAAAGAGTTATGGAATATGTATTAGTTAAGGTGGATAAATTTATCTTTACTGTGGACTTTTCTGTATTAGATATGGAGGAAGAAAAAGAAATTTCAATTATTTTGGGAAGACTATTTCTTGCCACTGGAAGAGCTATGATTGATGTTCAAAAAGAAGACTTAACTATGAGAGTTAACGATCAAGAGGTAACATTTAATATTCTGAAATCTATGAAATATACCTCAAAGGAAAAAGATGATGAATGCTTTCAAATGGAAATCTATGATTATTTGAGAGATGATCATTTTAAAGAGATGTTGGAAGAGAAAATAGAATGTGAAAATTTGAAATGTGAGGATGATAATGAAATTGAAGATGATTTTGATGATATGAAGAATGAATATTTAGACTATGTTCAGGAAAGATTTGAAATGTTGGATACTATAAAAAGTGATGATAAAAGTCTAATTCCAACTATCATAAAACCTCCTGAACTAGAAATGAAAATTACTCCTAATCATTTGAAATACATTTTTTTAGGAGAATCATCTAAATTTTTCCTAATCATTTAAAATTTTTTCTTAATCATGATGAAATACATTATTCCTATTGATTTTTAGATGAATATACTGGTTATCATCAAATACCCATTGCTCTTGAGGATCAAGAAAAGACTACATTTACTATGCCTTATGGAATTTTTGCTTTTAGAAGAATGTCCTTTGGATTATGTAATGCACCAGCAACGTTTCAAAGATGTATGATGTCTATTTTTACTAATCTGATTAATAATGGAATAGAAATATTTATGGATGATTTTTTTTATTTGGAACTACATTTGGCATTTGTTTGAATAACTTAGAAAACATTTTGGAGCTTTACGAGAAAACAAATTTAATTCTAAATTAGAAAAATGGTCAATTTATGGTTGTAGGAGGAATTGTACTTGGGCATAAAATTTCTGAATTTAGTATGGAGGTTGACCCTGCAAAAATTTAGATTATTAAGAAACTACCACGTCATACTATAGTGAGAGGGCTAAGAAGTTTCTTAGGACATGCTAGATTTTACAGGCGTTATATTAAAGATTTTTTGAAAATTAATAAACCTTTGTGCCAACTTTTAGAAAAAGATAAGAAATTTGATTTTAATGAAGAATGTTTGATTGCCTTTGAACTATTAAAAGAAAAACTAATCACTGCCCCTATAATTGTTTCACCTGATTGGGAGAAACCATTTGAACTTATGTGTGATGTCAGAGATTTTGTGATTGGAATTGCTTTAGAGCAAAGGTATGATAAAATGTTCAAGGTTATTTACTATGCTAGTAAAACTCTTAATGAAGCTCAGATTAATTATACCACTACGGAAAGAGAATTGTTAACTATTGTGTATGGTTTTGAAAAGTTCAGACCTTATATGATTGGAACTAAATGTATATTGCATACAGACCATTCAGCTATCAAATATTTAATGCAAAAGAAGGATGTCAAACTGAGTTTACTCAGATTGATACTTCTAATGCAAGAATTTGAGTTTGTGATAATTAATATAAAAGGAACTGATAGTCAAATTGTTGACCATTTGTCTAGACTGGGTATTATAAACTATCTAAATTTGAGAAGGAAATTACAAAAAATTTCTCTGATGAGCAACTTTACAACATTAAGGAAAGGATTTTACCTTGGATTGCTGACATTGTAAATTATATAATAGGTTATATTTTGCCACCTGATTTAACAAGACAACACAAAGAAATGTAGATATGATGCTAAATTTTACTTTTGGGATGAGTCCTACCTATATAAACAGTGCAAGAATCTTATTATTAGAAGATGTGTGTCATATGAAGAAATTAAATCAATTATTTGGAGTTGTCATGATTCAGAATTTTGAGGATATTTTGGTACTGATAAAATTGCTTATAAGATTTTACAATCTGGATTTTATAGGCCTACTCTTTTATAGATGTAAACAGATATATAAAATCATGTGATTGATGTCAGAGACTAGGTAATATTTCTAGAAGAAATTAAATGCCTCTAAATTTTACATTAGAAGTTGAGATCTTTGATGTATGGGGATTAGATTTTATTGGACCATTTACTCCTTCATTTGGAAATTTATATATATTAGTTGTCATTGATTATGTCTCAAAATGGATCAAAGCAATTGCTTTACCAAGATGTGATGCTCGGAGTGTTTCAAAAATCTTAATGAAAATTTTTTTACAAGATATGGAATGCCGAGAGCGATCATAACTGATGGTGGATCTCATTTCAAGAATAATCGGATTCAGAGATTGGTTGGAAAATATAATAATATTCATAGAATCTCTACTATACTTATCATCCCCAAACTAGTGGTTTAGCAGAAGTGTATAATCATGAAATTAAAAGAATTTTGAGGAAATTGTGGATCTTCACAAATTAGACTGGTTTGTGATATTGGATACTGCATTACGGGCATATATAACTGCTTTTAAGACCCCTATCAGAATGTCTCCTTATAGACTAGTATTTGGAAAGACTTGTCACTTACCAGTGGAACTAGAGCATAAAGCATATTGGGCGATAAAAGTGTTAAATTTTAACTTAAAGAATGCAGATGAGAAAAGATTTTTGTAATTGAATGAACTAGAAGAAATTAGAAATGAATCTTCTCATGATGACAGAATTTATAAGGAGAATATGAAATTATGGCATGATAGAAAGATATTAAGAAAGAAATTTAAACCTGGATAAAAAAGTTTTACTATATAATACAAGATTAAAATTATTTCGTGGAAAACTAAAGTTTAGGTGGATGGGACCTCTTACTTTTATAAAAATTTCTTCTTTTAGAGCAGTTGATAATGAGGATCCTAAAACTGGAAAGATATTTAAAGTTAATGGGCATAGATTAAAACTATATTTTGAAGGGTATCAACCAGATTTTAAAGAGGTTTTAATTTTAAGTCATCTTAAGTAACTGAATGTTTGTCAGGCTGACGACGTTAAACCAAGCGCTTGATGGGAGGCAACCTATATTTATCTTTATTATGTTTGTTTGCTTGTTTTTAGTAGTTGTGTTTGTAGTTAGTCATATTTGAGTCCTACGCATTCGTAAATCTCATAAACTATTGGAAATTACTGGATCGTATCGAAGAATTAAAATATTTTAGACCAAAATAAAGTTTGGTGCATTTTTTAACACTGGCGCCGCTGACGCCCTATTCCAGTAAAATTCACTTTATTTCGGGATTTAGGCGCCACCGGTGCCGAAGTTCTAGTGACGGTTCCTAGAGTTTCAAGATAAGATTTTTGGCGGTTTTAGGCGGGATTTCGTCCTAATAACTTCCCAAAATGTGTTTTTAACCCCTTAAACTCCAGAAAAATGAAAGGATTCATTCCAAATTCGCATCCAATGGATTCCAACTCCATAGAAACCTCGAGATTTAGAGTTTTCAATGGACAAAAATTCATCAGTTTTGAGGCGCATCAATTATTCAACAAAGTGACTATTAAGAGGAGGATTATCAAAGAAAGAGGCTTTATGAATCAAGGTATGGATACTCCAAGTACTCAAGTAGAAGAGATTATTATATAGAGGTGTTGGGAAGTGTTATGCTACACTACTGCCACTGTAGTAGTTCCTGTTGGGAAAGAGTTTTATGCAAATCTTCATGGAATCAACTAAGGATTTGTCTATGTACGAGATAGGTTTATACCATTCACTCCTTCGAAGATTAATGATTTTTTTATGATTGAGAATGTGTCTATCTGCCATTATACAAATTTTGATGCAATGAGGGACAATATGAAAAACATTTATCGTTATTTGACGAATGAAAGTGAAAATTGGGAGATAAGAAACAACACATTTGTAAGTTTTTCTACTGCATTTTTAAATCTGGTGTCAAAGCAATGAAATTACTTTATTTCTTCAAAGTTACTTCACACTATGAAAATTAGTAAAGTGACAAAGGAAAGTGCTATTTTAAATTATTGTATTCAAACTGGAAGGCCGATTGATATTAGTTCTATAATTGTGAAATATGTATTGTGATTGATTGTTCATGGATCTAAATATGGGCTTGGTCATCCTTCCACCATCTTTCTTCTATGCAGCCAGTCACAGGTTCCATATGAAAGTTGGGAAAAAGTGCTTCTTCCTTAGAGTTCTATAGACCCAACAAATCTTTATGACCGTCAGACAATAGGAGATGAGAATGATATGAGCCTCATTGCAGATCAACCATCTCAGAGTTCACAACCTATTCAGCCTTACTTTCCTAAAATTTTCCAAGTGATTTTGAAGAAGATCAAGAAGTTGGAGAAATAGGTACAGAATCTTATGAATGATATTAATAATATCTCTGATTTATTTGATCACTTGGATTGGAGAATGAAAGAACAATTTAATCATACTGGGTGAATTGAAGATAGTTTTGTAAATGTGATGAAAAATGAATGTTGTGATTGCTGAGGAGTCAACTGATGAATTCCTGTATCGTTCCTTCTACAATTTGTTTGTGCATCGTCAATCTATTGGAGATATTAGAGGAGAAGATAGTACTGAGACTGACGATGAGTAGTGACTCTGCTTTACATTTAGTATCTGTTATTTTTATTATACTTTGGTGTGCTTAGTTTTGGCTTGATTGACTTTGTAGTATGTGCTTGAACTTATTAAGCTTGGATTTTGTGTTTGTGTTTAGTTTTCAGCGTTAGAATATCATAGTGTGTTTGCAATGCTGAATTTATATGTAGTGTTGAACTTAGTGAATCCTTAAGTGTGTATGTTTGTAATGTGGATTTTATATATTAAAGTGATGCTTTGTGTTGTTTGTGTAGATTTTTTGTTAGTTAATTGTTTAATTGATGAAATAGATGCTTAAACAGGCTAATTATGTGATGGTGTAACTTTGAAACGATCAAAATTGCAAAAAAAAAAATTTTTACGGACCCAAAAATTGAAATGACGCTGCTGGAGCCCAAATACAAGGACTTTGGGATATTAAATTAAACAGAGCGATGTCGGCGCCCTATCTAGTGCTGCCGATCCCCAAATACATAAAAGGCCTGAAATCTTCTTTATTTCGTGATTTTTGCCCTGGGACCC
This sequence comes from Papilionanthe hookeriana x Papilionanthe teres, assembly GCA_022702705.1. NCBI lineage: Eukaryota > Viridiplantae > Streptophyta > Magnoliopsida > Asparagales > Orchidaceae > Papilionanthe > Papilionanthe hookeriana x Papilionanthe teres. Next base: position 56,569,324 of record CM040435.1, read on the forward strand.
GCCTTTTGTGCCATTTCCATCGTCTTCTACCTCCAGCCAACGCATTTTTAAGATCTAGGGCTTGTTAGGTCGTGGATTTAAAGCAATTTCAAGGCTTAAAAAGTGTGGATCTTGTCTTCTCTTGGTAAGAGCTTCACCCTAAACTAAAATTTTTTTATTTTCGCCATTGAAATTTCTCACATTATTTAGATCAGAAAATTGGAATTTTTAATGAAATTTTGAGATTTTCCATAGTGATTTAAGATCTTACTTAGTTAGATTTGCTTTAGAAGTCTCCTACATTGTGATTTTGAAATTTAATGGATTTTATTGTAAATTTTTAGACAATTTCACATGGCTCCTAAAATAAGTAAAGGCAAGAGAAAGTTGGATTTTGATGAAGAAAGATTTGTTAATGTGAAAGCACAATATCGTTTCAATTCATTCTTATATAAAAAAAATTGTATTCAAGATCGAGCTTTTAAAAATCCGAACGGATTTGTAGAGCAGTTGATTTCTAATTGAAATTAGGAAACCTTTTGTTATTTTACTGTTAACGCTATTATGGGTACTCTTAGAGAATTTTATGCTAATCTGCCTTGGACCAAAATAGAATATGTGCTTGTTCATGGAAAAATGGTAGAATTCACCCCTCAGCGTATTAATGCTTACTAATGGAAGAGGGGAATGGAAAGTAAAGCAAAAACATATGATTAATTTCCCTGCTTTAAAGTTAATGTAGCTTCTAAAGCTTGGCACTATTTCATCTCTGTAAGATTACTACATTCTTATCATCACAATGAAGTCACTAAAGATAGAGCAATTCTCAATTATTGTATTCAGATTATGAATCAAATTAATATTGAATCAATTATCTTCAAGAATATCCAGACTATTGCTAGAGGAGAAACCACTGATGGATTAGGACATCATGCCCTAATTCATGCATTATGTGCACAATCTGGAGTTGAGTTTGATAGTTCTAAGGAGTTAGTCCATCCACTGAGGCCTATTACCAAGATCATTATCCGTACTTATGTGTCTCATGTGCTAGGAAGAGGAGAAAGTAAGAGTATTTATATTCCTACTACCAGCCAGGATATTCCATCTACTTTTGAGCCACCTACATTATTTGATGTTATGGAACAATTGAGGATTCAGAGTGCCAATATAGATACACTCCATAGCAGGATGGATGACTTTGAGGCTAGAAGTGATGTGAATGATGATTACATGAGGAGGAGAGTTGAGTATGATATTGCTTACCATGATGCTCAGGTCAGATTCATGAGGGGAGACACTGGAGTGATATTTCCTACATGTTCTAGTTATGTTCCTTACCAACCTGATCTTGCAAAAGAAGCTGAGGAAGCTAGTGATGATGATTGGTAGTTTTGTAATTTCTATTTTTATTTGTGTGTTGTAGTACTTTGTTGTGTTTGTTATTTGTTTTTTCTGTGATTAGTGTAGTTTACTGATGTATTTGTGTTAAAAAATGAAAAAAAATTAAAATGTAATGAACTTTATGTTAGCTTGTTTAGTGATTTGGATTGAGATTGTGATGTTATGTTAGATGTTTAATGTTTAAGTGTTTAATATTTCTTCACCCTTCTAAATTTTAATGTTATATATATCACTGTTTCATGCTTGCTAGCTTAATTTTTTATTAATATCAGCATAGCTTCAGAAGATTTCAAAATCCCAACACAAAAAGGTTAGTTTTTTTTTTACTCTCTACCTTTGCAAATTTATATGTAATGAAAAACATAAGTTTGGGGGAGGGTAAAATATTAACTCTTATTTGTTCTCAATTAATATAATTTCAAAACTTATTAGTATGACTTTTAGTAGTTGAACCTAACTTTAGATAAATAAATTTTTTATTTCATTTAAATATTATGGTAGATTTGAATGATAATTTTTAGTAATAATGGTTAATTTTATAAGGTTAAGATATTTAGTATGAGAGGATTGGACTATAGTTGACTATTTAATGTAAAGAAATATGTATTTTTGAAATGTTAAGAAACTTAAATAACTATGTGTGAAGAAAGGATTATGACTTTATTATGAATTGTAAAGCTGATATATATTTATAAAGTAAGAAGGTGTTTCAAGTTTCAACTTTAAAAAGAGGTGAGTGAAGTTCAAAACTATTAAAGGCTATTCAGATGTAGTAATTCTCACAAGAAAAGAGAAAAAGAGAAAAAGAGAAAAAGAAATGAAAAAGTAAAAAAAAAGGAAAGAAAAAGAAAGAAAATATATGTGAGGAGAAGCTTGAGGAGATGCCTAATCAAAAATTGGCTTCACTTGAATCAACCTAAAGGAAGAAATTTGTTACATTTCTGAATTTATATTTAAAGTATTAGCCTACTTTCTAATAGATTTTGCGTGAACTTATTTTTCATATAGTCTTTCAAGGCACCCTTAATGTGAAAAATTATGGTTCATCTTGAAATGAATAGAAAACTAGAACTCTTAGACTTGACTACTGAATGTTCTTATACCTGTAGTTTTAACTTGAGTTACTGAACTTCTTTCTAATAATCTTACTATTATATTCATTTGAATAAAAAATTATAGTATTCTATAAGTGAAAAGTTCACTACTTTGAGTTATATTTTTATGTAGTAACATGATTACTTAAAGACAAGTAATAGTTAAGTTTGGGGGATTTTGATTTATCAAAAATATGTTAGATTTTTGCTATATAACTTGTACTCATTTTTTATGATATTGCACTTTAAAGGAAGGTATTCTTCATATTTTGCTGCAAGTATGATATTTTAGGTTATTGGAGTAAAAGGAAGCAAAAAGGAACAAATTTAGAGTAAAAAGAGGCAAATGGAGAAAACAGCCTTCTAACACCGCCTGTGCCAGAATGGATGTTGCCGGCGCCCAATTCTAGAGAGTTCAAAAATTAAATAGTGGCCCAGCACCGCCGGTGTCCAATGTCGGTATTCAATGTATTTGGACATTTTTTGAAGGTTTGCTTGAGGAAACTCTTGAGGAATTCATTTCTTGACACTTATAGATAGTTATGGATGCCCAAAAAAGGGTGTGTTGAAGAGAGAGGAGAAGTAGAGAAGTGGAAAGGAGTAAAGAGAGTGTGTTAGGGTTTGTAGAGAGTGTGTGGTAAGTGTTGTTTTGTGAGGTATTCTTCTCTAAGGAGTGTAGGAGAAGGAGTAAGGTGAGAGTTTGCTTCTTCCTTACTATTCTAAAGAGAGAATTGAGTGTTGCAGAGAAGAGAGAAAAGGATACAAAGGAACTTCAAGGGATTTTCTTGAGAAAGAAATTGAGATAAGTTGTATTTACTTTTGTGGTTTGTATGAATTTGCTTTTATATATATAATCTATGTTTTATTGTATCTTCCTCATGAATTCTGAGTAGATTTATTTGTATTTATTCTTGCAATGTGATGTGGTGAAGAGTTGATGTAGATTTGATGTGCCATTGAAATGTAAAGAAATTGTGATGGTTTTTCACTTTAAACTTCATTTACTTTTTGATCTGGTCAACTGAATTGTTAAAACTTGTTGTGAAACATTCAATCCGAAAGGACTAAGTGTTGTAGTGGAGAATCCATTTAATGTCTGTGAATGAGTTGTGTAGTTCATAGGAATTGAGTGCAAATAAATAAGGAAATGTGGTTTGATGGGCGTCAAATTAGAGATTTTAGAGTGATAGGTTGAAATCCCTAATTTATTCCTAAAGTTTGGTAACTAAAGCTAGGGTTAGCCTTCAGGTGAAGGGAAGTGGGAGCTCTAATGTGAGAGCCAGTATCCTCCTAATATAACCTTAGATTTAGTGACTAAGCCTAGGATTTGCCAATGTTCTTTTCATACTTGGAAGAGGGGGTACTCTGACGAGAGTAAAGAATATAATTGCTCCTATTTGGCACAATACAAATTTATTATCAATCTATATCAATCACTCATCACATAATCATTGCAAGGGGAAAGATACTCTTCCATATTATAACCTTTCAATACAAAATTTAGTGTGTGTTAGTTAGTCTTGTTTAGAAATTTAGAAAGTAATTTTATTTAATTTAGTTGTAGTTATCTTTTCACTAGAAACTTAAATAGTACTTGAGCTTGCATTGTGAATTGAGTATTGGATTTCAAATCCTAACTATACTATGATAAGTTTTTACCTTCCTCGTGGGATCAATAACCAGGACTTCACTAGAGCTCTGTATTACTTGAACGATACTTATACTTGCGTATATGAGTGACTACCTAATTATTAAATTGATCTTATTGTGAAATTGGAATGAAATGATCCTTTGAATATTAATGTTAGAGGTAGCGCACCCGACACCAATCGGTCGAGTCAGCCAGTGATCCCCGATAAATATATGTGCGCCAGAAACTTGGTCCACTGGTAGATATATGTGCTGATGAATTAGATATGAAAATTATGATTTTATAATATGGGATACTACGCAAGTATACATATCATTTATCAAGTAATATAGGACTTTCTGATTAAGCCCCGAGATATCAAACCCACAGGGAAGGTGAAAAATTCTTTAAAGAAATAAGAAAATTATCTTTTTACTTTTTTTTAATTGGCTTTTTAAAGTATGTTTTGATTTAAAAGTTTGATAGTTGATTTCACTCTTTAAATTTTCTTATAAAAATCAAACAAGAAATTAAAATGATAATACTGTAAACATGGTATGAAAAACACTATTAACTATAATATCTTTTTCTTTCTTTTATAAAGTAGTAATAATTATAAAAACATTGTTGTGGAAGTATTTAAATTTGTTGTGATAAACAGAAGCAAATGTATTCTTTACCCTTACTTGTTTCTATAAAGAACATTGATTAATTTGAAATTTTATCATTTTGAACATAGTTAGACAGGGAAGATACCAGCTCTCACTCTAAAGTTCCCTCAATTCCCTCCACCTGGGGGCTAACGTCTCATAAAAAAAATTCAAAACTTCAAACCAAATTAGGGGCTTTTAGCCTGTCACACTAAAAATCCTCTAATTTTACTCCCTTCTTAAAACATCTTCTAATATATTGCATTCAATTATATGAACTACAATTCTCACCCATATAATTGCTTGTAATTCTTTCTAACTTTTATGAGACAATACCGCATTGGATCTTACATAATCTCACCACAAATTTTACATCTTAACAAGCTAAATTAAGAAGTAAATAAAGTTTATAGAATCAATTTTCACAACTTCTTCCAACTTTAAACACATATACATTCCACAACAATTCTTCATGAATTACTTACTTCTTCATTTAAGAAAGAAAAAGATAAAGTAAACTACTCAGAATGCATTGAGAAAATATAAAAACTCATTGATTTAAAATTAAAAACCATAAAAAAAACAATAATAAAAAACAAGTATTAATAAAAAAAACTAAATGTAAGAACAAAAGTAAACACTTATCTAAAAATCCTCTCCACAAGACTCAGGAAGCTCCTCTGAAACTTTGACTCTTCACTAAACTACTCCTCAGAGCAAGTCTCCCAACTTCGATGACTCAGAAACAGACCTCAGACTTCCATAAAAACTAAACAAAAGGAAAGAAAAGAAGTGGAAAGAAGAAGGCTTCAATCCTACCCTTTTCTCTTTTCTACTCTCTACTCCTACTCCTAATTAAAACTAAAATAAAAACTCTCTTCAAAATTCAATGGAAGAGCAGTGGAGGAACAGTGAAAGAACCCTTCAAAATGCAGTGGAAGAGTCCATTTTCTACTCTGTACAACTACTCCTAATGAAAAATCTCTTCAAAATGCAAAGGAAGAGCCCCTTAATCTTTCCTAAGACTCTCTTTAAATAGTAAATCAAAAGGTGCCTTGGTATCTCTTCAAAATGTGTCCAGATTCGATGTATCCACCAAAGAATGCACCCCTTCATTCAAACTTGTCACCCAAAGGAAGTTATGGAAGTTACCACCAAGAGTTGCATCCCATCCCCTTTGAAAATGGCACCAAAATTCATTTAAATTTGATTTTTAACTGTGATGGCTAAACGCCGGCCCAACGGCACTTAGCCGCTAGTGCCCAAATTTTCATTTTTTTCATTTTTTTTGCTCCAAATTTAATCCAATTTTGCTCCTTTCATCATAATCACTCATTTTCATCATACCTGCAAGAAAAACACAAAATAACTCCCATTAAAGTGTAATATCATCAAAAATATGTATAAAAATGTGCATAAAAATACTATATATTTTCGGTGTATCAGCCAGCAACCAATCATGTATTGCCAAAGATGATGTGCTCAATTTAGGGCATAAAGGTGGGGTGACTTCCTCGGTTTTGAGCTCTCCGACAACTAGGATGGCTAGCCAGAGCTGAAGCGATGGCTAGCTGGGTCAGGGAGCTCAGAGAGAGGTTTAATGGTGATCAAGATGGAGGTTTAATCAAGGGGTGCTAAGCATGAGTCACTTAGCCAAATATGGGAAGAGTTCCCCAATTTGAGGTACCCTTGGTCCATGGATCATGTACATTGTGATAGGAGGATCAAGATTGGTCCCTTGAGTCCAAATGGTGGTTGTGGTTTGGACCAAGTGGCTTGGGGTGTTTGAAGTTTGGTTTTAAAATTTGGGATTTGGCTTGGACTTGGGTTAGGGTTTTGCTAGAGTTTGGATTTGGATCAATTGATTGTTCAAGAATCTGTAGGATATTATCATGAAGCATTTGGAAGTCAATTGGGTGGAAATTTGAGAAGTTGTGGAGTTCAATTTGGTGATATTTGGAATTTAGGGCAAAATTAGGGATTTTAATTTAGGTTGGATTTGGAATAGGTTTGGGTTTGAGTCTAGTCCAATTGAAGGTTCAAATTGGTCTATAGGGATGTTATGAAAATTTTAAAATTCAAATTTTCGGAAATTCGGATGGTTATGGGGTTCAATTTGATGGAATTTAGGGGTATGGTCAATTTGGGGATTTTGGCTCAAAATTGAAATTAAGGTTTGGAAATTGGTTCAATTGGGCTTCAATTTGGTTTCAATTGGGATTAGGCATGATGAATTTTGATTTGGAATTAAGATTGGGGAAGTTTAGAATCAATTTGGTGAAAACTGGGGGTGATTTGAGAATTTTAGGCCTTTAGAGGTAATTTTGGGATTTTGGTCAAAATTGATTAATTTGGGCATCTTTTTGTGCAATTAGGGTCAAGGGGTGGTTCAAATTAATTTTGGGGACATTTTGAAGGGATTTAGAGATTTTGGGAATTTTTTATGAATGAGGGGCATTTTGGTAATTTGGACAATTTTAGGGGTATTTTAGTAATTTTAAGAATTTTGGTGTTTTTAGGAAATTTAAAGGATGTGGAATGGTTTGAAATGATTTTTTAATGGAATTTGAGGATTTGAGTGATTTTAGAAAAATTAGGGTATAAAGGGCATTTTTTGTTAATTTAGTGAAGTTTATGGCTAAGAGACCAAATTTAGGGGTTTTGGTGAAATTTGGATTAATTAAGAAATTTAATCATAGAATTACCCATATTAAGCCATGAGACCAAGGGAAATCCCATTTGGATCCTCATGTGTTGGTCTTAGCCAAAACCTAGCATAGAGCTAAGGATTTAGGGGACCACCCACATGATTTTCTAAGTGTGGGGAACCAGGCTATAGGTGATTGGTTTAGAGTTTGGATTTGTGAGCGAAGGTGTGGGGTTTAGGGGTGTGTGTGTGTGCAAGGCTGACCAATACCAGACCACCCAAAGTTAACCATAAGGCTTAATCATCTTATAGGGACTCCTTTTGAGCTCCCTCATGTTTGGTTTTATCCTACTAACTACTTGAGGTTAGCACCAAACATGTGGAACTCCAAGAAGGGAAAAGAAGAGTGTAGAGCTTCTAAAGGGGTAGAGTTCTTTCACTAGTTTTCTAGGATAGTCAACAGAAAAGTCCTATGGCTATATCTATGCTCCTAAAGAATAAAGACTAGACCTCAACGAAATTAAGGTAAACGATTAATATAAGAAAACAAGTTTTATTATGTTGTGAGAAATTGGTCTTATATGTTTAAAATGATTGAAATGATAATTGTGAACTTAAGTTTTGGAATGACTACAAGCTCAATAACTTTCAAAATACCCATTAAAACTAGAATACTAGCCTTTCAACATCTTAGATGTCTTATATTCTTTCAAAATATGGATGGGTAAGAATGGCGCTATAGCGCCGTTATTGGGCACTATAGAACCTCTCATCAAGCTGTGCATGACTCCATACCACCACTGTTCGATGCTATATCACCGAACCAACCCGAGAGTTTATTTTTAGGGCTTGGACCCACAGTTCTGCCATTTTTGCCCCTAGTTCATCTCCTTCCTCCACTTTTTTGCATTTTGCTCCTGTAGGGCTTGGATTTGTGCTTGATTGGCTAGGAGCAAGGCATTCAAACTTAAGATTTCATCATCTTTGGGTATGATCTTCATCTTGGGATTTCACTATGGATTTCTTCCACATTGTGTATTAGGCTAAAAATTGTAAAAAATGATGAAAATAGTATGAAATCCATGTTTGAATGATTACTTTGTTTAGAATGTGTTTATAGGAGCCTATTGAAGTTACTTTTGTGATTTTTGGAATTTCCTTGAAAATTAATATATTGATCATGGCTCCTAGAATGAAGAGAGGCAAGGAAAAATTCACTTTTGCTTCTAATAAGTTTGCCAGTACAAAGGCACATGATAGATATGCTAATCTACAATCAAAGAAAATGATTGCAGAATGCATTTTTCTTCATCCTGAAGGAAAAATTGATTATTTGGCTGCAGAACGACAGTGGGAAAACTTTTGTTATTTCACTGTTGTGACTGTAATTTCTATAGTTTGTGAGTTCTATGACAATCTATCGGATGAGTCAGATGATTTGGTGTTTGTAGGAGGGCAGTACGTGAATATCAATCCTCTTCGCATTAACCACATTTACAAGCTTCACTGTGCCCCTACTTGATTCTTTACTAAGTTTCATCCTACTAATGATGAATTGGATGAGAATATGGGATTTTTAACTGATGGAAATGAAGTTTGGAAAAATAAGAATGGATGTCGGATAAACTTTTCATTTTCTAAGCTTAATGTACATTCTCATGCCTGGCATTATTTTATATCTGATAGATTGCTTCCAACTAACCATTTCAGTGAGGTACCCCGTGAGAGAACAACTTTATAGTATTGCATTCAGATGAAGAACAGATGAAGAAACCCATTGATGTTGGTTCTCTGATTTACAAGAATATGATTATTTCCTCAAACAGATAAACTACTTAAGGTTTTGGTTACCTTTCTCTCATTACCACTCTTTGTGTTGAATCTGGTGTTAAGTATTATACTTGGGAGGAAATATTACCATCACATAAGTTTATTGGGAAGACCAACTTAGAAAAAATGAAAGACATTTTGTGACAAGACCTAGGACTGGAGGATCTGACTTACCATCTACTTCAGCTCCTGCTACTGCTTCTGCTTCTAGACCATCTACTTCTGATATTACTCCTTTGGATACTATTTTGGAGCAATTATTTATAATATCATTACATAATCAGATAAAAGGCATTGAAGCTCACTTGTACCATAGTGATGATATCATATTGAGGAAGGATGGGTATGATTTTGCTTATAGTGAGGCTATGATTCGATACATTAGGGGTGATCATTTTGTAGAATTTCCTACACACCTCATTTTCACACCATATCTTCCTTCTAAGACATATAAGGATATAGGTTTAGGTGATGGTGAGGATGGTGGTGGTGATGATGATGATGATGATGATGATGATGATGATGATGATGATGATGCTGTTGATGATGAGGAAGAATATGTGTAGTTCGTTGTTTTCTTTCTTTTGATATGTTTGTATATTAGGACTTTATTATGTTAGTGTTTAGTTGTATTTGTATTGGAGTGTGCTTGTATTTAGTTTTTATACTAAAATGTTTTTGTTGAATCTTTTAGTTCAACTGTTCTAGTGTTTACCATTTACTCCAGTTTATATGCTAGAGTAGTATTATACTTTATGTTTTTATTATTATCTTAAGTTTATCACTATTCAACACTTCTCTTTACTACTTGTACCCGCACTAATTTTCTTGTTTTAAATTTTAAAATTTTTCTCTTTATTCATGAACTTTCCTGCTTTAAATTAGTTAAAAGTTTAAGTTTGGGGGAAGAGAGAAAAAATCTTTTTAAGAACTAAACTTTATTTTTCCCTAGGGAACTATATTTTAACATAACATGTGGTATGTAGGGTTAACTTTAAATAACTATATTTTTGACTTTATGAATATTGTAGAAAATCATGTTTTAAGAAAAAGGTTAATTTTATAAGGATAAGATATTTGCAGAAAGGATTCGAATAAATTCCTAACTATTTAAAGTAAAGAAAATCGTATTTTTGAAATTTTAATTGACTTAAAAAGATTTGTTTCGTTAAGAAAAATTAATTTTGCGATTAATAATAAAGTTTCGTACCTAATTATAAAGTAAAGGAGCAAGGTTCCAAGCTCGAAATTTAAAGAGGAGAGTGAAGTTCAAAATCATTAAAGGCTATCCGTATATAGTAATCCTCATTAAAAAGAGATAAAAGAAAAGAAAGAAAAGAAGGATTGAAAAACAATCCTAAAAAGAAAAGAAAAAGAAAAAAAGAAAGAAAAGATAATTATGAGGAAAAGTTTGAGGAGATGTCTAATAAAAAATTAGCTTCACTTCGAATCACCATAAAGGAACTTCGATTTCATTTCCTCTGAGTTTATATTTAGAGTATTGGCATTCATTCTGAGCAAGTTTGCATGTACTCCATTTTCACATAATCTTTCAAGGCACTCTTAATGTGCAAATTATATTATATCTTGAAATAAATAGAAGATTAAACTCGTAGACTTGATCGTCGAATATTGTTGTACTCCGTAGTATTAACTCGAGTTACTACATTTCTTTCTTAAGATCTAACCAACATATTCTTCTTTTCGAATGAAAAATTTTAGTATCTTACAGGAAAAGTACATTGCAAAGAGTTATATTTTTTATGTAGTAAAAGGATTACTGAGACAAGTAATATTTAAGCTCAGATTGATGCACCAAAATATATACCGTTTTACAGCATAATTTTTCCCATTCGGTGATATTGCACTTTAAAGAAAGGTATTTTTCATGATTTGTTGCAGGTATGATGATTTTAGGTGACTAGAGCGAAGAAGCGAAAAGGAATGAATTCGTATAAAAAGAAGCAAAAGGAGGAAAACAGATTCGGCGCTGGCCGTGAAGCGCTGCACGAGATGGCCGCCGCCGAATGGTGGCCGCCGGCACCATTTTCCAGAGAACTCAGCAATTATTTCGATGATAGAGCGTCACCGCACCCTATCGGCGCCGCCGGAACTCGTAGTCGGTGGAATTTAAATTTGAAGAGTTTCGACGACTTTTTGAAGGGATGCCGCGATACTCAGATTTCAATTTGGACTTAAAAGTAACTGTTTTTGGATGAAAATGGTGTGGTTTTGTGTGTGTGTGTGTGAGTGTGTGTGTGTGTCTTCTAAAGTTCAGAGGAGAGAGTGTGTGTGTTGAGTGTTGGGGCGGGAGAAAAGTGTGTAGAAGTTAGAATTCGAGAGGAATTTTCTCTAAGGAGTGAAGGAGAAGAAGTAAAGCGAGAGATCGTCTTCCTTTCCATTCTAAAGAGGGAATTAAGTGTTGCAAAGAAGAGAGAAAAGGATTGAAAGGAACTTCAAGAGAATTGCATTGGGGAAGAGAAAGAGATAAGTTGCATTTTCTTTCGTGGTTTGTATGACTTTTCTTTTATGTATAAAATCCATGTTTTATGATATCTTCTTCATGAATTCCCGAGTAGTTCTCTGTCTTTCTTCTCGTATAGAGATGATGATGGATTGATGGATTTGAAGTGCTTTTAATGTATTGAAGAAATTGTGATGGTTTTTCATTTCGAACTTAATTTAATATTCATCTGGGCTAATCGAATCGTTAAAATATGTTTGCTAAACGTTAAATTCTCGAAAGGACCAGTGTCCTACTATACAATGAAGAACTCATTCAATTTCCATGGATGAATTGCGTAGTTTTAGGAATTGAGGCAAATAACAGAAATGTGTTTTGATGGACTTCACTGAGGTTTCAAGAGACAGGCCGAGATCCCCAATTTGCCTTAAGAATAAGACCAAACTCGAAGGTTAGCCTTCTGTGTGAAGGATGAGTGAGCTTCCGTAGTGAGATCCGGTATCCTCTCGTGCTAGCCTAGATTTAGTGACTAAACTTAGGATATGTCAATGTTCTTTATGCTTGGAAGAGGGGTACTTTTTAAGGGTAAAGAAACATTTATGCTCCTATTCGCAATACAATAACATAGATAATCGCTCTGTATACTATTATACATCATATTCTCGTTGCAAGAGGAAAGATAATTTTTCTTATATATCAAAACCTTTCAAATATATAGCTTAGTGTGTGTCCGTTAGTTAATTATATTTTCAAAGTTATTAGAAGTAATTGCAGCTTTTGATTAATCACATCGTTTTCCGCATAGTGGCAGAGAAGTAAGCATTAAACTTTAATGGCAATTGAAAGTATCGGATTTCGCTGCTACATTACTCATTGTAAAAACTTTCTTTTACTTTCGTAGCTTCCCGCGGGATCGATAACCGTGACCCATTAGAGCCCGTATTACTTAATAAGATACGTATACTTGCACACGTTCGAAATTTACAAAATCATTATAAACATATATAAATTTGAGTTTGTAAATTCTTGCAACATAAAATTATGTAACTATCCGGTCAACCTGATCATCACGATACAATTAAATAAAGATGTTTCTGCATGATGAATCAACATGTACTTTAGGATACCCATGTGGATATACCGTTACGCAGTTATGTCATTTGATCAAGAATAATGGTGCGACCTATCCAAGAGCCATGACAGCGATTACGAACTCATACACAATAAAGCCGAATGTTATGTGGAGGATTTGGTTGTTATCAGCTAAACAAAAAGACGATCATGCATGATTTAAGAATTATCTCCCAATGATTAAGTCAATATAATCTTAAAATGAATCCATTAAAGTGTGCTTTTGGTTTCACTTCATGTAAATTTTAGGATTTGTTGTTTGACATCGTGGGATATAAATTGATCCTCTTAAAATCTAACTCATTCTAAATATGCATCCTTCTAAAATCTAACCCAATTGCGATCATTTTAAGGAAAACTAGCGTATATATGACGTTTTATTTCAAATATGTCGACAGGTGTCGCCCCTCAACGCTCTAACTTAAAAAGATACCAAATTTGTATGGGATGAAAATGCCAACATGCCTTTGAAGAAATCAAATAATATTTAATACCACCTCCCCGTCTTAGCAGCCTTTGGCAAGTTAGGAAGACTCTAATACTTTACACTACAAGATTGATGCCCCTGTGCATTACTAGCCCAAGTAAGTGACGATGGAAAAGAAAAAAATTCATTATCTTATTTAAGTTGTTGTTTGTTTGATCGAAATAAATTATCCAACTATTGAAAAGAACTCGTTTAGCTTTGATTTTCAGCTCAAAAGTTAAGACATTATATGCTTTCTCATAAAGTAAATCTCATTTCAAGAGTTAATCCACTACAATACTGAAGGACACGAATTCGATACTTTCGGAAGATTAGTACATGGGCAATGATACTACTCCACTCGACATAACATTTGTGTCACTACATGCCGTTAAAGGATAAATCTTAGCAAGACATCCAATTCCGACTAGATTGCCTTCTAATGATGATTTACATGATGAAAAAATACTAGAAATAAAAAGTTCTGACATCCAACAATGAGAAATATGCTTGATGAGCGTCATCCTTCAAAAAACAAAGACAAGCGTACAATCATACAAGGCAAAGCTTGGGTAGGATTAATTTTCATTACTTCCGTACAAAGCAATGATGTTATTTTCCTATCATCCGACCGAACCATGCACAAATAATGAAGTTGAATGTTAAGCGCTCATAACTACCAGGAATTGATACTAATGAAAATAAAAAATATCGACGTATATGGAGACTCCTTGCCGATCATCAATCAAATTGCAAATACAAGACTTCAAACCTCGACCGGAACAATACCCCGTTACACTCTAAAAGGCTTTAAAAATTCCCCGATGTAGCTTTCTTCTTAATTCCTTTGTGATGAAACAATATTTAGCGTATGATTTGGCAAAACTTGCAAAAGAATTCTTGTCCAAAAGACAACATACTAATTTCTATAAAATGATGACAAGTTCTTTTTCAACTCGATATACAATCCGCACAAAATTGGTGAAGAAACAATAGTGACAATAATTGATGAAGGAAAAGATGATTGACAACAACCAATTATTCAATATCTACAAATCGGAAGATTACCCGAAAGCAACTTTATTGCAACTCAAATCGTACAAAGAGCAATGTCATATCCACTAGTAAATGATATTCTTTACAAACGACTTTACCAAATGCAGTATGCAATTTGTAGGCAATACCCTCCATGTTATCATCCTCTTTACCATTCTTTTAATAATATTCAGCATTGGATCCACCTCACTGCGACGAAGTATTCCTGGTGGATTCCCTTTTTTGTCTACCGTGAAGTTGTAGCAACATCCGCATTGGATTGTAATTCTTCCTTTTCCTGGCACCAATTTTCGGGGTTCTGAATAGGTCTTTTCCCTCAAATGACCAGCTCCGCCCATTTTCTGAAGTTCAACAATGCAGTCTACAATTTGTTGTTGTTCGTAGTCTAAAAACACATCTGTATGCAGTTCAAGACCTTCCAAGATGTTAATCCTCTTGATACGGATTCTTTCTAAGTATTCAAAAGTTTTCTTTTCAACATTCTGCATTCTTTCCAGCTCATATTCCAGAATTATCTGCAACTGACAAGGTCTAGTAATGTACTGTGGGATGTATGGTTCAACCCCAGCACGTTCTCCTGCGTGTCTCGGCTCCTTGGAGATAATCTCTGTCGGGACGTTCTCCGGGGTTGCTTTCGCAACAAGACTCTTTAAAACTGGTGCATTTATCTGGCGTCGAGGCGCTGATTCTATTTCTGCTCTCCTTGGAATTTCATTTATCTGTTCTGCTTTCCTTGGAGTTGATCTCCTCCTTTCTAGTTCCTAACAAACCAATTTCTTTAGAGTATTTGTGTTGACGGTAGCAATTGTCTCTTCATGTTGATCTGCTGCTATCTTGGTTAACATCTTGCAAATGCGGCGATTCTTGTTCCTCCGCTGAGTGGCAGTGAGAGTAGCTCTCCTTATCCCTTGGATTTCTATGGGAGTGGCGCTGACAAGCCTGCCCTTTCTTTGTAGCAACAACAGACTTAACTTTCTTATCTTCTCCTGTTGCATGAGCAGTATTTACTTTTCTCTTCTTACTGGTAGATGGTTAACTTGAGCCACCCAATTTCATCATTGTATGGCTGCGGAGTTCTTCCCGATCGATCGGAGTCCAATCACTTTCTTCATACAGTAGCTCAGCTGGTGTGAAGTCAGAGTCGATCTCAATCATGGCTCCAACATTCATCCTCTTTTTATCGAGTGCTAGACTCACGCCATTCTTAAAGTTCAGAACCAACTGCCAGTTCGACATTTCCCTACGAAAAACAAGGAAAGGATCGGGGGCTGTATTAAGAACAAGAACGATAGAAAAATAATTTGTTTATTAATGAAGAGCTTTTATTCGTTTATTTCAAATTTAAATAGGAGTAGGAGAAGATGAAAAAAGATCAAGAGTGAGACTCGATTTGAAAGGAATGATGAAAAACTTTATTATCATGATTTCACATGTTTTATTTTAACATTTTTTTAAACGATTTTCTTTATCATCCACTTTTTATATTTATATTTTTGGGTTTGGACCCAGTCATAGATAATTACTGTGCCCGTGCTTCTAGGAATGAGGATTCATCCTTCGAAACATCAGGTTGTGTAATACTTCTTTAGATATCGTCCATTAATTGGAAGCATAGGTCGTTCTCCACGGCAATTTACAAGCTGGTAGGAACCTCTTGAGTAAACTATCTCGACCACGAATGACCCTTCCCAAGTCGGTTCAAATTTACCTCCTATCTTGCGATGTGCAAGAATAGGTCTTCTGAGAACCAAAACCAAGTCACCGACTTTGAATGTCCTTGGACGGACTAATTTATCATGGGCCTGGATCATCTTGGATTGATACAGTTCAAAATTCTGCTGTGCTGAAAGTCTTTTCCCTTCCAAGCTTTCCAACTCTTCTAGTCGTAGTTTGGAATTTTCTTCTGTAGTGATCTTGTTTGCAACTGCAATTCTGAGAGACGGAAGCTGAACCTCTAAGGGTAAGACGGCCTCGGACCCGTACACTAAAGCGTAAGGTGTAGACTGAGTAGGAGTTCTGAAAGTCGTCCTGTAGGCCCATAAGGCTTCTAACAACTTCTCGTGCCAATTTCTTTTGTTTTCGTCCAAGGTTTTCTTTAGGATTTGGACGAGAGTTTTACTAAAAGCCTCGGCCAAGCCGTTCGCTCTTGGGTATTAAATTATTGAATAGCGCTAGTGGAACCCGTGTCTTCTGACAAAATTGTTGATCTTCGTGCTTCTAAATGAGGACCCGTTATCTGAGATAGTTCTGCGCGGTTCCCCAAAACGGTAGATGACTTGATTCTTGAAGAACTGTAGCACGTGAAGTGTTTTCACCTCTCTGAGCGGTACTGCTTCTGCCCACTTAGAAAAGTAATCTGTAGCTACAAGAATGAAGCGATGTCCTCTTGAAGAAGGCGGTTCTATCAGAAACACAATATCTATGCCCCAACACTCAAATGGCCACGACGCGATTGTCGGATGTAGCACATTTGGAGGTTGATTTAGAACCACTCCATGCACTTGGCACTGGTGACAACTTTTGGCAATCTTCATGCAATCGGTCATCATTGAGGGCCAGTAGTACCCTAGCCTTTTAATTTTCATTTTCATCTTCGGGCCCGACTGATGAATGCCACAAAGTCCTGAGTGTACTTCTTTAACGATTTCACTAGCCTCGGACCCGCTCAGGCATCTTAGCCACATCTGATCAAAAGACCTTCTTATAATGTGTTGTTTATTAATGCGTAAGACAGAGTTCTTTTCTTGATTTGATGGGCTAACAACTTATCATCTGGTAGGTTTCCTGTTTGCAAGTAGTACATTAATGGTTGCCGCCGATCTTACGTAACACATTGCTATCGCTGCAACCGATTCTTTTTCTTTTCCTTCTGATTTGTGTATTGTATCCATGTCGAGCTGTGACAGGACTTGTCATCCTTGAACTGTCATTTCAACTGACTCATCCTGTAAGCAAGCAAATTCTTTTGCAAGTCGAGCTAACGCATCTGCGAGAGCATTTTCTTTTATGGGAATCTTGTAGATCGTTACATTTGGAATTTGCTCCAACAATTTCATGGCGTATTGAAAGTACTGCTCGAGTCTTGGCTTTAGAATTATGTACTATCCCGCAACTTGCTGAATGATCAACTGGGAATCTCCATAGATGTTGATATCTGTTATCCCCATCTGAATGGTTAATTCCAATCCGGTTATAAGGGCTTCGTATTCTGCTTCATTATTCGTACACGATTCTGTTAGATGGTAGGAATACCTTAACATCCCCCGCTTCGGTGTTATAAAGATTAGTCTGATTCCTGCCTTACCGGGCACTATCGTTTGCGATTCTTTATCTTTATGTGCTGGAGATGCTCCATCGAAGTACAATTCCCAACGCTAATCATCGGAGTTTTCTAGGCTCATTATCTGCTTTTCTGGAAAGTCGTCGTTGAGAGGCGATTCTGTCGGTAAAGGGTGTGCTGCGAGGAAGTCTGGTAGGACTTGTCCTTATACGGTACAAAGTGGTACGAAAGTTATATCGAATTGCAATAGTATCATTGACCACCTAGCAAGTCTGCCGGAAAGTGTCGGACGGGTCATCAAATATTGCAACAGATTAAACTTCGAACTAAGATTGACCTTATGAGAAAGCATGTAGTGCCCGAGCTTTTGTGCGGTGAAGATTAGGGGAAAATAATGCTTCTCAATAGGAGGATACTTTACTTCCGTTGGAATTAGACGACGACTTAAGTGGTAGAGAGCATTTTCTTTTCCCTCGTCATTGGCCTGGGCTAGCAAGGCTCCGAGAGAGTCCTCTAGAGCTGCGGTATAAAGTATCAATGATCTACTCGAGACTGGGGCTGCTAAAACAAGAGGTGTCATTAATTACTGTTTGATGTAATCGAAGGCATGTTAGCATTTGGAGTCCCAAGTAAACTTGACATCCTTCTTAACCAAAGCCGAAAAAGGTTGACACCTTCCAGACAAATTCGAGATAAAGCATTGAAGATATGCCAATTTTCCTTGAAAGGATCGTAGTTGTTTCAAGGTTTTGGGAGGTGGCATTTCTAAGATAGCTTTAATCTTCTCCAGATCGATTTCAATTCCACGATGTCGGAAAACAAATCCTAAGAATTTCCCACAGGTGACGCCAAAGGCGCATTTCAGGGGATTCATCTAAAGGTTATATCATCTTAATCGCTCGAAAATAATTCTCAAATCATACAAGTGATCTTCTTTTAGCTTGCTTTTGATGACCACATCATCCACGTAGCACTCGACTTGGTTGTGAATGAGATCATCAAAAATCCTTATCATTGCTCTTTGATAAGATGCTCCAGCATTTTTTTATTCCAAACAGCATCACTGTGTAGCAGTATACCCCGATCGGCGTTCTGAAGGCTGTAAGCTTTTCATCTTCTGGCGCCATCTTTATCTTGTTGTATCCTTATGATCCATCCATGAATGAGAAGACTTCATGTGTTGAAGCGATGTCGATCATCAGTTCTGGAATGGGTAGTGAGAATTCGTCCTTTAGACATGCTTTATTCAAATCTCTGAAATCCACGCAGATTCTGATCTGACCATTCTTCTTTCTGATTGGTATGACATTGTCTAACCAAGTTGTATATTGTTCCTCACAGACAAATTTAGCGTCTATTAGCTTTTTAACTTCAGCTATAACTTGTTGTTCAATCTCCAGACCAATTCTTCTCGGAGCTTGTTTGACTGGAACAGCAGTGGGATCTACTCCTAACTTGTGAACTGCGACCCCTGAAGCTAATCCTGTCATTTCATCATAACTACAAGCAAAACAGTCTTTGAACTCCATTAGTAGCTTGATCATGTTTTCGGAGTCTTCTTTATTGAGTAAGGAGCTAACAAAGGTCGGCCTAGGCTCTTCGCCAGTACCTAAGTTAACTTCCATTAACTCGTCTATTGTAGATTTAATTTCTTCTTAGAATTCTGGCGGATC
This sequence comes from Papilionanthe hookeriana x Papilionanthe teres, assembly GCA_022702705.1. Classification (NCBI taxonomy): domain Eukaryota; kingdom Viridiplantae; phylum Streptophyta; class Magnoliopsida; order Asparagales; family Orchidaceae; genus Papilionanthe; species Papilionanthe hookeriana x Papilionanthe teres. The sequence goes on from CM040435.1 coordinate 56,588,628, forward strand.
ATCTTCGATTGGTAGATACTCGAGATCTTCTAAAGCTTCCAAGCAGTCTTCATTATGTTGGTGATTGACAACTAAGCAAAATCCCGAGTCATCAACAGACCCTACTGTGCCGAATCTGAGACCATGTTTTGAATTGGGAGGCCGACTAGCACTGTTCCATGATTTTTTGAAGTGTTGTGATTGACTTTTTGTCCATCGTCGAGGTAAGACACCACGTTGAATTAAATTTTGAACACAGAGAGATTACCACTCAAAAGGAAATTCCATTAATTCAGAAGAAGTAACATCTTCAAATTGTACATCATTTTTAGTTTTGGAAGAAGAAGCACCACGGAAGAACTTGATTGGTTTAGTACCACCACCATGCACTTTCTTGACCACCATACCCTCGATCTTATTAGAATGGATCGGGGTCAGGGTCATAGTTTGTACATAGTGGTTAATCTTCTCATACATTGATTTATATTCTTCATTCTTTTCATCTTCGTGAGAGATCTTAAACTGTGGTTTCTTCTGATTTATTTGCATTTCTTCTTTCTTGATTTCTTCTTCTTCAGAATTGCTTTCCCAACCAACGTCGATGACTGGTTTCTTCTGTTCAACTGTTCTAACGTCTCTTCCACGACCCCGTCCCGCCGTAAGGGGGTGGTGAGTAATTGTTGAACTAGAATTTCAGGCTCTTTATCATCTTGCACTTCTTTTGCTTCATTTGGTATGGTGTTTCTGGAAAAGATTGTTTTCTTCGGAGGCACGTAATAGGCCGCATCTTCGTGAATTCCGATTTCATGCATGGAGAATGGTTGCAAGTCACCTTTAATACACTCTTCTCCTCCCTCATAATATTTTATGCACTGGTGCAGAGACGACGGTACCATCCGATTTTCATGGATCCATGACCGGCCCAGTAGGGCGTTGAACGATGTTTCAGAATCATATGGAATTTTGCGGTTGTCTTTGCTAAGTCACCGGTCTTCATTAATAGTGTTATTGATTCAAGGGCTCTTTCTCCATTCTGATTGAACCCTCTTAATAACATCTTCTCTACTTCAAGTTCACGAGCATCAATTTCCACATATGCTAACGTTCGAAGGCTCATTATGTTCATTGATGCTCCTGGATCAACCAACACTCTAGAGAGCGTAAACTTTTCAATAATGACTGAAATGTACAACGGTCGATTGTGATTATCCATTTCGAGTAGTAGATCATTGTCTGTGAAGGTAACACCTCGTTATTCTCTTAACGAGCAAACCTCGTCTAACGAATTACCGGCCATTTGAGCTAAACAAATCTCTGGATCAAGTAGAGCCTTGATCGGAGCTTCCCTCATCTCCTTTGACAGGATCAGAGCGTCGTATATGCTTAGTTTGCCTGGTAGCTTCCTAAGATGGGCTAGCACGTTATAATCCACTTTATTACCGGGTTCTCCAATTTCTTCCCGAATGGGCAGTTCCTCTGCTGGGGTTGGCTCCTCCTGAGTAACAACCTGCTTTCCTTTATCTTTTGGATCCATTCTCGGAGGTAGAACTTTTCCACTTCTTAAATTGACTTCAGTTATTCTTCTGAATCTGCGGTGTCTCCCCTTGAATAGGAACGACTGGCTCTTCTGCGTTGCTTCAGAATCTGATGACTCTAATTCTATCGCAATCGGAGTTCCTCGAAATTCACAAATAGACTCGTCGCGTGTTGAGCATTCATAGCCATCCTTGTGAACGTCTTCTCCTTTAACGTGGTCATTGAGGTTTAGTATGATTTAAGAATCATTATTTATATCGGAATCGAGATCCAGATTAGCTTGGTTTTCGTTATTTATGTAATAGTTAGAAACAGTCAAAACGTAGCCAACACCAAAACTCCTATCATTATAAGATCCCGCCGGGGCGAGCAAATAATTATACAGAGTCAGAGGTTCGAGGGATTTCTCCCCTGAATCAGAAACAACTATCCTAGGATAAGAAGCCCCTAGTCTACCCTTCGGAGCCTCAGTTCTCTTCTCTTCTATGATCTTCTCTTCCTTCTGGGGTGGTTCTTCAATCGCAAGCGATAGTGCTGGCTCGGCAGGTTTCAAACTTTGAGTTGAAGCGTGCACCGAAGCGTTCTGGATATGATCCAAGATTTTCTTTGAAGACTTTGTATAAACGGTACTCCATCCATCATGGGTCGTGTAAGGGTCTATTGGACCAATAGGATCCGTTGAAATAACATAAGCAGAACCTCCCTTTTGGGGTTCCTTCATGGACTCCTTTGAGATCGTTATGTTCCCTTTCCAGAGATTGTCGTCAATCCAAATCTTGAAAGTGATGCAATCCTCTATCTTATGCCCTAGCATTCGGTGGTAAGGGATATAGTTTGGATGATCTTTCTTATTGACTTCTTCCGGCCTCTTGGGCTCTGGTAGCTGAAAATCGGGTGTCTTCATTAAACTGCGGAACATCTTCACTACTGCTTCAGTCTTGAATGGATATTCCTTATTCATAAAATCTTTCAGGGTACGCTGTGGACGAGGCGGTTGTTCATAATGCTGAGGAAACTGATAGCTTGGTCTAGGATATTGATAACCAGACTGAGGTTGTTGGTAGGTACGTTGCGGGGGTTAATAGCTAGGTTGTGGCCGCTCTGGCTGTATCTATACTGGCTGCTTGCCCTTATCTACTGTCGCGATGATTCCAGACTTCTTTTAAAATGTTTTAACCGATTTCTGTTTATCAGTCTTGTCAACAAACTTAGTTGCTTTGCTTCCTCTTGTAAGCTACCGGCCTTGCTAAGCAGCTTCTCGAAAGTCTTGATTGTAAATCCTTTAAGGAGAAGTGCTATCGGGTCGTGGATACTTTTCAGCAAAATACCGATCGCATGTTGTTCCTGTAGCTGTGGCTCACACTTCATGCTTAAATTTCTCCATCGAAGTATGTAATCCACTAGAGTTTTGTTCGGTTTCTGGTGCTCCACCACTAGATCACCGATAGTGATGTGGTGCTGAGCTCCGGCAAACCGCTTAACGAAATGGTTTTCTAACTCTGAAAAGGTCTTAACTGAGCCATTTGGCAATTCTGCGTACCAGTCGAAGGCGATCCCTGACAAACTGCTGACGAACTGACATAAGAGTAAAGTGTCACTCCCACCGGCATTGCAGCAACTAGTACGAAAATGTGCGACATGCTACCGGGGGTTTTCCGTTCTATCAAAAGTCTTAAACAGAGGTGGTACGAAGCCTTTTAGGTATTGGACGACATCAAATTCTTTAGTAAGGTCTACCCATCTGAATAGATGCTCCACTCTTGGATTGTGCTAAAGCTTCCTGCACCTGCTGTTCTACCAGGTTTTTAATATCCTTTTCGGGAATCATGCTCTGTGCAGAATCATTCTTTGGTGGCTCATCTCCGTTGACGGATGTGAACTCTTTTCCTCCATCTAAAATATGGATGATTTTTGGGGGTGTTTCTTTCTGAGGTTGCACCTGACTTTATAGAGTGGCTAAAGCAGCAGCCATCTGTTCCATCCTCCTTGCCATCTGGGAAATTATGTCATCTCTTTCCCGAAGCTGTGCTCTCATCGCTTCCGGTTCATCTCTTTTTGCAGCTGCCGGAGCACCTTGCGAAGCTGATGATGCTCGTGTCTTAACCATATTGATCTCAGCATATTCTTCATCCATAAATTCCGATGAATCAACTTCATTTTCCAATTTTTCCCCTCTTTCTTTTGTCAACCTTCGAATATCCGTCCTTAGCTTTCCTATAGCATCCTCGAGGGGTCTCTTCCACATGGTCTCGCGGTTGTCATGTGACGACTGTTGAACTTCTTTTCTGGGAGTTTCTTTTATTGCAGTAGCACTTCCTTTAGATTCGGGGTCTTTGACAAGGCTTTTCTTCTCAGGACGTTGTGTTGGTCTCAGCTTGGTAATAATAGGTCGCCACACCATCCTTCTTGCAGCAGAAGGCCTAGGACCGGACGGTCTGTCGGCTATATGCTGGTAGGTGGTGTCCTCCCTATCATACAACAACAGGTGAACTAGCTCTCATTTTTTTCCTTGGTTTCTCTACGACAGTGACAGGCTCTACTCGCGGTCCGCAGCGGGATCTAGCTGTCACTAGTCCCATTCTTCTTAGGATATCTAACACGTAGAATCTTTCTTTCTTTGTCAATTTTTCCATCACAGATTGTACCCGAGCAAATGGCATAGTCTGAACCCTTTTTCTTTTGTAGTTACTATAGTATGTAGGTCGGGGTAATGTAGAGGCAATCCATCGGACTTCTTCTTCATCCGATGCAGTAGAGAGGGGGGGAAACCTACTCCCTTCCAACAGAGGTATATACTCAGGCAGTTCAGGGATCTCTTTTAGGAAAGCAACTTCAGCGGCCTTGGCTTTCTCAATCCTGGCTATCTTTATGCTTCTATTTCTCCTTTGAGTCTGAGTTAGGGGTGCAATTCTTGAACTGTTCCCAATCTCAAAAATAGATGGTATTGTAGCAAAATCTGTACCATCCATGATGACAGGCTCATCACAGACTTGGATTTCCTTCCCCTTCAGTTTGGTAGAAGTCGGGGTAGGTGCAGAGATGACTAGACCGGTGGGGGTAGAGACAACAGTCCTTCTACGAATAGTAGTACTTCTTTCAACTGGAACCTTTTGCAGGGGAGGGAATTCTTGAGTCAAATTCAGGTTGAACACAATCAGGGGTTTCTCAGTTTCCGGCACTTTGTCCATTAGTGCGAAATGGATGATCCCATTGTCGGGCAGCTCATCCTTGTAAACGGCAAAGTCTATTCCGTTGGTGAAGGAGAAGATTAACTTTGGGGAAGACATTTTCTGCAAGGTAGATTCTGAGTATTAGTCCCGAATTATGCTTCCTTTTGTCACAGAATTTAGGACGAAAAAAGGAAAGTGTCCGAACACATTTTAGTTTATCTTAATGCATTTGCAATCTAAAAGAGTTTTTTTATTAAAGGGTTGTTTATTAGAAGATTGTTTGTTAGGAACGAAATGATTAAAGGAGGAAGGTTAAAGAAAAGGTAAAGGACCCGATTCAGAATTGGAAAAGAAGAGGAAGTCTCGTAAAACTTCTCAACCTGAGGTAGCGCTCCTAAGCTAACACCTATTGGGGGGTCCACCCCTACCTCAGAAAAGAGGTAAAAGGATTTCAGAATCTCTCTATTTAAAGGTGTCTAAACAGTGGCTCCTAGATCTGAGAGAAGTTGGCTATAGTCGTTCAAGATAGAAAAGAGCGAGGTATGCCAACAGAAGAATGATAGTTTGGTCCACTAGGGATATGGACTCACTATCGATTTATGAAAGCAAAACCATCTGATTAAGATGGAGAGAAGAACTAGTCATATATATAATTTAGAAAGTAGCATTTGGTTTTGAAAATAATTTTAAGCTTGAAAATTTTAAGATATGAAATCAAACCGATCTCACATCACAAATAGTTTATATAAACGAGCACCGCATCACAAACCGTGTATCTATCCCGAAGAATAGACACACTGCTTGATGATGGGGCTCGATTAAATAAACTAGAAGATTTGTGACATACGTTTGGTCTTCAAACCAATTTTATAAGCCGACAAGTTCCCCTGCTCAATATAAATGAATTAAACAGGGTTTATATTACCTGGGTTCTTAAAGTTCCCTATAAGGGCAAGCCCCTATAGTTAATTACATCTTAAATGACAGGAATCCCCAATAGTTAATTAACTCACCACCCCCTCTCTCTAACCTCAAGGAGTTCAGAGAAACAAATTTTATAATTTTATGATTTTTCTTTGATTTATTAGATTTAATTTAGTGAAAATGTTGGAAAATTCATTTTTTAATTCAAAAATTGTCTTGAGCATTTAAAATTCAATATCTTTACTTTGAGACTTGGGAAAAATATTTAGTTTGTTCCTAAGTGATTAGGAGTCAAAATATGACATTTTTATGATTTTTATTAATTTTATGATTTTTATTATTTTTTAATTATTTAAAATATTAAAATATGGTGAAAAATGATGATTTTTAGAAAATTTCAATTTTAATTTATATAGACTCCTCTGATATCAGAAAAACCCCAAAACCAGTTTGGTGAATTTTTAAAATGTATTTTTGGAGTTATGAATTTTTAAATTTTAATTTTACTCTTGTAATTTAATTAATCCATTTAGTGGGGTTAAATATTTTAAATTGATTTTAAATTTTATATGAGGTCCCTCTGACCCTAAAGATCAGTGGAGAATTGTTTTCAAGTTCTTTTGATGTGTGGTTAACCTTAATTAATTAAAGTTCAGTTCTGAGTAATTAGGCCAATTAGGGTTATTCTTAATGAATTAACTTAAAAAAAAATAATTATCCTAGGGTCCTCTGGTCCTAAGAAACTTCCCCAAATTTTCCTAGAATTTTCTAAGCAATATGCTAATTAATGAAATTAAAATACAAAAAATAGTGTCATAAACTTGAAAAATACATAACTTGCCATAGAGATAGCCTCTGACCTTGAAAAATTTAGGGTATGTTCCCAAGATCAGAGGCTTCAAAAGCCCTATTGTCTCATGCCATGGTGAATCATCTATGCAAATGGAGAATCAAAATACTGAAATCAGTAAGTAATTAATTAAAAATAAAATACTCATCAAATTAACTTAATTCTTTTTCCACATTATTTTCCTCTGTTCACTGAGCAAGAATGTATTTTTATTTTATTTTTATGATTTTTCTACACAAAGATATGGATTTTCTAAGTTCTGGGTATTTAACTAAATCAAAAAATCTATATTTTTCTACTTATCCACGCGGTGCCGACTCATCCTCGGCAGCTTCGAAAGCCCACGCGTTGCGCTCCCATTTGACACTGCTATCTGACTCAGCAGTCCAAGGGCCCACTATTCACATACTGTCTTTCAATCCGGCACAATCTGGACCATCCACTCGATACACGCGCGATTGGACGACGCCTGTTCATCGTATACGACTGGTGTGCACCCGTGACTGTCCACACTAAAACCCTAAGAACTCTCTCATTTCTCAATGGATTTTCGTGTTCTTATGCTCTATGGATTCGAATTGAAGAGACGAACACATCCATATGGTTTACATGCTATGAAATTAAGCTAATCAAAATAGAGAATCATTGGAAGCTCGGGAGAAAGGAGAGGTCTATACCTTGGCTCTGAGAAGTGAAGCTTCAATCAGAGAGTTGTGGTACCTTCGATTGCACCCAAGGAGGCTCCAGATGAAGTCTCTAGCCATGTCGAATTGTCTAGGCACAACTTCCACTAAGCCTGATTTCAAAGCTTGGCCGATAGAGAGAATGGCTGGCTTGGTGAGGGGGCTTCTACTGGGGAACTCCTTCTCTTGGTCCTGTGCAGGTGTGGGTGAGTTTAATTTGATTTTCGTGGAGGTTCAGGAGATGTCCTGGTTTTTGGGCGGATTTTTGACTGAGAAATTGAGCTCTGTCAGTGGGGATTAAGGCAAAGGGACACAGGGGATCAATTGCTCTAGGTTAAGAGAAGGTCCTGAAGCAATTTTGGCAGAGTTTTGTTAAGCTCTGGTTCATCACCTTGTTTGGCCGAGAAGGTGGTGGGTTTAAATAGGCATGGCTGGATGGCCTCCCAGTGGGAATTAGGGCTTGAGATCAGCTACCTTGGTCAAGGGAAGAACAGCCATGGAGTTCAATTGAGTTGGGACAGCTCAGCCAGATGAATTTGAATTTTTGAATCCAAATAAAGATCTCAGCCATGGTGTTTTCCGGCGACTGTGGTGGCTGGTCGGCCAGGCATGGGTCACCTCATGGTCAGTGAGGTCAGGGTTTGAATTTGGTGCAAGCAATGGAGATTGGCCATGTGTAAAGTGGTTGAATTGAAATGGAATGGGGGAGGCTTATTTTGAATTTAATTTGGTCAACCCATGATTTTAGGCTTGGTGCACCACCCAAGGCTGGTTTGGGCTGAAGAGAAAGTGACTTGGGTCAGCTTGATTAGTGGGGTCAAGTCACAATCCAAGTACAATTAAGTTTAAGCATATGTTAAGGGAAGCATAAGAATGCTTAATCAACTTTAAGGGAATCATTAAAGGGCTCCCTTCTCTTGCCATAAATGGATTGATGACAAGGCCAAGCTATCATGGCTTCATATGGCTTGTGAATAACTCCATTATGGCTTCATTTGGCTTTGGAAAAGTCAAGTCAGTTGCAAGAAGAAGGATATTGACATTTTTTATGATTTTAAGGGAGATTGTCTTGAGGCCAAGTTTGGAATAATTTGATGATCAATTAGAACTTTAGGGATGATATTAATTGAATGCATGATGAAGAAGAGTGTCATACGGGCTTTGGATGAATTTTTGGGCTTTTGGATTTGGTGGAAGTGGGCTTTTAGAATGGTTTAAGAAAGTGGACCTTTATGTTTGAAAAAAAATTGGTGGATGGAAATTTTGTGAAGGATTGGGTCAAAAAAATGTTGGGTTTAGTTTAGGGATGTGTCATGAATATATTAGAAAAGATTTGGTATCATTTAAAATGGAATTGGATTTAATTTGGGCTTTTTTTTGGTAAAGGGGCAAAAGTGGGTCAAATTGGGCTAACTTGGGCTAAGGCTGGGCTAATGTTAGATTTGATGTAAAATTAATGTTGAGAAATATTTATGGGAGCGTCACAAAGAGTTTTCAACTTTGTTTGGGTTTTGATTATGGGATTTTGGCCCATTTGGGTTAGGTTTCAGTTTAGGCCAAAAATGGGGATTTTGGTTTTGGGTTAGGTTTGGGTGGAGTTTAGGTTCAAATTTGGGGTAAATCTTGTTAGCTTTTTGTTTTTGGGGATATTAGGAAGGTTTAGGAAAAGATTTGGGGTTAATTGGAGTTGAGTTGGGTTGGTTTAGTGGGACATTGGGTCCACTTGGGTTAAAAATGGGTTAAATTGGGGGTTTTAGTAAAAGTGGGTTAAATTGATAAAATTGACCTATGGTGTAGTTGAACAAAAAAAAATTGAGAATAATTGGTATTTTTTTCAATTTTCTGTGAATTTTTGGAATTTATGGAATTTTTGGTTGAAAAGGGCATTTTGGGTATTTGGAGGGTATTGGGTGGTATTTTTGGAACTTTTCGTATATTTGGCCATAGATGATCAATTTTAGTGGAGAGAAATGTTTAGGATTTAGATTTGAGGAATTTTGGGTAATTTAGGCAATTTTGCAAATTTTGGGTAGCTTCAAGGTCATTTGGTAGGTTTAGTGGGTGTAGGGCTCCGGGGGTCAAAAATTAAAAGTTTGGAAAAATAAAAATTGATCAAGTTTGAGTAGAATGGAATCACTTTGGTTGAGCCATGAAGCCATATCAAGTCCATAAGAGCTATGAGAGGACTCATTTGAGGCATTCACTGTGTTGTTCCTAACCCTCTTAGCCAAGGACCTAGGGGTTAAGGTCCATCCATATGAATTACCTACATGAGTCAGCAAGTCAAGCTAAGTATGAATGGTTTTAGGATTTGGAATGTGTGTGAAAGTGTAATGTGTGTAGGTCACCCCTCACCATACTAGGCCACCCAGGGTAGTCCTAAGGCCAAAGAGTCCTATAGGGAACTCATCCTTTAAACCTCCACATTTGATCTTAACCCTCCAAGTGAATTAGGGGTTTACAATCAAACTTATGGGGTATGCAGGGAGTTAAGAGGTGTTTAAATGTCTAAGTGGTGGGTTTCATTTCTAGTCCTCTAAGATAGTCAAAGGGAAAGCCTAAGGCTAGATCCTAAGTACTAAATAGTGTGAAGAGAAAAGACCTCATCCAAAATGAGGTCAACATCTAGAAGTAGAAGCTCTACCTGAAGTTGGTAATGAACCAGCAGGTGCAGTAGAACTCTTACCTCACAGTCGATCATAAATGCTGACGCTTTCTCTTCCTATAGGCTTTGTCAACTTGAGCTTTTCCTCAGAAAGCTCAGCAACTACTCCAGCACTTTGACATAGAGAATAGATCAGAGATGGAAAACCAAGTCCAATAGAAGTGCTAGAACGAGCAATAGCCTCCACAAAATCATAAATAATGCTCCCTACATTAATATACTTCCTCTCTTGAATGTAGTAGTTAAGAATAACACTATCTTTGGTAACTTTGCTCAGATGATTGGATGGAAGGAGACGAGCAGCAATAAAGTAGTTTCATGCTTTGGAAACACCCTTAAGCTTAGAAGATGAAAAATTTACCATTTTTCCGTTCCAAATCTTCCAGTCTCCAGTACTATCAGTCAGGTAGGCAATGATCATATCCAAATCTCCCTCAGATGGAGATAATCATGAGTAATAACACTCTATGTTTGGCGGTAGGCCATAGAAAATGTTGATGCTTTCAGGAGTGAATCCTACTCCAACTCCTCGAACGAAAATCTCGTATTCCTCCGCATATACGAAATTAGCATAAAATTCTCTAACAACCGGGATAACGACAACAACAGTGAAATAGCAGAATTATTGCCAGTTGAGCGTAACGATTGTTTTCTCAATTCTTCCTCTAGGATTATAAAAACTTCGCTCCAAGATAAATTTCCGAGTCGTATCAAAATCATTGTATCGGAAGTGTGCAGCAGCAGTGACGAACTTGCTACGATCAAAATTTTCTTGTTCCTTTCCTCGCTTAGATTTGGGTGCCATTTAAACGTGAAAATAAAAATGCGAAATAAATTCAACGGATCTAAGAAAATAAACTAATTTAAGATTTTCAAACTTGAAAAAACTTAAAACTTCATGGATTTAACCATAAAAAATCAAAATTGTTCTCAAAATTTTGGCTTTTCTAAATGAGAGCAAAATCCATGGTGAAAATAAAAAACAATGAGTTTAGAATGTAGATCTAAAGTCGAGATGAAGAAATCAGGTGATTTCAAGCTCAAAAACTTGAAAATTCGGCTCTAAATGGGATCTCTAGGTTGTATTTTCGCGAAAAATAATGGAGAAGGAAGCTTAGGAGTCAAAAATGGCGTGGGGGGGGGGGGTTTAAGAAGATGAGTTTTCAGGTTTAGGTCGAACCAGCGCCTAGGCGCCAGACTCGTTTGTCCAAAAATTCAATTTAAATTAAATATTTTCCACCAAATCTTATCAAATTTGACTCCTAATTACTCTTATGAGAGTATTAATCCATTTTATAACCTCCAAATATTTTCACAATCAATTTAAAATGGTAGTATAGATCCACATAAATGTTTCCAAATTCTTCAATTCTAAATCCAAATATCCATTCCAAATTCAATAACTTTCAGTACAAGAATGTATCAAGGTTCATCGTTTTATAAATAATAAAAACAACAACATATTCAAAGAAAATATTCAAATCCAACAACACACATTGAACAATTAAGCAAACACACAAATGAGATATTCAACACACTAAAATAAGACTCGATCACATCTAAAACACATATAAGATCTATTAACACCGATCTTCAATTTCCATCTCCTTTGCAACGAAGTTCGCTAGGACCGAAGGGGTAGAGCACCAACGCCCTTGGAAATTCCAAAGCCGTCTTTTCAACAATCCAATTGTTCTTCACATACATTTCTACTTGAGCGTCATGATAGGTAGCCATATGATTAGATTGAAGTTTGGTTTGTCATTCCAAGTGTTCGTATTGGTGGTACATCTCATGGAGACGATTACCAATACTTTGAAGTTTCGCTTCAATCTTATCCATTCGACTAAACATTTTCTCCAGACTAACAGCAATAACACCATTAAAATAAGGCTGAGGATCTTTAGGTGATTTGTCTAATACCCCATTTCCATGTTTTCCTCTATCCATTTCCTCCAAATCCATTCTAACTCCTCCAAAATGGCTTGCTCTGGTCGAAATTAGTGTTTCTATGGGATTGGGGAAAAAAAATAGGCTATATAAAGAGATTTCATGTGAAAAACTGAAGAATTTTGGTTTTTCCACGATCTATAACCGCGGCGCTTAGGCATCGGAATCTGACCCTAGGCGTCAGATAATCGATATGCAAGTTATTCTGGTGCTTAGGCACCAACTTTTGGCGCCGGAACCTCGATCGACTCTGATTCGCCTATCGTCAAATTTTGCAATGTTTCGGTCGAAAAAATAGGTCTAACAAACGAATATGATCAACACACAAACACAATTGCAAAAAATTCAAATAACAAACAATCATAAACGAAGGTTAACTTGATATCCTTTTTACTCACATTTGAGATGGATTGGTCCAAGTCCAAATTCAATATACTTCACGAAAATGTTTAGCTTAAGCCAATACAGACTTGTTAGCCTTCTGTTTCCAGAAGTTATATACAAATTCAGTCAAGACCAAGGCATAACCTTATAGCAATAATTAAACTCAAATTAATAAATATGGGTTGTCTCCCACAAAGCGCTTGGTTTAACGTCGTTAGCCCGACCTAATTAATTGAATTAATTGGGTAGACTCAGCTCATAAGCCTCTTTGTAATTTAATTTCATATCTCCCATATAAGGCTTCAGTCTTAATCCATTAACTTTAAATACTTTTCCAGTTTTGGGATCTTTAATATACACAACTCCATAAGGGTATACTTTCTCAATTATAAATGGTCCCATTCATTTAGATTTCAATTTTCCAGGGAAAAGTTTTAAACGAGCATTAAATAATTATACTTCTTGTCCAGGCTTCCTTGAAATCATTTTGTTATGCAATTTCTTCATTCTTTCCTTATAAATTCTTGCATTTTCATAAGTCTCATTTCTTATCTCTTCCATTTCATTCAGTTGTAATAATCGTTTTTCTCCTGCAGTATTCAAATTATAATTGAACTCCTTTATCGCCCAATAAGCTTTATGCTCCAGTTCAAGAGGTAAGTGACAATGTTTACCATAAATTAACCGATAAAGTGACATTCTGATAGGTGTTCTATAAGCTGTTCTATAAGCCCATAATGCAGAATCAGTCTATCAACCCAGTCAGTTCTTTTAGGATTAACAATCTTTTCTAATATTCTTTTAACTTCTCTATTTGACACTTCAGCCATTCTACTTGTTTGAGGATGATAAGCAGTTGCAATTCTATGCTTAATTCTGAATTTTTCCAGCATTGATTGAATTCTTATATTTCTGAAATGACTTCCTCCATCTATGATAATTATCTTGGGCATTCCAAATCTTATAAAAATTATTTTCTTTAAAAAATTCGAAACACTTTTGGAATCATAGTTAGGTAAAGCTACAGCTTCAATCCACTTTGAAACATAATCAACTGCTAATAAAATATAAATCTTTCTAGATGATGGTACGAAAGGTCCCATAAAGTCTAAACCCCATACATCAAAAATTTCAATTTCTAATATAAAGTTTAGAGGCATTTCATATTTTCTGGATATATTTCCCCTTCTTTGACATAGATCACAAGTTTTCACATAATGTCCAACATCTTTAAATAAAGTAGGCCAATAAAATCCAGAATTTAAAATTTTAAATACAGTTTTTTCTACTCCAAAGTATCCTTCAAATTCAGAATCGTGAAAATTTTGAATAATTACAAAAGTTTCTTCATAAGGTACACATCTTAGAATCACAGAATCTCTTCCTAATTTAAATAAACGAGGATCTTCCAAAATATATGATTTACAATCATTCTTGAATTTCTTAATGTATTTACTTTTCATCCCATAAGGTAAAATATTGCTAACCATGTAGTTAACTATATCTGCATACCAGGGTATTTGTAATCCTTGAATGACATATAATTGCTCGTCCAGGAATTTCTCATTTATATTTTCTTCATAAATCTTCCTCTTATTATTTTTGATTCTTGATAAATGATCAGCAATTTGGTTGTCAGTTCCTTTTATGTTTACAATTTCAAAATCAAATTCTTGTAAAAGTAAAACCCATCTAATCAATCTAGGTTCAGCATCCTTTTTAGATATTAAACACTTAATAGCAAAATGAGATACATTTTGCTCCAAGAAGATATAGTCTAAATTTATCAAAGGCATATACTATTACCAAAAAGCTCTTTTTCCGTAGTAGTGTAATTTATTTGAGTTTCATTAAGAGTTTTGCTAGCATTGTATATAACTTTGAAAATCTTCTCATATTTTTGTCGTAATACCGGTCTGATTGCATAATCACTTGCATCACACATTAATTCAAAAGGTTTATTCCAATCCGGTGCAACAATGACAGGTGAAGTGATTAATTTTTCTTTCAGAATATTGAATGCATCCAGACAATCTTCATTAAATTAAAATTTAGTTTCTTTTCCCAATAAATGACAAAGAGGTTTAGCAATTTTAGAAAAATCCTTTATATATCTCCTATAAAATCCAACATGACCTAGAAAACTTCTTACATCAGTAATAGTAGTAGGTGGTTGCAGTTCAGCAATAATTTTTCACTTTTGCTTAATCAACTTCCATCCCTATTTGTGAAATTTTATGTCTAAGAATAATGCCTTCTGTGACCATAAATTGATATTTTTCCTAGTTTAGAACTAAATTTGTTTCTTCGCATCTCTTCAAAATTTTCGTTATATTTTCCAAGCAAGATTCAAAAGAAGTTCCAAAAACTGAAAAATCGTCCATAAATATTTCAATTACTTTATCAATCAAATCAGATAATATTGACATCATACATCTTTGAAAAGTTGGAGGTGCATTGCATAAACCAAAATGCATTCTTCTAAAGGCAAATGTTCCATAAGGACTTGTAAATGTTGTCTTTTCTTGATCCTCAGGAGCAAGGGGTAGTTGATGATAACCAGAATATCCATCCAGAAAATAGAAATATGAGTGTCTAGCTAGTTTATCCAACATTAGATCCAAGTAAGGTAAACGAGAATGATCCTTTATAGTGGCGTTGTTTAATTTTTGATAGTCAATGCAAATTCACCATCCAGTAACTTGTCTTGTTGGGATTAGTTCATTTTTTTCGTTAACAATGACAGTTACTAATCCTTTCTTCGGAACACAATGAATAGGACTTACCCATTGGCTATCCGAAATAGGATAAATAATTTCAGCATCTAGCCATTTCAAAATATCTTTCTTAACAACCTCTTTCATAATTGGATTTAATCTTCTTTGGGGTTCAATAGTAGGTTTACGATTTTCTTCCATTAAACTCCTATGCATACAGATTGAAGGGCTTATTCCTTTTATATCTGTAATAGTCTAACCAAAAGCTTTCTTATAATTCTTTAGAACTCCTATTAATTTTTCTTCTTGATCTTTTCTTAATTCTGAAGATATAATCATAGGTAAAGTTAATGAATCTCCAAGAAATGCATACTTTAAATGTGTAGGTAAAATTTTTTATTCCAGTTCAGAAGCTTTTTCAATTGAGGGTAAAAGTATATGAGTTTTAGTTGTGTCTAAAATTTCCCAATTTTCATGAATATAATGAGTTTCTTCAGATAAATTTTCTTCATTTAATGACTCATTATATAACATAGATTCTTTATCTTTATCATAAAAAATGACCTTACATTTTTCTTTGTAATGCTTTTCAATTATATAATAAAAAATATCCATTTGATAAAATTTTTCTTTTTCAGGATACCTCATTGATTTCAGAACTTTGAATGTTATCTCTTGATCATTAACTCTCATCGTTAATACTCCTTTTTTGCACATCAATCATAGCTCGACCGGTAGCTAGAAAAGGTCTCCATAAAATGATAGGTATTTCTTTATCTTCTTCCATATCTAGAACAACGAAATCCACAAGGAAGATAAATTTATCTACATTAACAAGAACATCCTCTATAACCCCTTTAGGATAAGTGATAGATCGATCAGCTAACTAAAGAGTTACAGTGGTAGGAGAAATCTCTCCTAAATCTAACCTTCGAAAGATTGAAAATGGCAGGAGATTAATGCTAGCTCCTAAATCACATAAGGCTTTTCCACGATTTTTTCTCCAACGACACATGGTACGGTGAAACTTCCGGGATCTTTAAGTTTACGAGGTAATTTCTTCGAATTATTGCACTACATTCTTCACTTAATGCAACGAGTTTTATAAGCTTCAAAATTTCTCTTCTTACTTAAAATATCCTTCATAAATTTTGCATAGCTTGGCATTTGCTCCAAAGCTTCAGCAAAAGGAATGTTGATTGTAAGTTTCTTAAAAAATTTAAAGAACTTAGAAAATTGATGGTCAAGCTTCTGCTTTTTATGTCTTTGAGGAAAAGGTGGTGGTGGTCTTTCAACTACCACTTTAACAGGTACAACAGTCTGATCTTTACATGGAGAAAGGGTATCTTTAGGTTTTTCAATCTCTTCAACTTCTTTCTCTTTTTCAATCTCATTATGTGTTTTCTCCTTTAATTCCTTTCTACTTCTGAGTTGTACAACTTTTGCTTGTTCATGTTCTTTTCCAGATCCTTTAGGATTATTTTCAACATTGCTAGGCAGTGTTCCTTGAGGTCTGTAATTAATGAAATTAGAGATTTGACCCATCTGATTCTCAATATTACGAATAGCAGTGTTTTGACTTTGTAGCTAATTGCTTAGTTGCAAGATCAATTCTTCTACAGACAACTTTTTCTGCTGATTGTTATAACCAGGAGGATAAGTTGGTCTATAGTTTGAATTTCCTTGATTGTTCCAATTTGGATTAACTTGATGTCCGTTACTCCAATTAAAATTAGGATGATTTTTCCAACCAGGATTAAAATTATTAGAATAAGGGTTATTAGTTTTACTAGCAATAGCTTGCAAACTTTCCATTGTTTGAGATTCATAAGAATTTACAGAATTATCATTACTTACATGCGATATATTAATAGCAAAATTATCTAATTTCTTAGATATCACAGCCACTTGTGAAGCTAAAATAGAAAAGGCTTCAATATCATGAATACTGGCTATTCTTTTGGGATTAACCCTTTCAGAAGGCCATTGAAAATTGTTGTTAGCCATTTCTTCAATTAAGGTGTAGGCTTCTTCAAATGTCTTAGCCATTAAAGAACCACCAGCAGTAGCATCAATAATAGATCTAAGTGATCCAATAAGTCCATTATAAAATGTTTGAATAATTAACCAATCTGGTAAAGCATGATGAGGACATTTTCTTAATATTTATTTAAATCTTTCCCAAGCGTCATATATTGTTTCTCCATCAAATTGCGTAAATGAAGTAATATCATTTCTCAATTTAGCAGTTTTAGAAGGAGGAAAATATTTAGTAAGGAATTTTTGTGCCATATCTGCCCATGTTTTAATAGAACAAGTTGCTAATGAATTAAGCCATATCTTTACTTTATCTTTTAAGGAAAAAAGAAAGAGTTTAAGCCTAATAGCAACATCAGAAACATTATTAAATTTAAAGGTAGCACAAAGTTCTAAAAAACTAGCAAGATGTAAATTTGGATCCTCATTAGGTGTTCCTCCAAAACTGATTGTTTTGAACCATTTTAATAATAGAATGTTTAAGCTTAAACAATTCATGTATAGCCTGCGATTACCTAAGGATTCATGTGATATCTACTAGTTCAGAATTTATCTCCGGCTAGGTCTCAAAATTTTTCAACAGGTTTTAATAAATTAAATGACCAATTTAAAAGTAAACTAAGATCAGGTATTAATATCATCACAATGTTTTAAGATATTTTATATTTAATTCTCCTACAAAATTTAATTAATTTATAATCTTTTCATAGTTGAAAGGAGAAAGATAACTAACAAATCAGAACACATCAAAATAACACAACAAAACATATTTATAAAACTTTGAACCAAAGTACAAATACTTATCTGAAGTGTTCCTTCAAGTGATCTGCTGACTTCTACTGAATCCAAAGCAATGATGAAATACTCCAACAATAATAACACACAATAAACACTCAAAATAAACTCACTAGATACAAAATAAAGTGGTACCCTAAGTATGGAAGAGACTAAATAAAACTAGAGATGAGAGAGAAGATAATAAAATAAGTATGTGTACTAAGAGGGGGGGTTTGGAGCGATTTTCTCTATAGAATGGGCTCCTATTTATAGAGCTCTGAATTTGACCAAGGGTTTCTTAAGGTACCTCTTCAAAATTCGTCCAAATTCAATGTATCTTCTAGAAGGTAACTGTCGCGCCTAGGCGCCGGGATCTGGTGCCTAGGCGCCGGACTTTGTGACTAGGTCTTTCACACCTCTTCACTTTGGGTCGCACCTCTTCGCGATCCAGACTGTTTTCTTGTGTCCAAATACATTGTATCACTTGTCATATATACTAGGAGTAACTTCCAGTCTTCTAGAAGCTCTAATAACCACTTAACACCGTCAAAATAACTGCCCAAAGTCATAAAAAAAACTTGCTAGCGTCTGTATCGAACTGGCGCTTAGGCGCCAGATTCTAGCGCCTTGGTGTCAGGCCAATAATTCCAAAATTTTGCTCCATAAGCTCCATTTTTGCTCCATTTTGCTGCTTTTTCCTTCATTTTCTTTCTTTGACTCTTTTTAAATTATGTACATCCAAAAACATGAAAATACCTTTCATTAAAGCATAATATCCTTAAGAATTGAATCATAAATAAGGCATAAAAATGGGTATTTTTTTAGGTAGATTAGTTTGCTATGCTTAATTTCAATGTGTATGCTTAGATTTTAGTGTTTTCTTATTGTAGCGAACTTGTAACACTAAAAATCTAAATTGTTTATGATGTAACGTGGATTTTATATATAAAAGTATGTTTTGTATTGTCTGTGTAAGAATTGTGTTAGTTATTTCTTGTGTGATGAAATAGATGCTTAATGAAGTGTTTAATGTTATTGTGGAGGTCGAAATGATCGAAATTACGAAAAAAAAAAATTTTCTGACCTAGAAAATTTTTTGGACTGGCACCGCTGGTGCCCAAATTCAGAGAGTTTTGGCATTTTTAATAAATAGAGAGCCGCCGGCGCTCGAATACAGAAAGAGACCAAAAACTCTTTATTTCACGATTTTGACTCTGGGACCCACAATTTTTTTTCCTTGCTTTCGTCTTCCTCCTCTATTTTCGCGATTTTGAAGACCTAGGGCTTGCTAGATCTCGGATTTGGAGTGATTTCAAAGTTTTTGGAGACCAGATCTACACTTCTCTTGGTTAGAGCTTCACTTTAAGTTAAAAAATTTTGATTTTCACCATGGGAATGTCTCACATTGCTTAGATTGGGATTTTTGGATTTTTTAAGAAATTTTGAGATTCCTATGATGAAATTTGCTCTTAATTGCTTAAAATAGTATTTGAAGTTTGTTAAAATGAGGATTTGAGATTTATTAGATTTTTCTTGCAATTTTTAGAAATCCACATGGCTTCAAGGCTAAGTAAAGGGAAGAAAAAATTGGATTTTGATGAAGAAAAATTTGTTAATGTTAAAGCGCAATTTCACTTTAACTCATACCTTTACAATAAGAAGTGTATTCAATATTGAGCTTTTGATAATCTTGGTGGATCTGTAGAAAGTTAATTACAGAACGAAACTGAGAGAGATTTTGTTATTTTACTGTAAATGCTGTTATGGGTGTTGTTAGAGAGTTCTATTCAAATGTGCCCTAGACTAAGACTGAGTATTTGTTAGTTAGAGGAAAAATGATTGAATTTACTCCTCGGCATATTAATGCATTCTATTAGACTCGAGAACCATTTGTTTGTGAATATGAAAGTTTTGATACTCAAGAGGCAAATATGAAGGAAGTGATTGCTTTTCTGACGAACGGAAGAGGGGAATGGAAAGTAATTCAAAAACAGATGATTAACTTCCCTGCTTCCAAGTTAAATGTTGCATCAAAAGTTTGGCATTATTTCATCTCTGCAAAAATATTTCCTTCTTATCACCACAGTGAAGTTACAAGAGATAGAGCAATTCTGAACTATTGTATTCAGAAGATGAAGAAGATTGATATTGGAGCCATTGTCTTCAATAACATTCAAAATATTACTAGAGGCGAGACCACTGGTGGATTAGGACATCCTGCCCTAGTTCATGCTCTGTGTGTTCAGTCTGGAGTAGAGTTCAGCAATTCTGAAGAGATAGCTATACCACTGAGACCAATTACAAAGATTATTATTCATACTTATGAGTCTCATGTAGGAGCCCGAAATGAGAGTAGGAGTACTGATATTCCTACTACGAGTTATGACATTCCATCTACATCTGAGCTCCCCTACATTATCTGATATTATGGAGCAGTTGAGATTACAAAGTGATAGAATCCATGGTAGGAAGGATGTTTTGAGGCCAAAAGTGATGTGAATGAAGATTATATGAGGAGAAGAGTTGAGTTCGATATTGCGTATCATGATGCTCAGGTCAGTTTCATAAGGGGGGAGACTGATATGATATTCCCTACCTGCCCCAGCTATACACCGTATAGACCTCATCATGCTGACCCTGCTGATGAACCTGGTGATGAAGATTGGTAGATTATTTGTTTCTATTTTTGTTTTTCTTATTGTGTGTTGTAATTTATTGTTGTGATGTAGTAGTTATTTGCTTTTCATGTGATGTGTAAACCTGTTGATGTACTGTTATGTTGTACTGAAAAATTGAAATTGTTAAATGAGTTGTGTTGTGTTGTGATAGTTTGTTTAGTATTGTGATGTTTTATTGGATGTTTAGATGTTGAAAGTTAATTTCTCTTTACCCTTGCAAATGATTAAAATTTTTTAGATATCACTGTTACTAACTGTTTCATGCTTGCTAATTGTAAATTTTGACTAATACTAGATAACTGTTGAAGATTTCAAGATCCCAGGACAAAAAGGTTAGTTTATTTTACTCTCTACTGTTTCAAATTTATTGAAAAATTTAAGTTTTGGGGAGGGTAAAAAAATATTAACTCTTATTTGTTCTCAATTATTATATTTTCAAAAATTATTAGCATAACTTCTGGCAGTTGAACCTCACTGTAGGTAACTAAAACTTTTTATTTCAGTTTAATATTATGGAAGGATTGGATGAAAGTTTTTTTAGTAATAAAGGTTAATTTTATAGAGGTAAGATATTTGGTATGAAAGGATTTGATCAATAGTTAACTATTTAAAGTAAAGAATACTGTATTTTTGAAATGTTAAGAGACTTAAAGTATTGTGTGTGAAGAAGAGATTGTAACTTTATGATGAATAATAAAACTCACATCTAATTATAAAGTACGGAGGTATCTCAAGTTTGAACTTTAGAGAGAGGAGAGTGAAGTTCAAAATCATTAAAGGCTATCCAGATATAGTAATCCTCATTAAGAAAAAGAAAGAAAAAAGGAAAGAAAAGAAAAGAAAGATTAAAAAATAATCCTAAAAAGAAAAAAAAGAAAAAAAAAGAAAAAAAGAAAGAAAAATATTTATGAGGAGAAGCTTGAGGAGTTGCCTAATAAAAAATTGGCTTCACTTGAGTCACCCTAAAGGGAGAACTTGCTTTCATTTCTGAATTTATATTTAAAGTATTGACCTACATTCTGATGAAGTTTGCATGAACTCATTTTTCACATAATCTTTCAAAGCACTCTTAATGTAACAAATTATGGTTTATCTTGAAATAAATATAAGACTAGAACCCTTAGACTTGATTGCTGAATACTCTTATACTTGTAGTGTTGACCTGAGTTACTAAATTTCTTTCTAAAATTCTAACCAATATATACTTTTAAATAAAAAGTTTTAGTGTCTTACAAGTGAAAAGTGCATTGCCTAGCGTTATATTTTTATATAGTAAAAGGATTATGTGAGGACAATTAATAATTAAGTTTGGGGGATTTTGATGCACCAAAAATATATATTATTTTTGCTATATAATTTTACCCATTTTTTGTGATATTGCACTTTAAAGAAAGGTATTTTTCATGATTTGTTGCAGGTATAATGATTTTAGGTGATTGGAGTGAAAAGAAGCGAAAATGAACGAATTCAGAGCAAAAAGGAGCAAAAAGGAGGAAAACAGCTTCTGGCGCTGCCGGCGCCAGAATGGGCACCGTCGGTGCCATTTTCATGAGAGCTCAGCAAATATTCGGATGATAGAGTGCCACCGGTACCCAATGTTGGTGGATTTCAAATTTGAAGAGTTTTGGCCTATGGAAACTCTTGGGATTGCGTTTCTAACTTATAAATAACTATTTTTGGATGAAAATAAGGAGGGTCTACTGTGTTTCTAGTGTAGTTTTAGTGAGGGAGAGTGTGTCTTGAGTGTTAGGGCTTAGAAGAGAAGAGTGTATAAGTGAGAATTTGAGAGTAATTCTTCTCTAAGAGTGAAGGAGAAGGAGTAAAGTGAGAGATTGCTTCTTCCTTTCCATTCTAAAGAGAGAATTGGGTGTTGTAAAGAAGAGAGAAAAGATTCAAAGGAACTTCAAGAGAATTGCATTAGGAAAGAGAAAGAGATGAGTTGTATTTTCTTTTATGGTTTTTATGACTTTTCTTTTATATATTGTGTCTTCTCTATGAATTCTGAGTATTCTCATTTGTCTTTCTTCTTGCATAGAGATGTGATGAAGTGTTGATGTGGATGTGAAGTGTTTTTAAAATATAGAGGAAATTGTGATGGTTTTTCATTTCGCACTTAATTTACTTTTCGATCTGGCCAATTGAATTGTTAAAATATGTTGTTGAACATTAACTCTGAAAGAATTTAGTGTCCTACAACAATAATGAAGAATCCATTCAATGTCCATGGATGAATTGCATAGATCATGGGAATTGAGTGCAAATAAATATGAAAATATGTTTTGATGGACTTCAAATTGGAGATTTCAGGGTGACAGGCTAAGATCCCCAATTTGTTCCTAAGATTATTAACTAAAGTCGAAGGTTAGCCTTCAGGTGAAGGGTGAGTGGGAGTACCGTAGTGCTAGCCAGTATCCTCCCAGCCTAGCCTTAGATTTAGTGACTAAACTTAGGATATGTGAATGTTCTTTTCATGTTTGGAAGAGGGGGTACTTTTTTAAGGGTAAAGAAACATTTATGCTCCTATTTGGCACAATATCATATGTAATCATTTCATATCATCCACACATCAATACTAGTTGCAAGAGGAAAGATACTTTTCTTATATATCAAAACCTTTTAAATATATAGTTTAGTGTGTGTTTGTCAGTTAATTCTATTTTAAAGATATTAGAAGTAATTGAAGTTTTCTTAATTGTTACTATTTTCTGCATCTTGGTAGTAGAAGTAAACATTAAACTTTAATTACAATTTGAGTATTGGAATTCAGTATTACATTATCTATTGTAAGATTCTTGCCTTCCCTGTGGGATCGATAACCAGGACTCCATTAGAGCCCTGTATTACTTGATATGATACGTATACTTGCGTTGAATGTTTGGACTTTAAAAAATCATTATAAATATATATAAATTTGAGTTCATAAGTTTTTGCAATATTAAAGTCCGCACAGTCAGAGGGTAACACAACACTATAGCCACCCTTGATCAATCTATCCATATAACTGTGATAGTTCATATAATACTCACTATGTCTCTAAAGATAATCCCCAATATGATCTACCTTTCCTTCTATATCATGAACTCGATCCGTAGTATAATTGATATTGTCTTTCATTTTATTTAAAAGTTTAGTCTGTGAATCAGAAAACTGTCGTGATGATGCCTGAGATGTGGAAGCACGAGATGTAGAAGTAGTAGAAGTAGATGCACTAGATGCACTAGAGAGTCCTCCTCTCCAGCCAAAAAGTGAATGCTCAGCATATTTTTTCACATTTGCACTAGAAATAGGCTTCAGAGGCTGAAAGACATCTTCCCAATTTTCAGATCTAGTACCAGACCGTTCACACAATGAATGTATAAGGGAAGCAAATCTCATACCTGCAGTGGTGCAGCTGTTGCAGACATCCAAATACAATCATAAATAATCTTCCCAATATTGATCACCTTCCCCTACTGAATATAATAATTTAAAGTAGCTCTTTCTCTCGTCACCTCACTCAGATGATTGGTAGGAAGCAACTTGGATGATATGAAACAATGCCAGGCCTTAGAGGTGGCATTCAACTTTGAAGCAGAGAGGTTAACTCTTCTCTCATTAGTGATTTTCCATAATCCCCTTCCATCAGTCAAAGAAGAAAAAATTTCATCTAATTCTTCCTCCGTAAGATTATAATCGAATAGATACAAAATGTATTAAGTGACAATAGCTCGTTTATTACCTTGAGAGTAAAATGAACCAACTGTCCTCGGACCAAAATAAAATTTTCTCCTGGCTCTGGGAGATTTACATAGAACTCCCTTCCATCAGCCATAAAACAACATAATGTATCCCAAAAGCGTATAATGATCATATCTTCTATCACTCCACCTGGCTTATCAAATTCTCGCTTTTGGATCAGTTTACATGATTGTAAAGCTTGCACTTGACGATCTTGAGCTTTCAAATTAACGAACTTATCTGAATTGAAAGTTGATCTTGCTTTGCTCCTCTTTGGTGCCATTTCTAAAATTTGCATAAAAATTACCATAAATTCCACATTTAACTCAAAATCACTAAACTCAACTCCTAAAGGCTTAAACCACTAAATCCAAGTAATTTCTAAAGCTTTTTCTCAAATTTTCATCATGAATAGTGATTTTTCAGATTTTTCCAAAATGCACTCAAGCTATATGGTGAAAATAAAAATTGTTTACATAGGAGTAGTGCTCTTACCTAAAAAAGATCAAATCTAGCAATTTCCACTTGAATTGGCTCAAAAAGCACATATGTTGGTGATGCCTTAACGTCCCAAGTCGCGAACACTGAAAGAAGATGAATATGAAGGTGAAAATTTTGTGATTTTTCTGGTTTTAAAACCTGAAAACTGATTTTCACGAACCGGCTCCTATGCGCACGAAATTATGGCGATTAGTCGTGGAGCTTTGACACGTAAGCGCCGGGTCTCAGCGCTTAGCCGCGAATTTGTTGTTTTTTAAATTTTTCGTTAAATTTTTTTTTTTGTTCGCTCAATCAACTAAAAAATCGTTTTAATAAGTATATCATCTCCTTATAATTTTCTTATCTCGAGAATTAAGCTTTTATAAATTAAAAATGGATTCAACACAAGTTTCACATAAACACAAACACTTTACTAAATAAAACAAATACAAATTACAAGTACAAACCACAAGTCTTTAATCCTAGATCATTGGATAAGATCTTATCTTTTTTTACTCACATTTAAACATTTAAATAAAATACTAAAATGAGTATATAAAACACAAACAAATTTTTAACACACTACAAAATATAAACACTAAAAACTAATTCTTAATACAACTGACTAACACTTAACACAAAAAAAAAAATTTAATTCCATTCTCCATTAGGTGGAATGTATCCTTGTTGGTCGTTAAAATTTCAGAAATGGATTTAATTTAATGTGTGTGTGTGTGTATATATATATATATATATATATATATATATATATTTGCAGAAACCAAAAATTCATTCAAATATCAAAGTTGAGTACATCTGATAAAGGGGAGCTTTAAAGTATCCCCCAAAAGTAAAAGCCTTAGAGGCTCAAAAGGCTTTACAGTAAAAACTATATTCCTATGTAAAGCAGCATCTTTAGCTAACCAGTTGGCAGGTTGGTTAGCCTCTCTAAAAGTGTGAGTCCATTTAAGCTGGGTAAAATCAGTACAAGTAGGGAATGTTCTTAGGTAGTAAACCAGATTCCAAGGGGGGACATAAGTCCTTTCATGATATCAACCACCTGTTGTGAGTTAGATTCAATCCATACATGTGAAAGTTTGAGTGCTTTGGCAGTTGTCAATGCCCACAAAGCTGCCCATAATTCAGATTCCAAAGCTGAAGAGGATACCACAGGTGCCTGAAAGAACCACAAAAGTTGGCCTAGGCTATTTCTGCAAACTGCACCAAGACCAGCTGAAGAATTTGTATAACTGCCATCAATATTGATCTTAACCCAAGGTTGAGGAGGAGGAGACCAATGCAGCAGTGTCACTTTGCTTTTAGGTGGGGCAAGAGAGGCTGAGATTTTCTTTACATAGCTGCGAGCAATTCAACACTGTAGACTGAACTGGATTGGTTTTATCTTCATATTTAGCCTTGTTCCTTGCCATCCACAGGAACCAACAGATGATTAAGGGTATGAAGAATTCCTTCAACAGTCTCCAATCCTCCCAGCAAGCTTCAAAATTGACCCAATCATATCTGTGTTGTGGTATCTGCATTTGATGGAGCACCTGAATCTAAACCTGTTTAGTGATAGGGCAGTGAAGGAAAACATGAGAGAAAGTTTCTTCCTGGGAGTTACAAAGCCAGCATCTGGAAATGATTTTGAGCCCTTTGAGCTTCAGGATATCATCAAGGGGCAGCAGTTTATGGAAGAGTCTCCAGCAGAAAAAGGACATGGAGGGGGCTATATTGTTATGCCAAATCTTCTTCCCCAAATCAGTAGCAGTCCAGTCCCTATATGATTGATGAATGGCCTTTTTAAAGGAGAGTTGATTATCACTTTTGTGGTGAAGTTTATCAGGTCGATTAATGTCAATGGGTATAGACATAATTCTTTGAACAGTATCTTCCTCAACAAAAAACTTTCAATAAGTATGAATTCCATTGTCCCTGGGTCCAGAAATTAGAAACAAGGAGCTGGGAGTTGTAATGAGTAGGGATTGGAAAGAGACCATCAGGCAGCCAGTTATCAAGAAAGAAATTAACCTTTCCATCTCCAATTTCCCAAAAGATGAGTTGGTTAGCAGTATCCCTGACCTTTAACAAGTTCTTCCAGAGTTTGGAGTCCCCCACTTTGGCTTGAACAATATTAGCATGGAGCTTTTTACAATATTTCTCTTTAAGGAACTGAGCCCACAAAGTATCTTGCTGCCTGAACTTAATCCACTGCTTACAATGGAAAAGATGGCTCATTTGTTTGAAACTTCTGAAGCCTAGCCCACCAGCTGTAGTAGGTTTACAAACTTTGTTCCATACTGTTCAATGAGGTTGTTTATGTTGTCCATCCCAAAGAAATTTATTAAATTGTGTTTCTAACATTTTCTATGTGCTCCTTTTCATGTTGACCATTTGCAATGTATAAAGAGGGAGAGTAGATAAGATGCTCTTGAGTAAAGTTAGTCTCCCTCCATTGGATAAGAAGTTGTTTGTCCAGCATGTGATAGCTGATGAGATCCTATTGATAACCTCATCATATTGAGATTGTCGTCTTCTGCCTTTGCTCAGTTGGACCCCCAAGTATTTAATAGGGAGATCAGCAGCAGTGAAGCCAGTGAAATCTTTTAACCATATACTGTGTTTATAGTGCTTGCCTGCCAAAAATTGGCACTTCTGATCATTTAATTTTAGACCAGAAACCTTGGACAGATGCTCCAGAATAAGTAGAGTTCTCCTAACTACTTGCTTGGTAAATAGGATTGCATCATCAGCATAGGCCAGGTGGCTTATAATTTGGGTAGCACTATGTTTATAAAGAATATATGGGTAATTATGGTGGGCAGCATTCAGCAATCTGGAAAAGTAATCAAACACCAGAATAAAGATTGTGGGGGATAAAGGATCCCCTTGTTTCAATCCTCTCCCGGCGAGTGAAGAAACCATTGCTCTTGCCATTTACCGAACACTATACCAAGCTCCAGTAAGCCATCTCTGGATTAAATTACAAAAGGAAGGTTGGAAGCCTCTAGCCTTGAGAACCTGATCAACAAATGTCTAGCTGATTGAGTCATATGCCTTTTTCAAATCCAATTTCAGTATGAGGTTGTGTCCTCTACAGCCCCTATCAAGGTCCAGTAAAAGTTCCTGAGCCAGCAAGCAGTTGTCAGTGATATTCCTTCCCTGCACAAAAGCTGATTGGTTAGGGAAAATCAGCTGATTAAGGTATGGTTGAATCCTTCCCACCATGATCTTGCTAATAAGTTTGGTAAAGGTGCTAGTGAGGCTTATGGGTCTGAAATCACCCCAAGTTGATTTCTGTGTATCTTTGGGTATCAAAACAAGGCTGGTTGCTGCAAAGTACTTAGGGATTTCAGCTCCAGAGAAGAATGACTGAACAACCTTGATCACATCAGTGCCCACAATATCCCAAGCTGATAAATAGAAGGTAGAAGTGAAGCCATCAGGGCCAGTTGTTTTATTTCCATCTATACTTTTAAGAGCATTTAGATTTTCAGCTTCATCAAGTAGCATTGTCAGATTTTGTTGCTGAACTAACTGTACATCATCACAGAACACCTCAGCCTTGAAAGAGCATGGGGAGGAAGGTTGAGCAGCTAGATGAGAGTTGAAATATCTCACAGCACTTTGGGAGATAAGCTGTGGGTCAGAGATCCAACTTCCATCATCCTCCTTGATTTTGAGAATGGCATTAAGTTGTCTTCTATATTTTATCAAAGCATGGAAAAACTTTGTATTTCTATCTCCATACGAGTTGTTTATTAACGAGCAGCTTTTTGTTTCAAAAACATTTCTTCTCTATCTAGAGTGTGTAACCAGTGATTTTGTGCATTGATCAACTCCTGAGTGTGAACTCCACCCTGATCTTGTATAGCTTCCAGGGCCTCGACCTTTGCATCAGCCTCTAGCACTTGTTGGAAAACATTACGGAAGCAATGTTTGTTCCACCAGTTTAATTTATGTGTCACAGCTTTTTGTAGATGCCACAGTTTGACCATATAGTTATGGCAGTTGTTGTATGGAGTGACCCAAGCAGATTTGACCACCTCCATAAAACTGGGATGTAAGGTCCAGGCATTTAAAAATCTGAAGTTGGAAGGGCCAGTATTGTTGCAGAAAGAGATCTGAATTAAAAGGGGGGAGTGATCTGAGGTTGTTCTATGTAAGTGGTGTACCTGTGTGATATTGAAAGTATTCGACCAAGGGTCATTTACCAACGATTCCGTAAATTATTTCCAAGAGCTTGCCTCTCTGCCAAGTGAAGGGTAAGCCAAAGAAACCCAGGTCAAATAAACCAGCCCTTGTGATATTTTGAGAGAAAGTTAGCATAGTGTGAAGGTCTGGGGTTATACCTCCCAATTTTTCACTGGGATCCTTGATACAGTTGAAATCCCCTCCTACTAGCCAACTAGTTGTAACACCATGACTAAGGCTGATCAATTAAGACCATAAGGAGCTTCTATCATTTGGGGAGCAACCAGCATACACAAAGGTGCAAAATCTAGAAAATTGATCAAGAACAAATTGAAGGTGCAAGAACTGGTAATTATCAACAACTATAGAACACTTCAGCTCCACTCTACTGAATAACCAAATTTTGTTATTACAATTAGAGTGGAAATGAAAACCTGGGAGTTTTTTAGTGAACTTCTGAATATTTTTCTTCACCATGGGTTCCAAAACAGCTATTAACCACAGTTTATGAGTCCTGTTGAGGTGTAAAAGTCTAGTGAATGTCGCAGGACTGGCCACACCCCTGACATTCCAGCATAAGAAGTTAATCATGGTGAAATGCTTTGCCAGCCCTAGTAAGCCTAGGGACTGTAGAGCTTTCCAACCCAATTATATTTGATGGAGATAAATTCTGCAGTTCCAGGATGTTATTCCTTCTTCTTCTACTTTTCTGCTGAGTCCAGGCCTCCTCCACATTATTTGCTACTCCAGTCAAAACAGCCTGAGTAGGAAGATCAATGGGAGGAGCTGGTGGAGTAATAAAAGTGTCCCCAGTATCTAAACTGAAGGGCTGGTCTTTCTCCCCAAGGGGGTCAAAAACCTGTCTATCTTGAGGTAAAGTTATATCTTCTTCATCAGATGGGTCTCTTATATCAATAGCTTGAGAAGAGAGGGGAACAAATTGAATCCTTGGTGAGGTATTTTCATGAATTGGATGGGATTGTTTGGCTTGCACTTCAGTAATCACAGGGACAAAATGTGGTTCTCTAACTGAAGACCCTGGGTCCTAACTTAGTTCACTGGGGCTATGTCTGAATGGTTAACAGTTGTAGCAGCTCTAGGTGGATCAGAATACTATCTAATTGCTTGATTAGAGTCCATTGTAGTTAGATCAACTTGTTCTGCTATGTCCTTACCTTTAACATTATAAGGCCTCAACTCAGGATGAATCCTGAAACATTGATCCATAGTATGACCAAAGATATGACAGTGTTTACAATAAAGGGGTTGGTATTCCATCACAATAGGCTGCCAGTACCCATTGTTTGCAGTACCCAACCAGACTCCATCCTGGTAGGGCTATGTGATGTCTCTTTCCACTAAAAACCTTGCCTTAGAGATTCTTGTTACATTGGCTGAAGGAATATCCAATTTGAGAGGCCTTCCCATAGAATCAGCAATATCATAGATAATCCTATGATTATTGAAAGGTAACTTCAGATTGGGGAGGCTGAACCAAACAGGTACTATTGGTGGTTCCTTGGAAGGGTCAAAATCCAAAGTCCACTTGAGCAGCTTCATTGGCTTCCCCTCTATCATAATAACCTTCTTGGAGAACACTTGGGCATAGTCTTCTTCCAAAGAGAGCTGTAACATAATGTTTTGGCTATCAAACACACCAATTTTCTAGCTGCCTACTAGTTTGAAGTCATCCACAGCCTTCCTAAGGATATCAAGTTTGGGATGTCCAAATTGAAATTTACCCACCAGAGTAAATTTATAAGGCTCAGAGAGTTTAGCCATCTCCTCCTCAGTAAAGATCAGAGCCAGCTTGCCTGCCTTTTTGGTACAACGTTTGATGAACTCACATTCGGCCTTGCCTTCAATGGCATCATGGTAAATCTGGGGAAAAACTAGTTTATCTCCAAGAGTAGATCCCCCTTCTTTCCTGACTATAACTTCAGCAAAAGTTTGTCTTCCCACAAAGTTTGGGTCAGCCTTAGTTAACTCAAAGGCCATAACCCAATGTAACAGTAACCCACCAAATTCAAAAAAGGTCAAGCCCGGGAAGAAGAAAAAGTCTTCCCCAGCCAAGAAATGCAAAGAGAACTAGAAAGGAAGGCAAGAAAAATTGCACAGCCACCAAAAGGATCCTCAACCACCACCAGGAAGCTGCAGCCGCCAGCCAAACAATTACCCTGTCCATGGAAACCCTAGCAGAGCACCTTCAGCCGCCAACATCTTATGTAACTCAATTTTATATATATATATATATATATATATATATATATATATATATATTCGGAAAATATCATTTTTAATTTCAAAGATTTGAAATCAAGCAGATCTCATATAAATAATAGTTTAAATAATTTGGCACTTCACCACAAGACATGTATCTATTGCGAAGAATGGATACATTGCTTGAAGATGAGGCTTGATTAAATAAATTAAATAATTCATGACATCCCATTTATATTGACCGACAATTTTTCCTACCTAGTATGAAACAACTGGATAGGGTTAATGTTAATTTAGGGACTTTAAGTTTCCTATAAGCGCAAGGCCCTATAGTTAATTACATCTTAGATAACCGAAGTCACCTAAGAAAACTCTTGATAAAGATCAAGAAATATTTATGTTCATGACTTCCAAAAGGTAGGGTTCTTTAAGAAAATGTGATAATGGAAAATCTAATAGATAAATGGCTTAAGATTCGAACAATTATTGTAGGAGTCCAAAGAAAAAGAAGACTAGGGGAAAGACATAAATCCTAGAGGAATCATTGTGTCTTCCTAACTATTCTATGGTTTGGATTTGATTTAAGGTTATTATTTGATTTTCATCTTGTTAATTTTATTATTTAGAGCTTTCATTCACTTGATACCAATCATGTGAATAGCCGAGAAGATGGGAGGATTTATGTCATATCAGATGAAAACCTCAGAGCCTACGATGAGTTAGGGCTTATATCACACGAGGTGCAAATGCCTAAAGGGATAAGGTGAGTGTTTATGCCGCACCTGGCTAGCTACCTTGAAGTCCTATGGCTTGTTGTTTAGTTTTAAGGAGTTTTGCTGTTAATGATGACCATGCTGCCAAGTGTGCATGCTCCAAGCTCCTCGTCGTAGCAGGTTTAGTTTAAAGAAGTGTCAAATGAAGAGAAAATAGAAGTGTCGTGTTTTATAAATGTTTAAATTCGGGTGTCTTAGTGTCTTATTGAGGAATATTTAAGTTGATTGTAGTGACACCGGCTAGGATCCCACAGTTTCCTCATTCCGATACCACTATTTTCTTCAAATTCACTTAGTCCAGATGAATTTATTAAACTCAACAAAATGAGTTCCATACTTTATTTATACCGTGGGAGATCTCGTTAGCAGCCGTATGTTGCATCCTCTTAGGTATTCCCAATCATCTGATAGAACGTTTTAATTTAGTTATAATTTTATTTTTCTTTTGTTTGTGATTAAATTTTGAGTTGTCTTATATTTTTTATTGTTGTGTCGGTGAATTTGATTTTTGTTCTATTTTGAGCTTGAGTTTTGCTTTCAATTTTGTGGCTACCCTAAAAGTTTTAATTTTCATGTAGGGTGACATTGTTATTTAGCATGCAAGTTTATAAAGCACAGAAAAGGAAGTACAAAAAAGAAAGTACTGTAAACTTGTAAAAGGGTACCTGGCGAATCTTCTCGTTTCCTCACCTGAAACTTTAGTTCCTCCACCTAGCGAATCTTTCTTCAGTTCCTTTGGACTTATCATACTCACTAAATGATTCATCTATTTCATACCCTTATGCTCAATGGGCTAATGTTCTAAGTATCCCAAAAGGTGGGGGTAAATACCTCAGAATTATGTGAGAAAAGGCCTCTAGAGGCAAACTTGGCTCATTAAGAATTCTAAGCAATTTTTATGGGCTTGTAGTGTTTTAAATGTGTTTTGAAATTAGTTGTGTTTTCTTTTCTAAACTTCATTAGTCAAATTTCAATTAATCCTAACTCACTACTAAGCCTTTAAGATTTTAGTAGGTATATTTTGTGATTTTAGAAAAGTTAGGTTATATAATTATGACTATTGTCAAATTAATATATTTTCATTTAAACATCAAGTAGGGGTATTAGATTAATGGATTATTGACTTTCAAAGTTAACCCGTATTCTTAAAGATCATTTAATTTTAACTATCTTCCAAACCAATATAATTAAAGAAACCACAAGCTTATCTTTTAATATGACACACATGAGATTGGTTTCTACCATTTATTCCATTATGATTCAATCATTTCACAAAGCTTGTTAAGATCATTCATGGCCCATTTCCCTTTTTAATTAATCCTTAAAATTGATTAAAGAAAAATTCTTCAAAATTACAACTTTACCCCTAGGGCCTTAACACTCTATAATTAATCAAATTTAATTCAAATGACTTCAAAATTTTTATGCTACCCACTCATGGGTCAATTAAAGCATAAGAGGAGAAAATGTAATTTTTCATAATTTAATTTAATTTATATACTTATTTTTATGCAAAATAGGGATTTCAAAGAAAATTCAATGATTTAGTAAAAATAAAACATATGTCCCAAAGAAAATTGTTGGAGGTTCACATAGACCAGAGAATCACTTGGACCAAATTTCATAATTTTTTTTGAATTTAAATTTAATTATTATGATTATTTTAAGTTTTGGAGTATTAATTAAATATAAAATATTATTTAATTGGAAAAGTGTGTTTTATATTTTTCTTTAATCTCTCTGAGATCAGAGAACCCAGAGGACCAAATTTTATATCTTTGTGATTTATATTTTAATATTAAAATTATTTTAGGTGAGAAATCAAGGAAATTCCATTTTAGCCTTTAAAAAATAATTTTAACCCTTTAAATTTTAATATTAGTACTTAGATGGTTAGGAAAATTATTCTAATTATTCCTAAGTGATTAGGAGGAAATTTAGAACATTTCCATCAATTTTATTAATTTTATGAATTTTATTGATTTTTCATTATTTAAATATTAAAATAATGTTTAAAAAAGAAAAATTTATTTTAATTATAATTTTATATTTCAAGGCCTCCTCTCGATCTCGCAGAACTTGGACAAATTAGTTTGGTGACTTTTTGAAGTGTATTTTAATTATTAGAATTATTTTAATGCCAAAAGTGTTATTTAACTTAGAAAATTCATTTAAGTGTTTAAATTAACTCCAATTTAATTGAAAATTTTATGTTAAGTTTCTCTAACCTTAAATTACAAAGGAGAATGATTTTTAAGTTATTTTAATTTACAATTAATGCCATTGATTTTTATTTAGAATTTATGGTTTAAATACAATTAGGGTTATTGTTAATGCATTAAACCAAGTTTACATTTTTTCTATGTTCCTCTGGTCACAGTGAACCTACCAAAATTTACTTTAGATTTTCTTCATAAATATTTTAATTATTATAATTTTTGTAGTAAAGCAGACACCTATAACTTGAAAAATAGAGATCTTCTTATAGGGATCTCCCCAGACCTTGGAAAAATTAGGGAAGGTCCCCCATGACAGAAAGAACAAAAGTCCTAAATTTTAAGCCATAGTGAAATGTCCAGGCAAGTGGAGAATCAAAATAAGGAATAATATATTTAATTAATTAAAAAAATACACATCAAATGAACTTGAAACTAATTCCACATTATTCTCCTATATTCACTGAGTAAGAGTGTATTTTTATGATGTGTCTACACTAAGTTATGAATTTTCTAAGGGGAACTAATTTAAATAATTCAAATAATCACTATTTTTCTATTTATCTAGCGTAGCGCCACCTCATCCTCGGCAGCTCCGAAGCACTACGCGTATTCTCCCCATTTGGCGCCTCCTTCTTACTCAACAGCCATGCGACTACGCTTTATGTTAAGATATTATGTCCAGCGTAATCTTAACCCTTCATTTGATACACATCCGATCCAACGGCTCCTGGTCATCATCCATAACTGACTTAACCCATAAACCGTCCACACTAAAACCTTAAGATCTCAACCTAGACTCAACAAAATCACTTGGGGTTTGATCCTATGGACTCATATAGGTGAGACGAACCTATCTATATGAAAAATACACCATGAAATACAATATAAATATATGGAGAATCAAAATAGGCTTGGGATAAAGAGTGAGATCAAGACCTTTGTCTTAGAGGGAAAGTCTCAATCAGATGGTTGTAGCAGCTTCAATTGGTCCCAATGAACTTTCAGATGAAGCATCTTGCTCTGATGAAATGTCTAGACCCAAGTTTGACCAGGCCCGATTTTAGGTGTTGATCAAAGTCTGGTATGGAGGCTCTCTGTGATGGGGGTTTGCTGGCGAAACTTCTTCTTTCAGTGTGGGGATGGTGTGGGTACAATTAATTAGACTTTGGTGCTGTGTGGAGGTGTGGTGGAATGTGTCCTGGTTTCCGCTGAGAAAACAGTGGAGAAATTGGCTTTGGATAGTGGCAATCAGTGGCTAAGGGAGGTGGGCTTGCACTCACGAGGTCTCGAGGAAGCTCTAAAGGAAATTTGGTAGAGTTTTGTTAGAAAGTTTTTCAGCACCCTCTCTTAGCTATGAAGAGGTCCATTTATAGGCATGGCCATTGAGCTAAGTTAAGTGCTTGGCTATGTGTGGAATCAACTGCTTAGGTGGTAGGCAATAAAGCACAAGTGACCAATCAGGGTTGGACAACATGGGGGGTGAGTTTGGGTTCAAATGGGGAGGAGGTGTCTCTCAGCTTGGGCTCCTTTGGCAACTAGGCTAGCCGACCAGGCCAGGGGAGGTGGCCAGAAGTCAGTTGGTCAGGTGGGCAAGCCATCATGGTGAGGAGCTTAAGTGGTTAAGTGTTAATTACAAATCCTCCTTAGGTTTATCCATTTAAAGAAGGGGAACCCCTAATTTGGGAGACCCTTGGTCTATGGATCCACTAGAGTGGGCTAGGTGGATCTAGCTCAGTCCCTAGGGTCCCAAGACTGGTTATGCTGAGCTTGGTTTGGTCACATTTGGTTTAATTTGGCTACGTTGGGTCATGGGTTCAATTTGGGTCACTTGGGTTTACGCTTGGGTTAGGCTGGGTTTGATCTTGGGTTAGGTCCAATTGATGGTTCCAAATGGTGTGTATGATTACTATGAAGAGCTTAGAAAAGGATTGGAGTTATTTATAATTAATTAGGGAGGTGGATTTGGGGGAAATTTGAATATTTGGTCAATTATGGGACATTTGGGTTAGCATGGGTTAGGGTTAGGCTAGAATTGTGTCATGGCTCAATTGATGGTTTCAAATTGTCTATGGGGATGTTATAAAAAGTTTCTACCATTAATTGAGTGGAAATTTTAGGGTTAGGGAATTCAATTTGGTTGTTTTTGAACATGTGGTTAATTTGGGGTAAAACTGGAATTTTTGGGTTTGGTTGGATTTAGGTAAGGTTTGGGCTCAAATTGGGGGCAATTGATGGTTCAATTTTGTTTAGGGCGATGCCATGAAGAGTTTACAATTCAAAATTGGGGAAGTTGACTTGGCTATGGGGTTCAATTTGGGGAATTGGGCCGTAAGATCAAAATTGGGGCTTGTTGGTTTGGGTTGAAATTGAGCTTGCAATTGGGTTAATTTGGACTTCAATTTAGTTTCATTCAAAATTGGGGATGTTGAATTTTGGTTTAGAATAGAAAGTAGGCAAGATTGGGGTCAATTGGATGGACATTGGGGGTGATTTGCGAAATTAGGCCTTTAAGGGCAATTTGATGCTTTTGGTCAAATTGGACAGATTTTGTCAAATTGGGTCAATGTGGTGGTGCAAAATTGAAATTGGAAATATTTAGGGGGAATTTAGGAATTTTGTGTAATTTTTGAAGTTTTTAGGAATTTTGGGCTAGGAGTGGTAATTTTGGGGTTTTTGGGGGTATTTTGGGAATTTTGGTAAATTTGAGGTGTTTTAGGTATTTTGAGTGGAGGGGAATGTTTTAGGATGATTTTTGAGGGATTTTGGTAATTTTGGTTTATTTTGGGGAAATTTTGGGTTTTAGGGGAAATTTGGTCATTTGGTAGAGTTTAGGGCAAATGGGTCGAAAGTTTATATTTGTGGTAAAATTGAGGTTGAATGGGAAATGATAGCCCATTTAGGCCATGGACCAAGGGAATTCCCTATTTGGATTCTCCATGTAGTGGTTCTAACGAAACTCTATCTTGAGGCTATGAGCTTGGGGAAACCACCCACATGAGTTTCTAAAAGAGTAGGGGATCAATTGTGGTGAAGTTTGGTTTAGTGTTGTGAGGTAGTGCGTGAGAGTGTGATGTGTAAGTGTGTGTGAATCTCACTCAAAACACCCAAGGTAAGTCTGAAGGCTTGACCATCCTATAAGGAACTCCCCTTGAGCTTCCTAATGCTTGGTTTTATCCTCCTAAACATTTAGAGGTTAGACTTTAAGCATTTGAAAATTTCAAGCGAAGCAAAAAAGTATTTTGATTTTCTATGGGGTGAGGGTTCCATTGCTAGTCTTCTAAGATAGTCACCAAGAAAGTTCGATGACTAGACCCTAGGTTATTTTAAAGAAGGACTAGAACTCATGATCCACTGAAAATTTGATAACTTTTTACTATCCATTTCATATTTGTTTTTTATGATATTGCACTTTTAAGGAAGATATTTTTCATGATTTCATGCAGGTACAATGATTTTAGGCCTTTAGAGCAAAAGGAAGCAAAAAGGAAAAAATTTGGAACAAAAAGGGACAAAAGTGAATTTTATTGAATTAGCGCCGAACGACGCTATCACCAGTGCCAGACAACGCTATCACCAGCGCCGGATAGCACTGGACAGTGCCTATTTAATGCGCCAAATGGCGCTCCTACCAGCGCCGAACGACGTCATCCTGATTTTGAACTAGATTCAATGTATTTGGTCAGATTTTGAAGGGTTGCTTTAGAAAACTCTTGGGAATTAAATTTAGGCCGAATTTAAACACTTTTGGAGACAAGTTTAGAAAGGGGGGGGGGGGGTTGGGGGGGAAGAAGAGAAGAGAAGAGTTTAGAGTTTAGAGAGAGTTTCTTTCCATTTAGTGTAGGAAGTTAGGTTTTGTGTTTTCTCTTCTAAGGAGCGATAGAGGAGAGGGAAAGTGAGAGATTTCTTCTTTCTTACTATTCTAAAGAGAGAAGTGTGTGTTGTTGTGAAGAAAAAAGAGGAGTCAAAGGAATTCCTAGAGTTTCGCTAGGGGAAGAGTTTGAGATAAGTTGTCTTTATTTTACTTTGTTTGTATGATGTTGTTTTTATATATAAAATCCATGTTTTGTCATCTTTCTTCATGAGTTTTAAGTAGATTTCTTTGTCTTTCTCATTTTCAAGTGATGTGTTGATGTTGTGATATGGAAATGATGTGCCGAATTATTATGGAGAATTTGTGATGACCCTTTCACTTCGAACTTCATTTACTTTTTTATCTGGGCAATTTAATTGTTAATACTTGTTGGGAAACATATTTTTCGAAAGGATTATGAGTTCTACAATAAAAGTGAAGGTCACATTCAGTGTCCATGAATGAGAGACATAGTTCATGGGGATTGAGTGCAAAAAATAAGTGAAAAATACTTTGATGGGAGTAGAATTGAAAATTTCAGAGTGACAGATTGAAATCCTCAATTTGGACCTAATGTTTGGAAACTGAAGCGAGAGTTAGCCTTCAGGTGAATGGAAGTGGTAGCTTTGGAGTGAGAGCCAGTATCCTCCCAACCTAACCACAGATTTGGGGACTAAACTTAGGATTAGTCAATGTTCTTTATTGGCTGAAATATGGGTAAAGAATAGGAACACTCCTATTTGGCACAATACACTTGCATCACTGATCTATGTCACAATAATCATCACATTATGATTGGAAAGGAGGAAGACTCTTTCTTGCAACTGAACTTTGTTATAAATTTAGTGTTGTGTTAGTTTAACTTGCTAGAGTTTAGAACGAATTTTGGTAGAAATAGTAACTGTAACAGCTGTCTTATTTTAAGAATTAAAATTAATTGTAATTGTGCTATGATTCGATATGTGATTTCTGTGCTATGCCATAAAATTAAAGCCTCCCTGTAGGATCGATATTCCAGGACTCCACTAGAGATCTGTATTACTTAAGTGATACGTATACTTACGTTTAATTGTGTGACTCATTATAAAACTAAATCAATATATATATATATATATATATATATATATATATATATATATATATATATATACGAGTCATTAATTTTGGCAAATTTAAAAAGTCGCACCAATTTTTTGGCGCCGTTGCTGGGGAGGTAGGGTAAAAAAAGGGTAATTGTTAAAATTTACTTTTGTAGTATTTGAAATCTTATATTTGAATTGCAAGTCATAATTGTGTGTGTCTGTTTATTGTTAGTGTGCTTATTATGTTTTTATGCGTTGTATCAGATCTATAGGTTTAGTGCCTTACGATTCTGAATTAGAGCGTATTATTAGAAAAATTCAAAAATAATAAAAATAATCTGCCAATCCTCACAAGATGGCGAACAATTTAAACAATCAAAATGAAAATATAACAAGACCTATAAGAGATTATGCTAATCCAACAACAGATGAAATTCACCTAACTATCCAAAATCTTGATGTTGCTGCTAATTCATTTGAGCTTAAACCTGCTATTATCCAAATGGTACATAATAATCAATTTGGAGAAACACCTAATGAAGATCCTAACTTACATCTCGCTAGTTTTCTAGAACTGTGTGCTACTTTTAAATTTGATGGAGTGTCAAACGATGTTGTTAGGCTTAGACTTTTTCCTTTTTCACTAAGGGATAAATCTAAGGCATGGTTAAATTCGTTAGCACCTAGACCTATCAGAACATGGGGAGAGCTTTCACAAAAGTTTCTGTAAAAATATTTTCCTCCTTCTATGACTGCTAAGTTGAGCAATGAAATCACATCTTTTAGTCAGTTTGATAGAGAATCCATATATGAAGCTTGGGAAAGATTTAAAGAACTTCTGAGGAAATGTCCACGCCATGCTTTACCAGACTGGTTAATAATTCAAACCTTTTATAATGGATTAGTGGGATCTTTGAGATCGATTATCGATGCTGCTGCTGGTGGATCATTAATGTCAAAACCTTTTGATGAAGCATATTTGTTAATTGGAGAGATGGCTACAAATAATTTTCAGTGGCCCTCGGAGTGGGTAAATCCTAAGAGAGTAACCAGTATTCATGATTCTGATGTGATGAATATGATAGTCTCTCAAAATGCTGCACTTTCCAAGAAAATAGATCAATATGGAATGAATTATTCTTCAACACCCCCAGTGTTAGAAGAAAATTCATCAGGATAGATGGTAGACTCTCAAATGTCTTATGAAACCTTGAATGTCATAAATAATAAAGTCAATAATCCTTATTCGAATTATTATAATCCTAGTTGGAGGAATCACCCGAACTTCAACTGGAATAACACCAATGTTGTTGTTAACCCGCAATGGGGAAACAATCCTATGAATTCAGCTGGAAATCTAAACAACTAAGGAAATACCAATTGTAGACCTTCTTATCCACCTGGTTTTAATAGTAATCAACAAATTAAGGAAAATAAGTTGTCTACTGAATAAATGATTCTGAATATCGGTAATCAAATTCAAGCTCAAAATGTTGTAATGAAATAACATTGAGAATCAATTGGGACATATCTTTATTGCGCTTAATATTAGACCTTTCAGAAATCTTCCTAGCAATGTCTAGATTAATCCAAAAGATCAAAACAAAGAGCAAATTAAGGTTATTCAATTAAGGAGTGGTAAAGAATTGGAACCAAGAGTTCAAAAAGAAGTTGAAGTTAAAAGAGAGGATGTGAACATTTGAGAAAAGTTCTAATAAGATATATCTAGACGAATATCCCCTAGAACCAATGAAGACAACTGTTTGTCGGCATATTTTTAGGTTGTGTGTTTTATTTTAAAAAAGGGGGTCGCCTAACAGAAGTTGTCGGCGAATTTTAATTTAATTTAAATAAATAATTTTGAAAAGTAATATTTGACTTTGAAAATAATTTTAAATTTGAAGGTTTTAAGATATGAGATTAAACCGATTTCACATCCCAAATAGTTTATATAAACGAGCACCGCACCACAAACCGTGTATCTATCCCTAAGGATAGACACCATCGCTTGACGGTGGGGCTCGATTAAATAAACTAGAAGATTTGTGACATCCGTTTGGTCCGCGAACCAATTTTATAAGCCGACAAATTCCCACGCTTAATATGAAAGCATTAAACGGGGTTTATATTACCTGGGTTCTTTAAAATTCCCTATAAGGGCAAGCCCCTATAGTTAATTACATCTTAAGTGACGGGAATCACCTAAGAAAACTCTCGATAATAATCAATAATTCTGCTCTCAAGGATTTCAAAGTTTAAGTTTTCAAAGGATTGAAGTTTGGGATTTCAATAGGGAATGGATCAAATTTGGAACATTTTGTTTTGGGAGTCCAGAGGAAGAAAGGTAGGAGAAATCACAGATTCGAAGCGAACTTCGGTAATTTCCCGACTATCCTATTGTTTGGCTTGGATTTAGGAAAGTCCTAATGTTTGTTTAAATGTTTTGATCTTGTCAATTTTAATTAATTAGGACTTATATTTATATGATAGAATCATACAAATAGCCTCGAAGATGTGAGGGTTTATGTCGTATCGGACGACAACCTCGGAATCCTAAGACCGGTTAGGGCTTAATTTGCAATGCAAATGCCTAACGAAGAGTTGAGGATTTATGTTGCACTAGGCAAACTACCTCGAAGTCCTATGGCTTTGTTGTTTAATTCTAGGAAAGTTTTCTGAAGTAGACTCGGGTTTCTGCTGATGACGATGGCCGTGCTTGCCCACCATGCTCCGAGCTCCTTGTTGTTGCAGAGGTTTAGTTTTAGAAATCATAAATCGGGGATGAGAAAAGTGTTTTGGTTTAGAGAAAATCTTAATTTCCGAGTGTTTTTTATGTTTTAATTAAAACAAATCTTAAAGTTGATTATAACGACACCGGTTAAGATCCCACGGTTCCATCCTTCCGGCATCATTATTTTTATCGGATTCACTTAGTCCGGATGAATTTGCTAAACTCAACCGAATGAGTTCCACACTTTCATTTAGACCGTGGGAAATCCCGTTAGCAACACGTAGGTTACATCATCCGAGGTATTCCCGATCATCCAACAGGACGTTTTAATTTAATTGTAATTGTAGTTTTGTGTTCTGTTTGTGATTAAATTTTGAGTTGTTTTATATTTTGAAATGTTGTGGCGGTGAATTTTATCTTTCAATGACTTTTAACTTAGTTTTGGTTTCGGTTTAGGGACTATCCTAACGGTGTGGGTTTTCATGCAACGAGTTGTTTATCATGCAAGAAAAGCAAGTGCAATGCGATTAAATAAATTGCAATAATGTAAATTGCAAGAAAGTAAATTGCAATAAAATAAAAGCGTACCTGGAGGGTCTTCCCGTCATCCCAAGCTGCACTTAAAACACAATTAGAATATTTAAGCAAGTTCCTAGGTAAAGCTAAGGAAGGGTTATGGTTTTCTACCAAATTCCTAATCCTATAGCTAGTCATCTCCTATGACGTCTAGGTTCCTTGTGTTTTGGTTTAAGGACGATTTTCTTCATCAAAGAACAATTAAGTCCAATTGTTCTTATAAATGTCCTATCATATTGAGGAAGTGCTTAAGAATAATCTTAAACATCTTTTCAATATTTCTAGGATTGTTTTAAGTCCAAATGGGTTTAATTATACAAATGAATTAATCGTCCGAGAATTCAAGTTTTGTTGTTATCTTACTCGGTGAACTAGGACATTTGAATATCCTATAAGTGAAGTAACATTTCATTTAATGTTCGTTTAGGAGTTATAATAACCAAAGCTTTCGAGGGTAAATTGGTATTCAAATGATTTGATTTAAGTTAATGGGTTTAAATTTGGAATAGTGTTCAAGTTGCTTTATATTTAATTTCTTTCTGTTTTAGGTGATGTTATTTAATTCAATTTAATTTAATTTAATTTAATTTAATTCAATTCAATTTAGTTTGGTTTGATGTTACATTAAATTAATTTGATTTGATTTAATTTTAATTTAATTTGAATTAATTTAATTTAATTTAATTTAATTTAATTTTATTTAATTTTATTTAATTTAATTTAATTTAATTTAATTTGTTTATTTAATTTAATTTAATTCATTTAATTTGATTTAATTTAGTTTAATTTAATTTGATTTTATTTATTTAATTTAATTTAATTTAATTTAAGTTATTTAATTTAATTTAATTTGTTTATTTAATTTAATTTAATTTAATTTAATCTTTAATTTAATTTTTAATTTAATTCAACTTTTAATTTCAATTTAATTTAATTTAATTTAATTTAATTTAATTTACTTAATTTAATTTAATTTTTAATTTAATTTTATTTTTAATTTAATTGAAATTTTTAAAAGAGTTTAATAATTTAATTTTAGTTTAATGATTAAGTCTTTTAATGTATTGAATTTGAGTTATCATTTTAATTAAGAATTGAATATTAATGAGATAATTAATTTAGGGATTTTTAAATTAAAGAATAAATCTCTTCCTAATAATATCCCTATTTTAATAATTCCAATTTTATTATTCTTCCAAATTTAATCAATTATTTAATTAAAGTTTAATCATTTTAAATTGCTTAATGGGTTTCTACCCTTTAATTATTTAAATTTCAATCATCCAAATCAAATTAGGATCAAAGATTGTACTTGCTAATTTTTTATTAAACCTAAAGTTTTAATTAAGGATTAAGATTTTTAATTACCATTTTACCCTTTAAGCTTAATAATTTCATAACTCACTAAATTGAACTCAAATGAACTTGAAATTTTTATGTGACTTCACTCATATGTCAATAAAGACATGAGAGGAGAAAATGTGATTTTTTCTGTATTTAATTTATTTATATAATTATTTTTGGTAGTAAATAGAGATTTCCAAGGAAAATTTAATAACATGACCAAGGGAAAGTTTCTGTCCTTAAGAAAATTAGGGGACATTCCTAATGACTAGAGGACCACTTGGACCAATTTTGGTTATTTTTTGAATTATATTATTTTTATTATAATTATTTTAAGTTTTGGAGTTTTAATTAATTTAAAAATAAAATAAATGTTGAAAAATGAATTTTATATTTTTCAAAAATCTCTCTGATATCAAGGAAATCATAGA
Organism: Papilionanthe hookeriana x Papilionanthe teres; assembly: GCA_022702705.1. NCBI lineage: Eukaryota > Viridiplantae > Streptophyta > Magnoliopsida > Asparagales > Orchidaceae > Papilionanthe > Papilionanthe hookeriana x Papilionanthe teres. The sequence continues at coordinate 56,632,595 of CM040435.1, forward strand.
AGCAAATTTTGTAATTTTCTGATTTTTCTATGATTTATTATAATTATTTTAATGAAAAAGCTAGAAAATATATTTTTTTTTAATTTTAAAATTACCTTAAAGCTTTAAAATTTAATATCTCACTAAATAGACCTAAGAAAAATATGGGGTTTGTTCCTAAGTGATTAAAATTCAAAATTTGACATTTTGGTGAATTTTATTATTTTTGTGATTTTTATTATTTTTTAATTATTAAAAATATTAAAATAATATTAAAAATCAACTTTTTAGAAAATTGAAATTTTAATTTTCTTAGATTCCCCTAATATCAGAGAGGCTCCAAAACTAATTTGGTGAATTTTTGAAAGGTATTTTGAAAGTTATGAATTTTTAAAGTTTAAAATGACTAAGTGGCTTAATCAACCCAATTAGTGGGGCTAACCAAGTCCAATTGACCTCAAATTTTTATGGTAGGTTCCTCTGATCCTAAAGTTCAGTGGAGAATTGATTTTAAGTCAATTTGATGTATGGTTAGCTCTAAATGGGTTTGATTTAGATGGAATGGGGGAGGAGCTAATTTTGAGTCTAAATGGGTCAACCCACCCATTTGGGCTTGGTGCACCCCTCAAGGTGGCTTTGGATGCTGTGGGGGATCAAAGGGATCAGCTGGTTTGGCATGGAGAAGTCTCCATCCAAATATATTTGGATTAAATTTAAGTTTAGTGTGAAACATGATTAAGGCTAATGAGCTTTAGGGATTAAGGAAAGCCCTCCCTCTTCTTACCCAATATGGCATGGTGGAGTGTCCAAAGCTCTCATGGCTCACATGTGGCTCATGCATGGCTTCATGGCTCACCTTTGGCTTGGCAAAACGTTTGGTCAATTTCATGAAAATGGATTTTAGGAATTTTTGGTAATTTGATGGAAATTTGTATGAAACTTGATTTGGAATTATTTGATGATGAATTTAGGACTTAGGTAATGGCTTTAATTAAGTGGATGGCAAATGGAGATGTCATGTGGGCTTTAGGGTAGATTTTAAGCCTTTTGAAATGGTTTTAGATGGGCTTTTAAGATGGTTTAGGAAAGTGGGTTTTTGGATTTTAAAATGGATTTTGGGATGAAATTTTGTAAAGAAGTTGGGCTAAATAATTGTTGGGTTTAGCTCATGGATGTATCATGAGTGACTTGAAGCAAATTGGGAGTGATTTGGGTTTGAATTGGGTTGAATTTGGGCTCTTTTGGTGAATGGGCCAATATAGGTCCAAGTGGGCCAAGTTGGGCCAATGTTGGGCTAGGGATGAAATTGATGTAAAATAAATGTTGATAAATGTTTATGGGAGTGTTTCAAAGAGGTTTTACCTTTGGTTGGGCTTTGATTTTGGGGTTTGGGCCCATTTGGGTTAGGTTTGAGTTTAGGTCAAAATTGGGCCTTTTAGCTTTGGGTTGAATTTGAGTGGGGTTTGGGTCTAAATTTTGGGCAAATCATGTTAGTGTTTTATTTGTGGGAATGTTAAGGAAGATTTAGAAAAGGTTTGGGGTTAATTGGAGTTGAATTGGGTGAGTTTGGGTTAGGTTTGGGTCATGGGTCCAAATTGGGCTTTAAGGCCAAAAGTGAAATTGGATCCAAATGTCAATCAAATTGGACTTGGATTTGGTCTAGATTGGTGTTGGGAATGTCGAATTGAAGTTTAGAACTGAATTGGACCAGAATTTGGGTCAATTGGGTAGGTTTGGTTTGACATTGGGTTCACTTTGGGTTAAAATGGGTCAAATTGGGAGTTTTGACAAAAGTAGGGTAAATTGACAAAATTGGCCCATGGTGTAGTTGGACAAAATGAAATTGGGAATATTTGGGATTTTCTGGAATTTTCTGGGAATTTTCTGAATTTTTGGATTTTTGGGTCAAGAGGGGTATTTTGGGTATTTGGAGGGTATTGGGAGGTTTTCTTGGAATTTATGGTATTTTTGGGTATGGATGATCAATTTGAGTAATGTGGAAATGTTTAAGATCAATTTTGAGGAATTTTGGGTGAGTTAGGAAATTTTGAAAAATTTGGGTAATTTCAAGGGTTTTGGGTAGGCTAAGCGGGTGTAGGGTCCTGGGGTCAAAAATTGAAAATTTGGGAAATTGAAGATTGGGTGGATGTAAGTGGAGTGAAATCATTTTGGTTGAGCCATGAAGCCATATCAAGCCCACATGAGCCATGAAGGGACCCATTTGAGGCATTCACTATGTTGTTCCTAACCTCTTAGCCGAGGGCTTAGGGGTTAAGGACCATCCATGTGAATCACCTACATGAGTCAGGAGGTCAAGTTAGGTATGGGTGTGTGAAAGTGTAGTGTATAGGTGTAGTGTGTGTGTAAGTCGGCCCCTTCACTAGACCGAGGCCACCGGGGCGATCCTAAGGCCAAAGAGTCCTATAGGAACTCATCCTTAAACTTCCACATTTGATTTCAACACTCTAGGTGATTAGGGGTCTATAGTCAAGTTTGTGGAGTTTGCGGGGAGTTAAGAAGTGGTTTGAATTTCTAAAAGGTGGGTCCCAATTCTAGTCCTCTAAGATAGTCAAAGGAAAAGCCTAAGGCTAGATCCTAAGTACTAAAGAGAATAAGAGAAGACCTCATCAAAAATGAGGTCAACAAATGGACCCCCAATAGGTGTGGTGAGCTGACGGAGCACACCACGCGTATTGGCGTTGACCGAAGCGATCAACAAAACCAACACAGATGTCCAAGTGACGAACTTAGGACGAAGTAGAAGAGTTTCGTCGGGGAGTAGCAAGTATATCTGCGAAACCCGAGATTCCCGAACTCTCGCTAGGGAAAGGAAAAGGAGGTGAATCCCAAATCACATGATGCGGGGAATTTCGATTTAGATTTTATTTTGTTTCAATTTAAGTTTTGATGTGTGAGCTTAGATTTTAGTTTGGAGTTTTAATTTAGATTGAAGTTTTGTCAAAATTAATTTGAAGGGATTTGATTTGAAATGAAAATTAGAATTCTGAGGTTTTAGATGTAACATCTTTAACCTCGAAAAAAAATTGAATTGATCGGATTGAATCATTGCAATGAGGAGAGATCTCAGAGCAATGCGGTATTGGATGTAAAATCCTCGACCCAAAAAGTTTGATTTTGATGTATTTCATCGCAATAGGGAAAGAATCCTAAAGCAATGCAGTCTCGGATGTAAAATCCTCAACCCAAAAGTTTGATTTTGATGTATTTCAGTGCAATAGGGAAAGACTCCTAAAGTAGTGCGATCTTGGATGTAAAATCCTCGACCCAAAAATTTGATTTTGATGTATTTCGAGTGCAATAGGGAAAGAATCCTAAAGCGATGCGGTCTTGGATGTAAAATCCTCGACCCAAAAGTTTGAATTTGATGTATTTCGGTGCAATAGGGAAAGAATCCTAAAGCGAGTGCGGTCTTGGATGTAAAATCCTTGACCCAAAAGTTTGAATTTGATGTATTTCGAGTGCAATAGGGAAAGAATCCTAAAGCAGTGCGATCTTGGATGTAAAATCCTCGACCCAAAAAGTTTGAATTTGATGTATTTCAGTGCAATAGGGAAAGAATCCTAAAGCGAGTGCGAGTCTTGGATGTAAAATCCTCGAACCAAAAAGTTTGAATTTGATGTATTTCGAGTGCAATAGGGAAAGAATCCTAAAGCGAGTGCGGTCTTGGATGTAAAATCCTCGACCCAAAAAATTTGATTTTGATGTATTTCAGTGCAATAGGGAAAGAATCCTAAAGCAGTGCAGTCTTGGATGTAAAACCCTCGACCCAAAAAAAATTTGATTTTGATGTATTTCAGTGCAATAGGGAAAGAATCCTAAAGCGATGCGGTCTTGGATGTAAAACCCTCGACCCAAAAGTTTGAATTTGATGTATTTCGAGTGCGATAGGGAAAGAATCCTAAAGCGATGCGGTCTTAGATGTAAAATCCTCGACCCAAAAAATTTGAATTTGATGTATTTCGAGTGCAATAGGGAAAGAATCCTAAAGCGATGCGAGTCTTGGATGTAAAATCCTCGACCCAAAAAGTTTGAATTTGATGTATTTCAAGTGCGATAGGGAAAGAATCCTAAAGCGGTGCGATCTTGGATGTAAAATCCTCGACCCAAAAAATTTAATTTTGATGTATTTCGGTGCAATAGGGAAAGAATCCTAAAGCGATGCAGATCTTGGATGTAAAACCCTCGACCCAAAAAAATTTGATTTTGATGTATTTCGGTGCAATAGGGAAAGAATCCTGAAGCGATGCGATCTTGGATGTAAAACCCTCGACCCAAAAGTTTGAATTTGATGTATTTCAGTGCAATAGGGAAAGAATCCTAAAGCAGTGCAGTCTTGGATGTAAAATCCTCGACCCAAAAAGTTTGATTTTTTATTGAGATTTGATTTGAGATCTGGAAGATCGAATTCGAAATTTGATCGAGATTGGATTTGAAATTTGATTGAAAATTGAAATCTGGAAAGATTGAATTTGAGATCTGGAAGGATGAGTTTGAACTCGATTGAAATTTGATTTAAGATTTGATTTAAAATTTGGAAGATCAAATTTGAAATTTGATCGAGATTGGATTTAAAATTTGATTGAAATTTGATTTGAAATTTGGAAAGATCAAATTTGAAATTTGATCGAGAGTGGATTTGGAATTTGATTGAGAATTTGATTTGTAATTTGATTTAACATTTATGTTGATTTTGTTTATCTTCTAATGATTCAAATTTTATTTTATCGTTTATTTAATGTTCATGTGAATTTGGTGTTCGTCATTTTTTAAGATTTTTAAGGAAAGTTTTCTTTTATTCTTTTTTTTCTTTTATCTGTTCTTTGTTCGAAGTTCATTTAACTTTAATGGCGTTTCCAGATCAATTTGCACAAAAGAGGTGAAGGCGAAAAATGTGACATGGTCACTTTCATTCCAATCATGTTGAAGATACATCATACAACTCGATCTGGAATACATCTCGTACAATCCATGTAGACTCAAAACGGACTATGTATGATCTTTGTTGATCCATCCAAAGAAGCATCTGTCAAAAATCCATGTCTGAATAGTGGGGTACATGGTCAATAACATCACCTTCCAAGCCATCCTTGGCAAGGATGTCGTATGGATGTACATTGGAGGTGTGATATTTCCCATGTAACTCACAGCTCGTAAGGCCGGAGGTTCTCTAGCTCTGGGTCTGGCTGGAAATGGTAAGGTGTCTTCCTGTCATCCATTCTCCTGAAAGTAACAGAGATCCGCTTCACTGGTACTCCTGGTATGCAATGCTTAGCGATATCTGCCCCGTTGCCCTTCAGTATCATGACGGAACCTACCGGTAAAGGTATCTTCACTGGCCCTCGGAACTCACCCGGGCCTGCTATCCGGAGGTCAGATCCGAACATGATGTTACACTCATTCAGGAAAGAGACTGTGCAGAAAGGTCTGACAAAGTCGTGGTGATCTATGTGTGGGGGTATGCGGTCACCCTGTTTGTAGATGTTGATAATGCAGCTATTGGGTATGCAATCTGCTGGCGTACCCTCCATGTTATCAATCTCTTTACCATTCTCTTGATGACTAATGGCATCGAATCTACTTACCCATGACGGAGTATTCCGGTGGGTTTCCCTTCTCGTCTTCACAGAAGTTGTAGTAGCATCCGCATTGTATTGTGATTCTTCCCTTCCCCGGCATCCATCTCCGGGGTTACGAGTAGGTATTTTCCCTTAGGCGGCCTCGCTCGGCCCATTCTTTTCAAATCCCGGATACAATCCACGATTTTCTGTTGTTCATACTCTGAGAATACGTCGGTATGTAGCTCGAGGCCCTCTAGTATATTGATTCTTCTACCTTTAATTCTCTCGAAGTATTCAAAGGTTTTCTTTTCAACATTATGCATTCTCTCCAACTCGTATTCCGGAATGATCTGCAGATGGCGAGGCCTTGTGACATATTGTGGGATATACAGTTCAATCCCTTCACGTTCTCCCGCATACCTCGGCTCCTCGGGGATGATGCCTGTCGGGACATCCCCCGGGGTTGCTTCTGCAATAAGTTCATGCATTACTGGTGGTTCTATCCGGTGGCGTAGTAGCCTTCTTTCTTCTGGTCTTTGTGAGATTTCCCTGGTTGTTTCTGTTATCCTAGGAGCTGGCCTCCTTTCTTTAGGTTCCTGGTGAACCGGTGTCCTTGAAGTGTACGTACTGGCGGTAGTAACTGTCTCGTTGCGCTGGTCCGCAGCTAGTTTTGTTAACATCTTACGGATACGGCGATTCTTATTTCTTCGTTGCTTTGCTGTGAGAGTAGCTCTCCGCACTTCTTGAATCTCTGTTGGCGCGGCGCTGACAAGCCTGAATTCTGCTGTAGCGACTACAGACTTTATTTTCTTGTCTTCTTCAGTATTTGCCTTTCTTTTCTTGCTGCTGGATTGGTGGCTTGGGCCACCCACTTTCATCACTGTCTGCCCGGGCAGTTCTTCTCGGTCAACTGGGACCCAGTCACTTTCCTCGTACTGTAGGCCTGCTGGTGCGAAATCCGAGTCAATCTCGATTATCGCTCCATCTTTCACCCTCTTTTCATCGAGTGCAAGGCTTACGCCATTCTTAAAGTTCAGGACCAACCGCCCGTTCGACATTTCCCTGCGAAAAGACAAGGAAAAGGATCAGGGGCTGTACTAAGAATAAGAACATTAAGAAAATGTTAATTAAAGACATTCTTTTTATTATATTATTTTTTGTATTTTTCAAATTTAACAGGAATGAAGTAGGATAAGATCAGGGAAGAGATTTTGATTTGGAAAAGAAAACAAGGAAAACTTAATTATCATGATTTTATTTATTTTAGCACATTTTATTATTTTTTTTGGGTTCGGACCCAATCATAAGTAATTACTTCACCCGTGTTTCTTAGGGATGAAGAATTCACTCCTTCGAAACATCAGGTGGCGTAATACTTTTTCAAGTATCGTCCATTGATCGGAAGCATATGTCGTTCTCCACGGCAATTCACTAACCGGTAGGAACCTCCCGAGTATACTTGCTTCGACCACAAACGGTCCTTCCCAAGTGGGTTCAAATTTTCCTCCTATCTTGCGGTGTGCAAGGATAGGTCTCTTGAGAACGAGAACTAAGTCACCAATTTTGAAGGTTCTTGGCGGACCAATTTGTCATGAGCTTGAACCATCTTAGCTTGGTATAGTTCTAAATTCCGTTGCTGCCGCAAGTCTTTTCCCTTCCAAGCTTTCTAATTCTTCGAGTCGTAATTTGGCTTTCTCTTCGTCGTGATCTTATTCGCAACCGCAATTCCGAGTGAAGGAAGCTGAACCTCTAAAGGTAACACTCGCCTCGGACCCATACACCGGAGCGTAAGGTGTAGCTTGAGTAGGAGTTCTGAAGGTTGTCCGGTAGGCCCATAAGGCTTCTAACAACTTCTCGTGCCAATTCCTCTTATTATCGTCCAAAATTTTCTTTAAGATTTGAACGAGAGTTTTATTAAAAGGCTCAGCGAGGCCGTTTGCTCTTGGGTAGTAAATTGTTAAGTATCGCCAGTCGATTCCGTGTCTCCTGACAAAATTGTTGATTTGTGTGCTTCGAATGCCGATCCATTATCCGAGATGATCTCGCGCGGCACTCCGAAACGGTAGACAACTTGGTTCTTGAAAACCGTAGCACGTGGTGTGCTTTCACTTCTCTAAGTGGAACTCGCCCGCCCACTTGGAAAAGTAATCTGTAGCCGCAAGAATGAAACAATGTCCTTTTGAAGATGGTGGTTCTATTGGACCCACTATATCTGTGCCCCAACATTCAAATGGCCACGACGCAATTGTCGGGTGCAGCACATTTGGAGGTTGGTGTAGAACCACTCCGTGCACTTGGCATTGATGACAGCTCTCGGCGATCTTCATGCAGTCGGTCATCATCGAGGGCCAGTAGTACCCTAGTCTTTTAATTTTCATTTTCATCTTTGGACCCGACTGGTGAGCGCCACGAGTCCCGAATGCACCTCCTTAACAATTTCACGGGCCTCGGACCCGCTTAGGCACCTTAGCCACATTTGATCAAAAGACCTTCCGTACAATGTGTTGTTTATTAATGCGTAAGACGAAGTTCTTTTCTTGATCCGATGGGCTAGCGACCTATCGTCCGGTAGCTTTCTTGTTTACGAGTAGTCCATCAATGGCCGTCGCCAATCTTCCGTGTTTTCTCGTCACTCGCCGCAACCGATTCTTTTTCTTTTTCGATTTGTGTATTGTGTCTATGTCGAGCCGTGATAGGACCCGACGTCCATGAACCGACACCTCTACCGATTCATCTTGTAAACGAGCAAATTCTTTTGCAAGACGGGCTAAAGCATCGACTAAAGCATTTTCTTTTCGGGAATTTTGTAGATCGTTACATTTGGAATCCGTTCCAACAAATTCGTATGGCATACTCGGAAGTATTGTTCGAGTCTTGGCTTTAAAATTCCGTATTGTCCGGCGATCCGTTGAATGATTAATCGCGAATCCCCGTAGATGTTGATGTCTGTTATCCCCATTTGAATAGTTAATTCCAGTCCCGTTATGAGGGCTTTGTATTCTGCTTCGTTGTTTGTACACGGCTCTGTCAAGTGGTAGGAGTATCTTAACATCCCCCGCTCCGGTGTTATAAAAATTAGCCCGATTCCTGCCTTACCGGGCACTATCACTTGCGATTCTTCGTCTTTGAGTGCCGAAGATGCTCCGTCGAAATACAATTCCCAACGTCGATCATCAAGGTCTTCTAGATTCATTATTTGTTCATCCGGCGGATCGTCATTGACGGGAGATTCGGCCGCAAAGGGTGTGCTCTGCGAGGAAGTCTGCTAAGACTTGTCCCTTTACGGCACGCGGAGGCACGAAAGTTATATCGAATTGCAATAATATCATTGACCATCCGGCAAGTCCGCTCCGAAAGTGTTGGACGAGTCATCAAGTATTGCAACGGATTAAATTTCGAGATCAGGTTGACCTTATGAGAAAGCATGTAGTGCCTGAGCTTTTGAGCGGTGAAGATCAGGGCCAAACAATGCTTTTCAATTGAGGGATACCTTACTTCCGTCGGAAGTAAACGACGGCTTAAGTAGTAAAGAGCGTTTTCTTTACCCTCATCATTGACCTGGGTTAACAGGGCTCCGAGAGAGTCGTCTAAAGCCGCGGTGTAAAGTATCAGCTGTCTACCTGAGACTGGGGCTGCTAAGACAGGAGGTGTCATTAAATATTGTTTAATTTCCTCGAAGTCCTTCGGCATTTCTCTTCCCAAATAAATTTGGCGTCCTTTTTAACTAGTGCCGAGAAAGGCCGACACCTACTCGACGAGTTTGAGATAAAGCGTCGAAGATATGCCGCCTTCCTTGAAAAGATCGTAGTTGTTTTAAGGTTTTGGGAGGCGGCATTTCTAAGATAGCCTTTAATCTTTTCCGGGTCGATTTCAATTCCACGATGTCGGACAACGAATCCTAAGAATTTCCGGAGGTGACGCCGAAGGCGCATTTTAAGGGATTCATCTTAAGGTTAAATTGTCTTAATCGTTCGAAAACAATTCTCAAATCATACGAGTGGTTGTCCTTTACTTTGCTTTTGATGACCACATCGTCCACGTAGCATTCGACTTGATTGTGGATGAGATCATCAAAAATTCTTGTCATTGCTCTTTGGTAGGTTGCTCCTGCGTTCTTCGATCCGAATGGTATCACTCGTGTAGCAAAATACTCCGATCGGCGTTCGAATGTTGTAAGCTTTTCATCTTCTGGAGCCATTTTTATCTCGGTTGTATCTCGAAGATCCATCCATGAATGAGAATATTTCATGTGTTGAAGCAATGTCGATCATTAATTCCGGGATCGGTAGAGGGAATTCATCCTTTGGACATGCCTTGTTTAAATCTCTCGAAGTCCACACGATTCCGATCCGACCATTCTTCTTTCGATCGGCACCACATTGGCTAACCAAGTCGGGTATTGTTCTTCACGGACAAATTTAGCGTCTATTAGTTTTTTAACTTCGGCTATGACTTGTTGTTCGATTTCTAGACGCATTCTTCTCGGGACCTTGTCCGACCGGAACGAAGTAGGATCCACTCCTAGCTTATGGACTGCGACCTCCGGAGCTAATCCCGGCATCTCATCGTAGCTCCAAGCAAAACGAGTCTTTAAATTCCATTAATAACTTGATTATTTCTTCGGAGTCTTCTTTGTTGAGTAAGGAGCTAACAAAGGTAGGTCTAGGCTCTTCGCTAGTACCTAAGTTAACTTCCGTCAACTCATCTATTGTAGATTTAATTTCTTCTTCGAATTCTGGTGGAGCGTCTCCAATTTGTAAATCTTCGAGTTCGTCTGTAGTTTCCATGCAGTTTTCATTGGACTTGCAAGTGACAACCAAGCCAAATTCAGTATCGTCAACTGATCCTATTGTGCCGAATCCGAGTCCATACTTTGAATTGGGAGGACGACCGGAGTTATTCCATAAATTTTTAAAATGTTGAGATTGACCTTTTGTCCATTGTCGAGGTAAGAAACCACGTTGAATTAAATTTTGAACACAGGGAGAGTACCACTCAAAAGGTAATTCCATTAATTCTGATGAAGTGACATCTTCGAATTGTACATGATTTTCAGTTTTGGAGGAAGAAGCACCACGGTAGAATTTGATTGGCCTTGCACCGTCGTTACGTACCTCTTTGACCACCATACCCTCGATCTTGTTAGAATGGATCGGGGTTAGGGTCATAGTATGTACGTAGTGGTTAATCTTCTCGTACATTGATTTGTATTCTTCGTTCTTCTCATCTTCGAGAGAGATCTTGAATTGCGGCTTCTTCGACTTATTGTCGCTCGCTTCTTGTTTGATTTCTTTTTCTTCTTCCGAACTATCTTCCCAATCAACATTGATGGCTGGTTTCCTCTCGTCCAACTCGTCCTAGCGTCTCTACCACGACCTCGTCCCCGGCCTCGACCTCGGATGCGAGTTGTGGAGAAACCTTCACCATCTCGCCGAAAGGGAGTGGTGAGTGATCTGTTGGACTAGAACTTCGTGTTCTTCGTTGTCCCGAACTTTCTTTGCTTCATTTGTTACGGTATATCCGGAGAAGATTGTTTTTTTGGCGGTGCATAATAAGCCGCGTCTTCATGGATTCTAATCTCATGTACGGAGAATGGTTGTAAGTCACCTTTGATGCACTCGTTCCCCTCCATCGTAGTATTTGATGCACTCGATGTAGAGATGATGGTACCATCCTCGTTTTCATGTATCCATGGTCGACCCAGCAGAGCGTTGAACGATGTTTCTGAATCGATTATGTGAAATTTTGCGGTTGTCTTTGCTAAGTCACCGGTCTTCATTAGTAGCGTTATTGACCCGAGGGCTCTTTCTCCTTTCTAGTTGAATCCTCTTAATAACATTTTGTCGGCCTCGAGCTCACGAGCATCAATTTCCAAATATGCTAGTGTTTGAAGACTCATTATATTGATTGATGCTCCTGGATCCACCAATACTCTGGAGAGCGTAAACTTCCCAATTGTAACTGAAATGTACAACTGGTCGGTCGTGATCTCGTTGTCCCAAGTAGTAGGTCATTGTCCGTGAAGGTAACACCTCGTCGTTCCTTTAGCGAACAAACCTCATCTAAGGAATCTCCAGCCATTTGAGCTAAGCAAATTTCCGGATCAAGTAAGGCTTTGATCGAGCTTCTCTCATCTCCTTTGATAAGATGAGAGCATCGTAAATGTTCGGCTTGGCCGGTAGTTTCCTAAGATGGGCTAGTACGTTGTAGTCCACTTTATTTTCATGCGTCTCGACTTCTTCTCGATCGGGTATTTCTTCTACTGGGTTGGTTCTTCTTGAACAACCACTCGCTTTCCTTTGTCTTTCGGACCCATTCTCGGAGGTAGAACTCTTCCACTTCTTAAGTTGACTTCGTAATTTCTTCGAATTTAGTGTTGAGTTTGCCGGTGTCTCCTCCCGAATCGGAATGACAGGCTCTTCCGGATTATCTTCGGAATCCGAAGGCTCTAACTCTATCGCGACCGGAGCTCCTCGAAACTCACGGATAGATTCGTTGCTTCGTTGAACTCTCGTAGCCTCCTTAATGGATGTCTTCTTCGTTATTTTGATCGTCGAGATCGTGTATGATTTGAGAATTGTCGTTGGTATCGAAATCGATGTCCGGATTGTCGCTAGTTACGTAATCGTTAGAAACAATCAAAACGTAGCCAACGCCATCACCCTTATCATTATATGATCCCACCGAAGTGAGCGAGATAATCATACAAAATCGGAGGTTCGAGCGATTTTTCCCCCGAATCGGAAACAACTATCCTAGGATAAGCAACCCCTAGTCTAGCCTTAGGAGCCTCGGTCCTCTCTTCTTCGTCAATTTTCTTCTTCTCTTCAATCGCCTCCCGTCGAGGTGGTTCTTCTATCGCAAGTGATAGTACCGGCTTAACGAGTCTCGAACTCCGAATCGAAGCTCGCACCGAGGCGGTTCGGATGTCGTCCAAAATCTTCTTCGAAGACCTTGTCCGAGCGGTGGTCCATCCATCGTCGGCTGCATAGGGATCTATCGGAATGACGGGATCGCTTGAGATAACATCGACGGAACCTCCTTTCGGGGTTCCTTCATGTACTCCTTCGGGATTGTTATATTTCCTTTCCGAAGGTTGTCGTTGAGCCAACTTTTAAAGGTAATGCAATCTTCTATTTTATGCCCAAGCATCCGGTGGTAGGGGCAAAAGTTGGGATCACCTTTCTTGTTGACTTCCTCTCGGTCTTTTAGGCTCGGCAACTCGGAAATCTGGAGTCTTCATCGACTACGTAACATTTTCGGCATCGCTTCATTCTTGAATGGATATTCCCTGCTCAGAAGTTCCCTTAATGTACGTTGCGGACGAGGCGATTGTTCATACTGTGGAGATGACTGATAGCTGGGCCGAGGTTGTTGATAATTCTGTTGTGGTTGTTGCGACCGTTCTGGTGATATTTGCATCGGTTGCTTGCCTTTGTCAACTGCTGCAACGATCCCGGATTTCTTTTCGAAGGTCTTCACCGGCTTCTGCTTGTCCATCTTGTAGGCGAAACTTAATTGCTTCGCCTCTTCTTGCAAGCTCCCGGCCTTGCTTAACAACTTCTCGAAAGTCTTAATAGTGAATCCTTTGAGGAGAAGTGCTATCGGGCCGTGAATGCTTTTAAGTAAAATGCCGATCGCATGTTGTTCTTGCAGTTGTGGTTCACATTTCATGCTTAAGTTCCTCCATCGGAGTATGTAATCCACCAAAGTTTCATTCGGCTTTTGTTTCTCTACCACTAAATCACCTATAGTGATGTGGTGCCGAGCTCCGCCGAATCGCTCGATGAAGAGGTTCTCTAGCTCCGAGAACGTCTTCACCGAACCAATTGGTAATTTTGCATACCCGCCGAAGGCGATTCCCGACGATCGCTCGGCGAACTGTCGGAAGAGTAATGCATCGCTCCCGCCGGCATTACAACAACTGGCACGAAAGTGTGCAACATGCTGTCGGGGCTCCCGGTTCCGTCGAAGGTCTTGAACAGAGGTGGTACGAAACCTTTCGGGTATTGGACAGCGTCGAATTCTTCTGGGTAAGGTCTACCCGTCCGAATGAATGTCCCGCTCTTCGATTGTGCTAAGACTTCTCGCACCTGCTGTTCCACCAAGTTCTTGATATCCTTTTCGTGGATCATACTTTGTGTTGTATCCTTTTTCAGCTGATCATCCCCATTGACGGATGTAATCTCCTTTCCTCCGTCTACAATGTGAATGACCTCTGGGGGTGTCTCTCTTTGTGGTTGTACTTGACTCTGGAGAGTGGCCGCAGCTATGGCCATCTCTTCCATCCTTTTCGCCATTCGAGCGATCGTGTCATCTTTTCCCGAAGCCGCCTTCTCATCGCCTCGGCTCCTCTCTTCGCGGCCGCAGGAGCACCTTGCGAAGCCGATGAAGCTCGTGTCTCAACCATGTTGATTTCTCGCATATTCGTCGTCCATGAATTCCGATGAATCAATCTCATCTCCGAACTTTTCTTCTCTTTCTTTTGCCAACCATCGGATATCGGTTCTCAACTTTTCCATGGCATCTTCTAGCGGGGCTTTCTGTGTGTCTTTGCGGTTGTCGTGCGATAGCTGCCGGGTCCCCTTTACCGAGTCCCCTTTATCGCAAGTAGCGCTTTCTTCGCATTCAAGTCTCCCGGCGAGACTTTCTTTCTTGGGCCGTTGTTTCAATCTCAACTCGCCCAGCAGTGGGATGCCATACCATCCTTCTAGCAGCGAAGGTCTAGGACCAGATGGTCTGTCGGCCAAATGCTGGAAGGTGGTATCCTCCCTAATCTGTAATCCTGAGACTACGACAGGCGGACTAGCCTTCATTCTTTTACTTGGCTTTTCTGTCATGACGGCGGGTTCTACTCGGGGCCCAAGACGGGATTTGACTGGCACCCGCCCTATCCTTCGTAGAATCTCCGATACGGGCGCTTTTCCTTCTTTACTAACTTTTCTACCAAAGTTTGCAGTCGAGCAAACGGCGTAGTTCTAGTCCTTTTCTTGCGGCTATCGTTGTAATATGCGGGCCGAGGTAATGTGGCAGCAATCTTGCGAACATTCTCCTCATCCTCTGCGGCGGAGAGGGGATGGAACCTGCTTCCTCCCAAGAGTGGTATGTATTCAGGTGTATATTCTGGCAGCGGTGTATATTCTGGCAGCTCTGGAATTTCCTCTAGGAAAGCGATTTCAGCAGCTCTGGCTTCTCTAGCGATCCTTCTACTCGTTTCTTCTTTGGGTCCTTGTCGCCGACGGAATCTTCGAACCGGACCCGATTTCGAAAACGTAAGGCCTTACAGAAGATCCGTACCCTCCACGGTAACAGCTTTACCATAGTTCCGGATTTCTTTCCCTTTGATTTGCGTGAAGTCGGGGTAGGTGCGTAAACAACTAGACCAGTGGGGGTAGTAAGAACAGTCCTCCCGCGGACGGCAAGCATCCTCCTAGTCGGGATCCTTTGCAGGGGAGGAAACTCTTGGGTCGACCTAAGGTTGAACTCAAGCGACGGTTCCTCGGCCTTCGTATACCTTGTTCGTCGGTGCAAAGAGGGAGACGTCGGTGATCTTGACATTCGTGTTTTCAAATCCTCGTCCAAATCGGATGATCCCATTGTCGGGCGACTCATCCTTATGGACGCCGAAGTCCAATCCATTGGTGAAGGAGAAAATCAGCTTTGGGGCTTCCATTTCGCAGGGTAGATTCCGGTTGTCGATCCCAAGTTATGCTTCTTTTCTTTAGGACGAAAAGAAAGGAATTGAAAAGAGTCCGAACACATTCTTGTTCATGTATTTATAAGAAGGAATCATTTGTTAAAAGAATCACTTATTAGAGGGTTTGTTTATTTAGAACGGAATGTTCAAAGGTGTAGAGAAGGTAAGGAATTTGATTCAAAGTTGGAAAGGAAAAGAGAGTCTTAAGCAAGACTTCTCGACTCGAAGGATTATTCCTAAACTAACACCTATCGGGGGTTCACCCCACCTCGTAAATGAGATAAAAGGATCTCGTAACCTCTCTCGTTTAGGGGTGTCTAAACAGTAGTTCCTAAATCCGAGAATGTTGGCTATACTTGTTCACGGTAGAAATGAACATAGTATTCCAACGGAAAGAAGGGTAGTTTGATCCACTAAGGACATGGATGCACTACCGATTTTTGAAAGCAGAATTATTTGATTATAATGGAGAGAGGAATATTCCCCAGCGGAGTCGCCAGAAGTTGTCGGCATATTTTTAGGTTGTGTGTTTTATTTTAAAAAAGGGGTCGCCTAACAGAAGTTGTCGGCGAATTTTAATTTAATTTAAATAAATAATTTTGAAAAGTAATATTTGACTTTGAAAATAATTTTAAATTTGAAGGTTTTATGATATGAGATTAAACCGATCTCACATCCCAAATAGTTTATATAAACGAGCACCGCACCACAAACCGTGTATCTATCCCTAAGGATAGACACACTGCTTGACGGTGGGGCTCGATTAAATAAACTAGAAGATTTTTGACATCCGTTTGGTCTGCGAACCAATTTTATAAGCCGACAAATTCCCTCGCTTAATATGAAAGCATTAAACGAGGTTTATATTACCTCGGGTTCTTTAAAATTCCCTATAAGGGCAAGCCCCTATAGTTAATTACATCTTAAGTGACGGGAATCACCTAAGAAAACTCTCGATAATAATCAATAATTCTGCTCTCAAGGATTTCAAAGTTTAAGTTTTCAAAGGATTGAAGTTTGGGATTTCAATAGGGAATGAATCAAATTTGGAACATTTTGTTTTGGGAGTCCAGAGGAAGAAAGGTAGGAGAAATCACAGATTCGAAGCGAACTTCGGTAATTTCCCGACTATCCTATTGTTTGGCTTGGATTTAGGAAAGTCCTAATGTTTGTTTAAATGTTTTGATCTTGTCAATTTTAATTAATTAGGACTTATATTTATATGATAGAATCATACAAATAGCCTCGAAGATGTGAGGGTTTATGTCGTATCAGACGACTACCTTGGAATCGTAAGACCGGTTAGGGCTTAATTTGCAATGCAAATGCCTAACGAATAGTTGAGGATTTATGTTGCACTAGGCACACTACCTCGAAGTCCTATGGCTTTGTTGTTTAATTCTAGGAAAGTTTTGCTGAAGTAGACTCGGGTTTCATTGATGACGATGGCCGTGCTGCCCACCATGCTCCGAGCTCCTTGTTGTTGCAGAGGTTTAGTTTTCGAAATCATAAATCGTGGGATGAGAAAAGTGTTTTGGTTTAGAGAAAATCTTAATTTCCAGGTGTTTTTTATGTTTTAATTAAAACAAATCTTAAAGTTGATTATAATGACACCGGTTAAGATCCCACGGTTCCATCCTTCCGGCATCATTATTTTTATCGGATTCATTTAGTCCAGATGAATTTGCTAAACTCAATCGAATGAGTTCCACACTTTCATTTAGACCGTGGGAAATCCCGTTAGCAACACGTAGGTTACATCATCCGAGGTATTCCCGATCATCCAACAGGACGTTTTAATTTAATTGTAATTGTAGTTTTGTGTTCTGTTTGTGATTAAATTTTGAGTTGTTTTATATTTTGAAATGTTGTGGCGGTGAATTTTATCTTGCAATGACTTTTAACTTAGTTTTGGTTTCAGTTTTAGGGACTATCCTAAAGGTGTGGGTTTTCATGCAACAGTTGTTTATCATGCAAGAAAAGCAAGTGCAATGCAGTTAAATAAATTGCAATAATGTAAATTGCAAGAAAGTAAATTGCAATAAAATAAAAGCGTACCTGGAGGGTCTTCCCGTCATCCCAAGCTGCACTTAAAACACAATTAGAATATTTAAGTAAGTTCCTAGGTAAAGCTAAGGAAGGGTTATGGTTTTCTACCAAATTCCTAATCCTATAGCTAGTCATCTCCTATGACGTCTAGGTTCCTTGTGTTTAGGTTTAAGGACGATTTTCTTCATCAAAG